>OY728121.1:958358381-959000167 GCA_963277665.1 Viscum album
CATGCACTTAAAAAATATATATAGAAAAAATGTACTTTTAAGCAAGGAAATAGAATTACTCAAAAATAATGAAAATTTATAAATAAGTGAAATTAATTAGAATTTTATAAAAAAAAATGGATCGTATGTTACTTCATGGCTTAATATAAATCATAACCATACTTTTCATTTAATTATTTAATGAAACAAAATACGAGATTTATAAAAATTGATATTTTTTATTATTCCCTAAAAACAAATATTTTGAATAAAAATACGATCATATCAACATAATATAATATTTAGATGATAATTTGAAAATTATATAATTGTTTATAAAATTAAATTGGAAAAATTGGAAGATATTATTTTTATTATCCACATACAAAATATAATAAAAATTTTTTTTGAATAAAAATAAATTTTGTATCATAAAATGACTTTGATAAAAATATTGTATTTATTTAGTAAAAATTAATCAATAATTTTTTATTATTAACCTTATATATATTTTCTATTTTTTTAATTCTATTTATACTTACTATTTCATTCTCTAGGTTATAATAGTCGTATTTAAATAATATATTTCATGGGTTGTTTAATCTTAGTGCTGCATGTTGTATACATTATCAAACACAATTTTTTCATTTTAAAATATTGGGGGGGGGTGTTAAAATAAAATTATTCAAAACATAAATTTCATTCAATACATAATATTAATTTTAATTTTTATCAAAACCTAACTTCTAAAACCATAACTTTTGTTGAATATATAAATGTAAAATCATTTTCCTATGAATATTTATTTTGGAAAATTATCTTTTGGTCAGTATAAGAGAGTAATTCAATTTAAAAAAGTACCACCATTAATATTCTCCCTGTCGAATACCCTTATATATGAAATGGTACACTGGTTACAAATATGTATCATCCATAAAAATTTACCAATTCATGGATCCTTGCATATGATTGTGTATCCCAACACTTTTCCATTTTTATTAGAACGAGTTTCCCTTATGTATTACTCTTTTTAAATAGGGTGATCTTTATGTATCACCCTTTTCACCATGAGTGTCCTTTATGCATCACAGGGGTAGTTGAACCCTTATCCATTTTTTAAAAAAGTGGACTCTTCTATATATGACAACCTTTAAAAATATGAAATATAGTGTAATTTTAGATAATGGGCAGACCCTTTTGTGTTACCCTTTTAAAAAATGATAAAATTTTAACATTATATGGGTAATCCCAATACATAGCCGATTTTGTAAAAAAGGAAGGACCCTTACACATGACAATGTTCAGTTATTTTTCCAAATACTAGGACCATTATTTATCAATGTTTAATTTAACACATCACAATGACTCCCAACAATTTAAAATTATCAAATATCCTCCTATAAAAATCTACATACAATCTATATAATTATGATAGTTCAATTTCAGGAATATGTATCTCTAGTGGATCTACATTCAATAGATCTATGTAAAACACTAAAATTCTAATGTAAGAACCTTGTATTCTATAACATGTATGACCCGTAATGCCAATTGCATAAAACAATATAATGTTCTATGTATTTATAATAAATTAAATATTTTAAATAAATTAAATATAATTTATAGATTTTAATGAAAGTGATACTGAGTTAGTGTGCATCACATGAAAAAACTACCTTCTTCAATAGGTTGTTTTATACACAAGACCGAGTTTTAGTAATCAATAATATATTATAAACATATTATTATTTAATAAAATAATACATAAAATATGTGTTAAATTAAATTTTATATATTTTATTAAAAAACTTATTAAAATAAGTAATTTACACAAATATAAAATTATTTAATAGGTAACCGATTATTTGGAAATGATAAGACAATTTAATTAAATAAAAATGAATTATTATTATTTTCACACTCATAAAGAGGGTTTGTCTTAAATAATTAAATAAATTACAATTAGTGAATTTAATTAACTAAATATATATTTTTTAATTTCAATAAAATAGATTCTATAGAATTAATATAAGAATAAACTAAATACTACATAGAAAAACAAATATTTTTTCATTAATAAATTTTCACAGCATTTAAATGGATAACCCAATTTTAATCACATTTTTGAAACATTTATAAATTAAATATGTTAGAATAAACTTATTATTTGTAATATAAACATAGAAATTATGTTAGGGTGATGTTTCGATATTTTTTTTGCAAAGATTCATTTAAAAAAATTGAAAAATAAAAAAATAAATTGAAAACAACTTCTTCATTTAATTTATTTGTAAGGATAAATTATAGATTTATTTTTTAAGAGTATAATTATAAAATTTTTTATAAATTAATAAAATTTTTCTCATTTCAATGAATTTCACTTTGAAATTTAATATAAAACTTATCAAACTTTAGGATTTTTTACTTTAAAATCCCACATTGTCGTCGCATCTGTAGGATTAATTTAAATTGACTATCTACAACTTATGTGACTGTAATTTTGAAAATTAGATTCCATATTTGTAATAACCATAATTTATATGTTCTAATATGGTCATATTTGTTTTTTAAATATTAATATTAGTGAAATTAGTTAAAATTAATTAAAACAAATAAGGTTAAATTAAGCTTAATAAGAGACTAAAAAATAACTTAATGGCTTAAAAAGACCTATAAACTTGTTAAAAATCCAATGTATTACCATATATATAACATATACTAACTTTTCAATACTTTATAACATTATTTTTCCACAATAAATACAAAAATGGTGGCGAGGTTCGTTTCTTTTAAAATATTATAGGAGATTCCAGTCCTCAATAATTATAAAAGTCCTCCTTAACTTCCACATTTTCACACATATAATGAAAAGTTAGCGGGAAATAAATCTTCAAAAATGGATCCCAAACATACATAAATTACTCCTTGAATCCCCCTTTCATCAGAAATCATCCAAATGATATCTTTTGGTGAAAATAGAAGGGTGTTACATGATTAATAATGAACACGCTCCCTCAGAATCCTTTATTTATTTTTCATTATCCAGTCCTTCAAATATACTTATTAAATTATAATATACCAACTAATGTATCCTAAATATACTAGGATGTTGTTATGATATTATTTCCACCTAAAAACACACACACCTCCATCTAATGGGTAATGAACATAATGTTTACATGTAGGAAAACTACCACCTTGCTAAACGATGAATATAAAATTTTCCCTACCGCCACTCACGGTGGCCATTATAATGGAAAATATTCTTATATTTTATATTTATAAAATATTGAATCTAATTTAATTAGTATATTACAAATAGCTCAATAAATTTAATTTTGTGTAAAAAATATTACATCGTTTGGGGAAGTGTTGACTACCACACCTTCAAAGCAAAGTGACTCATTCTTGTCATACATGGAATGTAGAAATGTTGGTTCTAAATAAAAATATGTGACATAAATAAAATTTATATGATATTCATGAATTAATTATATTTCTTTAAATTTATTATATATCATTTTATTTATTATCCTTTCATACACATTGAAAGAGATCACATCATTCATTGATGTGTGGACAACCACCTACATGCAACTATGTGATTATTTTACATTACATAATTATATATAATTAAATATGTTAAAATAATATGGTATATATGAAATAATGAACATTATATAAAATATAATGATACTAAACTTCTTTGTATAATGATAATCCCAAAATGGGAACATTACTCATGCATATGTATGGTCTACTATCTCCATGATTATAACCATGGTTCATTTTTCATAACCATATGGGACAAATGATTTCAAAATTATAATGTATATATTTGATAATCATTTCATGTTTATTATTATATATATGTAATTTAATATCCCCTTTGTCCATAATTGACCAACAATATTTGATTTAACAATTAATCTGAATTTGGTAAAAACTTGTCGTAAAAATAATTGTTTATATAGTTGTATACAACATCATAACAAGTAAATTAAAAGTAAAAATAAACTATAAAAATGTTTCGAAAGTATGTAGAAAATTATCATAAGTTTATTATACATGATTTTAATGGAAATTTTCCGGAAAGTGAACTCAATGTAATGGATTTCCATATTACTTTTTACATCTCTGAGATAAATGCCTTGTTCAAAATTTACTTCTTTCAAATAGTATATATAGTCCCTATTGCGATATATAGTATCATGACCTATATAATCATCATTTTATTGTAATTTGTTTAATGATTAATACCTTTGTAGGTTCCAATTAAATTTTTACCACATTGGTATGTGATAATTTTCTAATTTTCATACGAGGGGGCACATTTAATAATTGTGCACTAAATTTATTATACAGGGTGTATGTACTACCACATTGACATGAAATATCATGAATAAATAATTATTCAGGGGAATTTTAATTTCATTTTTAATTATTTAGTTTAAGGATATTTTATCTAAAAATTAACAAATTTTTATAGAATTTCATATCTCAATTTCATTTAATTGAGTTATATTATTTCCTCATTGTTCTTAATATTTTAAAAATATGTGTGTAATAAATTTTTATTATATATTGTTTTATTTCCAATTCAATAATGTGTACTTATAATTAATACATATAATCTACTCATTAAATTATTTTTATATTGATGTTATATCCGTTTAAATGGTTTATTTCACAATCTCGTTTTATTCGAGATAGTTAGTACCTAAATTTACATTTGAGGAAAATATTTCATTAGTTTTTAATAAAGATTTTCATTTTGATGTGCTCTGGTTATTAATGAAATTTATTAAGTATTATTATTTTTGGTTCATTCTGTTTATATGCATTTGAATTTCATCTCAATTTAAATTTCATTTAAACTGATTTATTATTATCCTCCAATTCACTTTTATTTGATATATATAATGCCTTTTCTTGTTATATCTCGAATATCCATATCCTAAGGATATTATAAGTTTCATTTAATGTCATACCCTTTAGCAGTTTATTTTTTAAATTTTCAACGTGGTTTGTAACACTTTAGAATGAATAATGATTATTAACCATGAGAATGTTCTAAAAAATTATATGTCCAATCTCATTTTTTTAGTGTTAACTTTCTATTGAAACGATAACTATATTCTAATCATTTTTCATTTTAAATTTAATTAAATATCCATATTATAATATAATTGATATTATTATTTCATAAAATGTAGATAAAATTTCATACAGCGGTTACTTTGACAGTTATTTGAATAATCAGAGAATTATTGGTAAATGCACATTTGTTATTCAATACAGTTATTTGATAAGGAAAATTATTTATTTCGATTTATCAATATGAGAAATTATTTATATTGGAAATAAAGGGTGGATCCTATAATTTATATATCTCCTCAATGTATTGATAGGTTCTAATGAGGTGAATAATTTAAAAAATGGGTTTATACCCATTGTTTTAAACTGACATGTGAATGGTATTGATAATAATAATTTTTCTTATTCCTGAGACATGGAATCCATTAAGAAATCATTTCCATATTTTAGATTTAGTTATTATTTATACATGATATTTTGTGTCGACATATATATGTATACAATTTTTTTAGTTCATTTATTAAATGGACTATGTTTTATTTTTAAACATTTCCAGGATGATTTTTCCTTATCTAGTTATTTGAATGGAATGTATATATTATAATTACCTTTCCATATTGTTCAGTCATTTCATTCTTAGTTTTTTGATTATATGGTATGTGTGTTCAGTTATTTACTATTCCATAATTGTAACTCTCATTGATTCATTATTGATTTTGATATATTTTCCCTTACTAAGCATTTTAACTCACCCATATTAGTTTTATTTCCCCAAGAATCCATGAACCAAACCTTGAATGATTTTCAGTGATTTACTAGATGGATTAGAGTTATTATGTAAGTTACTTATTTAAAGAGAATATTTTTTTTCAATTAGTGTATTTATTTTTAATACAATACACCTGTAAAGACCCCCAAATTACATGGATTTTTTTTTAAATACATGGGAATTTTGCGAGTCTCCGAAAACTGACGGCACATGATTATGAGGCTCAATGTTCCTGGAATCAAGTTCTAATGTTTTGTTCGGGTACGTTCAGAAAACATATGATCAGGGTCTTATAACTTTTGAACCGGTGCTCGGAATTGAAATATGAGGGAACCATTGAACTCACAATGCCGATTTTCACTTAAGGAGACTTTTACTTCGACGACAGTGAGTCAAGAATAAAAGATATTTTTTGGGGTTTTTAGAGATTGAAATAAATAAAAATAAAGTGTGTGGATTTATTTTTATTTGACGGTTAAGATCTCCTCACGGAAGTTGGAGGTGGGACCACCAGACCTTAACCTCCCATGAGAGGTTATGGTGGTGGGGCCCAACCAAACCTAATATCCCATGATAGGTTTTGATGTGGGCACCAAACATGGCCAAACTCCACTATTAATGGTGGGAGCGAAAAACCTCTGAACTCCCCTCATTAATGAGGGAGAGTTTCTCCACACCATCCCTCCTTTGTGGTGCCACCTTACCTTTAATTAAATTGTGCCATGTCCCCTAATTAACTTGTGCCAATCATCCAAATTAATTAGGTGGAGCCAATTAATTTATTTCACATTTTGAATTCTATTCCAATGGAATAATAGATAAACATATCTATTATTATTTTCTTTGTCATTTTGGTGGAAACATGGTAGAAGAGGGAAGAAATCTCCCAATGAAGATTGAAGAATTCTGATCTTCTTCGACTTCTGCCTCGGAGCTTCCACCAACGTGGGACATCATCAACCGACATACCCTCCGCATCATCGTCAACGAGCCGACACAGCTCGAGATTGGAAGCTTGTAGTGGACGCGACAAAATACGATATTCTTCATCTACTTTATGTGACTCCATCAACGAATGAAGAACGATGAACAAAGGTAGGGGGTTTTTACATGTTGATACTTTTATGGAATCTTATTCAATGGTCGGAAATGAATTGCTTGCTGGTGAGTGGTTGTTCATCCACTTACTTCATGATGAGATAATTGATACCACCCTAAACGTAGAGGTTGAAGGCCAGACCAACATGGCCTGACCCCTCCGTTGTTCTTGTTTGTGATGATCATGGGCATGGGGATGAGGTGATGGAACGAAGAAGGTAGCAATGACAAAGGTTGCGATACCTATGGACACTAAAAACCGTGCCGCCCCCGCAGGGCTCCGGTGCTCTGGGCCGAACCACGACCCTCGGACCGAGCCACCCCAACCTCCCACTTGCCCGCCTGGCACCCTGCACGGTCACCACTCGACCGAACCGGCATCCTGGCCCTGCTGGCCTGCGTCCCCCCCTCATGGAACCTTGGACAAACGGGCCCGGCCATGCCCTCCAGGCTGAACCGTGCTGGGCCGCACCCTCATGATGCTCCTGGCCAAATGGGCCCTGAGCTCGGGTCGAACCGCCCATGCGGCCTGGTCTACAGGGCCTAGCGTGCTGGGCCAAACATAAGAGGCTGGCCTGCCCAATGGGCCAGCCAGATCCAATAGGTCTCACAGGGTCAAACCAGACTGGGTCGGCACAGACAGTGTCGGACCGGGTCGGTCCAACCGGACCTGGGTCCACTACTGACCCTTTATGTTCTTTAGCCATATCATTGGCACCAGATGACCGTTTGATAAACCTTAAGTGGTTCTGGTATTCCTGGATCAGGATGGTCCCTTTGAGTATACACCACTAGAGTTTGGGGTATAGTTTAGATATGATCAGGTTGGATCATACTTGAATCCAACCTTGCCCCAGAACTAAAAGGATAATAACTCACAGACTGGGTGTCCAATTGATGTGAAGTCTATTGCGTTGAGACCCTTGTGACGTGGCGGTACTTTGAGATATTTCTTCATAGATCTTTGTGACAATAGGAGTATCATATAGTAGCTTGTGGAGTGGATCCTCTCGGAGATGAGAGAGCTTAGTACAGAGGCCTTGTAGCTAGCTAAGACCTGATGAATGCAGACCGTTTTGACTCAGAGTGACTCTACTAGCCCAGTGGTTAGTTCATTGGTGTGATGGAAGACCCATAGTGGGGAGAACCGTGTTGTCGTGACAGACCCACGGTACTCGACATGAGAAGTACCTCAGTAGGCTACGAGGGGGAGTGCCTCTGTGTGACGTGCAAACCCACGGTGGGGAGAGCCTCTGTGTGATGCGGCATACCCATGGTATTCGATAGGAGGAGCACCTCAGTAGTCCATGGTTAGTAGGAAGCACCTCTATGTGACACGGAAGGCCTAAGGTACTCGATAGTGGAGGAGATCTCCAGCATCCGAGGTTTCGACAATGTGACTAGGGATGTTACTTGATACTACCCCTAGAATAAAATCATGGTTTGAGAAGATTCAGTAAAATTGGTGTTTACCTCATGATTGAGATGGATTACATGATAACTTATGTATATGGATAGGAATATATCTAAGTTGTGTTATCTGCTGATTTCATACTTTGTGGTTTATCCTTGTTAGATTTTATGAGACCTTAAGGGTCTCGGGGTCCTAATGAGTATCGTTATACACACCCCTTCAAAGGCTATGCCCGCACCTCGTTGCGTTGGTTGTAGATGACAGACAGCGCTGACCTGACCGAGAGTTCCAGGACTACACGGTTCCCGGAGGAGGAACACACGGCGTGACGTTACACGGAGGAGACGAACGGATGTAGAGTGTTGTGGAGGCCATATGTACCTACCCTTCAGGTAGGAATCTCGGAGAATGACCTAACAGCTATTTTAGCTTTCTTCTTTTGTACTTGTTTTTTAGTTTTACCTGTACTTTCTTATTGGGCTTGTATTTTTTCACCTCTAGTTTCAACACTATTTTTTATATAATTTTACTTAGTGTTTTTCTTCCATCTTGTACACTATTGTGTGAGTTTTAATGTTTTTATGGAAATTCATTCCCAGTTTAGTGATGTATGCCTTTGGTGCTAGTTTCCAGCCCATGGACAATGGAAGGCGAGTTTAGGGTAGTCACAAAATGGGCCCCATTGGATGGGTCATGGAAACGTTGGTATCAGAGGAGTTGGTTATACTGTAGAACGTAGGACTCTGATCTTTTCTATTAAAAAATATTGATAAGTGTACTAGGTGTGGTTTTCAGTTCATGGAGTCCAGTGTTAATGTGGCGGCCGACGTATCCATACACCTAGACCCTGACTTTTAATTTCCGACTCAGTGCACGAAAACACTGATTGCGTGTTTGTTTTCCAATGTTTTCTTTAAGTCATCTCAACCAGGTCAGCTCACTAGGTACAATCTTTGACCATGTCACATCTGTTTCTTTCCAGATGCCTCCCTGTAGATGACCAGTGAGAGTCTCGAAAGTAGTATGCACATATAGCCCACCGAGCGACGAGGCCTCGGTGATGGGCCCTTTTCCAGCATAGGCACCAGTGGTACTACGTCCTATTGGGCCACCGATTCCATCAGCCTCAATAGAAGATGATGCACACCACTTGAGAAAATTTCATGAGTTCTGACACTAGAGGCCACCCAGGTTCAGGGGATAGAAGGACCAACACACAGCTGAGGATTGTCTGGAGGCTGCGGTGAGAGTTTTCTGACTAGTAGGGACACCAGTAGACCTCATGGTGATACTTGATTCCAGCCTTCTACAGATAGCTATCGGAAGATGGTGGAACAAGATTCTCAAGTTTCATGATGAGATGATGCTTCTCAAGGCAGACTTTGAGTGCCTGTTTTGGGTAGAGTTTGTCCCAGCAACTCTTCACGTATTGTGCATACATGAGCTACTTCATCTATAGAAGGGCAGCATGACTATAGCTCAGTACTCAGCGAGGTTCACATAACTCTCATACTACTCCACCGATATGGTGTGGGACCTATTATTCAGGGCCCAGTCCTTCAAGAAAGGTCTCAGGTGAAAGATCAGAGCATTGGTGATCTCACTCAGCATCCCGACATTGGCAGGGGTGTTCGAGTGAGCCCTCTTAGTGGAGAGTTTCCTTGCTTAACAGTCTCCAGCAGTGAGACCCAACACTAGTAAACATGAAACAGAGTCTTCTACAGCTTGAAATAGAAATATTTTGCAGAGGTCCAAGAGAATTAGACCCACAGGTGGATGACCACACGACTCAGGATTGGTTGTTCAGGGCACCTGGATTTGACACATACATACCAAGAGTATGTAGTGTTTTTCATACAGCGAGAAGGGTCACATGGCTCTTGACTATCCTACCCACCATTCATATGATCAGTAGATGTTCGAAGGACCAACCATGCATAGGTAGAGATTCGATCGAGGTGTTCTGTAGGGAATAGGTTGACACGGAAGAGGGGTTGGTCGTGCACCTAGCGAGGGATGCTGTTTCGAGGTGCTACCACCACAACCACCAAGAGGTCCACCCCGATCGCTGGGAGTAGGTGGACAAGGGAGAGCTCAGATTCAGGTAGCTAAGTCAAAAGATCATGGAACTCTATAGATGATTCGAGGTATGATTAGTGTCTACACCACCATAGTTACAGTTCTTATAGACACAGGTGCCAGTCATTCTTTCATTTCCACTGCCCTCGTCTGGAGCTCAGAGATTCTGACGGAGTCATTGGGTTGATCTTCACAGTAAGAGACTCCTACGAGAGAAGAATAGATGGTTATGCAATGGTGTTGGTAGTGTAAGCTTACTATAGGATGTGAGCGCTTCGACTTGGATCTCCTAGTAGTGGTGTTGAGGCCTTACGACGTCATCTTGGTAATATACTATTTACCTATAGTCCATTCTCAAAATGACTATATTAGGCCCAAAGTGTAGCATGTCTGCACGGATGGGACTAGGTTTACCTTCGACGGTGAGAAGGGATCCATTCTAGTGTAGGAGAGACTTACTCGGAGGAGGGAGTAGTCGATCACTCATCAGTTGGCCTGCCTTACCCTCAAAGAAGTTGATGTGGAGAGTCTGAGTTGTCTTGTAGTGGTGGACCAGTATGCGGATGTTTCCCTTGACGATGTTCCCAGACTCCCTCTTCATAGAGATGTGGACTTCTACATTGAACTGTATTCTAGGATGGCACATATATCTACAAAATCATATCAGATGGCTCCCGTTGAGCTTTTTGAGATGTAGGTACAGTTCGGGACTTGCAATGGAAGGGATTCATCCATCCTAGTGTTTCTCCATGGGAAGCTCTAATTCTGTTCGCTCGGAAGGCGTATGGGAGCTTGAAGATTTGTGTCGACTACCGTGGTCGGAATGAGGTGATCGTGAAGAACTTGTACCCACTATCGAGGATTTAATAACTCTTTAATCAGCTGAAGGGAGCACGATAGTTCTCGAAGATAGACCTCGGATGAGGCTATCAAGAGCTTAGAGTTCGAGATGAGGATGTGCAGAAGAAGCCCTTCAGATGTCGGTACGACTACTACAAGTTCTTGGTTATTCCTTTCAGCATAACCAATGTTGAAGTAGCGTTCAAGGGTCTCAATAACATGATTTTATATCCATACCTCGATCTATTTTTCATATACTTGATCGACAACATTCTGATCAACTTGACTATTGAGGAGGAGCATGCCTACCATTTGTAGGTAGTACTGGACACACTCCAAGAGAACTAGATTTATGGTAAGCTCTCAAAGTTCCATTTCTGGATCCAAGAGGTTCACTTTTTATGACACATCATCTCAAAGGATGGAGTTGTATTGGATCCTGGGATGATTGATCTCGTACTTTCTTGAAAGTCACCCAGGATTTTTACGGAGCAACGAAGTTTCCTGTGATTGGATGGTTACTATCAAAGGTTCGTTTCAGACTTCTCCAAAGTTGCAGCACCAATATCTTCCTTGACAGAGAAGGGGAAACCCTTCGTGTGGTCGGACAGATGCCAGCAGAGCTTTCAGGAGATAAGGAAGAGGATGACTAGTTTCTCTATCTTGAGGCTTTTAGAGGAAGGCATAGGGTACATAGTATACTGAGATGCATCAGGGATCGGACTCAGTTGTGTCCTGATGCAGGAGAAAGCAGTGATTTCCTATGGTTCTCGGAATATGAGAAAACACAAGCAGAACTACACTACAGATGACCTAGAGTTAGTAGAAATGGTCTTCACCTTGAAGATGTGGCGACACTATCTGATGGGTGAACATTTTACCGTGTAATCTGATCACAAGAGTCTTTAGTATATCTTCTCTCAGAAGGAACTGAACTTGAGACAACGACGATGAATTGAGTTACCCCAGGACTATTACTTCGAGATATTTGATACAACATAGAAAGTTGAACATTATAGAATATGCACTCTGTAGGAGATATGGTATACATCCGCTAAGTGAGGCGACAGAGCAGCTGGCTTCCTTATAGATATCCTTTGTGGATAGAGATGGAGCATCCTTTCTATAGTCTCTTACAGTCACTCCCCCACTTCTTCAGTGAGTTAGGGAGGAATAGTGTGAAGACCCTGATTGCGAGACACGACGTGCTCATATATCCACATGAAACGCTCCTAATGGATTTTTTGAAGGTGGGGAGAACATCATCCAATTAATAGGCTGTACTATAGTACTCGTGTCACTTCAGGAGGATGTGTTGAAGGAGTTCCACACATCCCCTTTAGAAGTACATCCAGGAGTGGTGAAGATGTTCCAGAACCTTCGACGACAGCACTGGTGGCTAGGTATGAAGAAGCCAGTAGGAGAGTTTGTCTCTCGATGCCAAACATGTATGCAAGTGAAGGCGGAGAACTAGGTACCAGAACACTTGGTTCAACCATTAGAGGTCCCAAAGTGAAAGTGGGATGAGATATCCATGGACTTCATGATAGGACTTCCACGTTCATCCATGGGTCATGACTCGATTTGGGTGATCCTTGATCGACTCACCAGGTCGGCCCATTTCCTACTGATCAGAGTGCAGGGTTCAGTTGATAGATTGGGATGCCTCTATGTGTAGGATATTGTGTGGATACATTGATTACCTTCATCTATTATCTCCGATCATGACATATAGTTTAATTTATATCTATGGAAGGGATTGCATGAAGCTTTCAAGACATAGCTTCATCTAAGCACTACCTTCCGTCCTCAGACTGATGGCCAGACTGAGCAGACCATTCAGACCCTCAAGGACATGTTGTGTGCTTGTGTCCTAGACTTATTTCTTAGTTTGGAGGATCACTTACCTTTGGTAGGGTTTTCATACATCAAAATCTATCACTCCACCATAGGGATGACACCTTTTATGGTGTTATACGGATGACCTTGAAGATCACCATTGTGCTGGACAAACCATAGGGAGTCGGCACTAGTGGGACCAAAGATGTTACAGGCTACCACAGAGAAGGTGCAAATAATCTAGGAGAAGATGAAGACTGCACATAGCTGATAGAAGTCATATGCTGATAGGAGACAGAGACCTCTGAAATTCGGGGATAGTGGCCATGTCATTCTACGGGTCTCACCTCGATGAGGACTACAGAGATTTGTCTCAGGTGGAAAGTAATCTCCAAGATTCATCGGCCCTTTTTAAGACCTCAGTAGATTTGGCGAGGTGGAATACCGCCTGGTTCTTCCACCTTAGTTGCACCGGTTGCACGATGTCTTCGACGTTTCTCTGCGGAGGAGATACGTGCACGACCCTTCCCACATCATCGACCATGGAGAGTTGAACGTCGATGATGGGTGACATTCACAGAGGTTCTAGTATAGATTGAAGATCAATAAGAGCTGCTCCTATGTGGATAGTCGACACCTCTGGTGCATGTTCGCTGGCAGCATGACAACCTCCAAGAGATAACATGGGAGTAGGAGGCTCAGATGCGTGCTCAGTACCCCCACTCGTTCTCTTAGTTTGAGTTGTAGTTTATGGGGACGTAAAGCCCTAATGTGGGGAGAATGTAAAGACATGAAAAGTTCAAGGAATGTTTTTTAAATACATGGGAATTATGCAAGTCTGCAATAACTAACGGCGCATGATTCTGAAGACTGGTGTACCCAGAATCAAATTCTGATGTTTTTTTTGGTACATTTAGTAAATATAAGAGTGGGTTTTTATAACTTTTGAACCAATGCTCAGAATTTAAATCTGAGGGCACCATTGAACTCGTAGCACCTGTTTTTGCTTAAGGAGACTTTTACTTCAACGACAGTGAGTCAAGAATAAAAGATAGTTTTTGGGGTTTTTAGAGGTTGAAATAAAAAAAATAATGTTTGTGGATTTATTTTTATTACGGTTATGATCACATCATGGAAGTTGGAGGTGGGACCACCAGACCATAACCTCCCATGAGAGGTAATGGTGGTGGGGCCCACTTGAATCTAATCTCCTACGATAGGTTATGACGTGGTGACTACACGAGGCTAAACTCCCCTATTAATGGAAGGAGAGGAAAACCTCCCAACTCGCCTCATTAATGAGGGAGAGTTACTCCACACCCTCCCTCCTTTAAGGTACCACATTACCTTTAATTAAATTGTTTCCAATCCCCTAATTAACTTTTGCCAATCCACCACAATAATTAGGTGGTGCCAACTAATTTATTTCACATTTTTGAATTCTGTGACAATGAAATAATATATAATCCCATCTATTATTATTTTCTTGGGAATCTTGTTGGAAGCATGGGAGAAGAGGGAAGAACTATCTCAATGAAGAATGAAGAACACTGACCTTCTTCGAATTCTTCCTCATAGCTTCTACCGACATGGGACATCATCAACTGACCAACCCTCCGCATTGTCGTCAACGAGCTGACGTAGCTCTGGATTGGAAGCGTGCAACATACATGACGAACAAAGATATTCATAATCTACTTTCGAGGACTCCATCAACGAATGACGAACTATGAACAAATGTAGGGTGTTTTTACAGGTTGATGCTTTCCTTGAATATGTTTCAATGGTTGGAAATGAATTATTTGCGATTGAGTTGTTGTTCATCCTCTTACTTTTTGATGAGCCAATTGATGCCACCGTAAACATGGATGGTGTGGGCCAAAACAACATGGAATGACCCCGCAGTCGTTCTTGTTTGTGATGATCTTCGGCATGGTGATGAGGTGACAAAACGATGAAGGCCGCGACGATAAGGGTACCCCTACCCATGACCTCTGCAAACTGCGCTTCCCCTGTAGCACTCCAGTGATTTGGGCCAAACCACGACCCTCCGGCCGTGGCACCTCGGCTGCACCACCGCCGGACCGCGCTCCCCAGCTCTAGGCCACCCGCTGGCCCGCCTAGTTGTGCCCTACCTGGCGGTCCACAAGGCGCCCTGCCCGGCCGCCCACCGAGCCACCTGGTGCCCTGCCAGGATGCCTGCTAGCCCACATGGCGCCCTACCCGGCTCCTCGCTGGCCCGCATATCGGCCTGCCCACCTGCCTCCCGGCCGCCTACTATCCTGCCTGGTCACCACCCAAACGAACTGAAACAATGGTGATACCATCCTGTGACCCCCCCTGCGTCCCCCTAGACGAACCGGGCTAGCCGTGCCGTCCGGGCCGAGCCATGCTGGTCGGCAACCTCACGACGGTCCGGGCGGAACTAGCCCCGAGACTGGGCTGAACCGCCCATGCGGCCAACTAGGCTGGGCCCTGTGGGCCGCCCGAACCTAACAGGCTGGCCAGCTTAAGAAACCTGGCCAGACCAAATAGGTCTGACCGGGTCGACCCAGATGAGGTCGACCCTGATGGGGTCCGACCGGGTCAGTCCGACCGGGTCGAATAGGACCCAGGTCCACTACCGACCCTTTACTATCTTTGGCCATATCTTTTGCACAAGACGATCGTTTGATGAACCGTCAGCGACTCTGGTAATCATAGAGCATTATTGTCTCTTTGAGTATACTCCACTAGAGTTTGGGGTATAGTTGAGATACTAACTGGTTGGATCTTACACGAATCGAACCCCCCCGGGACTAAATGAATAATAACTCACAGATGGGGTGTCTGATGGAAACACTATCTATTGCGTTGAGACCCCTGTGATGTGGAGATCCTTCTAGAAACTTCTTTGTGGGTCTTCATGACTGTTGGAGTATCGACCAATAGCTCGTGGAGCGAATCCTCTTAGAAATGAGCGAGCTTAGTATGAAGACCTAGTAGCTTGCTAAGACCTGACGAATGCTGACCGTTTTGACTCGGAGTGACTCTAATATCCCAGTGGTGAGCACCTTGGTGTCGGGGTAGACCAACTATGGGTAGCGCCTTGGTGTCGCGGCAGACCCACGGTACTCGACTGGAGATATATCTCAGTAGGCTATGAGGGGGAGCACCCATGTGTGATGTAGTAGACCCACGGTACTTGATAAGTGGAGTTCCTCTACAGTCCAAGGTTAGTGGGAACCTCCTCTATGTGATGCGGCGGGCCCACTATACTCAATAGATGAGGATTTCTCCAGAAGCTGATGTTTCGACAATTTGACTAGGGATGTTTATTGATACTACCCCAAAAATAAATACAGGGTTTGGGATGAGTGGGTAACATTTTTGTTTACCTCATGATTGAGATGGATTACTTGAAAACATAGGTATATGTCTTGGAATATAACTAAGTAGGGTTATATGTTGATTTCATACTTTTTGGTTTATCCTTGTTGAATTTTTAAGACCTTGAGGGTCAAGGGGACCCTACTGAGTATTGTTATACTCACCCCTTCATAGGAAATTCCCAAACCTCGTTATGTTGGTTGCAGACGACAAACAACTCTGACTCGGGCCGAGAGTTCTAGGACTAGACTGTACTCGAAGGTGGACCACACATCATGATGGTACAAGGAGGAGACGGACAGACATGGAGTTCTGTAGAGGCCATCTGTACCTACCCTTCAGGTGGGAATCCTGAAGGACAAACTAGTAGCTGTTTTACCGTTCTTCTGTTGTAATTTTACTTTCCAGTTGGGCTTGTATTCCATCCCCTATAGTTTCGGCACTCTTATTTATATAGTTTTACTTAGTGATTTACTTCCTGCGTGTACTCTATTTTGTGTGTCTTCAAGTAATAAAGGAAATGCCTTCCAGTTTAGGGATTTATGCCTTAGGTGCTAGTCGCCATTCCCTGGCCCATGGAAAGAAATTTTGGGGTAGTCACGACACGGGAACGGGGGGACAGGTCATGAAAACACTTTTATTTATTTTGTTTACTAAGACTACTAATCTGATATGTCCTTTAAGGATTGATTTATTGTAATTATGCTACTACAATTTTTAGCAGACTCCAGCTATGTGATACCTAGGGTTGGGTCACTACAGCTGGTATCAATGGAAGTTTAGTAGAATCCTTGGGAACAAAATTTAAGAAATCATAGATTATATTACATAACCCAAGGTTTAATTTGAGTATATGTATAGATGAAAACTCTTGAATTTTGATAAACTATAGATTATATGGGTATTTATAGCAGTACATTTCTATCTAGATACTACAAGTTGATGTGGTTTTGGAATAGATGTACCTAGGTGTAACAAATCCAATGATGTGTTCAGGGATTGACTCAGGGTAACATGGTACATAACAAAGATCCTTACTATGCACCTTGTTTGACACTCCCAGGGGATATTATTAAAATTATCAACTTTTCCATTTCAAACCATTACGAATAATTTTAATACATAATGATAATAAATAACATAGGTTGAACCTAAAAAGTTTTATATATCCAATAAGGTTTCATGATTTACAAATACATAAAATGATATTATGGTTAAAACTTAGACTGAGGAATGGATAATTATGATGAAGTATTTTTTTGTTTTATAATTAAATTGTAGAAGTATTTTACAGGTTGTATTTTGGTTAGAAGATTCATTAATATTCTATGTGATCTTCTCGATTTTAGAAGCAAAAGTTTTAGTGGGAAAATTTTATTCGTGAAATAGTACCATTAAATTTATATTGATGCAATTTTAAAGGTGTAGATAACATTTAGGGTTTATATGATTGGTAATGACATCATATTAATAGTGAAAAAAATTATGATACTTTATAATAAATAATTGTATTGAAAACCAAAGTCAAGAGGATAATTATTGTATAAATTACAAAGATTTCCATTATATTTATTTTGGATGTTATATTAAATATGTTTTAGAAAAGGAAAACTTCTAATCCAGGTGACAAAAAATTAAGTCCAATAAGGCCACATGGATTGAACTCTTGATCAATAGACAATAAGGGTTTTATGAAAACCACACTCCTATGCAATGTAATGGAAATGTTTCATTTTTTTGGCTAAACATTTTGATGAATAAATGTTAATGAAGAACCAATTGTATTAGATTTTAAGAATATATACTAATATAATAACCTTATTGAATTTAATGAATAGTCAGAGAAAAATAGTTCGACATTTCACTCTTTTATAGGCCTTATGATCCATTAAATGTTTCTTTCAGTGCTTCATGAAATTCATTATTGATAATTAATTAATGGGATTAAAGGGATGATTTTTAATTTGATGAAAGAATAACTAATTTATGAAATTTTAATTATGAAATTGAAATGTATTGAGAAATTATATTCATTTGTATTATTATGTAGTAAAATAATTACTGAACATTAGGAAAATGAGAAACAACTGTGTAGTCTTAATACATTAATTTATGATTAATTGTTGGTGTATTAAATCATTGTGGATTTATTGCTTTGAAGAATTAAAATTTCCATTAATAAATCAGTTTTTATGATTTATAACTTTAATTACTCCATATATATCTACACATTCCCTCCAAGAATATATCTTAAATATTCATTAATGTTCTCTTACTTAGAAACCTAGTTATATGTTACTTCATGTGAAATTTTCAATTCATATTCTATAATATCTAGAAGATATTTAATGAATGATTATACTAATGTGGGGTTTCATGTTAGTAAATATCAAAAAATATATCAACAAAATTGAATTTAAATCATGATGATGCAATTTAATTAAGGAGGGGAGATTGTAACACACTAAAATTCTAAATTAAGAAAATTGTATGGAATAGCTTGTATGACATGAGACACCAAAACAATAAAGGAATATACTATCTTGAGTATTTAAAATATATTTAATATTTTAAATAATTGTTATATAATTTATAGAATTCAATATAATCAATACCGAGTTAGTACACATCACACGCAAAAACAACCTTCTTCGATAGCTTGTGTTATATGCAAGACTGAGTTTTAGTAAACAATAATATATTTTAAAATTAATATTATTTAATATAATTACCATTAAACTAGTAATTATATTATATGTTTTAAATATTATTAACTAACTTATAAAAATATATTTTTTACAAAAATATAAAATAATTTAATAGGATATGAGTTAATTGGAAATGAAAATACAATCCAATTTAATATAAAGGAAATATTTTTATTTTTATTCCTAAAAATATATTTTTATATAAATTAAATTAATTATAATTATTAGATGATATTAATACAATATATATGTTATATATTCATTAAAATAGATTCTATAGACATATTATAGGCATGAACTCAATATTACACATAAAAACCAATTTTTTATTAAGGCACTCTTACCTCATTTTAATAGAGAACCAATTATTACTCCATTTTTGACACTTTTATAAATTTAATATGTCAAATTAAACTTATTATTTATCATAGATACATATAAATTTGGTTAGGATGATTTTTTGGTATAGTTCTGGGATAATTCATTTGTAAACAAAAATTGAAGAATAGTTAAATTTATTTCAAAACACTTTTCCCATATCATTTATTTATAGGATTAAGTTATACATTCAATTTGATTTAGAGATTATTAATATTATATTTTTATAAATTAATCCAATTTATTTTATTGGAATAAATTTCATATTTACATTGACAATAATAACTTAGAAAACGTTTGGATGTTTTTATTTTAAAAACCTGCATTATCATCCAGTCTACGTGAATAATTTAAATTTAATTTCTACAACTTCTATTTTCATAATTTGGAGAAATGGATTACATATTTGGAATCATAATAATTTATAATGTATAATAAGGTCACCTTTTTTTGACAAAAAATATTACTGAATTTAATTAATAATAATTACAATTATTATTGTAGATTAAGCTTAATAAAAGACTAAACCATAAACGTAAGGAATAGAATGGCCTATAAACTTGTCCAAAATCAACTTTATGGCCATATTTAGACCCTATACTCCATGTTATCTACATTGGAATAATATTTTTCCACATTAAATAAAACATAGTTGGTGGGGTTCCTTTTTTTAAAATATTTCATGAGATCCCACTCCTCCATTATGAGTGGCCTCCTTCACTTCCCTTTCCTCACAACTCTCAAGCCAGTCTCTCAATAAAGAAACCCATGGTAGTATTTTGGTGTAAAACAAAAAGAGTTACCTGATTAAGAGGTTACACCCTCCCTCGAACTCCTTTATTTTATTTTATTTCCCCAATCATTAATATATTATTATTACATTATAATCAAAAAAACATTTTAACATAAATATACTAGTTTGTATTTATTCTTATATTTTTACCTAACCTTACACACAACCTCATCTAATGTGTAATAACCAGAATGTTTAGGTGTTGGCAGACTACCGCCTCACAAAACGACGATTGTTCAATTTTTTCTTATCAGATCTCACTGTGGCCATTATGATGGACAATATTATTATATATCATATTTTTTATAATTATAATATATTTATTCTTCTTCATTTACTTTATAACATATAACTATATACATTTAATTTAATGTAAAAATGATAACATTGTTTGGGGAAGTGTGGACTACCACCACCTCAATGCGACATGACTCATTTATGCCATACATGGAATGTATAATAGATGGTTTTAAATAAAAAAAGAGATATAAGAAAAATATATATTAAATTAATTTAATAATTATTTTTTTGTAGATATAATATTTATCATTTTCTCTATTACCCTTCTTATCACTTTAAAATATATAAGGTCATTCATCGACATGTGGACTACCACCTCTCCAATACAATGTGATTACTTTTACATCACATAATTATATATTTATAAGTATAGTTTGGGTTTGGATTAGTGGTAAGCACCACGTAATCCTATAAGTAAAATGGGTGTTCCAAACCCATTGGGCACATGTACTATAGTAGTACTGTAGCAGTACTATAGCAGCGACAGTATTTTATATCAACAGGTACTATAGCGACGGAAGGGCACTATAGCAGCGGTGGTACTGTGCAGGTACTATATCAGACATGTTACTATTCAAAGATTGGCATTAGGCCAAAATTTTGGTCCTACGTGCTATGTAATGGGCTATAATCCCACTGGGCCTTAGGGAAATGTAATGAGTCTCCCTCCACCCAGTTAAAAGAGGACTTTTCTTTGCATTAAAAATAAAGTGTGGCTTCATCCCCAACCTTAAAAAAAATTATATATTTATAAGTAAATATAATTAAATAATATGGTATTTGTGACATAATTTCAATTATGGAAGGATATAATGATACTAACCTTATTTCCATAATGATCATTGAAAAATATGAACATTACACATGCGTACGTACGGTCTACCATCTCCATGATTGTAATGTTGGTTCATTTTTATTAACCAAATTAAAGGATTGATTTTAAATTTAAAGTTGATTTATAGATATGATAATTATTTCATGGTTATTATCCTGGAGATTTAATATAATGAAACCTTTCACCATAGTTTATCAATAGTATTTTATTTGTCCCATAAACTAAATTTGGTCAAAAAACCCATCATTAAATTTATTATTTACATAGTTTTATAAAAAATAATAATAACTAAATTAAAAGTAATAATAAAATAGAAAATTTTTATCAGAAATGTATAAAATTAATATAAGTTTATTATTAAATAATTTAAAGGAAATTCCACCAAAAAAAAACTTATGGTAACGGATTTATATATTACTTTTTACATCCTTGAGATAAATGTCTTGTTCACCATTTACATCATTTGTGTAGTATATCTACTAAAAATTATGATATATATAATCATTAGATATATTATACTAATGGTATTTGAATGTTTTGTTTTGTGATTATTACCATTGGGTTTTCCAGTTTATTTGTTACCGCATTGGTTATGGATTGTTGTCTCATTTTCATTCCAGGAGGCATATTTAATTATTTACTCATAATTTCTTTTATATATTGTATGTACCTCCACATTGACAGTTATATCATGAATAAAAATTTCTTAATTTTATTTTGAGTTTCATATTGACGTATTTATTTTACCAATATTTGTTCTTCAAATTTCCACATTGAATATAATTTTAGAACTCAAAGTCTAGTCATTGAGTTATAATACTTCTTTGTTGTCATTAATATTATAATATTATGTATGTAAAATAATTTTACAATATATAATTATTTATAAAATTTTCTTATGTGTATTAATATTTTATGCACATAATCTAGTCATTCATTGATTTTTTACATCGACCTTATATCCTTTTCAAGGGTTTATTTTATAATCTCATTTTATTTGAGACTGTTTCTATATGAATATCCATTTAGGTAATTTATTGGATACATGTTCAATAAATATTTTCATTTTTATCTCTCCTAGTTATTAATGACCTTTATCAACTATTGTTATTTATGGTGATTTCGATTTATATGTACGGGGATTTCATCCCAATTTACATTTCATTGGGACATATTTTTTATTATGCACCAATTCACTTTTATTTGGTGTATATAATAAATTTTCTTATTATATCATGAATCCGATTATTCTCATGATATTATATGTTTATATAAATATCATACCATTCTAGATATTATTATTTAAATCATTCAAAGTGGTATGACACAGTTTGAAACATTTAATAATTATTCTCATTGAGATTATTTTAATAATTACCTTTGTAATATCAGTTATTATTGTGATTGTAAAATTTATACTGAAACAATTAATTTATATTAATAATTATTAATTAGAAAGTTAATTGAGTAGTTATATTCTCATTTAATGGATATTATTATTTCTTGAACTGTATACAGTTTTTCATACAGTGGTTACTTTGACTGTTATTTGAATAATTGTGCAAATGGGTTTCTACCCATAGTTTTAAATTGTCTTGTGAAAGGTATTAACTATAATTGGTTTTCATGTTCCTAAGGCATGAAATCCATTAAGAAATAATTTCACTCATATAGAATAAATTACTATTCATCCTTGAGATTTTGCGTCGATAAATCTAAATAAATATTTCATTTTAGTTGATTTATTAAATGACTTGTGTTTTAGTTTAAAGATATTCAATAATTTATTTTCCTTATCTTGTTATTTTAATGTCATGTATTTCTAGTATTTACCTTTCAATATATTTCATTCAGTTCCTTATTATTTTTTTATTAACATGGTGGGTGTGTTCAATAATTTACCACGCCCGAATTTTTAATCACTTTGATTCATTATTTCTTCCCCTATATTTTTACCTTTCTGAGAATTTTAGATAACCCTTATTATGATTATTTCGCCAAGAATATAAGAATCAAACCATGAAATATTTTTAGGGTTTACTAGATGGATTATATAGATCCGTGATGTTCTTTATTTTTAGAGAAGGAAATATGTTGTAATTATTATATTCATTTGTAATACAATACTCATTTATGTATCTGGATTTCCAATACTACTAAACATATTGATCCTTTGTGGATTGATTACTTATAATCATGGTAATGTAATTGATAGTAGACACCAAATCTGTGATATCCGGGGTTGGGTCACTAAATTCTATCTCTAGTGGATATACTTCAAAAAAAAAATCATGATACCATAATCATCTTCCAAATTAAAAATTTAAATATCCCAATTCTCTACACCCCATAGTTCCAATATATGAAAAAAAATTATTTTAACACATTTTTTTAGGTAAAAAATTATAAATTCTAGATTTCAGTAACATCCTATTTTTTATAGTAGAAGTAATATATGAGTAAGAAACATAATTTTTCAATAAAATTTTCAACAACTCCAAAAAATAAAATAAATCCTCTACAAAATCATAAATCATTTGAAATTAATATTATCTACATAAAATCAACATTATAATACATCCTGAATATGTTGTACATTGAAAAAATTGTAATTCAATAAGTTGTTTTTAGAACTCCCATTTCTCCAAGTCTAAAATTTGTAAATTTCCTAAAAACCAGCATTTATATTTTTTGGGGTGCTTATATAGTGATTAATCAATTTATTTAAGAAAAAAATGGCGATGATGAAAATTTTGAGCCAGAACTATAATTTTTTTTTTAAATTTTGAAAACACATAAGGAATTATTACATCCTTAAGGAAATGATTATAACTTAGAAATAGTTACAAAACTAATTATTGTAAAATTTTATTTTGATGTTTTCAGTTGATAAATTAAGAAAATGAATTTATTTAATATTTTTATTCAGATAGATGAAAATCAATAAAAATTTATTATTATTCATATAAAGATAGTAGATAATTTGGGACTAAATTATATGAATAATAAAAAATAATTATGGTATAATGAAATAAATTTTTTCCAAAATATACATGTTCTAGTAAAGAAGTAAAATAAATATCCAATTACAATTTTTAATTTATTTTTTATTTCTATCTGGAAAAATAACATCATTAATGAATAACATAAATCAAATATATAATATGTTATTGAGTAAAATCCCACTTGTAATAATAGCTCATTAAAATAAATTTTTTATATCCATATTATTTTCATATAAAACTCTAACCAATTCTTTTGTCTTTGAAATATATAATAACCCCATTGGATCTCATAGTAGTCTATATTCTCATTTTTATTCCTTAATTAATCCCTATAACTTAAATCATTTTTTTAGTATTGAAGAAACCAAATCTATTTTTGACATTACTAATATCAATACATTAAAAATTTGGAAAACCTAGAAGTATATAAATAAACAATACATCATTTTAGAAAAATATTCAATATATCCCATACTGGCTTGAAAATTATAAAGGGATATTGTCTTTGGATTCTAGATAAAAAAAATTATTTCATCAATAATCTTCAACTTCTTCAAAAAAGTGATTCTCACAAATCTACCTTATTATATATAGCATAATTAAAACATTTCTTCACAATTTGTTAAAATAGAAACACAATAAATTATGTGATCAAATAATTTTTAAGGGTAAAAGTAAAAGTTTTAATCAGTGGTCATAAGATAGTGTAAAATAAGTATTAGGTTATTAGTACATGATCAAAACCTTTCAAACTCATTATAAATAATTAAAAATTCATTAATAATAAATCATGACATAAATATTATTAATAAAAATAAATAAGTAAAATGAGTAAAAAAATATCAATAATAAATAAAGAAATATGAGAAAAATCATTTGAACAAGATAATTTTTTTGTCATACTAAAAAGTATAAGAAATTATTTATTTCATCGACATTCACTTATAAGAAAACAATTTGGAAAAATATCGCAATATGGATTGGGGTCACTACTCATTCCATCATTTCCTTAGATAATATTCACTCCCAAGTCTATAATTGTGGAAGGATCTATTTATGAGGTGATTCAATATCCATTATAGTTTATTTTTAGTTCATGATATGTAAATCAAGGCTAAATTCATTAGAGGGATATATAATTCAATCCCACACATCATATTATTAAAAACATAAATACATGCCCACCAGATAATAAAAACATTAATAATTTTATCATAGAATAATATATGGATGATAAATGGGTTTCCTAATCATTTCATCCAAAAAGAATCATAATCCACTTATATAATGGAAGTGAATGGAATTATAAATTCTTATATTTTATCAAATTGTAATTAACAAATGGGAATGTAACAGGTTTCAATGAATCATAATTTATAAATCATCATCATCATCTTCATAAGATATCTAGATAAATATGGTGGGTGGCATGATAAGATCATATCCCCTGTTAAGATTAATAATCAAAAAATAATAACGAATTAGATGAAAAGTAACATTAACATATATTTGAAACAATTCTTTTAAAACATTTAATATATACCTTTCTATTGGTATATTTAAAAATTAATAATTCTAAGAATATTAAAAAAATATTTCCAATAAAAATAACCATCAAAATATATATTGGATTAATAAAAATAATGATATTTCATGAAAATATGAATAACCATTCACCACATATATGTTAAAATATGAAATAAAATTCACACCTTTATATAACATCAAAAGATAGTCTTTTTTAAAACATTTTAAAATATTCATTATCATTGTTTGAAAAGAATATAAAATTTAGTAAAATGAATATTTATGAAACATTATTTTATTGATAAAAAAATCAATTAATTTTTTTATGGTCATGGACATGTAAGTTAAGGATTATCGACCAAGGAAGAAATATGGTTTTCCACTATAAAAATCATTTTGTTATTCATTTTAAATAAAAAATAGTTGAAAATTGTTCTATTTTTTGAAAATTATAAAAAAGGATATTAAATTATATGGGGTCCCAATTATAGGGATTATATAATTATTTCAAATGGAATTTTGACATATAAAATCCTAAAAAATGAGACTATAAGATAAACCCATAACTTAGGCCCCTTTTTTCTTGATTTTTATCTAAACCTCATATAGAATAAATTTAAATTAATTATACATCTACTATAAAAAATATTAATATAAATATTAATATATGAAATAGGTATATTATCCTATAAGGCTATGGTTCATGTAATGTTTTTCTCTCCTCACCAAATTATAATGTATTTTATTGTATTAAAAAAAGTGATTGAAATCAATCTATTTATAATGAAAAAATATTATTTTGGTGAAACATAGCCCCCATTATATGTATGTTGTGATATAATGGTTCTGGTTTTTCATTCATTTTCATATTATAATCATTTAAAAAATCATATTAATTTTATAAATTTCGTGTTTACTTATTATAAAAACATTTATAACCGTTCTAATAAAGCAATGATGAAAAATGAATAACATCCCTTCATGGAGTTGATATCTGTATTTATGTGTGACTGATGTTTTAACTTTGTGAGTTGTGGAATCAAATAATGTTACCTAATAATTTAAAATCTATTAATAATTATTATATAATAAATATAATATATATTAATTAAATATATCTTTATTACCATCCATGTAAAAAGGAAATAAATTTTGAATCGTTTTTCTTTGTGCATGTAGTAGTGCACACTTATGCATGAGCGACAATATCATCTACCAATGGATGGGAATGAAATAGGAAATGACTATAAAAATAATATAAAACACATTACTATTTTAAATATAACAATTAACATATTTTATAATGTTTATAAAACATTTTGGGGCAGTTTAGGCGGAATGAAATATTAACATGACATGTAAGAACATATAAATCTTTACTGAGTATCCTTCTTTGAAAAGAACCAAAAGGATTGTTTGATCGGTATCATGGGAATAAAATCACCTTATGGTCATGATAATTATTTTTGGAGAGTATATTTTTATAAATTAGTTAATTTAATGGGATTATTTTTTATAGAGAAGGGAGGTGGAGAGGTTCCCTTTTATATGCGAAGGGAGTGGAATACTTGTAATTATATTGAATATTAAAATGTAATAAAGTCTCAAAAATATGAATGTTTCTCCAAAATATATCAATTTAAATTATGGGATAATATAGGGAACCAATCCATTTAGACAAAAAGATTTAGATAAATATTTATGTTAATTTGACCCTTATATATTGGTTTAAACACCTCATTGACCCATCTAACCATTAGCAAAGTAACAAGAATTATACCATCATTACTTATCATAATGATAAAATAATATTAATTTAGATGATTCCAAATATAGAAAACATTTTTGAAAATTCTATTCCACGAATTTGTAAAAATTAATTCTAATATCTCAAAAAACAAAATTTGAAAAACCAATTATAGGTAAACACATTTTGAAAATAAAACTGAATTTATTGAAATTTCATTTTAAGTAAAAAAATTATAGTATTGTTAATTTTTTTATTTAATTTTTATCTATAAAATTTAAAAGAATCATACATAAATAGATGTTAATATAATTTATAAAATAAATTTCATGCAAGAAAATGTTTTTTTAGAAACAATGTCTTTTAATGTTAAATTTATTTTATTTTATTTTATAACCAATTTGTATCTAACAAATTAATTATATAAAAAATTAGTGAATTGTTTTCATAATTATAATACTATGAAATAATTTTTTATTTAAAATATTTGATAAAAATAATTTTCATAAAAAAAATATTTCAAAACACTTCTTTAGGATTAATATTACATTCCATGTTAATTAGAAATTGTTATAGAAAATTATATA
This sequence comes from Viscum album, assembly GCA_963277665.1. Taxonomy (NCBI): domain Eukaryota; kingdom Viridiplantae; phylum Streptophyta; class Magnoliopsida; order Santalales; family Viscaceae; genus Viscum; species Viscum album. The sequence continues at coordinate 958,386,746 of OY728121.1, forward strand.
TCATTTAAACAAAAAAGTTTGTGATTAATTTAATAATGTAATGATTTTATTATCGTAATTTCATGATTTTTTGATTCAAGAGATATCAAACACATCATATTTATTAAATAAAAATAAATTCTAATTTCTCAAGGTGACATACAAAATGAAACTATGTTCATTTAAATAATTAAACTCATTAGTGAATCCTTTTATATAATAGTTTCAAAACAAAAAAACATATAGCCTTATTTTTTTTACAATTTGATATGAATATTTATAAAAAATTATGGGCTTTCCAATATGCAGTATTTTATTAAAATATTGAATTCTTATAATATGAAATATTATTTATACTTCATGATTGATATTACATACTTAATCCTTATATGTGTTATATAATGATGTTTTTTAATTTCCAAAAAAAAATTCCCCCAAGTTATAACTATTTTGATTGAAATAAATATACACATTACAAAGTGTATAATATTAAGACATAGAAAAATATCAATGATAAAAATTATATAGATAAAAATTATAATATCACAACTAAATCAATATTGTCTAGAGATAGATAATAATTTATTAGAGTTAATGTTTTGTGACATTCTATGATGGAATTTTTTTAGTGTGTCAAATTCTTGAATAAAGGATTATTTGGAAGAATATTTTTAAAATTTTTTTATGTTGGTCAAGACATCTATAGTTTGATGAATGAATAAATAAAAGTATAACAATATTTTAAAAAAATAAACTGATTTATAAAAATTATTTCTTATAAGAAAGGACACAACAATTAATTAATATAAATTGGATAATATATATTTTGAAAGTAAAATAATTTATTAATTTTTATGTTAATTTTATAATTGAGGATTATATATTAATATTCATTTAAATGAGAAAAAATTATGAGGAATATTTATATCAATAGGTTTAGAAAATCATGTTTTTTATTATGTATTTTAGACACAAAACATAACACATTCTCACATTTAGTCGGTGATAACATTATTTCTAAAGGTAGCCAGTCAATGTGGGTTTTCCATAGACTCTTCCAGTGTATAATGGTCGATAGTTTGAGTGGTCAGGCTCATTAATCTATATAGGGTGGCGTTTTATACCAACTATGGGTCTCTCTTATAGATAAAATATATATTCATGAATCATTCAAAAATCCTAGTATGGTGTATGCCACCACCATGTTCGAAATGAGATTGAAATTGTGAATCGATTTGAATATATGTATATATCAAAATTTCTTTATCAATTGGTCCACATGTATATATAAGAGTTTATCAACTAATTATACCATCTATATATAACATATTATCTTGATTGTTGTTTTACTAGTTATTGGAAATATATTTTAAAGTCACACTACTAGGAATTTTAAAGGCTATCACTATCTAGGGAGATAGTGGATGTTTTTCAATTGCTTATGAACTAAGATTGGGGCCTCTTATATATCCTTATAAAGGTAATTTTAACTAACATAGTTTGGTTCAATTAATAAAAAAAATAAACAATTCTGAATAATGATAAAAGGATCATTGTGGTTCTGCTTAATTTCATGCATCTGAGACTTCATCTATGATGTTTAAAGTCATAAATAGTGGAATAATATGGTTAAAATTACCATAAATGGTCACATGTGACTTATTAATGAGTGAACCATTTTGGATCCCTTTACATTGAATATATACAAATTAAAAGGAACTAGATCCAATAAAATATCTTCCAATATGAATGTGTTTAAGGGGAATATAGGCCAATAATTATATAGTCATCGATTTTAGTTTCGAACCCCAGTAATGAATCTAATGTATAATGAATAATTGTAAAGAAGACCACATAGTTCAAGTCACACAATTTTAGGTCTTGTTAAATTTATATCCCAACCATTTTAATGGCATGTTGTATGGATGTACTGTGTCATGAATGGGGAGAAAAAAATAATTGAATTGGTCTCATGAATTAATGGCCAACGTATATATATATATATATATATATATCCATATCCTATTTATTGGTAACTAAAGAAGGATGGATGATGACATTCATGGGGAAATTTTAGTGATGTTGAAATTCAAGTCATTAAATATTAAAATAGGCCCATTTAAACATATAAATGAAGAAAATGCATTTAAATTACCAAGGGGGAAGAAAATAAATGAACGAATCTAGACTATAAATAACATGTTACCTTTATGAAATGACCAAATACTGGTGAAAAACATTATGGTTGAGGTTTATTTTGTTATGGACCAATAATACCCCAGAGGACGTAATTTTTTATAGGAAAATTGTTGTATGAAAATGGGAAGAACTAGAATAAGGTTTTGGATATAGGATATAGATGAAGAAAGCTCATGAAAATGCCACTGCAATGGAATTTCTGCGCTGATCTACACAAAAGGTGGCTTTTAGTATACACTTTTAAGGGGGATCGTAGGGATAATTCATACAAACAAGGCTTTGGATGAGACTCATAGAGGAGTATCATGGAAAATCATTTGCGAAATATCTTTTTTGATGGGCCCCTACAAAATAACCCCATGAAAGGGCCCTAACAAATAGACATTGAGGACATGCCTTCAGGAAGATACCTCATGGATGACCCATTGTTATGGGACATTTAGAATTTACCCTCATGAAGGGAACTAAAAAATTTCACTCGCTTGGATAAAACCTTATGAAGGAACCTCACAGATGACCCCTCATAGTGGTATCTCAGGGGTCATAGGGGTTTTTAATTTTATACCCCTCTTCCTCCATTGGCATTGTAATTATCTATTAATTCATCCCAGAATGATTCAATAAATAGAAAATAGACGATATATTTTCTTGATCGAAAAATGTTTATCTAATAGGGGTAAATTTACACCCATATTGAATGATTATCGAGTAATTATAGGCATTGACTTCTTAAAATAAGAGGTTGAAATAGGTTTATGCATAGTATGTTTGTGGCCATCACAGAGTAAGAGACCACATATGAATCATAACTTGTGTATATGAATGAATATTTCAAGAAACTGGATCCTTGTTACAACAAAATACAAGACCCTTCATGATTACTATATGAACAAAATGTATCTTTACCTTAATATCATGTTTTCTAGGAGCACATGAAGCATCCATACTGTTTCATCGTATTTCCATCTATCAAACTCAAATTCCTAGATTCTTTGGGAACCACTAAATTTCATTATAAATATTTTTCATTTCATAAAAGTTTTACTATATTCTTATTTTTTTTATTCCATACGAACATTTCATAAGTCACAAAAAATTCCCATCTTTGGAATGGAGTTCAATCGGCCAAAAAAGAACAAATTCTGAGGATGTAAGACAGTCCATATAGAATTTATGTAGTCCACACTCGCATAAACCCTATATAAGAAAACCAAGTGTCCATTTATGTTTTCTATGGATGATATCTAAATATCACTATGAAATATAAAATTGAGTGTCCTATATCACATTAATGTTCTTACAAGACACTTATAGCCTACTATTACCCATGTGCCTAGACTAGTATAAGAATTACCATTGTGAGTCAGTGTCATAAAAGAACCAAGATCCCCATAAATGAATCCATATTTCAATGAAAAAGAGGTATTTTTAAAATAATTTCAATCATTTATGATGTCTTATACAGAATTCATATCTCATAGAACACATATAGTGCACTCATCACATATTACATGTATTGTGTGCTACTTGTGTAGTGATTCTTGGGTTCATCCTTCATGTGAGTTCTATACGAACATCCAAAAATTTCCCTTTTTGTATGTTTTATTTCTTATTCAGTTGTAAGAACCCAAAAAAAATTATTTTAAAATAGAAAATGGTTTCTATGTTTTATCATCCTTCCAACTAAAATAATTTTACTAAATATAAGGATTTCATATCAAAGAATACTATGGATGACCCTTAATACAATTTCATTCTTTAAAATAATTCTTTAAATAATTTTTCTCAAAACAAAAAATGAGGAATATATGTTATATTATTGTATGTCTATATAATACATCATGTTTGAAGATGATTTATTGAACTATTATCCTTATCTGAACATAGTTTTTATAAAGTTAACATTTTTCCCATATTTCATTATGAAAATATAGCCACATAAGGCTATTCCATTTTTGAGAATCAACCAGGAATCACATATATCATAGACAACACTCCGTTAAATAATTATTTAAATGATTCGAATAAACATCCCAGCTATTAGAATGTAATCATCCATCATCACCATTTAATTGAACAATCTCAAAGGGGGACGATGTATGATGTCAGGCTTTTTCCCTATTGATAGTTTCCTTGATTAATGGGATTGGGCCTTTTTTATATTAGATTTGTGTGAAATAAATTGAGAAGTCACAACAAATTGAATTGTATTAGGTGATGTTAATATTCAAATTTACGATATACTATCCATTCAAACTTCTCCTAGAAAACTTTATCTCTTACTGTTTGGTAGAAACACCTTCCTTAAAAAATATATAAAGTTAGGGATTTTTTGGGTGATATAAATAAATTGAAAATATTCAAAATTTTATGGAGGATCTATAATGAGTTTATTCCCATGGATATCTTTTTGGAGGATACATAATAATTCCTACCCTTAGTGAGAGATTTCCTATTTGAAGTAGAGTTAATACTTGGAAATGATCTCTCAATCTTCTAAATAATCACCCTAGAAGAATTGGTGGACATATGACATTAAACCGATAGACCACTGTTGGGTTTTTGGTTCTAAAAAAGCCAATTTCACAAAAATACAAAAACTCATTATGTTCATATTCTATGGTCTAAGAGGAAGGTGGAATACTTCCTCAGGGTATTTATTTTTTCAAGACATAACACCCATATTTTGACATGTGGGGTTCTTGACTATGCTTCTATCAGTGGGGATATTCTCCGCCAAGGAATATCGATCAGAAATTAGGTTTAGTATACTAGTTTTTTAATTTAAATAGCCCATTGAATATATATTAATCTTTTATTGTTGGTTCTTACAGAATCTGTCATAAACATTGATACATACAAGAGGGGTGCACTGCATTTCTAAGTAGTATGACATTCCAATTAATATTTAGTTGGTCATAAGAAATAATCTTCGGATACATGCATCAGGTAACTAATATAGCCCCTATATATTTCTCACCTCAGACTACTCAATATTTTTAATATTTGACTGATATCTTTGTATACTAGTGAATTTACTGAAATTCAAAGGATTCATTCACTTTTAGACTTTATTACTTATAATGAACCTTCTACAAATATAGTTGAAAATCGAAACAACTCCTTGGATGATAATTTCCATTATAATTTTCATTCAGGATAATGCACGTGTGAAATGAGTAAATATAGTGGACATCCAAGTTCTTTATATCCCTTAGATATTTTCACACTAATTCTGATTTCCCCAAAGGGTATCCCCTATATCCTTCACTAGTGTTTAGAATGGGAAGAATAATTTTGATACCCTTCTTTACTGGGTGGTCTGGGAATGTGGCGGGGGTAGTGGTGGGGGTGTATTCTTATTTGGATGGATATTTTATTATTGTTCTAGTGTTCATTTGTGGAGTTTTGTTTCCACAATGATGTATTTTTTTATTGAGATTTGTTATATGGTTATTTCTGGTGATGGTTTCTCGATGGTTCTTGTCATACATTATGTTCATGGTGGATTCTATTTATTGCTTCGACAATGGATCTTGTCGATAACGGTTATTATTTCTTGTTTTAGTGATAGATAAAGATTTACATGTTCATTGGGATCAAGGTGGAATTGAGGTTGTTGGAAGTTTATGAGGATGGTTTAGGATGACCAAAATTGAAAATTATAAAAATCCGTGGTGTGTCTCCTCTAGGCATACACATTGAGTTGTCTTCCGACATAGGTTTTGAGTTATGAATTTATGTTTTGTGTGATGTTCGATGAGGATGTTTCAATTTTGAACTATTAATTTGGTTTGGTGTTCTATTTGGTGTACTACAACATCTTTGTTCTAGTTCTCACATAACAATATAAATGTTATTATTCTGAAAATTAAAAAAATCAGTTGAGAGTAATCCTCCTTCATTGATTTATTTTATCTCATGAACATATATATTATGAGATTTCACTTCATCCTATTGGAACTCTAACCATCTTATCAATATATTATGATGAAGGAAAGATGCATTCTAGTGGAGGCTATATCTACTGATTCAGTACTCAAAACGATCTGTAGAGAAAATTCTTAATATTATTACACAAGAAAATAGCTGAACAATATCGGAATCCTATAATTAATTTTGATGGCCGAATAGTGAAGTGGTGGTCTTGTTACCATATCTATATAATTATCTCTAAAACATTACTAGATGAAAGTGGTGACATTGTATAGGGAAATTTCTAATTATCAATGTTATTAGTAAACGATGGTTTTTCTATAAAATATATTATTCTCTAATACACAATTAATTTGACATATAAAAGAAAATGATGATTCAAGAAATAGACAGACATTTATTTAAATACAAAACCACTATATGGAGTCAATGTAATGAGATTCTAAATAGTTGAATTGATATACAACCAAATAATTTTGGCTTTATAATTGGGTTAAAATCCTTACCTTGGAAATTTAGAAATATGAGGCTCATATTGAAAAAGTGAATGCACACCCATTTGAGGTACCCACCAGATTTATGACATTCAAGTGGAGTGACTAAGAATTAGATATACATATGAAAAATACATGACCATTGTCTATGGATGAGTTTTTCAAGGGATATTATTGCTACCATTAAATTTACTCCTCTCAAAAAACATTATCCAATTTACAATTTCATTCTACAAAATTTAGTTATAGATTTAGTCACTCGATTTCATAGAGTGAGATTCGAAATTTTAGATGATCATAATGTCTTGAGTATTCCCCCATAAATAAATATTGTGTTTTACAACTTTCACAACAAATAAAACCAAAAACGAACATATATAGACCATATTAAGGTAACCATATATTTGGAAGGTATAAAGAGTGATATAAAAATAAAGATATATATATATATAAAGAACAAGAAAATTAAACATAATTCACTATAAATATTCACTCAAATATTATTTCTATGAAACTAACAAATTATTTTTTTAAAAAAATCCATTTCATTTTTAATATTTTTTATTAAAAAATGATTAACAAAATTTTAAATAAGATAGATAATATTTATCATATGGAATGTCATGTTTCTATAAAAATATATCTTTAGTATATTTTATATTTATAGTTAAAAATTAAATTTATAATTTTTTTGTCGAAAATAGTATGAAAAAATAATAATTTTATATGTTTCAAAAAAATATTAGTAAAATTTTCTTAGCTTTAATAAATTGAATGAATTTTATGTGAATTGAGATAAATAACTATTTTAAAAAATAGCATGAATTTTATGATATAATTTTTATGTAAGAATGAAAAAGTAATGAATTTTTTTTATAATAACTATTATTAATTTTATAAGTGACTTTATTATTTTAACAATAGCAGTTTTAATTTTTAAACACATATTTATCCTTTTAGAAATTAGTTATATTTTTTATAAAATTATATTAAATACAATATATATTTATTATTATTTTTAAAAAAAATATCCATTTTATAAATTTTATCTCAATAAATGGATTTAAAATAATATATTAATATGTTCAAATTATAAAAAAAGATTATATTTAGGAAAAAAATGATAAATTACCTATGTAAAGACTAGTTTCCAATGTGAAATCCCAAATGGTAAAAAAGTGTAGCCTAAGAGGTAATGGGCATGAGATGTTAAGAATTTTTTTTGGTGAGTGTTTAAAATTTCTCACTATAATATATATTATCCAATCTATTAGTTATCAATTTTTCTCCCAAAATCATTGAGAGTGACATCTCATTAGTTATTTTTTTGGCTATTTACAAATATTCCATCCCTTTTCACTTATAAAAAGGGTACTCCTCTTCTCTCTTCCCTTCACACCAGAAACCACTTATATCATCCAAAAATATAACTTCCTACTCGCAAACAAAAAATAAAACATTAATAATGTTTGGGTATTCACAAAATATTATCTTTAAAATGTTTCTTCTCATTCTAAATGGTGATAATCTAGGTAGTGTAGTATATATTTATAAGCACTCATATCCATTTTTGATTCCTATATGTGTATGTATTTTTTATAAAATTAATTTAACCATTTTAAAATGATAAAATAAGAATAATAATTTTATTTTATTGATATTATAATGATGGTATAATCATTAAATATCCCGTATCTTTCATTGATGATAAACTGAAATGTGTATCGAGGGTATGTGCAGACTACCAGAATACTGAATAATGGTGTTTTTTCCATTGTTTCATAACATAGTTTGAATAAAAGTGTAATTTTATAAATAATTATGATATATATAAATTTTTTTGAAGTCTTAAATAAATATCAATATTTTCTTCCACCCCCATTCTATGAATTCAAAATCATTACTCATGCATATAACATGAACAACTCCTCCATTGACCTATGTATTCCATTTTCTCAATAATTTTCAAAGGAAGTCTTAGATTATTCTTTATTAGTATATATATAATCTATATAAGTAATATATATCATTAATATGTTTATTTTTGTAGCACATAAAAACATATATTAGAAGAAAATCCATCAATAACGGTAAATATCCCTAAACTAGTTCATAAACATATTTATCATTGTGAAATGCGATCCAAAATCTAATGTAATAGAATTATAACATTATATTTCCCAATAAAAAAAATTAAATTTCCTTTAATAATATTTGATTTATGATAATTAAAAAAAAAGAATTATGGCACTTCTTTTATTATCATTATAAAAACATGTAAGGATTATGAACACCCAATTTTAGGAAGATATTATAAAAATATAATAAATAAAGAAAATTGTTATAAATGAATATTATAAATGGAAAGTATATGCAAATGATAATTAAAATAGGAAATTAAGATGTCATCCTTATGATATAGTTGGTTAAAAAACTTTTTTAAAAATCGAGGATAATGCCATTAGACATGGTAAAAAAATTCATCATTTGAGTTGCGAAATTTTTGATGGATAATAATTCTAATATGATCAATAAATTCTCTATTATAAATTAAGATCTATATTTATTTTTAGGGAATAATATTTTTTATAAATCTATTTCAATGAAATGATTTCGTTTCACTTATTAGAAATAAAAAATGGATACTTTTTTAAAAGATACGTTTAACAAATAATTTTACAATGATGAATGAAAATTATTTTTAAAAGAATTTTTCATGAATTATTTTGATTATATTTAAAATTTTCTATATCCAAGAGTGTTAAATCACACGATTCATCATATAATTTTCTATTATTATGTGAATATTATATGTTGTGTATTTTATTATATAAAATGATTTAGGTCATGATGTTAGTTTATTAAATTTGTATGTTTCATAAAACACATTAATTTCCACGGATTATTTATGAATAGTTAATGGATTCAATTTGGATGTTTACGAAAACCATTATTTTTCCATCAGTTCTTTCTGATTTGATGGTGAATTAATTTAAGGAGCACACATATGTATGGATTATTATTGTTGTTCTCTTAGATAACCCTATAATTCATTGGATTAAGTTTATATCTCAGATGATAATTAGGTGTGGATGTAATAAGTTTGTTCAGTCATGCTTGGGATTGATAGATTTTCTCATATTTCAAGCATGTAAATAATGAATTTTTTCCCTTAGGAATGGGTGTAATCATTTTTCTCACACTGTCTTTATTATTCTTATCATGGGTCCGCATTTACATGTTATTTATGATGTTATAAAAAATTTTAATTTTATATTTAATTTGTGTGAAATGCAATTTTTTCAATATAAATCCTTATTTTTAAATTATTCCACTCGTATATGTCATGATCAAATATTATATGATTATTTAGATGTTCTTTGATTGATATATATATATTATTATAAATAAATGAATATTTTTCATTAATAATTTTTTTTTGTTCTTATATTAATATAAAAAATTTTATGATTAAAATTGAGGGTCATGTGAATCATTCATAAGACATTTATGGCTTCCTCCTGTTCTCCTTCATGTTTGTGGTCTATCACATAATAATACATCTTTCCTTTATTGAATGTTTGAGCTCACCCATTTTTTATTATTATATTCCTCGTTATATGTAGATTATTATATCATGATATGTGTTCATAATTTCCATAGGGAAGAAAGATTATGGATAAAATTTTTTATGATTTGTAAAATAATATATTCATATTGATTATATTAAAATCATTTAACTTTTATATCACTTTTTAATTTGACAATATGTGAGATATGTTTTCAAAATCAGGATATTAATTAATTTTTTATGTTATTTTTATCTTGAGACATTTTGATTGGTATTGATGTAGGGTTTATATTTTTTTAGATTTTTTATTTACCTTGGGTATTATGGTTAGTGGACCATTGTAAAAACCCTAGAGATAAGTGTCTACATAGGATAACATCTTGAAATTTCGTTAGAGACTATGTGGATGTCCTAGAAATTAAATAACCCATTTATATATAGAATGGATGCATGATCTATAATAGATGCAACTATGGGAAAAGGCCCTGAAAATTTTTGGGTATTGAATAGATCGTCACCCAGTGCACGACATAGATTCCTAACTACAAATTTAGTTTGACACACGTAGGGGAAATGTTTTGGTTAGTTACATTCTATTCATAAACTATTAAGAAGGATTTGAATACACACACACACAGAGAGATATATATAATAGTTAGAAAACCCCATTTATAACCTAGATTGAATAATTGGGATTTATATATTTGGGTATGCCTATAACTTATGTGTAATTTCATTTCAGCTTATTTTTTCCCCCAATAAATTTTCTAAATTAATCTCATAAAAATTATTATATTTGAAAATATATTTTTGAGAAATGGGAACAAAATTCCCATGAAATTTATATTAAAATATCTATGAAAACCTCAAGTGAAAAAATTATCACATCAAATATTTATAATTCTGTTCTGATTGAGATATGAGGGATGATACATCCAACATATCTAATTCTTCTTTCATAGGTTGTTAATGACCAGAAATATTATCAATGAAATTTAACTTCATTTAATTTTTCAATATATTATAAATCACATAAAACCACATAGAGACCCCAATAATACAATATAAATGAAGAATTAATGAAACAAGTGTCATTTTTAGAAATTAAAGAACCTATACTAGTGGAATTGTAACATGTCCTTTGGAAGGGAGATATGACCATTATTTATTTTAAACCATCCTATAGAATTTTATGTTCACCCATAAGAGTATAAATAAGATTTTGGAATTTTATAAATTGTAATATGATATAATTATATCATAGTATATGTAAGTAAATGTTTTAGAAATTATTAAGTAAGTGGTAATATTTTTATAAAACACAATTCGTTATATTCAATATTATAAATAACATAATGTTTTAAAAGTAACTTCATTTCCATAAAATGTATTGAAAAATTAATATTTTGTTTTCCTAATATTATAAGATAATTTTTTGAGACCTTAATAAAATTTTAAAAGTGTTATAAAATCAGTTAAAAATTTTATTTGTTATTTTCCAAGTCAATGATGATTTTAATTAAAAATTAAATTTCCCAAATATAGAATAATATTTTCATAAAATGGATTCAATTATTGAATTAAACATAACAAAAAAAAATTAGTGTGATTTTTTTCTGTTTTTCTAGAACACAAGAATTTTTGGTGAATTGTAAAATACAATAATTTATTGTATATATACATTATAATTTAAATATATTATTCCTTGATTCATGGATTATGTAAGAACCATAATATTAAACTCCACTAAATTAATTTAATAAAGTGTCATATAATTCTGAATCTATTCATAGTCTTGATTCCAAATAATATTCTAATGAATATTATTATGGGAAAACACCTCATATTTCCCTAAAAATACCACCCCTCACCACCAATTCTCCTTGCACGTCTCAGTATTTTAGACATGTAAAAATTATGTTCAAATTTATTTATAATAACCAACCACATTGCCATTATCATTTTATATCATCAAAAATAAAAAAACAATCATCTTAAAGAGGTTCTCAAAGAGAAGAACTCAATAGTAAAAAACCTTTTCCTTTTTCATTCAATTTCTTTTCAAGTAGATTTATTTTCTTTTTACCTCCTATAAAACACTCAAAAAATGTTATGATAACTCAATAAACATATATATACTATAATTATATTATTCTAATTGAATAATCCATCATCATTTCATTCCCCTCTAATTTTTTTTAAAAATGAAAACATTAGCTGTGATGTGGTAATTTATCACATTCATGGATGGTGAAGTTATCAATTTCCCTTAAATCCTTTAATAATAATAATAAAACCATATTTTTGGTTATAAAATATTATAATATATATATTACAATGTATTTATTATTTTAGAAAAAAATTTATATACATTATATTAATTACTAAAAAAACTATTCCGCGATGATTTAAAAAACCCAAAATAATCTAAATGATTATCACTAAAATCTTATCTATGGACTCATCCTCACCCCAAAATTAAAAATTAATTATATAAGAATTTAATATTATGGATTCTCATTAGTAATTTATAGCTTCAGTTTTTGAAATATATTCCCATTTTATATGATCATTCATAAAAGTGTATAAGCGACTGATTATGAAAATCTAGCAAATGAATTCTCTCGAATGATAGTATTATATCGTAAAAGTCATCAAAAAGGGCATAAATGAACATAATAAAATTTGACCTAGTATAATAAATGTATGAAATTTTAATAATTAATTAATTAATGGATCCTAATTTATTATTTAGGAAATTAATATCATGTCAAAACACTTTTATACATAAGGTACGAGATTCTACCAGAACCTCATTTTTTCCCATCGGGTTTCTCTTTCTCTCTTTGGTACACAATTTAATGATTTTTCCATTTTTTTAATTCTTATAAATTATTTTTTTTGTGTTCCCAAATCATTTATCAATATCATATAATCCTTATTTGATGAAAAAATATATGTTTTAAAGAGGTTCCCTTCTCAATTCTTCCCGACATGCAATCTCAATTATAGGGATCATCCGAACTTCTTACCTATTTTCAAGTACAATCCATAATTTGTTTTGAAAAACTATTTTTTTAATCCAACCCATTTTATCCTAAAAAATATATTTTTTCATCTTTTTTATTTTTACAATCAGTTATTTCTTTTCCAATTTAAAGAATTAATAATATTTCCCTTAAATCGAACTAATTTTTCTTTATTTCTAAAGTTTCATAAACACATTTTATACATGTATTAAATATATGTTTACATAAAATATCATGTTATATGCCTATTTTAACTTATAAATGTACATTTATGATATAATTCCATAATTTCATCGAAACAATTAGGATATTACCTTTTGTTATTCATTTTGACATTATTATGTTTCCCAGTTATTTCCATGGGTAAAAATTAGGTTTATGTTTGATTACTTATGTATGATTCTTCATGCGGAACACATTTTCAATAACATGTTATGATGGGTGTGCCTAGACAACAATCAAATTCACTAGGTAATGGTTAGTCTCATGAGATATCATGTGAAATGGTCTTGGTGGTCAAACACGTCTCAACCTCCATGTGAAATAGGCTTGGTGGTTAGAATTGACTCATGATCCATGTGAAATAGTATTGGTGTTTATCCTAGAGTCATAATAATCCATGTTTAATTCACCCTGACTATTGATTATGTCTTGTTTGACATTGTTTCTACATCTCCTATGATGTTGTGCGTACAAATTTTATACTTCTTTATGTGTATTCATACAATTTTATAACATAATGTAATGAATTATAACCCGTATGATATGATTTTTTCATATTATTATTATCTTACTAGGATTTTTATCTCGTATATATGTTCACGTATTCCCCAGGTTATCATATTCAGATTTAAGGGCTTAAACGATGTGAGTTCAAAATTATCGTGTTTAAATAAATGAAGTTTTTCCCATGTTATCGGTATTAAGTACCTAATCATCCAAAGACACTAGAAGTTATGACACATGGTTTTATTTGATGGTTAAAATAATTTAACAATTTGTTTTAATGTCTTGGTTCATTACAGTTTGTTTCACAGAAATCTCTTGTTATTTTTAGAATAGGACTAGAGAACTTTAGTAAGAATCGTATGTGTAATACTGACACCATGGATATACTAGATTGAAAATTAGGGTATCAGAAGTTATGATATAATTTTTATTTAAAATTTTATCATTCAATGTTAATGTTATTTTTTTAGATTCTTATTATCTACGTATTCAATCCACGTAATTGTATTTTTTCCTTAGTTAATGGATTGAAATAGAAGAACCAGTACCAATAATCATTGTGATAGGAAACGTGATGATTCCTAAATTTATTTTATAATTATTATTGGAATGGGTTCTAAAAACATCATGGAATTACTTTCTAAATTAGATCATGTTACAAATAATAAAATTAACCATATAGAACTTCATCCATATCCTATAAAAGGTAATGTTTCCATTGAATCCTTCATGTTATAAAGGGATCCATTGCTTAGGGGATATTCTAATACCATCATCATAGAACAATGGACTAACTCAACTAAAAAGTTATTCTTCATCATCTAATAATCAGAAGAAGAGAAAGATTTACTAGAGTTTTATAATTTTATGGGAAATATAATCAATGGTGGACACTGATCATGAACATAAAGTCCCTGGTGGATTGATTCCATGGAATGGGAAGATTTCATGAAAATAATTTTCTATAAATATTTTCCCCTAACCATCCATATTATGATAGAAATATTTTTCCTTTTTGATAAAAGAATATGGAATATGGGTCTATTAGGGATTATGAATAAAATGTCATAAGACATTCATGAGATGCCTTTGTCATTGTTATGAACACCAAATGTTAGGTGGATCAATTATTTAGAAAAAAATACACATCTCTGAAAATAACTTGAGATTAAATAATTAAAAAGCTATTATGGTATTTTATGTTGTTCCCTAATGGTTGAAATGGATATCCAATACTCTATATGGTCTCATGGTTCGGATGAAAAAAAATGAATTTCGAGTTTAATATGGGTGGATCCATATATAAATCCCATGATGAAAAGAAGACACAATATCCCAAGTTCCAAAATTGTGGGTTGAAGAATCATGTGAATTATATAAAGGAACTATGAAATGATTCAATTATGTAAGAATGGGGAATCTTGATAATAGTTTCCAAAGCTATATGATGAATCCCACTAATTTGGAAGAGGAAGAGAAGGTTCAGATCAATAGTTAGTTTTTAGTGATGTGTTTCAACTAAAGGGAACATTAGAATTATGTGATCCATTTCCCTAGGCCAAGGGTTGTTAGAGGCAATAAAAAACCTCCATGCCTGTAAGGAAGGACGTATTCTTTCACTACTGTTTAGGTGGATCCCAACAATATTGTGGTGATAGTTACGCTGGTTATTCTTTTAGGAATATATAACGTACTATTTTATTCTATTTCAATATGTTTGTGTATATAATTTAGGTTTAGTAGAGTTATTAAAACATCACTTGAAAATACGGAGGTTGAGTTATCAGTGAGAAAAATATGGGGAAGTTATTAAATCCAACAAGCATAATTCCTTCTGAGTTAATATTTCCGGATAGAAACTCCAATACAAATTATCATAAATCCTTTGATGGAGTTTTATCCTATAATTTTCATGGATTGGAAATCATTATACAAATACTACATAAACTATTTGGAAAGGGAGGTCACTCTTTACATCCAGAGGTATCCTCCAATTCTACACAAGTGTAAAGAGTAGAATAAATCTCCATAATATTCTTCACCTCAACTCTGGATATTATTACCTTATAAGAAATCATATATAGGTTAAATTATTAAGAAAAAAGAGAGAATCATGCCCTATGAAATTCCCATTGAGAGTGACTTTACTGATGTTCTCCCATATGATTTTTCAGGTCTTCCTCTTAACCGAGAAGTTGAGTTCCCAATAGAAAATATTCCATGATCATTGAATATTTAAAATACATCTTATAGAGTGGCCACCATGGAGCTAGATGAATTGAATAAGAATTTATAGGAGATTCTAGATAATAGTTTTATACACCCATGTGCTACACCATAGGGTGCACCCATAATCTTTGTTAACCATAAGGATGGATCAATGTGCCTCTGAATTAATAAACATGATCTCAAAAAATCATGATAAAGGACATGTATCCATATCCATAGATAAATGAATTATTTGATCAGCTACATGGGGAAAATTATTTCTCAAATGTGGACCTTTGGTTAGGATATCACCAATTAAATTTGAAAAAGGTAGATATTCTCAATAATTCCTTTTTAATGAGTTATGGACACTATTAGTTCATAGTGTTTCTCTTTAGACTCACTGATACTCCAAAAAAAAATTAATGGACATAATTAATAGGGGATTTAGTTATTAAATAAAAAAATTGTTCTATTCTTTATTGATGATATTCTTATATACTCCAAAATAATGGAGGATCATGAGGAACAATTGAATACTATAATTATAAATTTTAAAAGGGATAAATCATTGAAAATTATAGTAAATGTGAGTTCTGGATGGAGGAATTATCTTTCATGGGGCATGTTATCACTGAAAAGGGAATAGTTATGGACCCTTTGAAGAAAAATTCAATTTAGGAGTGGATCATTTTAATATCTATAAGGGAGATTCGTTTTTTCTGTTGTCTTTGTTGGTATTACTAAAGATTTGTGAAGAATATCCCTTGATTTTCAAATCCATTAACCAATTTGACTCGGAAGGGAGTAATGTTAGTTTAGACTAGTAAATGTGATGACTGCTTCAATGTATTGAATAAGAGGCTTATCACTACAACTGTGCTCGTACTACTGATAATTGGGAAACTATTTTTTGTATTGTGATGATTCAAAGAAGGGATTAGTCTGTTTACTTTTTAAAAATGATAAATCGATACCCTATAACTCACAGAAGTTGAAAATCCATGATTAAAAATATAATACTCCTGATATGTAGTTATCAGTAGTGATATTTTTGTTGGAAATATGGCGACATTATCTCTATGGGGAGAAATGTGAGATATATAATGATCATAATTTCTTCATATATATTTTCATATAGAAGGGAATTAGTATAAAAAAGAAAAGATGGTTAGAAATCATCAACTAATACGAATTCATATTCCACTACTATCTCGGTAATGAAAATAAGGTGGAATATTTTCTGAGTACAAAGGATCAAAAATCATTATCAATAATGATAATTGAAAAGGATAAAATATTTTTAGACCTGTATGGGATGAACATGAGAATAATTAAATAAAAAATATCATCAATCATTTCTCAAATGATTATTGAACCTTCCCTGATAGAGTAAATAAAGGATGATCAATGGAATTATTTAGAAATTCCGAAAATGGTGGAGGATATCAGAAGTGGTAAATCTTTTGAGATCAAGATCTATGAGAATGGGTTCATAATATTTGGGTCATGACTATATGTACCTTCCAATTCTACTATAAATAAAGAGTATCTAAATTATAGAAATAGCACAACCATCCCTATTCACCTTGGTAGCACAAATATGTAGTGAGATATGTGATAGAACTATAGCTGGGATAATATGGAGAAGAAGTTTGTAGAATATACATCAAAGTGAATGGTATGATAGAAATTTAAGTATAAATAGAAATTATCTAAGGGGATAATGAAACTGTTACCCATACCATAAGGAATTTGAATAAAATCATGATTATCATATTCACCGGACATCCCAGTACATCCATAGGAAACAATGTTCTATGGGTTATTTTGGATCATCTTACAAAAAACCCAATTTATCACAATTTGAGAGGACTTCACATTGGATCAACATTCATCAATATATATTAGAGAATTAGTAAGGCTTCATGGATTACCAGTATCTATTATAAGTAATTTGTATCTGTGATTGAACTCTGTGTTCTGTAAAAGTCTCCCACATGATCTAAACACTACATTGAACTTCTGTATGGCCTATTAACCTCAAACTAATGGCCAATCTATGTGGACTATTTCAAAATTGGATGACATGTCTAGGGAATTTTATATGTACCTAAATAGTGGATGGGACCAACACCTACCTATGGTCGAGTTCAGCTACAACAACATTTTCCAATTGAGAGTCCAAATATCCCTTTATGAAGCTCTTTATGGTAAAAGATGTACAAAACGTACATAATGGGATGATATTAGTTAATGTATCCTTCAACGACTAGAAATGGTCAATGAAATTGCGTAGAAGGTGAAAAAAATTCGGTAGCACATCCTAGCATATCAATGTTGACATAAGATCTATGAAGATAATAATTGATGAGACCAAGAGTTTTAGGTTCTAGAAATGGTATTTTTCAATATATATATATATATCTGGAAGAGGTTCGTGAGATGTGTGAAGAAAGGAATGATGAGTCCTAGGTATATCATCCCTTTCAATATTCTATGTCATGTTAGCGTGAGGGCCTATTTACTAGCATGTACACCAACCATATTTCATGTATATTATGTATTCCACATATCCCAATTGAGGAAGTAAATAATAGATCCCTCACAAGTACTAAATTCAGAGGTGGTACAGTTGGAGAATGATTGCTCTTACGAGGTGTATCTAGTGAAGATCTTGGAACAAAGAGATAATTTTCTATGCTACAATACCTCTCAAAAAGTAAAATTTAATTGGCAGAACCATAAGTATGAAGAGACAACATGGGAATAGTAAGAAGCGATGAAGGATAAGTACCCTCACATGTTCAGTTTGGAAAACGATATTTCATGGGTGGAATTTTATAATGGGGGAATAAACTAATGACCCAAAATGCAGTCAATGAAATTTCCCTTCTTTTAATTATTTCATATAGTATAAATCATATAAAAACACATAGATAACACAATAAAAACATTAGAAAAGTGTAATTAATGAAATTAGTGGACTTTTCAGAATTTAAATTACATATACCGATGTAATAGTAAATTATGAATTGGAATAGTAATTCGACCATTAAAAATAGTGAACTGGACAATAGATTAGTAAACTAATGCATAAAATTATAATTAAATTTTATGCACGTTATAAATGGTAATATGATAAAAATATATAATAGTATATGTAAATAAATGTTTTAAAAATTATTAATTATGTGTGATATTTTTATAAAACATAAGTGCTTATTTTCAATTCTCTAATTAATATCATGTTTTAAAAGAAAATTTATTTCCATAAAATATAATCTTAAATTATTTTTTCTGTCTCAAGATTATAATATAATATTATAGGACCTTAATAAATTTTTCATGGGGTTAAAAAATTATTTATAATTATAAAATCTATATTTTCCAATTAAATGATTATTTTAATTAAAAATTAAATTTCTCTTATATATAAATTTATTTTTATAAAATAGATTCCATTTTTTATTTCTAGATGTTGAATTTTTTTTGGGAAAATTATTATATTTTTCTTAAATACATGAATTTTTTCATAATATTAAAATACATAAATTTACTGTATATATACATTATCTTTTATATACACAATTTACTAGGTAATGGAAGATTTAATAACCATA
Organism: Viscum album; assembly: GCA_963277665.1. Taxonomy (NCBI): domain Eukaryota; kingdom Viridiplantae; phylum Streptophyta; class Magnoliopsida; order Santalales; family Viscaceae; genus Viscum; species Viscum album. The sequence goes on from OY728121.1 coordinate 958,406,514, forward strand.
ATATAAATATATACTTAATTATTTTAATAATTTTTTTGGTAATAGTCAAAATCTTAAAAGTCTTAATGGAAAATAATAAACTAGTGAATACAATAATGAGAAAACAGCCCTCTCCTCCCCTATAAATATCATCCCTCAACACCTCTTCCCCTAACACATCTCAAGCTTTGATCCTTGTAAAAATTCTTCTAAACTTTCATACAAATACCCTTCCCCATATTGATAATCCCATGGTCCCATCAAAAGACCAAAACTAATCCCCTTAAAGAGGTTCTTAAGAATAAGAATTGAAAAGGTAAAAACCTCTTTCCTTTTATATCAATTTTTTTTCATGTTATTTTCTATCGTTATTCTATCTTCACCCACCCTCATCATAATTGTATGATAACTCCAGTATGGTAAATATATTGGAATTTTATTATGATAATGGAATAATCAATTATCATTTCTTTCGATTCCCATTTTTTTCTCATAATGAAAACATCATCTGTGATGTATTAATTTATCACATTCAAGGATGAAAAGCATATCAATTTCCATTACCCCCTTCAAAAATACTCATAAAACAGTTTTTCTGGTTAGTAAATTATAATATATGTATTAAACATTATTTAATGTTCTGTAACCATATTATATACATCACATTAATTAATAAAATAAAACTAGATCACAATGATAAAAAAGGCCAAAATAATCTAAACGACTATCAGTAAATACTTCCCTAATGATTCATCCTCCCCGAAAATTACCATTTGAATTTTATAATAATTTATTATTTTTTATTTTCTTTAATATCATAAAACATAAATTTGATATATCTATTCATATTTTATACAATACTTTATACATCTATATAAGCAAACCGATCATGGAAATTATTGAAACAAATTCTCCAGAACATTGGATTTATATCATATAATTACTCAAAATAGATATAAGTGAACTTAATAAATGTATACCAAATAAACTAAACATATTAACTGGTATTAATTAATTAATTAGTGTATTTTACTTGATTAGACAGGTCTATCAGATAATGTTCATAACACTTTCTGACAAAAGATAACGGAATATAAATGAACTTCCATTTTTTCTATTGGGTTACTCTTTATCTCAGTTTACACCAATGATATGATTACTTCTATTCTGATTAATTTTTCTAAATAATATACATATTTTACAAGATTATATATTCCTATCATATCATCCTTCATATATGTGGAAATACATGTTTTAAAAAGGTTCCATTCTCAATTATTCCTGATAAGCAAGTCCAATTAAAGGGATGTTACCAACTTCTTACCCATTTTATGTACTATCCTTAATATATTTTATGAAATAACTAATTTTCTAAAACCACCCATTTATTCCTAAAAACATAACTTTTCATATTTGGTTTTATAAAAACAATTATTCCTTTTCCATTTTATCTAATCTTTAAAAAATTTATGAAACCACACTAAATTGTTTTATATCTATTGATTCTTAAACTCTATTATTACATGTTTTAGCTCTAGTTTAACATCATATATAATGATAAATTCCCATTTTTCCTTATAAATTTTTACTTATGATTTAAATACATTCATTCTTGGACACCATTATGTTATTCCTTTTTGTTATTCTTTTAGACTTTATTATGATACCCAATTCATTCCATGGGGTAACCCTAATGTTATGTTTGATTCCATATGTATTATTCTTCATTTGGAACACATTTTCAAGAACAAATTATAATAGGTATTCCTCTATAGATCTCTAATTCATTGCATAAATATTTTTCTAATGAGATATCATGGGCAATGGTTGTGGTAGTTATCCTTGGCTCATGTCCCATATGCAACAGTCATCGTGGTTAACCTTGAATCAGGATCTATATGAAATGATCATGGTTGTAATCTTTGACTCATGCTACTCGACATGAAATGACCCTTGACTCATGCTAATTCCATGTTGTATATTATTTTCGAATATCATATGATACCATGATTACATATGTTATGCTTCCTTGTGTATATATATCCCTTCTTTTTTCCATCATGTTATCCCTTAAAACACGTTGGATATGATTTATTAATATACTTATTACCTAATTGGGATGTTTATATCATCCATTTGTTCATATATTCCCTAAGGTATCCAATATAGTTTTAAAGGATCAAAGGAAGTTTGGAGATCATTATGGAGTTGAAATAAAATATGTTTTCCCCCGGTTTTCAGTTTTATGTAACTAATATTCCATAGAAAATAGACATTAAAATCCTTGGTTGTATTTGATGGTGAGAATTAGCTAATAACATGTGAAAATAGATAGTGTCATTATAGGTATAATTTTAAATAATATTTGGCATGTATTTACTTTTCCCACAAAAAAATGTAAATCAATTACTGAGATATGGAAATCTCATTTCATATCCAAAATCATTTTATTTTCAGGTATTAATGAATGTGTAATTGTGAATTCCATGTAGATTAAAATTCTATAATATGGTCCATGATACCCAAAACTGAGGGACTCTTGACTCAAATGATATATGGGGAAGTCATAATTGATGATATATCTATTATATTGTAACATAAAAATTTATTTATGGATGAATTTTCTGGTCTTCCCTCTGAACGATAGGTTGATTTTTCAATCTTACTCTTGCTTGGGTATATTTCAATCTCATTGAGTCTATATATAATAACTCTAATTTAATTGGAGATGTCAAATAATTTACTTTTATGGAATATTACAAGGGTTTGGATAAACACCAGGTCTTCACAATGAGGTGCATGAGCCCCCTTTTTCAAAAACTAGGATGGGTCACTGCCACTTTACATTGATTATCAAGATATTAATAAATTAAAAATAGAGAATAAGTATCATAAACCACATATAGATGATCTATTTGATAATCACAGTGGATCTTCAAACATCTCCATGATTTATTTGTAATCTTGATATCATCAGTTAGGTTAAAAGGGAGGATATTTTAGGAAGAATTTATCATATGAAGTATGGGATCTATGTGTCAAGACTTATACTATATATGTAATTATATTTTCTTTAATAAATGAGTGTTATATTATATAGTATTATACACATAAATGAAAAATAAAGAGAAAAAATAATTTTATAATTGATATCATTATATTATTCAACAATGATTCCAATGAAATTTCTAAATATTGCAATTAGATCAAATAGAAAATGGAAAACAAATAATGGGAATGTTTTCATAGTCCCAATTTTCTAAAATAATCACCCCTACAAACAACACTATTGAAAAAAAGAATAACCTTAATAAAATAATTTACATTATTTAAATTTAAAAAATAAAACATTGGGAGGAATTGTATTCAATAATATATTAAATAATTTAAAGGTATTTATAAGAGGTAATGTGAAGTTAGTAATAGTAACCTGATCATTGAAATAGATTCATGGTTGTTAGGAAAACAAATATGAACATTGGGAATTGTAACCTGACCGTTGGAATTTTAATTTGAAATTAAAATAATAAAATGGGTTATTTATATTAAATATAAAATTAAATTAAATTAAATATAATTATTTTAATTACATTAATAAATATAAAGGCTAAAAATAAATAATCTATTGAAAAAATATTTTAATAAATTGTATTTTAATTTACTTAATAAAAATAGTAAACTTTATTTAGAAATTTAAAATTTCCTAGTATAGAAAAGTATTTTTTAAAAAGTATTTTTTATTCTATAATAAAACTATTGAAATTTTCTATGGGGGGTTGTTTTTGAACATTTTCAAAAATACTTCAATTTTCTAAAGAATAGTAAAAATATTATTTTTACATAACCGCCCTACATTAAATTACATAATTTATTATTTAATAGTGACCTACTCAATGATTGAAATTATGGATAAACTAATAAAATGATTAAATAAATAAATTAAACATTTAGCTACAATAAGAGTAATTTCCAAACCTAACAGGTATTTTACAAAGTAAATAGTGAAAAGTATTCCATAAAAAACAATTGGTCATATTCAAATTTACTTTTTAATAAAAAATGAATTTGGTTTTTAAAAACTATTAAATCCCTAAAATTATTTTATTTCATTAAATTGTTACATAATGTTTTATGAATATCAGTATAAAAAAGTTTAGCATGGATATTATATTTTATTTGATATTTTAGCCAAAAATACCCCTCTCTAAATAATAAAAAAACCCTCTTCGTTCCCATGGAAAACCACTCACCCTCACATAAAAATGAAATAAAAATACCCAAATTCTATTTCCTAAGGCCCTTATTATATGCAGAGATGTTCTGTAGTCGTTTCACTATATTCATTTTAATATTTTAGTTCTGTATAAAAGATGAAACACCAAGAAGAGGGTATGTTTTAAAAAACGTTTCCTTTAATTTTCCATTTTTATTAAAAAATTTCTCAATTACATTCAATCCCAACTCTTCTCAGAATAATTTTTTATAATTTTAAAATTATTTAACAAATTTTAACCAGCTATAATGATTAAATATATGTCAATTTTTTTCATGTATCTCATTCCTCCAATTTTGATAATGTCTCACCAACAGTCAGTTTACCACCGATGAGGATGTTTCCAACTCTCTAATTATCACATTAATCATGTATGATTAAAAAATATTATTTATAATATAAAATCATATAGATATTTTTATTTTTATTCTTTTATAATTAATCATAATAATGTAAAAAAAGAAAGATTGTTAAATTGATGCATCACATGATATTTTTGGGAAAATATTATATCAAAACTTTTCTCCATTAACAAATGGGATTATGGAAAAATTAAAATTATTATACTAATCAATACTAAAATAAATATTAATAATTAACTTCTAGTTTTAGGTTTTTTATAAAAATATATTTATTATATTTGAGATAGAAAAGAAAATAAATAAATAAGAATTTAATGTAAGGGGATTCTGAAAAATAATTCTATATTTTTAGGTTATCTCCTCATACACATTATTTTCCATATGGATGTTCATATAATGATTATAAAATTTTGTTCCCCTAATCATTCTATTTTATCTATATGGATATAAAATTTTCTACCTTTTTCATATGATTTTTATGGTATGTATAAAAAATTTTTAGAACGACATTATTTTTCTATTCACCATATTGACTCCTCTTAGGTTGTTTCAAATACACTCAAGAATGGTGATGTTTAACAAAAAATTGATATTTCCCTTCTTAATCTCTGAACCTGAAAAGTTATTCAGGAATGTAATAATTACACAATTATTTTGAAACCCATTATTTTCCCAGGGGTTTTCCACAACGTAGATTGTTTTATATTCTCTTTCTTTATTACATACATGAGTAAAAATATTTAATAATGTGATGGGTTAGAAGGGAATTATTGAGACCTCCAATTCATTGGGTAATATGATATATATCATGATATTATGTGTATTATATGTTAACATAAGGCTATATTTGTTTGTAATTATGTTGTTATGATTTAATCTCATATGTTATCGATGCATAAGATGCTAGATTTGTTCGCAACTATGTGTTGTAATTGACCAATATGTTACTATGTTTCATTATTAAACACATGACACATTCCATTCAATTTTGAAATTATTACCTAATTCTTATGTTGATGATCAAATTCTTATGACATGATTATGGTTATTTTTCTCACTCATTTACAGTTTATGTTTTTCTCTTATTCATTCAATATTATCCCTCCCATTACTATGATTTTAGATTACCACAAAATTTGATGTGTATTAGTTGGTGATAACATGCCCTAAAAATAATTTTAGAAATTTTAAGAGGATAAGTAAGAAGGATTTAAATAATATTTATTTTTGATTATGTTTATGTGATTTATGAACATAATTTTCCCAAGATACGTAACATTTTGAACATAGAATGTATTAATATTATGTTATTTATCTAAGAAATAATGTCATATAAATGAATGAAAAGTTTATTTCACTGTAGTTGTCATCAGAGTATAATTTAGTTTATTTTTTAATTTAAGAATGTAAATATTTGTGGAATTGGATAAGTATAAGTTTACATATGTGTAAGATTTCAATGTCTTGGTAATGAATAAGAGAACATAGTTTCTTTACAATAAAAAAAATGTATATATACTACAATTAGATGTGGATATAGACTAGATGTACCTCATGGTGATAAAACTGAATAGGACATATTGGGTTTTAACCTGATCATCACCTAGATCATGAAAAAGTGGCATTTCTACACACCTGTTATGAAAATCCTAGTATATATACTTTGGTGAACCAATAACTCTATACATACTGTAAATGTTCCTAAATAGATTATGTAATTATTTCATTAAAATTTTATAATGGATTATAGTAAATGATCAAGGAGACTTCATTTAAAAAATTGATAAACCTTTTAATCCTATAAGGTATAAATTTGTTATTATATTTTACGTTAGAATTAATTTTTTATTCAAGAAATATTGACAAATGTTTTGTTCAAAACATTTTAATTTCTGAATATCAAGGAAACTAGGAGATTCCAGACAAATAAACCATGTGTGGTAAAATTAAATGATTGTCCAAATGACACTCCCAATGCAATGAGAGATAGAGTTACAAAATCCATGGATATGTTTATCCCTTTATATCAAGATATACATAATAACCTAAACATTTTAAAATATTTTCCATCTCCTAAGAAAGAGAAAAAACATGTTGATCCCTTTACTAGGTAATGATTGTTGATTTTTTTTGAATCTAATAATTTAACATGTTATAGAATACTAGGATAACTAAATGGAAATGATATTTTCCATGATCCTATGTTTTCTGAAGGAGGAGATTACATTATATATTTATCATTTAGATATATAGGATAATCAATGGTTGGTTTGGATAAATAATATAAAGCTAAAAGATAAAATATATGGGATGGAGTTAGAAAAATACACGAAAAAATTTGTTAACATGTACATCCCTTGAACTCTTAGAAAATGTAAGAACCCAGATCTTCTTCTTCAGGTATGTCTTCCATTTCCTTGTGTTTTTGAGAAAATGGGGTTTTCTGGAAATTTTTGAAGTACACGCCATGTACTTTCTGAGTACACGCCATATACTTTTTTGCTGCTCGAAGCCGTGTGTTGGCCATGTCCAGGCCACACACATGGTGTGTAGAGGAGACATGGGGGTTACCTAAATCAGAGTACGGAAACATGGTGGCATTTCTAGTTCGACCGAGAGCGTTCGGTACGATCACAATTCTTCCCTGAGCTCCAGAACCTCCTTCCGATCTCCGTTCCAGCCGCCGTCGATTGCGTTGGGATATCCTAGGTAAGCCCTCTCTTCTACTTTATCCTTGTTCCATGTTTCCTCCTCATTTCCATGTTATCGTTGGTTGATCATTTTTGGAATTTTCTCAGATCTTCGACATTATAAGGGGAATCAATCATCGTGGTTCACATATATCAATCTCCTTACACCAAGGTAGGTGGTTTGTGACTTTCCACAGGACGTTTGTGAATATTTTGTGCAAATGACAACAATTCCCTTGAACGAGGAATTGTGGGTTTCCTGTTTCGCCCATGTTGTTTGTCTTCTTTTCTTTATTGCTTGAGTAGAGATCATTTCTTGTAAATTTGGATAATTTATACTGTGTTCTTGTGCTTTTCCATGCATTTTTTTCTTACTATGTGTTTTTCCATTTGCCATGCCTAGTTTTAGGATAGTCGAACTGTCGTACTGTTATGTTTTTGTGCCTTAGAATGATACCCAATTAGTTCCTGAGGTCTACATGGGCCAATACGCGGTTTATTCTTGTTTATTATACAATGGGCTATGAGAACCTAGTGTAGTAGACCATAGGGATAATGGACGGAAGGGCTTCTCCAAAGTGTCCTTAATTTATGATGTAAGACCACATGGGGAATTGACGTTGAGTGATTTCTCAGATAGTCTGTAGTTCCTCGACGCGGGCCACTGGGGGAATTGACATTGAGTGCTTACCCAGTGAATCTATTAATTCTTAAGCTGAACTAGAGGGTTGAGACTGTGTGTGCTTCCCAAAGGGTTGCTAGTACTTGTAGGTTGATCCTTAGGGGTTAGGCTGTGAGAACTACCCAGTGGTTACCTTTTTGTTTTGCTTGCTTGAGTGGATATTTCATGTTTGTAGAATATATTCTGGAAACTTTGGATTGTTAATGATGAGTATTATCCTGTTTACTTCTTTTTGTTTACTTCTTACTACACTTTACATGACATATATTCACTGACTATTAGGCACAGATCATTGGGTGGTTTCTTATTGGTACGTTTTTTCACACCCTATTTGGATCATGCATTTGGGCCCAAACATATTATGTTGTTGCAGGTATAGATAAAGGCAATCACCCTTCTACTTTAGGTTCTTCATTGCACTGGAGCTGGAGAGCATGTGACCGAGCTAAGGCTTGCAATGCGGAGGAGTTGATAATCTGTTTTTCTTTTTTACTTTCGCACAGTACTGTATTTTAGCATTGTGACTTTTATGTATATTTTCCTAGACATATATGTATCATGCATCATTTCATATATTTCTTCTCTAATTGTTTATTTTCTAGTTTTCTGTTGTTTATCGTTTACTCTTATATGTATGTCTAATACTTCTACTATTGTTGTTATTTATTTTCTCTTCTGCTATGTACTCTTCCAAGGAGGACATAGTTTCCCCACTATCACACCCAAGTCCCTCATTGCTAGTCAGAAGCCTTTGAAATTTGGGGAAATACGCTTGAGGCCATGTGACCAACCCGGTGCGGGGCGCCTCTGGGGGGATTCTGGAACTAGGACGTTACAAAGTGGTATTAGAGAGTTCTTTTCTCTTGATTTAATTTTTAGAACCTTTAGGCAGGGATATGATGAATTCAGTACATTATAATAAGATGTGCCTGGGAGTAGCTAACCCATGTACAGGGAAAATCCATACTACCTCAATTATTGAAGTTTCTATTTTTGAGTGTTACAGTTGGTCTCATTTCACCTAGAGTGATTCACATGATTTTTGTTGTTATTGTTGTTGATACTGTGGTTCTATTTCTATCGCAACCCGATGAGATGACGGTATTCCATCTCATGAATCATATAGTAACTTGTTAGAAATCACATTACATGAATTCTTTCCATGCCATCTAGGGTGCGTTATCAATTGCATGTTGTTGTGCTACACTTTGTGTAGATTACACATGCTGTTGTGATTGATGCTTTGATGGAATCTCTGCTATTTGATAGAGGACCGTTTTTATCGTACCATGCTTAAATGAACACCATGTTTTGGTTATTGAGGTGTTATGGGCCCTTTTAAATCATAAATTGGTGATTCATTGATTGTTTTCCCTATATATGACTATATTAGATGCCAAGATTTGATTTGTGGGGATTATGGGCCCTCATGGATCGGAATTTGGAACCTTCATGCTCGTTTTTTAGTGTTTTCTGGGTTTCAGTGCAGTTTTAGAGCTACTGCCTAGAAAAACCAAAAATACACGGCGAGTACTTTATATATACACGCCTTATAGTTTTAAACCGTGTCCCTGACTGTGTGAGCAGAAACCCAGGTTCTGAAAAATTGACAAGAACACACCATGTACAGTAGATACACGTCATGTAGTAGTGATCATGTACCCGACCGTGTAACAAACAAAACGGGTTAGGGAAGACCGTGTCATACATGCCGTGTTATGTATAAACATGCCATGTATCTTTGTTCTCAATACCCGTCCGTGTCACAAACAACAGGAGATGGTGTCCTCATCTCCTATACACATGGTGTTTGTTCGGAACACGTCTTGTAATGGTCATCCGTGTACTTGGACATGTCTCCAACAACAAGCGTCAGGAAAAATCTTCAAGTACAAGCCGTGTTTTTTTGGAACACGCCGTGTAGTCTCAACCGTGTAGCCGGCCGTGTAACTAACAACACGGGTCATTGAAACCATTCCTAGTACACACCGTGTCCACAGGTAACATGTTGTGTAGTCTCAGTTTAAAAAGACCGTGTGGGTTATCCATGCAAGGAGAGGTGGGCATGGGAGTGGAGTTAAGTACACTCCGTGTAGAGTTTATACACGATGTGTAGTATTGTTTTTAAAATCATGAGTGTTTCCTTATCTTGTTTCTGTTTTGTTCTCATTTGTTCTTTATCCTTGTTTTTATAATCTAAGGTATTCCTTTGATCATTCAGATCTATGCCTCCAAGACATCCTCCGGTTGTACATCAGTTGTTAGGTAGTGATCAGACGCTAGAAATGGCTGATCATGGACTTCTTGGTGACCCTCCGGTTGGGCCAGCCTTGGCACCGTTTTTCATACAAGTTGCAGGTGCGGATGCACAGTTCTGGGAAGGCTTTATGAGGTTGATGCAAACCTTTTAGAAAGAACCACCTCTTGTGATGTCTATGGAAGATTTGACGCAGGTTTTGCAGCAACATCATCCTCCTACATTCTCAGGGGAACGAGGACCACAGGCTGCAGAGTCATGGCTGGAATCCATGCTGACTATCTTCTAGAATCTAGAGAAACCTCAAAATAGGCGGGTCAAGGTCGCTACCTACATGATCCAAGACTCTTCCAAGAGTTGGTGGGACGTGATCTCACAGGAGGGTCATCAGCAAGTTATGTCTTGGGAGGAGTTCCATCACGTGTTCTACGACTACATCTACCTAGAGACCCTGAGGTCCGATCAAGCCCGGGAGTTCATGAGTCTAGAGTAGGGTACTATTTCCATCATGGAGTATTCCTCTCGTTTCACCGAGCTGCAATGTTTGACACACCTCTGGGATGGAATTGGGGTGTTCTTAGTAAGGAAGTTTGAGGATGGTCTCAGGCGGGAGATCCTCTCTCAGGTTAATATCTTCCAAGTGACCTCCATCACATCCATTGTCAACTAGGAACTGATTGCGGAGCACAATCTGAGAGACTCTGGAGCTGTGATCCACGGAGGTTCTGCTTCCAGAGCTAGTGTTCCTCCAGTTGAAAGCAGGAAGCACAGTAGGGAGCCTACGTGCGGTGATCTGAGGAGGCGAGATACAACTTCAGGTAGCCAGGTGGTATGTTACCAGTGTGGAAGGGCAGGGTACATGAGGCCACCATGCTAGAGAGACCCAGGGGAGTGCCGATCCTGCGGCAAAATGGGCCACCTTCATCATTTTTGCCCGGATTTCTCACAAATAGCTGGTGATGTGGGTTCTTCTATGAATCCTCGTTCAGGAGAAGCACCACCAGTTTCTCACCAGTCAGGGAACTAGTGTTCTTCTGTCTGTTCGGGCTGAGATGGAGGTCGTGGTCATGGCAGTCAATCACCAGTCCCTCAGCGCCAGTAGGGAGGATCAGCTCAGAGTGGTCAGGCAGTGTCACAGGGCTGTGGGACACGGCAGAATTTTGCGGTGGAGCAAAACTATCATGAGATGGATCCTAGAACTTCTACCATTCGAGGTATGATTTTATTAGCCTCAATTTTATATTCAGTTATTTTTTATACAGGTGCTATTCATTTCTTTATCTCTGTTTCTATTTTGGAGAGCCTTGGGCTCTTTATCTTTTATTCTGCTGACTCGTTGACACTAGACACACCTTGGGGGAAGAGGACATCTACTGTACGTCTATGCAGAGAGTGCCCTCACGAGGTTGCATGGTATCATATCTTATGGGATCCTTATGTCATCGAGATGAAATTCTATGATTTCATTCTCAGGATGGACTGGATGGTTCCCTTCCAGGAAGTCGTCGACTGTTATCATCGCAGGGTGAGTTTCATTTCACCACAGGGTGAATCATTCCTTCTTTGAGGTGAATGGGATGTTAAGGCATGTCGAGCCAGACTTGAGAATCATGGGCTAGGAAGGGTGATGGCCCAGATTTTCAGTCTTTATCTGGATGATCAGGGGACTTCACAGTTGGACTTTCCTATAGTGGTTGATCGTTTCAGGGATTTCTTTCCAGAGGACTTTTTAGGTTTGCCTCTGGAGCGTGAGGTGGACTTCTCTATTGATCTCATGCCAGGAGTCGCAACGCTGTCCATTACTACCTATAGGATGGCTACACCTGAGTTACAGGAGCTCAAGAAGCATTTGGATGAGTTATAGGCAAAGGGTTTCATCCGACCCAGTACTTCTCCTTGGGGTCCTCCTGTCCTGTTTGCGAAGAAGGCAGACTGTACCCTTAGGCTCTGTGTGGATTATTGGAAGCTGAACCAGTTGACGGTCAAGAACCGGTATCACTTTCCTATGATTAATGACCTTTTCGATCATCTTTAGGGAGCCCAGGGGTTCTCAATGATCATTTTGAGGTCCTCTTATCATCAGTTTCATGTTAGACCACCAGATATACCTCTGATAGCCTTTAGGAGCGGGTATGGTCTCTACGAGTATACGGTTATGCCATTCGGTCTCACGAACGTGCTAGTAGTTTTCATGGCACTGATGAACCGAGTATTCTATCCTTACTTGGACTCCTTTGTCGTGGTCTTCATGGATGATATCTTAGTGTACTGTCACACTCAACACGAACATGCCACCAATCTTGAGATTATTCTGAGTACACTGAGATATCATCAAATTTATGCTAAACAGTCGAAGTGCCACTTTTGGATGGATCAAATTCATTTCTTAGGGCATGTCATCTCAGAGTTAGGTGTGTCTGTGGGACCAGAGAAACTGAGATCTGTAGTTTCCTGGGAGAAGTCTAAGAACTTTTTTGAGGTACAGAGCTTCGTAGGGCTGGATGGATACAATAGACCCTTCATTAGTGACTTTTCACACCTAACAACGCCTCAATCAGGTCTGGCCAAGATGGGGAAAAAGTTCTTTTGGTCAGATTCTTGCAAGTCAACCTTTCATGAGATGAAGGGAAGGTTGACGTTAGCACCGATACTAGTCTTTCCAGAGCAAGACAAGAGCTACACTTGTTATTGTGATGCTTCAGGTATCGGGATGGGCGTTGTGCTTATGCAGGGAGATAGATTCGTTACATACGGGTCTCAGCAATTGAGTCCACATGAGAGGAACTACTCGACACATGATATGGAGTTAGCATCTGTTGTTCATGCCTTATGATATTGTAGACATTATCTTCTGGGAGAGCAGTTTGTGGTTTTCACCGACCACAGGAGTCTCAGGTACATATTCACTCAATGTGATATAAATCTAAGACAGCGTAGGGGGTTTAGTATCTTCAGTCTTTTGATTTAAAGCTTGCCTATAGGCTGGGAAAGGGCAACGCAGTGGCAGATGCATTCAGTAAGAGAACTCATATTCAGGAAGTTCAAGAGGCCAGTAGTGAGTGGCAGCTTATGGCCCTGTTCTCTGAGATGCATCTGGAGGTGCACAAAAGATAGGGACATAATTTCCTTTCCTCTGTAGCTATTACCTATACACTACATGATCGGGAACCGATGAGGATTCTATCAGATTAAGAAGGCTTAGTCCTATGGGAGAGTGTGTCCAGAGAGGACCATCTTCCTGGGTGGACAGTGGGCGAGGATGAGATCTTGCATTTCAGGGACGCGTATGGGTGCCACCAGACATAGTCGAGGAGCTGATGTGGGATTTTCATTCCTCAGTTTGGGCAGTTCATCCTGGAATCACCATGATATATCGGGATCTTCATCGCCAGTACTGGTGGCCAGGTACGAAGAGGGATGTTGCTAGTTTTGTCATGCGGTGTTCTACTAGTCAGCAGGTGAAGGCGGAGCATCAACGACCATCAGGCCTTCTACAGCAGTTACCCATTTCAGAGTGTAAGTGGAATGATGCCGCGATGGATTTTGTAACTGGATTTCCGAGGTCGCATCGAGGGAACGATGCTATTTGGGTTTTTGTTGACAGGCTTATGAAGGTTTCTCACTTTTTACTGATCAATGAGACTTTCAATGTTGATGATCTGGGATAACTGTACATCCAAGAGATTGTACGTCTACATGGGGTCCCACACTCCATTGCTTCAGACAGAGATGCTCTCTTTACTTCTCCGTTCTGGCAGGGGTTTCAGAAGGCTTTGGGTACACATGTACTTTTGAGTACAACATACCTTCCCCAGACAATGGCCAGTCTGAGCCTACGATCCAGGTGCTTGAGGATATGATCTGAGATTTCATTCTAGACTTTTGTGGTTCTTGGGAGAAGCATATCCCTTTGGTGGAGTTCTCCTAAAACAACAGTTTTTAGGAGACTATTCATATGGCACCTTACGAGGCTTTGTACGGTAGGCCATGCCTATCACCCATATAATTGTTGGAGGCAGGAGAGGCAGCTTTGCTGGTACCTCATCTTTTTCAGGAGACCTCATAGTAGATAGAGTTGATTCGGAAGAGGATGGCTACAACACAGTCTCAACAGAAGTCTTATGCTGATCAGCGGAGACGACCTCTGGAGTTCAAGGTTGTGGATCAGGTTTTCCTGCATGTCGCACCGAGGTTGAGACACAAGAGGATTCAGAGACAGGGTAAGCTTTCACCGTGGTGCGTCGGGCCGTTTGAGTTATTAGAGAGAGTTGCGCCGGTGGCCTATCGGTTACAGTTACCTCAGTGGTACCGGGCTATGCATGATGTCTTCCAAGTCTCTCAACTCTGAAGTTACTTTTTAGACCCGTCTCATTTCATTCAGGCAGAGGAAGTTGATCTCGAAGCAGATGAATCGTTTTAGGAGAATCCTATCCGGATTGTCGATCGCAGTACGAAGGTTATCTATGGGCAGTTTGTTCCTCTAGTACGGGTGATATGGTAGCACGGGCGAGTACCGGACGAGACCTAGGAAAAGGAAGTCGATGTACGATCGCAGTGGCCAGAGCTGTTCAGCGTTTCTTCTTGTCTGCCTCGTTAGGGAAATTCGGGGATGAATTTCTTTAAGGGGGGAATTTTGTAAGAACCCGAATATTCTTTTTCGGGTATATCTTCCTTTTCCTGGTGTTTTTGAGAAAATCGGTTTTTCTGAAAATTTTTGAAGTACAGTTGTGTACTTTCTGAGTACACGCCGTGTACTTATTTGCAACTCATAGCTGTGTGCTCGCTGTGTCTGGGCAACACACATGGTGTGTAAAGGGAATGTGGTGACTGCCTAATGTGGAGTACGAAAAGACATAGTACACGCCGTGTAATTTCTTTTTTTACTAAATGCACTGGGGTCACACCTGACAAACTAAACACACTTCTTTTAGGTCTAGTTTGACTGAGAGAATTCCGTATGACCACGATTCTTCCCCGAGCTCCAGAACCTCCTTCCGATCTCAGTTCCAGCTATTGTCGATTGCGTTGGGATCGCCTCGTTAAGCTCTCTCTTTTTCTTTTTCTTTGTTCCATGTTTCCTCTTCGTTTCCATGTTATCGTGGTTTGAGTATTTTTTGAGTTTTCTCAGATATTCGACATTATAAGGGGAATCAATCATATTGGTTCATGTATATCAATCTCTTAGCACCAAGGTTGGTGGTTTGTGCCTTTCTAAAGGAAGTCTGTGAATATTTTTCGCAAATTCCAGCAATTCCCTTGAACGTGGAATTGTGGGTTTCCGATTTCGTCCCTGTTGTTTGTCTACTTTGATTGATTTATTGAGTAGAGATAATTTCTTGTAAATTTGGATAATTTATACTATGTTCTTGTGCTTTTCCATGCATGTTTTTCTTACATTGAGTTTTTCTATTTTCCATGCCTAGTTGTAGGATAGTACAACTATTGTACTATTATGTTTGTGTGCCTTAGAATGATATCCAAGTAGTTCTTGAGGTTTACATGGGACTATACACATTCTATGCATGTTTGTTATACACAGGGCTACGAGAACCTAGTGTAGTGGACCATAGGGAGAATGAACAGAAGGGATTATCCAGACTGTCCTTAATTTACGATGAAAGACCACATGGAGAATTGACATTGAGTACTTCCTTAGAGTTTCTGTAGTTCCTCGACGCGGGCCATATGAGGAATTGAGGTTGAGTGATTACCCAGAGAGACTTTAGTATGATATGAGACTATAGGGCGGAATTGAAGGTGATTACTTCCCCAGAGAGTCTATTAATTCTTTAGCTGGACCAGAGGGGCGAGACATTGTGTGCTTCCCAGAGGGTATCTATTACTTATAGGTTGAACATTAGGGGTTAGGCTGTGAGAAATACCCAGTTGTAACCTTTTTGTTTTTCTTGCTTGAGTGGCTGTTTATTTTTTGTAGATTATATGCTGGAAACTATGGATTGTTACTTCTGAGTATTATCTTGTTTACTGCTTGCTATTTATTGCTTACTGTACTTTACCTTCCATATATTTACTGACTGTTAGGCACAGATCTTTGGGTGGTTGCCTATTGGGACTTTGTCTCACACCTTGTTTGGGTCATGCTTTTGGACCCAAATAGATTATGTTATTGCAGGTATAGATAAGGGAAAGCACCCTTCTACTTCAGGTTCTTGATTGCACTAGAGCTGGAGAGCATGGGACAGAGCCGAGGCTTGCGATGTTGAGGAGTTTCTCATCTCTTTTTCTTTTGTACTTTCTCTTAGTACTTTATTTCAAAATTGTGACTTGTTTGGATTTTTTCTAGACATATGTGTATCATGCATCATTTCATATATTTCTTCACTAGTTGTTTATTTGTTAGTCTTCCACTATTTATCATTTACATTTGTATGCACGTCTAATACTTCTTCTATTGTTGTTATTTATTTTCTCTTCCGTTGTGTACTCTTTCAAGGAGGGCATAGTTTTCCCACTATCACACCCAATGCCCTCGCTACTAGTCGGCAGCCTCTGGCATTTGGGGAAATGCACTTGAGGCCATGTGACCAACTGGGTACGGGGTGCCTCTAGGTGGCTTCTAGAACCGGGATGTTACTGAAAAAAATAAGAAAAGGGAATTCTTAGGTATTATGTAAAAGGATGGTGAACATGGAATAACATAAAAGGATATTATTACATGGATTAAAATACATAGGTTGATTTTTTTATTAATCACCATAGTAAAATACATTGATTCTTTAGTATTTTAAAACTACACCTCCAAATGGCAATACATATCCAAAAAGCTGGGAGTTATGAATAATTAGTTAAATTTGTTCTCAACGTAGATAGGGAGTTTAGAGAATAATCCCCTAGAAATGGAGATAATAATAGATGAATGGATTTTCATGATTGAGGATCTAATGAAAATTATGGAATGAAGATCCCAGAAACTACAAGTAAAAAATGTTTTAAGAATCGCCATGATAATTTCATAAAAGGGAGTAGTAAATGAATTATTTTTGGGGGATAATCCAACCATACAAATTAATATTTTAGAGACATAAATAAGTGGTCCAACATGTTTTAGAAAAGTAAGGAACCCACGAATGAACCACCCATGGTTCAATACATTATTTATTGGTGGAAATGGCACAATGCATACTAGGGATCAAAACCATTTTTCCTCATGGGTAATCAGCATTAGAGACCTTCAAAGATGGCAGATAATGGTAAATATTATTCCATCTCTAATTCTAATGTAGAGCATGAGAATGGAGTCATACAATGTAAACATAATATTCACCCAAAATGTAAAATATTTATTTAATTATTATTATCTAAAATATTTATATCCATTATTTTTTGTAGAATTTTTGAATCCGAACACCTATAAGATGATGTAGATATATAATTAAATCAACTAGTGGTGTAATTAATGCATCCAAGGGGCAATAGTCTTATCCTATTAAAATATCTAGGTTGATTCTTTCAATAAATCTTGAATTCATTCCCTTGGAATAAGTTTATTCCATATTGGTTATTGATTGGTTATCATTATATTTGGATCAGATTAAATATTTGTAAAGTGAAATAAATTTATATATTCCCAACAATCGCAAGCTACTGTATGAAACAATGGATAATTACAAGTGTATTTTAAAAAATATATGACTAGGGTGGGTGTTGATACCTTATAAAAAATTATAACATTACATGATGATTTAGTCAATAGAAAGTATCAACCTTAGAGAACTAATCATTACAATGGAATATAAAAATGTATCTATAGAAAGAACTTTCCATCCTTTCCATATATTGTTATGTATATTTGTCAATAGATCATATACCCAATGAAACGAATATATCAAAATCTCCCTATAAGTGGGCCTTGATGGAAATGGAAGTGTTAGCGAAGCATATTTAAGAGTATTTAGACAAAGGGTTAATATTTCCTACTTCATCTCCTTTTGTTTCACTAATACTCTTTTTCTTGAAAAAGGATAGATCGATGTAGCTATTCCCTGATTAATTGGAGCATAATTAGATAAAAAAAAGTATCCCCTACCAAATATTGAGGAATTTTTTGATCAAGATAGAGGAGATTAGTACTTCTCAAACATGTATAATTGTTTTGGATATCATTAAATAATGGTGAAGAAGGAATATATTAAGAAGACAACATCCATATTAGATAATGTTACTATGAGTTCATAGTGATTCTATTAAGTCTTACTGATACCCTTATAATATTAATATATTTTATGTATTGAGTATCTAAAGTATTACTAAAAAATATTTGGAACTTTTTATTAATTATTTAATAATTTACAATACAGGTGTTGAAGAACACGAAGAAAATCTAAGTATTGTTCTGGAAAAATTAAAAATGGAGAAGTTTTATACTCATTTCACAAAGTGAAACAAATTTTTCTAAAAAGTTACATTTATAGTGCATGTGATCAGAAGGGATGGAATTTATGTAATCCCCTCATTGTAAATTGTGACTGAATAATGTCCCAAACCATGAATTTTCACATAAATTCATATTTTAATTGGATTATATTGGTACTACCGAAAATTTGTGAGAACTTTTTTACAATTTTCAATCCCAATTACTAATTTCAAATGGTACGGGGCAATGTCAGACTAGATTGATGATTATGATGAAATAATTAAGGAGAAACACAAGATATTAATAAATTTACCTTTACTGACACAGGCCTCAATTTTATAAGTGTTTTTGCTATATATTTATTCCTTAAATAAAGTATTGGGATAATTACTCATGTAAAATGATAAATTGATATCCTATGCCTCACTAATGTTGATGATTCATAGAAAAACTACCTAAGAAGTGATATAGAGAGTGAATCTATGATATTACCTTTAATGATTTAGTGGAACTACCTATAGAGTGTGGTTTGTGAAATATTTAAAAATCATAAGTGTTTAATGTATATTTTCACCTAGAACGAGAATAATATGTGTTATAGAAGATTATTAGAGCTATTGAAAGACAATTATTATTCTATTCATTATTATCCTATAATAGAAAACATGGTAACTAGTTCTCTTTGAATAAATGAACCTAATAAACTATCTATGATGCAGATTTAGGAATACCCTATTTTATATATATGAAAAAGATGGATATGGAAATAATAATGACATGGAATATATCTTAGGTTATAAAAATTATTTCCAAACCATATATCCTTGATAAGTTGAATGAGGTATAAATGAACAAATTAGAGCCTAAAAATATGCTGATAAAAAAAATAAAAGTGATTTATCATGAATTTAAAATTTTTAATGATTGTGTCGTTAATTTTGTAACTAGAATTTTTATACATTAATCAAATGATACAAAAGAAGATATATTAGATAATGTTCACGACTCATATTTTTTCCATCCATCCTGGAAGTACCAAGACGTACTATGATAACTAAGAGAACTTTTTATAGGATAACATAAAGAATGATATATTTGTGTACACATAAATGTTAATTTTATATTAGCATGTTGAAATCGAGAGACCAAAGTATAAGGGTATGAAGGAACCATTTTGGATCCCCACATGTAAATAGGATAACACCGCTATGTACATTTTCACTAGTCTCCTGAAGACTTCCAATGGAAGTAATACAACATGGTTTGTGGTGGATCGACACTAAAAACCACCTACATTAGCACTATTTAAGAATATTTCTTTATTGAACTAATCACCAAAATATGAATATATATATATATATATATTTGAATATATATGGGGTTCCACATTCAATCATATCTCATTATAACACATATTTCACTTCTATATTCTTGAGAATTCTCTAATATACTATGAATTCAAAATTGAACTTCACTACAACTGAGCATCCCTAAACTAATGTCCAATATATAATAACCATTCATACTCTAGAGGACATTATGGGAGCTTACTCAATAAAATTGAATGGAGGATAGGATTGAAATATCCCATTAATTTATTTCTCATACAATAACTAATTATATTATGTTATTCCAATTTCATCATATGTGTACCTATATGAGAACTGATGTGTATCTTAAACATGTTAGGATGAAGTTGATGAAAAAAATATAATTGGAAAAAATCTCATGTACGAGATGATAGATAATGATAAAGACATCCAACAACATAAAGAATATTTTAAGTGTTGGTAGAAGATATTTGTTGAAAAACATTAAATTGATACAGAGTTTGACGTTGGAGGATTTTCTCCCTAGGATATCACCATGGAAGATAATCATTTAGTTTGAATAGAAAGGAATTAATATACCCAAATACATTTCCCCCATGAAACCATCGATCATATAGGTTTAGTGGCGTATCCGCTATCACTTCCACCAATCCTAGATCAAGTTAATGATGTGCTCTATGTGTCTCCCTAGAGGAAGAACATACCCAATCCATCATATTTACAAAATATTGAGGTGTTACATATGTCTCACTACCTTTATTTTTAAGACAATAGAGTGAATATTTTGTATCCTTGAGAAAAATATCATCACAATAAGATAACTCACCTTATGAAATTGATGTGGATAAACTATTATCATGAAAATGAGATATTGGAACATGATGAAACAATTTTATATAAGTACCCTCATCTATTCTAAACCAAAAAATATGTCTTTAAATTTTGGGGATGATATTCTGAAATTGGGAAAATATAGTGACCTGTAATATATAAATAATATAAATTTCGTGAATAAATTTTTGTTAAATTGTATATTGTTATACAAAAGATCCCATATAAAATAAAAAAACAATTCAATTATTTGAGATCGTTAATTTATCCAAAAGATAAACCCATCAATATTAAATATATAAAAAGTGTAAAAAATTGAAAATTTAAAAACTATAGTTGGAAAATTTGGATCATCTCAATATTCAAGAATTATGGCTACCATGAACAACACTAAGGAAAAGAAATAGAATATTAATAATCCATATGATATTTTAAGAAAGTAAATTATAAGGACTTAGTTGGAATTATAGTGAATATTGTATGAATGTTCTAACAAGTATTTATTGGATTTAATTAGACAGTTAAAATAGTATTTTGACCACCGAAATAGTAATTTGACTGTTGAGAATAATAACAGGACCGTTAGGAATAGTATACATACCATTAAATAAATAATTTAACATTAAAATAATAATATTTAACAAAAATATTAAATATCAAGTTTATTTAAATAATATATAAATATTCTAATTCCATAAAATAAATATCAAGACTAGAAATTCAAATAAATTATAAAACCTTTATTCAATAGACCATATCATAATATATATCATAAAAAGTATAAATTTTAAAATAAAAATTAATATTTCATATTTTATAAAATTATTTTGATAAAACTAATTTCAAATTTAGAATCATCATTTTGAAATTTTTCAGTTTTTCTTTTTAAACTTTTTTAAATCATTAATTTGTAAGTGAATGTAAAAAACATTTTTACAAAACTGATCAATATTAAATTACATAATTCATTATGTAATAATATATTAATAAATTTTAGTAATTTTGGAAATACTATGAACATTATAAATGATATAAATGAGTCATTTAAATTCAATTAACTTGTTTTAGACTACTTAAAAAGTATTTTATTATGTCTATAGACAAAACTATTCAATTGATATAAGAAAAATTAATTTTCCCAATTTCATTTTTAATAAAATTATTGATTATATTTTTGTAGGAATTAAAAGTACATAAATAATTTCATTTTATTTAATATTTAGTTAAAATTATAACAATATCACTGTAAAACTTTTATCATGGAAATTATTTTTTATTCAGTATTTTTTCCAAAAATACCCCTCTCAACTGCTATAACACCCCCTTTCCATTCAATTAGTAAACCACTCCACCTTCACTTACTTAGACCAAAAGTGTTCCAATAATCCTCCCAATAAAATCTTACTAAATATAGGGATGTTTGGGAGTCAATGAACACTAGTAATTTATGAATTTTAGTGTTATTGAGAAGGATAAAAATAGAGAATATGTTATGTTTTGTTTAACATATTCTCTATTTTTCTAATATTCGTACTACATTGATATTTTAATTTCAATAAAAATAATTTATGATTTATAGAGTGTTATTTTTAAATTATATTAATGAATACAAACTATTGTAATTATAATATTTATGAAAACATTTATTCTATACATCTCTTTCCTCCTATTTTTATAATGTATCATCAATGATTGGTTAACCATCCAAGTGGATGTTTCTAACTCTCTAACTATCTCAACCATCAGGGTTGACTAAGATAAATTTTCTATACTATATAAATATATAAATATACGTACTTATATAATTCTATTATCAATATTAATAATTTATAAAAAAATATCAATATCATTATGTCGTAGAATGATGGGATATTTTATGGAAAATATGATATTAAAACACATCACAATTATAAATGACAATTATGGTATATAATCAAATGATTATATTTTTAAATGGTGAAAAAATAAATGTAATTGTGTTCTAGATTCATGTTTTATTAAACATTATTATTTATTTTATAGAGGGTGGAAAATTGATGAAATTAATCCAGATTGAATATAAGTGGAAACCTGAATGTAATTATCTCTCTTTTCCATTATCTCTTATTTCACATAATTTTATAATTTTATATTTTTCTAATTTAATTATAATTTAATTTCAATACTCTTCTATTTACTTATATGAGGATATACATGTATCTTCCATATTCAAATTAATTATATTAAAAATAAAAAAAATTCCAAGGGATTTATTTTATGAGAAACCACATTGACTCATCATAATCAGTTTATTGTCCACTGAGAAATGATGATGTTTTTGTGGAAAAAGATTATAACTATTATTCATTGTAGAATTCAAAAGGTTATTATTTAATTTACAATTTACACAAAATTTATTAAACCCAATACTTTCTAAAGGTTTATTTCATGATAATTGTTATTGTGTGTTACCTTTCCATTTAAAATAAATGATTATGACCATTTTATAATTTGATGTGTGGGTACTAAATTATACGTCCCTCAGATAAATTGGTTTGTGTGATGTATCTCACTATATAATTTTTTTATATTTGGACATAATTCTAGGGTTTTTAACAATTAAGATATTTATATTTATGCACATTTGTTATGAATGAAAAATAATCAATAGTGTTTCACAAATATGTTAGGTATTTGACCACAATGTGATGATGTTTCTTTATTATGTAAATTCCTTATCCATGCACATTTAAAATGATTCCCACTTTCTTATGATGATTGTTATATTTTTATTGTATGATTTTAATGTTTATAATCACTTGTGTATAATTTATTAATCCCTCTTATTCATTCTATGGTGTTCCTACATTTACTAGGATTTTATCTCCCTCCATTCATTGATGTATTTCCCCAGGTGATTAAATATACTATGGATAACCTGATCGATTTTAAGAGGATAAATAAAAAGCTTTTAAAAAATGTTTCAATTTTATTATTTATAAGTGGTGTGTACACTTAATTATCCCAGGACAATAAATTTTTTGATCTTAGAATGGATTAATATTATGTTATTAATCTTATAAATTATTTAATAGTAATTTATGGTAATATTTGGCCTCTGTAATATAAATTTATACTTATCTAATTTATAATTTTGAATTCTACAACTATATTCATGTATCTAATGAATAGATTCTTTATAGGATACCTCGATGAAAATTTTATTGTATTTATCATTGATATTAAAATATATTCAATGTTTGTGGAAGAGAATGATGATATTTTGTGGATTTCATTAATGATGTTAAATTAAAAGTTTAATAATCAGTAATTCTAGATAAAAAATGAATCATTATTGGGTAATGTAACAAAAAGAGTGATCGTATTAGTATATACATAAACGTTGTAAGTTATCATCCAATGAAATAGGATGACGACTATAACAATGATCTAAATTTTTTTGGGGATAAATAGATATTAATAAAAAATTGTTTGAAAATTGTCACTATTATAAAATCACTAATAAACTAATATGAAGGTAGTAATGTTACATTATAATAATAAATGTAAATAATGTTACATGGAAATAAAAAAGAAGTTTTTTTCCCTAATATGGTATATAAATTACCATACAGTGGGGAAGGGGTTGTAATATATAATAATTATTTGACAAAGTGTTTGGGTTGCATCCTCCTACAATATGATAAAGTATCTTATTTTGTCTCAAAATAATTATATAGTCCTTCAAAAAATTAATATAAAAATTATTTAGAGTTTTAAATAGTATTATATTGATTAAGGATTTGGAGAAATTACCACTACAGTGAAATTATTGAATTATTTACTAATCTTAAGGGCATGAAATATAAATTCACATAGAAGTAATTGAATATTCCCTAAAAGATATGGTTTTAATTTTTAAAAGATTAGGGTTGCTTACGAATTTACCATATGGGGATGATAATTGATGTGGATGATGCTTTAAGAAGTATTTATTATTATACTTTATCAATGATGAGGATAAAATTTAACATACCAAGTAAGTAATGAATAATAGATATTTTTATCTATGTCTATTAATGATTAAGATAGTGTTATAGAGGCTTAAAATGAAAATAAATACAATCTTATGCATGGAATACACTAATATTCTTAAAAGATTGTTTTAGTGCCTTTTGATGGCAAACCATTTTTGAATCTATATTTTGAAAATTTTATAAACTATTTTTGTCAAAATAAACTTATCCTTTATGATTGGGACATCAAAATTTACCTTGTGTGAATTTTTGGTATTTTTCTGACAATGTTCATTTTTTAATGAATAGTGAAAAATACTGCATTTTACATCAAAACTGCATTTTAATATAATTTATTTATATGATTAGATTATGTTTTGAATTGGTTTTGAAGTGAAATTAGAATATATTTTTACCATTTTATCCAATGGTGGTCATTTGAATCAATTTCACTTTGAAATTAGACTTAAACTGGTGTCAATCTTTTGATACTTATTGTTTTGTAAAAACACGCTTTTTGCTCTGGCAGCGGGAATTAATTATTAAATTAATTAATGTGACTTATATGATTTTAATTTTGTAAAATAGACTTAATTTTTGAATTCGGAATATCAAAGATAGCTTAGGGTGAATTTTTGGTAATTTTCTAAAAAACTTCAATTTTTGATGAATAGTGAAACCACTAAGTGGTAATCAAACAAACTGATTTTTCAGTTAAATGAAAGTTTACCACTAATGTGTATTGAATTTTGAAAATCCGACATACATGGTTGTCATTAAGAAGTAAAATGTGGTTCAATGAGATTAAAATAATTTTTAGGTGAATAGTAACTTATTAAGTTTTTAATCGCGATTAGTGGTAATTAGTGTAGTTTAAGGTATAAATAATGCTTTAATAATATGAAATGACCTAGAAACATGTCCCAACCTTATTGGTTGTGTCATGGAAGACCAATAAAAGCCATGGGTCAACTTGGGGACCCCATGGAGACATTTTGGTTGGGAAATGACATAAATAACTTTTTATTTAAAGTAAAAGTAAAAATGACACAAACATAATATGTTTTATGAAACAAATATTTACATGGGGTTATAAAGATCAGAGTTTTGATTATAAATAGTAATTGGAAAGATAGAAAGATTTCCTACATCATAGTATTTTTTTTATAATTTTTAGACTTTAAATAAATTAAATTATTTATGACATCATGATGATGCAGTGATGACCTCCTTATTTAACGGTTTAAATAAAATGGAAAGACAATGTAAAATATATGAACTACACATGGCCAAAACCAATTGGATGAGTGGATTTCGAACCCTTATCACCTTATCCACGAATTATATCAATGTGGGACCTTTTAAAACCGAAATTGTTTTTCAAATAAAGTAATATTTCTTTACTTTCCAAAAGTGCCCCTCCTCTCCTCTTATAAAAGACCCCCACCTCTACCTCATTTCACACACTACTCAAGCCTTTGGCTCGGCCAAACCCTGCCCATTTACTCTCTCCACATCCCTCTCCTCATCCTAGAGGATTCCCTTTGGGCAGAATCCTTTCAAAGGAAGCATTTAGGCTCAAATCAAAAGGAGTTACACTTTTTAAGGTAATTCATTCTCTCATGTTCATTTGTTTATTTTGATTCTCCAACCCCCTAAACTCTTTTTATTTACTTATTTTGTAACAACACCAGTATCTTCGATATACAAGGATGTTGTTATAATATTTATTTGAGCTACACTCTCACACAACTACATCAAATGGTTAAAGAACATACGGTTTCCATGGATGGCGAAATTCTGCCTCCCGAAACGAGGATTGTTCAATACTCATTTAACACCATCAAAGGTGGAAATTATGATGTCACTATTTTTATATATGATATATAATATGTTTATGTTTTCCTTAAGCTTCTGTTTTTTTCATTTTGGGCATACCTTTATGGTTTCCATTATGGGTAAACACGATATCTTCATTTTAGGAAGTGCGGACTACCGCCCCCTCAAAGTGATTTGATTCGTTAAATACCATATGTGGGACATATAAAGGATGGAACTATGATATTATATATGATATTATACTGGAATTATAATATACCTTTATATCATTATGATCCCGTTCTATAAAATACGAAATAGAAATGAAAGTAGCGTTCATGCATACGTAGGGATTACCGTCTCCATGAACGGTGCATTTCATTTCATACCTCTAAATGATTATGTAATATTATAAATGCATGTATGTACTGGATATATATGACATATATGATATCTACATCATGAATACCATTCTGGATATAATGAACCTTTGACCAAATTAACAACATGTAATGTAAGAAGACTATTTTGACTTAAGAACCAAATACCGACAAAATGAAAATTATTAACTTAAATGATTACATGATGTTCATAACATGGTATAAAAGGAATAATGAAATTGAAAAAGATTCTTAAGCAATTGTAGATTAACTCAAGTTTATTATTCAAGAGATTAAATAATGGTCGGGTCAAGTCGCATATGAGGTATGGGACTTCGTCTCAATCTCCTTTCGTTGAGGCATATTTTATTTTATACACAACTTTCTTTTATACGGTGTATAAACCCCTTTGACTTTTACGTTTATTCAAAAGGAATATTTTTTATACGAAGCATTTACTAAACAACAAAAGGGAATGTTTTTGTCGTACGTATGCGGCGACAACGACTTCTCCGCCATCGTGACCGTTATTTGAGTTTCGGCTTCCTCTACAAGCCATACCTTCTTTTTAAAAGAAAAATAAACACCATGTTTTACTTTTCTTTTATTTTGGTATTGAAAATGGTTTTCATAATGTTTTTATATCAATGTGTTGTATTGATATCTTATGATTGAAAGGTGGATATGTTATGTTTCCTTTATGCATGTTTTATGTGATATGAATTATGTTATGGTTCTTGGGCATTATTATGAAGACGGGTGGTTCCGTGATAAACTAAGGGCGGGTGAGCCCGATATAGCTCTCCAATGCATTGGGTAACGCGAAGGAGTGAAACTTTAAGGTTTATCCAAAGAGATTTTAGGGAATATACTGTGATGGGTATTCCAAACATAACCAAGAGATTTACTCCCTACGTAAGAATGTTATGAATGCCTCAAGTTACCTTTATGTCTTATAATTTCTATGATTTATTCATGATTTTATGAGGTATGTTAAAGTGCCTATGTTTTATGGGTAAAGTATGATTTCATTCTTATGTATATATGAACTCATGTTTCCTTTCCATGTTTTTTTATAACCCATACTGAGTTTTTATGCTCATCCCATGTTTTTGAAATGTTTTTCACAGGTCAAGGGAAAGGTACATGATAAGATGATAGAGTCAAGGATGTGTTAAGAAATAATCCATGTTTTATTTTAAATGTGTTTCCATTGATGGGAATGAAGAATACTATCTTTATGTAACCACTTTATTTGTATGTGGAATGTAATGCAAGTTTTATGATCTAATTCTCTAAAACTTTAAACCCGAAAAGATCCTCAATGTGTAATCTTGTAATAACTCATGATTAAGTAAGGTTTAAGGCTGGGGCCTTATAGTTGGTATCAAAGGTCGGTTTAGATAACTTTAGGAGTTAGAATTCTATTAAATGATTATCCAAAAAATATTTTTTTTAAATGATATAGCATTTAAAGATTACCATGTTGCTTCATCTAAGACATGTTTGTTCAGAATGGTTTTCCGCAGAGGAAACAGGGAAGCAGTGCTAGGAAGGCATACAGAAGGAAATAACCTTCCGAATCAGCATCCAGAAATGGTCGGAATTGGAACTGAATAGTTTGTTGCAGTAATGGCACAGTTGACTCAAGCGATAAATGGCGGTGGTATCCATGCATGAGATCAGCCAGACCAACCGCAGAGGAACATGCCAGTGGTGGAACATTTCATGAGGCAACATCCACTATCATTCAGAGGATCATCTGACCCTGTGCTAGCTGAAGGGTGGATTAAAGCACTGGAGAAGATTTTTGATGTCATGGGGTGTTCAGAAAATCAAAATGTTAGTCTTGCTATTTACCGTTTGGAGGGTGAAGCAGATCAGTTGTGGTCTATGGTGAAAAATATCTGGGACGCCGATGAGATTGATGCTCTTGACTGGGATGAATTAAAAGGTATGTTTCTTGAGAAGTATTTTTCTATGGCTGTTGGACTTAGGATGGAAAAGCAATTCTTGGAATTGAGGCAAGAGGAAGACTCAGTGGCTGCCTATGAAGAAAGGTTCACTCGATTGGCAATGTACGCTCCAAATTTTATCCGAGACCTTGATAGTAAAATCAATCGTTTTTAATTAGGATTAAAGCCAAAATATCGAAGGGAATTAGCTTCTCGTGAGTTTAATAGTTATGAAAAGCTTGTTCGATGTGCTGAGAAGGTGGAAATGGAGTTTTCCGATGACCACGTTTTCTATAACAACCAGCAGAAGAAGAGACCGAGGTGTCAGGAGAAAGGTAAGAATCCTTCAAAAAAAGTCTGATGGTAATAGAACTAAGTTTCCAATTTGTGATAAATGTCGCAACAGGCATGCTGGGGAATGTCTTCTGAATTCTGGGAAGTGCTACCGATGTGGTAAGATTGGACATAAGGCTCGTGATTGCACTGAAAAGGATCAAGGTGAAGGTAAGAACAAATTTGATTTATAGTTAGTGAAATGTTATAAGTTCAATGAGATGGGTCACTATGAAAACGAGTGTCCGACAAGGAGCTTGAGTGATGGGAAGCAGTTAGACTACAAGCAGAAAGGGGTGGTGAAATCCTTTGCAACTACTTCAGCAGATGTCGGGCCATCAAATGAAGTTGTATCAGGTACTTTGTTTGTTTTTTCAGATTATTCCAGTGTGTTGTTTGATTCGGGGTCTACAGATTCTTTCATCTCTGAAACCTTTTCTAGTAAAATGGGAATACCATCTCAAGAAATGACTCCTGATCTTTTGGTAAAAACACCTGGGGGGAATGTTGAGGCAAAAAGAATTTATAAGAATCTTCTTATCCTTATCTATGGAAAGAACCTACTTGCAAACCTTATTGTTCTACCTCTAGTAGAGTTTCATGTTATCCTGGGTATGGATTGGCTCTCTATTTACCATGCTAAGATTGACTGTAGAGCTAAAGAAGTTTCTTTTTAGAAAGACTTTCAGTTTGTTTACAAGAATAAACCCTTACTTTTGATAACATATCAAGAGGCCGAGAAACTTGTAAAAGACGGAAATGAATGTTACTTCACACACATCGTTGAAAATAAAGGAACTGTTCAGATTAATGATGTGCCAATGGTAAATGAGTATCCTGATGTTTTTCATGATGAGTTTCCTAGAATAATACCAGATCGGGAAGTTGAGTTTACTGTTGACTTAGTTCCTGATGCTAAGCCAATTTCAAAACCCCCTTATCGAATGGCACAAATTGAACTTTCAGAGTTGAAGGATCAATTGCAATATTTATTAGAGAAAGGTTTCATTAGACCTAGCACATCACCATGGGGTGCTCCTGTTTTATTTGTTAAGAAGAAAGATGGTTCTATGAGACTTTGCATTGATTATACATCCTTGAATAATATCACTGTTAAGAACAAATATCCTTTTCCTCATATCGATGATTTGTTTGATCAGCTCCAGGGAGCTCAGTTTTTTTCAAAGATTGACTTGAGATCGGGGTACCATCAGCTGAAGGTAAAGGAGGCAGATATTCCGAAGACCGCGTTCCGTACGAGATATAGCCATTATGAATTTGTAGTAATGCCTTTTGGGATAACCAATGCACCTGCTGTATTCATGGGCTTAATGAATAGAATTTTCCATGAGTTCTTGGATAAGTTTGTGGTGGTTTTCATTGATGATATTTTGGTGTTTTCTAAATGTAAAGAGGAGCATGAAAAACATTTAAGGGTTATCCTGCAAACCTTAAAAGAAAAGAAACTGTATGGGAAATTCAGCATGTGTGAGTTTTGGTTGCAACAAATTTCTTTCCTTGGTCACATTGTTTCTAAAGATGGAATAACTGTTGATCCTGAAAAAACAAAAGTTGTGGAAGAATGGCCATGACCCACAAATGTAACCGAGATTCGTAGCTTCCTTGGTTTGGCGGGCTATTACCAAAGGTTTGTTAGAAATTTTTCACGGTTATCTAGTCCAATGACTAAGCTAACTCGGAAGGGTGTTATGTTTATCTGGACAAAAGAATGTGATGATTGTTTTCAGGAATTGAAAAGAAGATTGGTGAATGCTCCAGTTTTGGCACTACCTTCTAGGAATGGTGAGTTTGTTATATACAGTGATGCCTCATTGAAAGGACTTGGTTGCGTCCTAATGCAGAATGATCAGGTAATTGCTTATGCTTCACGATAGTTGAAAACTCATGAGTTAAATTACCCTACACATGATTTGGAACTAGCTGCTGTTGTTTTTGCTTTAAAAATTTGGAGGCATCATTTGTATGGAGTAAAGTGTGAAATATATACCAATCACAAAAGTTTAAAGTATATATTCACTCAGAAAGAGTTAAACATGAGACAGAGTAGATGGCTAGAATTAATCAAGGATTATGATTGTAAAATTCATTACCATCCGGGAAAAGCAAATAAAGTGGCTGATGCTTTGAGTCGAAAAAGTAATGCTTCATTAAAAATGTAGCGTTTGGAACGTGATCCTTTGGTTAAGGATTTGATGAACTTTGGCATAGAAGTTGTTGGTGTAGGAAGTACTTCTGTTTTGTTTCAGGTATCAGTGAGATCATCTCTATCAGATAGAATCAAGCAAGAACATAAGCAAGATAGTGAGTTGCAGAAAAAGGTAGAGCTGGTTCAGAAAGGTATGTTACCTTAATTCAACATTGATAATGATTTCATTTTGATATTTGGGAAGAGATTGTGTGTGCATTGTGATTCACAGTTTAAGAGAGAGTTGTTATGTGAAGCTCATAGTTCTCCGTTTTCAGTTCATCCGGGCAGTACTAAGATGTATAGAGATCTGCGGGAGTATTACTGGTGGGATGGAATAAAAAGAGATATTGCTGATTTTACTGTGAAGTGTTTGACTTGTCAGTAGGTTAAAGCATAGAGGAAGTTACCGAAAGGGATGCTTCAGCCTTTACCAGTTCCAGAGTGGAAATGGGAGAATATATCCATGGACTTTGTTGTTGGATTACCGAAGACATCTCGAGGTAATAATGCAATCTGGGTTATTGTTGATCGCTTGACCAAATCTGCTCATTTCCTTGCTATACGAGATACTTTCTTTCTTGATCAACTTTCCCGTTTGTATCTTAAAGAGATAGTCAGGTTACATGGAGTTCCTCTCTCCATTGTATCGGATCGTGACCCCAGGTTTACTTCTAACTTTTGGAAAGGCCTTCAGAAGTCGTTGGGTACTGAATTAAATTTTAGTACATCTTTTCATCCTCAATCAGATGGGAAGTCAGAATGAACAATTCAGACATTGGAGGATATGCTAGGAGCTTGTTCTATGGATTATCAGGGAATTTGGGACCAACATCTTTTTTTAGTTGAGTTTTCATATATTAATAGTTTTCATTCCAGTATACAGATGGCACCATTTCAGGCATTATATGGGAAGCGGTGTCGAACTCCAGCTTTCTGAGATGAAGTGGGTGAAAGGAAGTTGATGGGACCAGAATTGGAAGAAGAGATGGCAGAAAAAGTTTAGCTGATTCAGAAACACATGAGAACAGCTCAGAGCAGGCAGAAGAGTTATGCGGATAACCGGAGGAAGGATCTATCTTTCGAGGTAGGTGATCATGTTTTTCTCAAGGTTTCTCCTTGGAAAAGCGTGATGAGATTTGGTAAGAAAGGAAAGTTGAGTCCAAGGTTTGTTGGACCATACGAAATTCTGTAGAGAGTTGGATCAGTTTCATACTGAGTGGCATTACCTCCGAGTTTATCTCAGGTACAGAATGTTTTTCACGTTTCGATGTTGAGACAGTATATGCCAAATCCATCTCATGTTTTGAGTCCAGAGGCAGTTCAGCTGGAAGAGAACCTATCTTATGAGGAACAACCGGTCCAGATTCTTGACCATAGGGAGCAAGTGTTACAGAATAAGGTGATTCATCAGGTAAAGGTTTTGTGGAAAACCCACATGATTGAAGAGGCAACATGGGAATCTGAAAATGCAATGAGGGATAAGTACCCCCATTTATTCGATAAGTAAATAAATTGCGGGGACGCAATTTTCTAAAGGGGGGAAGGATGTAACATCCCAAGTAAGTAATGAATAATAGATATTTTTATCTATGTCTATTAATGATTAAGATAGTGTTATAGAGGCTTGAAATGAAAATAAATACAATCTTATGCATGGAATACACTAATATTCTTAAAAGATTGTTTTAGTGCCTTTTGATGGCAAACCATTTTTGAATCTATATTTTGACAATTTTATAAAATATTTTTTTCAAAATAAGCTTATCCTTTTTGATTGGGACATCAAAATTTACCTTGTGTGAATTTTTGGTATTTTTCTGACAATGTTCATTTTTTAATGAATAGTGAAAAATACTGCATTTTACATCAAAACTACTTTTTAATATAATTTATTTATATGATTAGATTATGTTTTGAATTGGTTTTGAAGTTAAATTAGAATATATTTTTACCATTTTATCCAATGGTGGTCATTGGAATCAATTTCACTTTGAAATTAGACTTAAACTGGTGTCAATCTTTTGATACTTATTGTTTTGTAAAAACACGCTTTTTTCTCTAGCAGCGGGAATTAATTATTAAATTAATTAATGTGACTTATATAATTTGAATTTTGTAAAATAGACTTCATTTTTGAATTCGGAATATCAAATATAGCTTAGGGTGAATTTTTGGTAATTTTCTGAAAAACTTCAATTTTTGATGAATAGTGAAACCACTAAGTGGTAATCAAGCAAACTGATTTTTCAGTTAAATGAAAGTTTACCACTAATGTGTATTGAATTTTGAAAATCCGACATACATGGTTGTCATTAAGAAGTAAAATGTGGTTCAATGAGATTAAAATAATTTTTTGGTGAATAGTAACTTATTATGTTTTTAATCGCGATTAGTGGTAATTAGTGTAGTTTAAGGTATAAATAATGCTTTAATAATATGAAATGACCTAGACACATGTCCCAACCTTATTGGTTGTGTCATGGCCGACCAAGAAAAGCCATGGGTCAACTTGGGGACCCCATGGAGACATTTTGGTTGGGAAATGACATAAATAACTTTTTATTTAAAGTAAAAGTAAAAATGACACAAACATAATATGTTTTACGAAAACAATTTTTACATGGGGTTATAAAGATCATATTTTTGATTATAAATAGAAATTGTAAAGATAAAAAGATTTCCTACATCATAGTATTTTTTTTATAATTTTTAGACTTTAAATAAATTAAATTATTTATGACATCATGATGATGCAGTGATGACCTCATTATTTAACGGTTTAAGTAAAATGGAAAGGCAATGTAAAATCTATGAACTACACATGGCCAAAACCGATTGGATGAGTGGATTGCGAACCCTTATCACCTTATCCACTAATTATATCAATTTGGGACCTTTTAAAACCGAAAAACATTTTCAAATAAAGTAATATTTCTTTACTTTCCAAAAGTGCCCCTCCTCTCCTCTTATAAAAGGCCCCCACCTCTACCTCATTTCACACACTACTAAAGCCTTTGGCTCGTCCAACCCCTGCCCATTTACTCTCTCCACATCCCTCTCCTCATCCTAGAGGATTAACTTTGGGAATAATCCTTTCAAAGGAAGCCTTTAGGCTCAAATCAAAAGGAGTTACACTTTTAAGGGTAATTCATTCTCTCATGTTCATTTGTTTTATTTTGCTTCTCCAACCCCCTAAACTATTTTTATTTACTTATTTTGTAACAACACCAGTATCTTCAATATACAAGGATGTTTTTATGATATTTATTTGATCTACACTCTCACACAACTACATCAAATGGTTAAAGAACATACGGTTTCCGTGGATGGTGAAATTCTGCCTCCCGAAACGATGATTGTTCAACACTCATTTAACACCTTAAAAGGTGGCCATTATGATGTCACTGTTTTTATATATGATATATAATATTTTTATGTTTTCCTTAACCTCTTGTTTTTTTCATTTTGGGCATACCTTTATGGTTTCCATTATGGGTAAACACGATATCTTCATTTTAGGAAGTGCGGACTACCGCCCCCTCAAAGTGATTTTATTTGTTAAATACCATATGTGGGACATATAAAGGATGGAACTATGATATTATATATGATATTATACTGGAATTATAATATACCTTTATATCATTATGATTCCGTTGTATAAAATACGAAATAGAAATGAAAGTAGCGTTCATGCGTACGTACGGATTACCGTCTCCATGAACGGTGCATTTCATTTCTTACCTCTAAATGATTATGTAATATTATAAATGCATGTATGTACTGGATATATATGACATATATGATATATACATAATGAATACCATTCTGGATATAATGAACCTTTGACCAAATTAAAAACATGTAATGTAAGAAGTCTATTTTGACTTAAGAACCAAATATCGACAAAATGAACATTATTAACATAAATGATTACATGATGTTCATAACATGGTATAAAAGGAATAATTAACTTGAAAAAGATTCTTAAGAAAGTGGAGATTAACTCAAGTTTATTATTCAGGAGATTAAATAACGGTCGGGTCAAGTCGGATACGAGGTATGGGACTTCGTCTCAATCTCCTTTCGTTGAGGCATATTTTATTTTATACACAACTTTCTTTTATACGGTGTATAAACCCCTTTGACTTTTACGTTTATTCAAAAGGAATCTTTTTTATACGAAGCGTTTACTAAACGACAAAAGGGAATGTTTTTGTCGTATGTATGCGGCGACAACGACTTCTCCGCCGTCGTGACCGTTATTTGAGTTTTGGCTTCCTCTACAAGCCATACCTTCTTTTTAAAAGAAAAATAAATACCATGTTTTACTTTTCTTTTATTTTGGTATTGAAAATGGTTTTCATAATGTTTTTATATCAATGTGTTGTATTGATATATTGTGATTGAAAGGTGGATATGTTATGTTTCCTTTATGCATGTTTTATGTGATATGAATTATGTTATGGTTCTTGGGCATTATTATGAAGACGGGTGGTTCCGTGATAAACTAAGGGCGGGTGAGCCCGATATAGCTCTCCAATGCATTGGGTAACGCGAAGGAGTTAAACATTAAGGTTTCTCCGAAGATATTTTAGGGAATATACTGTGATGGGTATTCCAAATGTAACCAAGAGGGTTACTCCCAACGTAAGAATGTTATGAATGCCTCAAGTTACCTTTATGTCTTATGATTTCTATGATTTATTCATGATTTTATGAGGTATGTTAAAGTGCCTATGTTTTAGGGGTAAAGTATGATTTCATTCTTATGTATATATGAACTCATGTTTCCTTTCCATGTTTTTTTATAACCCATACTGAGTTTTAATGCTCATCCCAAGTTTTTGAAATGTTTTTCACAGGTAAAGGGAAAGGTACATGATAAGATGATAGAGTCAAGGATGTGTCAAGAAATAATCCATGTTTTATTTTAAATGTGTTTCCATTGATGGGAATTAAAAATACTATCTTTATGTAACCACTTTGTTTGTATGTGGAATGTAATGCAAGTTTTATGATCTAATTCTCTAAAGCTCTAAACTCAAAAAGATCCTCAATGTGTAATCTTGTAATAACTCAAGAATAAGTAAGGTTTAAGGATGGGGCCTTATATAAAAAATACCAGATAGTTATTTATTTTTAGAGGATATATCATCAATTCATAGTTGGAGGAGATAAATCATTCAACTGACTACTCAACATTCCATTCATGTAATGATAAATTTAGCTAAAAAGATGATGTAGATCAATAAAAAATGGTTTCAAATTATTTATAGATCTAATTGGTTAAAGATATTGTTTTATGGTTAGGAAACCAGTTATGTATTCCAAAAAATTCATTATTGAAGATAAATGTTTTGGAAAGTGAAAATAATTTATTCTCCAATATACTTATGAGAGATACATTGTTTTATAATGTTAAAAAACATATATATGTAAAGTATGAAGTGGAATAGTATATAATACATATCTTAAAGCCTAGTATACCATCAAGTAAAGTCTAAATGAGAAAAATTAAAAGGTTATATAAAAAAATTACCCATAATAGTATAAAAATGGGAAGACATGCCCATGATTGTTTTCATAGGACTCACAAATATATCTAAAGGTAATAAATATATTCATATTTTAGTTTATCACTATATAAAGACATCAAAATTTTACTAAAATTAAATAATTATACTACCTTGACCAACTCACAAATATATATAATCTATATGGTGATGATTAATTGAGTACCAATATATATTACATCTGAC
Source organism: Viscum album (assembly GCA_963277665.1). Taxonomy (NCBI): domain Eukaryota; kingdom Viridiplantae; phylum Streptophyta; class Magnoliopsida; order Santalales; family Viscaceae; genus Viscum; species Viscum album. The sequence goes on from OY728121.1 coordinate 958,443,745, forward strand.
CGTGATACGAGTTTTACCTTGAAAATCTAAAAATGATTATAGATATCATAGGATATATAGTTATGTTTTTGCACCTCATTTATTCATAAGATATATGGTTACTCTAAAAATACAATTAAAGCATTATAGGATATGTTTAGATCCCATTCGAAGGACTTCGATGGATGTTGGGATCAACACCTCACCCTATTAGTATTATGAAATAAAAATATATTCCATTAAATCATTTGGATAGAACTGTATAGTCTTATGTATGGGAATAATTATTGGAGTCCAAAATGCTAGAATGAGATTGGAGAGAGGAAGATGATAGGTTATAATATTTTTTATGAAATTCTGTAGTAGGATGAAACAATTTCTCAGCATATAAAAGCAGTACAAATTTGTATGAAGTGTTATAAATATAATTATTGATGATATCTAGAATTTAATTTTGGTTATAATGTTTTCTTACAATTACCTCTATGTATGTGAATTATGATATTTTGGAAGAAAGGGAAATTATGGTCTATATATATTAGCCCATTCGAGATCCTTGATCATGTAGAGTTCATATACAATTTTTCAAAACACCCTTGATACCTTTATCAAGATCACAATGTATTGTACATATTGTACATCATGATGTAAATATCAATTCCATCACATGAAATGAGGTAAAATCTAGTTCAACATGAAGTTGTCCATTAATATGATGAAAAAGATATAGAAATATTTGATTCAGGAGACAATATTTGAAAGAACAAGACCATCCATCTAGTAAAAATTATATGGTGAAATCAATGTTCTAGGAGGATATATTAGAATTTTAGGATGTTATGATAGAATAGTACCCTCACTTGTTTTCTTCTATTTATTTAAATTTTGAAGATAGATTTTTTATGGGGATGGAAATTTAACAACAAGGTTTTTTTGACGTTAAATAAATAATCTTTTTGATATCATTCTCCACATGGTACACAAAAACCCAAATTTTTATTAATTTTCTAAGGTATCCATTAATTTCCAGGTTTATGTAGTGGTAATATAGTTAGCATATATATATAAGACTAAAAAATAGAATTCACTCTAAATATTGTCTCAATTATATTGGGTAAGAAACTAATAAAATATGTTTTAAAATTTATTTCAATCCATTTATTATATATTTTCCAATGAATATAGAATCAATAATATATTAATAATTAATATGTAGGAAAATAATATTTAATATTTAAAATGTAATTTCATTGGAAATTTTTTGTTATTTTTTTGGATTAAATTGAAAATAATATATAAAAATTTATGGTTATGAATGAAAAAATATTATTATAAAATTTTGTTAATCATAAAAACAATAACTTAATATGAAAATTTTCATTCTTTAAAAAAATTGATTTTTAGGTGAATAGTTAAAAAGTATATTTCTTACAAATAAAGTGTATCTTTTGGTATTATTTGTGTATAAATAATAATTGTAATTTTATGAAACACTTTTCAATAACAAATTGTTTATTTAATATGTTTATTTACAGTCTTATTAATGGTGTTTATAATATTTTAACCCATATTTTTCATTTTATATTTAGTTATATTTTTCAAAAAAATTGATCTTTACACGTTATACATTTATTATTTTAATATTAAATTTTATCAATTTTAGTTATTTAATTTCAATAAATGGATTTAAACATGGTATCTAGTTGATCAAAATAATGTAAAAAGAACCATTTAATTTTACCCCTAAAGTATATATAACCATTGAAAAAACTTGTAGTCGTGGAGAATACCCAAATGTTAAAAATGAGTAACAAAAGAGGTAATGGGGATAACATGTTTTTAATTAACTGGTGGAGATGTTTCTTGAGATTATTTTTTTTTCGCCCCATTATGTTTTAATTTTTGACCCAATTTTCATGATACAGACTTCCCATTGTTGAAATGTTTTGGGTATTTTCAAAAATGCCATTCCAATTGACATATAAAAGGTACACTCCTCTAATCCCTTCCCCTTACACCAAAACTCCCTATTTTCCACTAATAACATCCCAAAACACTTCTAGAAAAAATTATACACCTTGGGGATGTTATTTACATCTAATAATACCAAACCTAAATTGTTTAATCCTCTTCATATAGAAGATAACCCATATGGTATATTGAATATTTAAAACTCCTCATCCCTCCTTCTCATTTTATTATATGAATTTACACTTCCTAAAATTTAATTTCATTGTACTAAAAGGATAAAATCAGTATAATTAAAATATATTTATGTTAATATAAAACATAAATAATAATTAACAACCCCCATCAAATAACAATAATAGAATATTGAATAGTCCATGTGTAACGACAACCTCCTCCATGAATAAACATATTTTTTCCTTTATTTAGAAACATGGATGATCAAAAAATGTGTAATTAAGTAAATAATTATATTAATGAGGTTAAAATAAATAATAATATTTTTTTCTTATGTTAAATGAAATCAAAATCATTTCCCATGATTATGTGTGGACAACAACCTCAATGGATTAGTGTGTTTTTTTCACAACCATCATCATGAATGGTTTTAATTTGTATTTGATGAGATTATATTATATATATAATAATATATATCATTATAATGATTTTTTGATAAAAAATAAATTATAATTTGTATGTTAATCAATCAATGTTAGTTAATAAGTAAATACTAGTTCTTCAACATTTTCTGTCTCCAAGAAATGTTATTAAAACTCTCAAATATTGTAATTATAAAATTAATTATCATTATAAAACAATAAGTCTATTATATTTAATTGTTTTTAAATGATTTTATTTTTGGAGAAAAATAAATAATGACATATTTTTTGAGGTTAGTTTAAAACAATCATTCTTATTAACACCCAATAATGAAAATACATTTTAAGAAAATAATACATTAAGATAATTTTTGTTAATATAGAGTATAAATTATAATGTATATGAATAATATTATAAATTTGGAAATTATGATTTTTATATTTATGATATCAAATGTTAAATCTCTTCTTTGGAAATTAAGAGTAAAGGAAAAATACTTGGAATCTCAAATTTCATTATTTTATCTATACTCATTATTAAGGATTTTATTTCCCAATAATCAATAAATTTTCTATATTAAATAATTTTATATCTTTATTTATGGGGATAAAGTGTTATTAATATATATAAATTTCCATAAAACATAATTTTCAAATATTTATTTAAAATGGGTCTTTTTTAAAAGAATCTCATAACTATAATTTTTCGAAATATGAATATTAATTTTTTTAAAAATGATCATGTTATTTTTTTGATTATAATTATATTATTTATCTCTAACAAGGTTATGTTTCATTTTTGACATTATATTTTTCAAATATTTTTTCTGAATGTTTAGCATAATATATTTTTTATAAAATTATTTATATTATAAAGTTATTTAAATCTATTTTTTTGTTTTATAAAAAAAAATTTATTATTGTGGGTTCTTGAATGGTGATTGATTTACTTTCAGTTCTTTAACAAACCCATTATTTTTTTCATTTGTTATTTATGATAATATGATTATTGGTTTTTTATAGCACATATAAGTATAGATAATGATGATCTAGTCCCAATATACATATTTAATTCTTTAGGTTATGTTCATATCTCATGTGATAATTAGGACTGGAAAAAATGAGTTTGTTCACATAAACATGGGCACAATGGGTTTCCCACATTTTAAAGCATGAACATAATATGTTTTTCCACATAGGATTGGGTTCAATGTTATTTCTCAGAATTATTTTCAAATGGTTTTAATTGTTAAACATTTACATGTTATTTTTCATGTTATACCAAATTATAATGATGCATTTATTTTCAAAAAAATATCATGTGTTCATGATTTCAACTTATTTATAACGTATTTTTCACATATATATATTACTCAGAAATATTTGGATTATTAATAACTGTTTTGAGAAATGAAATATCTTTATTATTCCTAATTGATCCTTTTATGAGGTTATGTTACTCTTACATGTTGTATAATTATCATCTATGGTATTTGGATAGGTTATTAAGATAATTAGGTCTTTAAAAAGTTATACATCATGTTTGTGACCATCCATATTATGATATATTTTCCCTTATTGAGAATATAATCCCACAAAGTTATTATTTTTTGATTCCCCATGTTATAAAGATGACTATATAATGTGATATGTATATAATGGTTATAGTGGATCAAAATTATAGAATAATAATTTAATGATATGTTAAATAAGATGTCTATTTAGATAATCTTCATGAAACTAATATTTTTGGTCATTGTATTATGTGAGTATTTGAGAGATGTATTATTGAATTCATGAGATTAATGTACTATTTATGATATCTTTATCTCGTATCACTTTAACAATATTCTCTCTTGAACAAAGGACTGAAAAAACTATAAATTATAATCTATATCAACGTATTGATTCATATTCCATATTGATCATAAAATTTGGACGACATAAGAAATTATCAATGAGTAAAATCAAGATAACTTATTTTTATGATAATAAAATTGGAACATAATAGTAAAATCATGATCTATAAAAATTAAGTCAAAAATTAATTGAAATATATCATAATTAACCATCTTTTATACATATGTATAAATGGGTATAATTTGGGGGAATATAGAAATGTATATATGTTAATTATCCATAAGGATGAGTCCAACTAGATGGATAAATAAAATTTTATTTCCTCCTATATGTTGGTATTTTAATAGGTAAATGGATGATATATATAATGGAATATGTATGATAATCTAAAATATGGTCCTCCCCCCTATGATATGAGATATAGTTTCATCTAAGAAATATGATTATTTAAATGGTATAAGTAGGATTTGTATTGTATTGTATCCAACATCACCATATTCTAGAGTTATTGTATTAATATATTTTAATGTGTAATAAGTCAATATGATGATAAAATCATAGTGGAATCATAGAATGAGGACTGAAATGTCTTTATGGGACTGAGTACATTGATACCACATATTTGTATACTTTTCACTAGTTAACTGACCAAATATAAGAGAGGGAATAAAAGGGTGTTGTAAATATTTCATAGGCTAAGGTACCTAGTTACCCTTGTTCTAGTTTTTATAGGACTATATATTGGACCACAAAACATTTATCTCTTCTTTAATTTTTTTCTCTAACCTTTCCTAAGTCACGTATCGGAAATGTATAACTCGCATGAAATATTATTTTACTATGGATCAAATTTACTTGTTTTTACTTTTATTGTTTATGGTTCATTATTTTTAGCTTTCCAATTTGGAGTGTGCTATGTATTATTCCTTGGGAAACATAATGTGTTGAAATTCAAACCAACCTAGCTGATTTATAAATTCAAAATGATTTGGAAATTGGCGAGACAATATATTTTAAATTTTCATGAATGAGTTTAATGTGAATGATGTTCCCAATTATAGTATAAAAAATTAAAATATAGGTAAATGTTATAAGGTTGTGTTTTTTAGAGAATTATGTTATTCAATTTAGGTCCACATGACATGTACCATCAAATATTCAAGAATATGATTTCATATTATTTAATTGAAAATGGGAATTATGAATATATTTGTAACATTCATTGTATTTCTATACTTTCATGAATATCTTGGTGATGAAATATAAAAATCATAACATGATATAGCTGAATTAGGAAATTATTGGGTGAGACAGAAATATTAGGGATGATCCCTAGTCATATTTGAATGAGGGGTTCCAAAATAATTATATTAAGAAATATAATAATTAGGGGAGTAAAATTTCCTATGAAAACATGACGTCAATTTTTAAGGATGAATATTGAGTTTGTGATATCATTACTTATCATATGTGTTTATTGATGTCGAATATTCTCATTAACAATAGCCATGAATGATTTTTGATTATTAAAACATATTGAGTAATGAAGTGGAATTATTGAAAATTGGACACTCAAGTAGAATCATAAAAATTACACAATATTGTATTGAACACCAATTTATAGTGGAGGGATATGATTGGAACAACCTCTAACATTTAATAGGAGAAATGAGGCTAATTAGCCCCGCTCAACTTTTTCTAGGGCCACAAGATATGCCTCATAAATTTTTCAACTTGTTTATAATATCTTATAACTTTTTACAAATACCTAATAGGTAATTACATAGTGAACATAGATATTAATTTCTCTAAGTCTATCACTTATGGGGTTCTTAATGGATAGGACACATGCCTTTTTTTGTTTTAAGGTTATGAAATTTGAACTGTTAAGGGATAACATTTAGGGTTGTATATCATTGAACAACCGTTTTTAGAATTTAGGTTCCAAAAACATAAAACAAAATTGTTTATGGTCTCTGAACCAAGTTAAGGGACAATTAATTTTGAATAAAATCCCCAATGTAACATAGCTTATCTTGGGAAGGGTTGTATATGGGTGAATTCCATGCTTCTTGAACCATTGATGGAGATGTTCCAAGAAATCCCATATAGGTATAAAATGATAATAGAACTGAATATAATTTTAATTTTGAATAGAAATTATGTAAATAATTACCCAAGTAATAGGAATCATGAAAAACTGAGATATGATAAAAATTATGAGGTTGAAAAAAGACCACACAAAAATGACTAGTTATGTTATAAATTTTCATGTGTTTACAGAGATTAAGGGACCCTCTCTTTAGTATAATAACATTATTTTGGATGGAATGGATGAATATATTGGTAACGATATAATTAAATTATATAGGTGTACCATGTGCCCAAATACAGTCATTACCGACAATCTTGAATTGTTTTTGATGATTCAAAACACTCAAATCATGATGTGTGGTTTCCCAGAAGTAGATATTTAGATACTAAAGGGGTTGTTCTACCAAAAGACTAACCACATATAAGTAATAGTTTTGAAGACCCATTTAATATTCATATAATTTTTTAAAATATTATTTAATTATATTTTATCAATAAATATTCATTATATGAATATTTGGTAAATTTTTATTCTAAATGAAAAAGCCACATTTCAATCAAAAATGGATTTTAATGCATATATGGTTATATTTAAAATCATTATTTTGAAATAATATAATTATAAAAAAATAATAAATTTTATTTTCCTTTTAAAATTTTCAAAATTACCTAAGGAATAATTTGTTAGAATTTTTTAAAAGTTATATTTTTAAATGCATAGGGAACAATTGTGATTTTTGTTAAAAAAATTATTTTCTTTTAATGTATTTTTAAATTATATTTATATTTTGGTATAGTTTTAAATTTATAATGGTTGTTTTTTATTATGAATAATCTACATATATATTTTAAAATAAATTTAATATTTGAATGTATTATAAATGTCTTTTTCTAAATAAAAATGAATATTTTAAAAAAAAATGAATTTTATTGTGTTCTGTGGGATTAATTTTAAATAAAATTATACCGTTTATGTGAATTGAATCATAAAAAATGGATTGGATAATTAGAATCAAAATTTCCAAATTGGGTAATTATTTCAATATAATTTTTTTGTCATAATGAATATTAATCATAGTAAATCTTGTTACCATTGTAATTGTAAAATTGGTTAAATAAGGGTAAAATAATTTGATAAGGGATATAATGAAACCCTAAAACATTCTTTAACATCATTCTATAATTATATTTCATCCCAAATCGTCCAAAGATTGAGTATATGACATTTTTTCCATTTGTCCATGATTTTATCCTTAATAATATTTTATGTAATTGAAAGTAATAAAATGTCATTCTTAATGTTTTAATTGAATTATCTTCGGGATATAGGGATAACAAAGGGATTAATTATTATAAATTATTTTTTTAATTCTAAATTTTTTTTTATCATGCTAATTTATAGATAATTTTTAGTGGTGATATAACTAACTTAAATTCATATATAAAGCTAATGAAATATTTATTTAATTAAAAGGAAATAAAATAAATGATTTTTAAAACATTTATTGTATTATAATTTGAATTAATTATTATATTCCAAAATATTTCTATATGAATATAAAATTATTGTTCTGTGTGAATGAATTGTATTCTAATTACGTTTATATTATGATATTTTCTATGTGAAATTCAATGAATAGTTCCAAGAATGATAATAATGATATGTTATTAAGTGATTTAAAATTTAAAAAAATATTCATTTATAAAATTTGTTGGTATATGTTTTACAATGTCTATAATGGTCCATTTAGTGATTAATTTGACAATTATAGTTCCTATATTAACCCCTTAATATTTAAATTATGTTGATATCATCATAATTATCTAAAGGATTAAAAAAGGGTTAAAACAAAAAAGAAGGAAAAAAATATAATCTATAGTTTAATAGATTTTATAACATGAGATTATATATACTTATAGTCATATCGTATTCATATATTATCATTTTAGGTCAATATTTATGTTGAAATTAATTTGTATTAATTTAATTATTTATGAAATTCCTTGAGTGCCCTTCCCCACAATTATAAAGGGGAAAATCCTCTCCTCTTTTATTCACACTTAAATATGATTTTAGTTTCTAAAATACCTTCCAAAATACATTATTTATATCCCTACCATTTCCTAGATGCCTTTTATTGATTATAAATCCAACATAGGAATTATTGTTTTTGTAAACTAAAAGTAGTTTTCCGAAGAGTAGGTATATTTTTTCGATATAGCCTTTTTATTTTATTTCATCTACTACCTCCATAAAATAATCTTCAAACATTATAAATTAATAAAACAAATATATTATATATATTTTGATGTTATTAGGATCATGTTGCCACCAATATATATCTCATATTCTGTCAAATTTAAAATAAAAACGTTGTTTGTGTTTATGACAGACCATGGCTTAGTAAATCGATGTAATTCAATTTCTAGCACTGCCTCTCTGGTTGGTAATAATTTTTTAATATATATATATATATATATTTTAATGAAATATATTTAATTATATAAAATTATTATATAAAAATATTTAATTTCTATTCAATTTACTTAAAAATGATAACAATATTCATGGGTAAGTGTGGAATATCTCCTCAATGAAGCAGCATGATTCATTTTCCATCAACACATAACACCTATTATATATATAAGTGTATTTAAAGAAATAATATTATGTTAATGATATCATCAACATTTTTAAATATAAAATAAAACTTAACTTATTTTAATAAATATCATTAAAAATAGAAATGTTAGGCGTTTGTACATACAACCTACCATCTTCATGGTGGTAGCATAGTTCATTTTCAATAACCATCATTTATAATTGTATTTAAATTTATAATTGATTTATAAAATTTATTATTATTTCGTAATTTGTATTCTATATATGATGGAATATTTGACTCTTTCCCTTAGATTACCTACCAAATTCATTTTTATCATATGAAATGAATATAATCAAAATCCCTGAATGAAAATAAATGATTATGAAATTGAATCTATAAAAGTAATAAATTAAATAAAAGGAATAAAAAATGGTTCTTAATTAACTAAATAGTTAACTTTTTTTATAATTTAAGAATATAAAGAACAAATGTGATTAGTTGGACTCGAGGTAAGGGTCATGATACACTATAACCATGTTTTAAATGTTTTAAATATTTATTTTATTTAATTTTTATTTTACACATGAAAAATAATAAAACTATTTTACACATGTATTTATATGAACATAAAACTATTTTAAAGGTAAATTTCTGTATCCTTTCAATTTCATTCAATAGTTTTCAAATGGAACCATATTATATGTTTTATAAAGAACATTTTTAGTTTCTTTAAAAAATAAAAAAAATTATGTTATATTTTAATGTATATGGAATAAATTTATTTATAACTATGATATGAATTATTTGATATTCTAATTCCTTTATAATCATCTAATTTTTATCTAAGAGTAACACACATTCAATTATTTTTGTAATTTATGTTTTAGAAAATTGGGTTTTAAAAGGAAAGGCTATTTTAGTATCAAATTTTTTTCCTCAAATGTGGTTAAAAGTGTTTTTCAAGGGATAAATTCATTATATTGTATAAGGAAATTATTTATGATAATAATTGATCTCAATATTTCTCTTTAAGATGGGTGTGCCTGATATTTCTTATATGATGGGAGTACATAGATAGTGCTCCAATGTATTAGGTAATGATTATATTCTCAATAGAATTTTATTGGAAGTCACCAATATTGTTTTTTAAATTATAATGGCTATATATAGATGTTGTACTATGTAATCAGAATCACTTTTCTACACTTTTAATTGAGTTTTTATTTAATTTTTTTTATTTCAAAAGGTATTATAATAATCATTTATTATAGACTGATTACACCACGTTTGGGTAAAAAGGTATGTTTTTTAGAAAATGATTTTTAGGGATTTCATGTTTTATAAGAAAATTTCAGGATTTTTATTTTTCCATAATGTTTTATTATAATTAATTTGATTAAAAAATGGCTACAAAATCTATTTTCAACTCTATGTAAATGAATATTTTATCCCAAGGTATATTATAATAAAATAAATCTCTTTATTTGATCACATGGTTATATAAATCAAAAAACACGTATCATTATACTATTTATATACCTTGTAAATATATTCATTCTTACCCAAAATTTTAAAATGTTGTCACTAGGCCTAATGGTGGGTAAGAACCATGAAATTGAAAATTTAATATTAAAGAAGATTTTTTAAGAAACGAAAAAAATGCATTTTTAAAGTATTTTTTGTGAAAAAATAGATATTGAATTGAAGTTTCCACTTTGTAATATATAGGTATGTTATGTAAGTGTTATGAAATAAATATTTGAAACTATATACAATATAGATATTTGGGAATACAAGACAATTAATTATAGTATAAAGATACTATATTTAGTATTGTTTGTCGCAAGGCACTTCTTTTTGGAATCAAAAGAATGATTTATAAAAATTTACAGGTTCAAATAACTTTAATACAATTCCCATGAGATAATTTACATTATGGTTAAGTTTAATAGATATATAATTTAACTATTACCTATTAATTCATCTAATCAATGTCTATTCAGAATATTTCTTCTTATTTTAATTAGGGAATTTCAAATGGGATGGAACCAAGAGTATGATATCCTACCAAATTAAATAAAATATTCCTTGGAATTAGAAAAAAGAAGTTCTTTTCAGTGATAGATTACTTATCACAAGATACTTGTGTTTGTGGTTTCTATGTGAGAGAGTAACATTATTCAGTATAGGGGAAAATGTATGTAGTGAATCCTTTCATTAAATCATTACCTCATGTATTTAGTGGATCATTTGACCCTGTGATAGTTAATGAATAGATTAAATCCTTGGATAATATATTTGAAGTCATGGGTTATTTATAAAATCTATTGGTAACTCAAACTATTTATAAATTCGAAGGTGAATCTGACTGATGGTGGTCAACAATAAAGAATATCATAGATAATGAAGAGATTTATCCCACGGAATGTGATGAACATAGGAATATTTTTCTTAACAAATATTTTCCTAATGATTTTAAACATAGTATGGAAAAAATCATGGAATTGAGACAAAAGAAGGAAGATTCTGTGGCTACGTGTGTGAAATTTTCACCCAATTGGATTGGTACATCACAAATTTTATCTGGGTTCATGATCAATAAATTAATTAATATTAAATAGCATTGAAACCAAGATCATAATGTGAATTATCTTCCAATAAACTAAAATTATATGAGATTCATGTTTGATTCATCGAAAAGGTAGGAATTATGTTTAACAAAAATCATGTATCGCATGAAAATAATAAGAATAAAATTTATTGATAGGAGGAAAATGGGAATCATCCAAAATTGAAATATGTTTGTACAAAAATCATGTTCCAATATCATGATTAGTAAAGTAAAAACAATCATGGTTAATTTCATAGAAAATATGAAATGTGTTTCCAATGTGGAATGTATGGTAGTACGGCTCTTGACAATAAGGGAATTGACTATATAAATAATGAGAAGATAACAATAATATTTATTGTTTGCAATGGGTTGGGGAACTAGGACAATGTTTTTCCAATGATTGTTACATCGGAGGAAATCATGAAGACAAATTGTAGTATGGTGTTAAAATTCATTTTATATTACATAAGTTAAAGTTTAAGCATCTAATGAAATGGTGAAAAATATGTTACATATTTATTAAAAATATAACAATTCTCAATTTGACTCAGGAAAATCAAATTCCTTCACTTATGAGAGATTTTAATGTAAAATTGGAATATAAACTCTTGGAAATAAATTTTATCTTTTGGTGAAAATCAATGTGGAAACCTTGAAGAAGCAAAGATTTATATAAATATTTATGTTGCTATTATTTTAATGGTGTTTACTAAAAATCATAACGAAATTATCATAGTAGATTTTGAAATCTTTTTGTGTTTGTATTGGATTTAAATTTATCATTTAATTATATATTTAAGGTCTATGGATGTTTTGTTCAATGATTTTCTACCTTTTATAACATACCAAGATGTTGTTTCCCAGGTAAGTTTTGATAAAAAGAATGAAAATTTTCATATTATTGATGTCCCATTAGTAAATGAAAATGTGAATATTTTTCATGATGATTGTGCTGGTGTTATTCCTGATAGAGAGGTTGAGTTTAATGTTGACATAATGCATAATTATAAACGAATTTGACAATAACCATAGGAAATAGATCAATTATAAATTTCCTAATTAAAAAAACTATCTCAATAGTAACTAGATTAATGTTAAATTCACCCGAGATCCTCAATATAGGGTTCTCTAATTTTATTTTTTAAAAATAAATATGGTTCTATTAGAATTTACATTGATTATTTCTCCTTGAATAATATCACTGTTAAGAAAAATTACACTTTTCCTCATATCGATGATTTATTTGGTCAACTTTAGGGTGTGTAATTTTCTTCAAAGATTGATATATCGATAGGGTATCAATTTTTAATGGTGAATGAGGATGAAAATATTGTTATTGACATTATGAACATGTAGTTATTCCCATTGGGTTATCTAATGGAATGACTACATTTATGTATCTTATAAATAAGAGTTTTCAAAAATATTTAGATAAGTTTTTTGTAGCATTTATGTAGAGACCCGAAGCCTGAGGTACATGGACATTACATTACATTTGCGGAATACTTAGTACATAACAAAAACACACACACAAGGACCGTAATAGTTTAGTGCCTTTGGAAACTCGGAACGTAATCTTCTAAATCATGGTGAAAGATCTCCAACATCTCCCCTAATGATCTTCCTTTTTTTCTTACCTAAAACCTTTATTTATATCCTGGGGAAAAGAAAACATAAAAGGGTGAGCTCAAATGCTCATTAAGGGTAAACAAAAGAAATATCAATCACATCATTTTCATATGAACATAAGATATTGGAAATCTTAACCTTCAAAAGAGAGCGTAATTTCATAACATGGGATAAATCATAGTAGTGAAATGAAATCCCAATAATCATAACTTAGAACATGAAACTTTGTTTCATACACACATAATCATAGATAATCATATCTTATTAGTCAAAAATCATTACCAAGACTATCTTTGTGGACAAAGTCCATTTCTGATCCGAGTCACCCTCGTTTCAGTCATGTTTCACTGAACCGGTATAACCTACCATTCCAGCCATGTCTATCTCATGAGATATAAAATCTTTACCCAATGCATTGGCGGGAGATATAGGTCCCACCAATCTCATAATGATACTTTTATTATGTGTGCCACAAAATCAGAAAAAACCATACATCATAGCATAACCCATGTAATAAAAATGGGAATCTTAAACATCGTGACATCATAAAACAATTCATATAAGATAAAGGAATTCATAAAAATAATTCCATCACAACATAATCAAATCAATGTAAAAATAGGGATAGAAAAAGAACCCTTTATTATCTTAGATGGAAAATAATTTTGATAAAACACTTGAACTCCATTCTTGAGGAAAATATCCTTTCTACTTCAAAAAAAAATTTCCTTTCTTAACATGTCATACAATTTTAAACTAAAAGAAGTTGATTAAAAATAAACTTGAAAACTTGTAAGGTATGCTTCTTGGAAATAATGTTTTAAAAATCCATTCATTCCGTATAAGTTAAAAAAAACATTCTTCTCGTACTTTTGTCAGAAAAGTCAAAAAGTACCTCGTACGAAAAATGACATAAGATTCCTTTCATATCTTTTACTAAAAACTCAAAGAAGGGTAAAATTGGATATAAACTATTGTAGAAGGATGTAAATATTACATATTGAGGAAACATGTATGTGGATGATAAAATTCACCCTAGTAAATTCCAAAGTATAAACAATCTCGGATAACAACGAGATTGTGATATTTCCCTTACCTTAGGTCCGATATGCTTTGTACATGTCCGAACCTCCTGTATAATTATTTAAATAATGTTATTGACTTATTACAGAATCATACTTATTTTTATGATATCATATATGGTCATATTCTTAGCTTCTTAGTAGTAATATTTCATTACTACTTGTTATTCGGGTGTTTATTACTTTTTGTTCTTATGCGTGTTTGTCGAATAAATTCTTATTCTTCTCTTTAGGTTATATATACCTCATTTCCAGAATGGTATTAATGTAATATATATCATATTCATTCATTCAATTCATTTATATAATCATGATGAAATTAAGATCATGTAGAACGAGTCGTATCACATCGTGGAGACGGTATTCTGTACGTACGCACGAGTGATGATATCGTTCCTATGATCATGGAATTGTATTGGATTGTATGTATACTATTTCAGAATCAGTATCACTTTATAATAGTCATATATAGTCATTATTTACACCATTATACCCATCCAAGTAAGGTGGTGGTGGAAAATAGATTACACCACGGCGTGGAGACGGTATTCCGTACGTACGCACGCGCGGTGATTTATTTTTCTGTAGGATGGATAGATGGTTAAATAGGGTTGGTTCATACTTATAATAACATATCAGTATATGAGTGATACTGATGTTATTACTTCATAATGAAACAACTGAAGAAGAAGAAGTGGAAGAAGAAATAAAGATTAAAGAATTGGTAGCAGACATTACCTCTTCTTTGAAGTGTTTCTTTGAGACCTCCTTTTAGGGCACTAAAATAGGTCTTTGAAGAAGACCAGAACCACTATAATGTTTTAGGGAAGTGGAGATATGAAATTGGCAGGGTTTGGCCGAGATTTGAGGCTCAAAGTGGTGTGAGGAAGAGGGGGAGGAGGTGCCCTTTTATAAGGGAGGAGAGGGGATCTTTGGAATAACTAAAAATATTATTTTATTATAAAGTCATGTTCGGTTTTAAATAGCTCCAAATAGAGTTATTTCTAAGATAAGGTGGTTATGGGTCGAAATAATCTTATCCAATAGAATTTAGACAAGTTTAGGTCATTATATTAACCTTATCTTTTAGTTTTAACTCTTAGTTAATTAGATTGACATTTACCATGTCACTTTGTATTTTTATATTATATAGTTACTAAACTTACCATATACATCCAAGAGACCCCCAAGTTGTGTTTTATTAATATATATAACCTTATATAAGTCATTTGGCCGATCATTAGCTTTTTATGAATAAAATAACAATTAATAATATAATATTTGTTTTAAAAACTATTTTATGTCAATTTTGACACTATTCAATAGTTGATTTTTTTGAAACTCATAACAGAATGATTACTTCGACCAAAGTTAATAAAATCAATCCTAACATGTCATAGTAACCTATAAAATTATTTTAGTTCAAAAAAAGTCTCAAATTATATTTATTTTGGTATTTATAACATCAATTATGTCAATATTTCATTAATAAGATAATTACTGCATCATTGTTGTGTCCTAAATAAATTAAATTATTTAATGTCTAAAAATTAAAAAAAAAATAGCATTATGTAGGAAATATTTTTATATTTCTAATTAATATTTATAGTAGAATTTATGTTATCTATAACCCCATATTAAAAATGATTTACTTATTAAACTTTGATTTTAACTATTTTAACCCTTCATTAAATAAATTAATAATAAATGTCCTAATCTAGTCCAAGTGGGACTAAATGATCATATTTTATTCCTAAGGTTGTTTTTTGTCGAATTACACTTATCCAATAGAATTAGGACATGTTTTAGGGTAATAATAATAACATGTTTACCCTTAATTACCCTATTTACTTTTAACCCTGGTAAAAAAAGTAAAAAGTTACTATTCACCAAAAATTATTTTCATCTCATTGAACCACATTTTACTTACTAACATCAACCGTGTCTCTTGGATTTTAAAAATTCCACTCACAGAAGTGGTAAAATTATGTTTTATGAAAAATTCATTTTTTTAACTACAACTTAGTGGTTTCACTATTCATCAAAAAATGAAAGTTTCCATAAAAATACCAAAAATTAGGCCTAAGCTATATTTGATATTATGAACTCAAAAATGATGTCTATTTTACCAAATTAAAAACATATTAGTTTCATTAATTAATTTAAAAATTATTTCTCGTCGTCAAAACAAATAGCGTGTTTTTAAGAGATAATAACAATCAAAAGATTGACACTTGTTTATGTCTGGTTTAAATGTAGACTTACATCCAATCTCCAACATTATATTAAATTGTAAAAATATATTCTAAATATACTTCAAAACCACTCAAATTAATAATTTATCACTATTAATTATTTCGATTAAAAAAGTTGTTTTTAATTATAATTTAGTAATTTTCACTATTCATCAGAATATGAAAGTTATCCGAAAAGTACCAAAATTTCACCTTAGGCTAAATTCGATACTCCGAATACAAAAATGAAGTCCATTTTGAGAGCTAAAATTTCTAAAATTTTAAAAGGTGGTTATTACTATTCATAACGGCTAGTTTTAATAATATTTTAATAGCATATTATTGTTTAGTGAAACTCAGTATTGCGTACTACACACGCTATCGAGGAAGGCCGTGATTGCGTGTAATGCAAGGAAAGTCAAGTATGCGTGTTGAGAAAGATCCTTTTGGTGTAGCATACAACACAAGACATTAATGAAATTAAAAAGAATATTTTTCAAAAAATCTCAGGGTGTTACATTCTACCCCCCTTAAAATGAATTTCGCCCTCAAAATTCGTCGGGGTTATAAATGGTTTACTACATGAAAGTTTCTTTAATAGAAACCCACATCATAAAAAGGAATACCAAAACCATTATTTAAAAACAAATTTATGAAAGGTAAAGGTTACCCAAATAAACTAATCACAGGGATTCCATATAGGTGAAAATATGGATATGGAAGAGAAATCTAACTACATGTTCTGATGGAGAGTGGTAGAGAACATGGCTTTGGAAAAGCCAGAAACCACAAAGCCATAAATTTGTGACGATCTAAGGTACCATCTGATTCATCCGATATAAGAGCACTAGGACAACATTTTTGGTTGTCAAGATCATTTCCCTAAAGTTGAGGAAATTGGAATTAGAAGAAATACTTCCGTGATTTTGGTATAGTCTCAGCGTTTGTCGTTATTTGGACTATTTCCACTTCATCTCTTAAATAAATGAAGTTTAATTTGTCATTCGTGATGTGTTAGAAGATCATGTGATAGAATGATGGTTCATTCTATCTGTCTCAAACAAAAGGTTAGAGAAGTTATCAAAAAAAATACATAAGTCCATCTATAGTGAGATTAATCATATATGGTTCCTAAAATTGACTTATACTTCATATATCATACTGGTTAATATAATAAATCTAGTTTCTATTATACAGGGACTTCCTGTAGGCCAGTGGTAGGCGATAAAGGCCAGTCGCACTTTGGTTGTGGGTTCGATTCCCACAGCCTTGTCCGACGCGATGGGCTGTCACCCGTCCTGTAGGTTTCCCTTTTTCTAAGTCTATATTACTATAACATACCATCAATAACATCGAAAAAAGTTCTATCCTAACTTATGTCCAACATAATCCATTCCAATCTTTAGGAATATATAAAATACTTCGGTCTAAGCTCATAGTATAAAGAAAATGATTACTTGAAATGTCACATAACAATCACGTGAATGCCATCATTTATCCCCCATATATCATAAGATATATCTTGTTGGTAAAATTAAAAAAATGTGAATAACATAATCATGTATTCTCTTAAAGAAAGAATACCCATTAATTGAACCATAGTGAAAACATGAATGCAAAGATTTAATTTTCTCTTTATCCCTTCATTATGCGCATATCATCTACATTCCAAAAATATCTGAATAACCTTTCCTGGATACTGGTAACATTAATCATACACTTTCAAAACTCCAGGAAAGACAACAGTGTAACAATACTTAGATGTCTCTTTATTCCATAGTACCATGAGTTTACTTATACAACACTACACATGATAAACATATAATCATTCCACTACATTCTTAAACCATTGACCGAGCTTCAACAATTCTTTCATCTCACATATCATTTGTAGTCTCTTCATCATCATCCACATAAATACTACCCATACGACCATACTGATTCTCATCATGAGACTTTCCCTTAGGGAATTGGTTTGCATAATGCCCGTATATTCCACATTTAAAACATTTATCCATTGTTGATGTCGTAGCAATACCATTATCCTCATCCCTGGTGTTAACTGAACCTTTTCCTTTGCACTTACTGGATTTGTGTCCTTCTTTTGCACACCCAAATCATCTTCCAGTTCCTTTGAAACATTCTCTTTTATGCCTCTTCCCAGATGATTTACATAGGGGGAATTGAACTTTCTTTCCTCTGTGATCATCATGAAACTCTATCTTTCTCTTATTAGCTGAGTCAGGAAACTTACCAACTTTGAGTTTATTGATCATATTATGAGATTGCTGATTCGGCATAATAATGATGGTTGGACTTCCAAATCTCATTTAATTTGGTTTCTCATGAAGAATATCATTCCATTTTCCATAATATCCTCTATTTTCGTGAATCATCTTGTTTCCATCAATTTTCTAAAACCCAAAAAGAATAGTGTTAGAGGCCAAAATCATAATAAAGGGGGAGTAACTTCAATATCTAACATCTTAGGTTAAATTCTAAGATCGTTACCATAGTTCTAGGACTATCCTATGTGTATACTTATCCCTAGGGACATCCCTAGACATACCTTGGAAATATCTCTAGGGATCTCACTAACGTTCTCACATCTTAGTTTCCAAAGGTTGACTAAACCTTTCCTCTGATACCAACTATAGAGACCCGAAGCCTGACGTACATGGACATTACATTAATTTTGCGGAATACTTAGTACATAACAAAAACACACACACAAGGACCGTAATAGTTTAGTGTCTTTAGAAACTCAGAACGTAATCTTATAAATCATGGTGAAAGATTTTCAACATCTCCCATAAAGATCTTCCTTTTTTTCTTACCTAAAACCTTTCTTTATATACTGGGGAAAAGAAAACATAAAAGGGTGAGCTCAAATGCTCAGTAAGGGTAAACAAAAGAAATATCAATCACATCATTTTCATAAGAACATAACATTTTGGAAATCTTAACCTGCAAAAGAGAGCATAATTTCATAACATGGGATAAATCATAGTAGTGAAATGAAATCCCAATAATCATAACTTAGAACATGAAACTTTGTGGTATACACACATAATCATATATAATCATATCTTATTAGTCAAGACTCATTGCCAAGACTTTCTTAGTGGACAAAGTCCATTTCTGAACCGAGTCACCCTCATTTCAGTCCTGTTTCACTGAACCGGTATAACCTACCATTCCAGCCATGTCTATCTCATGAGATATAAAATCATTACCCAATGCATTGGAGGGATATATAGGTCCCACACATCTCATAATGATACCATTCTTATGTGTGCCACAAAATCAGAAAAAACCATACATCATAGCATAACCCATGTAATAAAAATGGGAATCTTAAACATCGTGACATCAAAAAACAACTCATATAAGATAAAAGAATTCATAAAAATAATTCCATCACAACATAATCAAATAAATGTAAAAATAGGGATAGAAACATAACCCTTTATTATCTTAGATGGAAAATAATTTTGAAAAAACACTTGAACTCCATTCTTGAGGAAAATATCCTTTCTACTTCAAAAAAATTTTCCTTTCAAAACATGTCATACAATTTTAAAATAAAAGAAGTTGATTAAAAATAAACATGAATACTTGTAAATTATGTTTCTTGGAAAGAAAGTTTTAAAAATCCATTCATGTCGTATAAGTTAAAAAAACATTCTTCTCGTACTTTTTTCGGAAAAGTCAAAAAGTACCTCGTATGAAAAACGACAGAAGATTTCTTTCATATCTTTTACTAAAAACTCAAAGAAGGGTAAAATTGGATATAAAATATTGGATAAGGATGTAAATATTACATATTGAGGAAACATGTATGTGGATGATAAAATGCACCCCAGTAAATTCCAGAGTATAAACAATCTCGGATAAAAATGAGATTGTCATATTTCCCTTACCTTAGGTCTGATATGCTTTGTACGTGTCCGAACCACCTGTATAATGATTTAAATAATGTTATTGACTTCTTAAAGAATCATAATTATTTTTATGATATCATATATTGTCATATTCTTAGCTTCTTCGTAGTAATATTTCATTACTACTTGTTATTCGGGTGTTTATTACTTTTTGTTCTTATGCGTGTTTGTCGAATAAATTCTTATTCTTATCTTTAGGTTATAGATACCTCATTTCCAGAATGTTATTAATGTAATATATATCATATTCATCCATTCAATTCATTTATATAATCATTATGAAATGAAGATCATGTAGAACGAGTCGTATCATATCGTGGAGACGGTACTCCGTACGTACAGACGAGTGATGATATCGTTCCTATGATCGTGAAATTGTATTGGAGTGTATGTATACTATTTCATAATCAGTATCACATTATAATATTCATATATAGTCATTATTTACACCATTATACCCATCCAAGTAAGGTGGTGGTGGAAAATATATTACACCACGGCGTGGAGACGGTATTCCGTACGTACGCACGCGTGGTGATTTATTTTTCCGTAGGATGGATAGATGGTGAAATAAGGTAGTTTCATACTTATAATAACATATCAGTATATTAGTGATACTGATGTTATTACTTCATAATGAAACAACTAAAGAAGAATAAGTGGAAGAAGAAATAAATATGAAAGAATTGGTAACGGACATTACCTCTTCTTTGAAGTGCTTCTTTGAGACCTCCTTTTAGGGAACTAAAATAGGTCTTTGAAGAAGACCATAACCTATAGGATGTTTCTAGGGAAGTGGAGAGAATAAATTGGCAGGGGTTGGCCGAGCTTGAAGGCACAAAGTGGTGTGAGGAAGAGGGGGAGGTGGTGCCCTTTTATAAGGGAGGAGAGGGGCACCTTTGGAATAACTAAAAATATTATTTTATTATAAAGTCATGTTCGGTTTTAAATAGGTCCAAATTGAGTTATTTCTAAGATAAGGTGGTTATGGGTCGAAATAATCTTATCCAATAGAATTTAGACAATTTTAGGTCATTATATTAAACTTATCTTTTAGTTTTAACTCTTAGTTAATTAGATTGACATTTACCATGTCACTTTGTATTTTTATATTATATAGTTAATAAACATACCATATACATCCACGCGACCCACAAGTTGTGTTTTATTAATATATATAACCTTATATAAGTCATTTGGCCGAACATTAGATTTTAATGAATAAAATAACAATTAATAATATAATATTTGTTTTAAAAACTATTTTATGTCAATTTTGACACTATTCAATAGTTGATTTTTTTGAAACTCATAACAGAATGATTACTTCAACCAAAGTTAATAAAATAAATCCTAACATGTCATAGTGACCTATAAAATTATTTTAGTTAAAAAAAAGTCTCAAAATATATTTATTTGGGTATTTATAACATCAATTATGTCAATATTTCTTAAATCAGATAATTACTGCATCATCGCTGTATCCTAAATAAATTAAATTATATAATGTCTAAAAATTACAAATAAAATACCATTATGTAGGAAATATTTTTATATTTCTAATTAATATTTATAGTAGAATTTATATTATTTATTACCCCATATTGAAAATGATTTACTTATTAAACTTTGATTTTAACTATTTTAACCCTTCTTTAAATAAATTAATAATAAATGTCCTAATCTAATCCATGTGGGCCTAAATGATCATATTTTATTCCTAAGGTTGTTTTTGGTCGAATTACACTTATCCAATAGAATTAGGACATGTGTTAGGGTAATAATAATAACATTTATACCGTTAATTACTATATTTACTTTTAACCCTCGAAAAAAAGTAAAAAGTTACTATTCACCAAAAATTATTTTCATCTCATTGAACCACATTTTACTTACTAACATCAACCGTGTCTTTCGTATTTTTGAAATTCCACTCACATAAGAGGTAAAATTATGTTTTATGAAAAAGTCATTTTTTTAACTACAACTTAGTGGTTTCACTATTCATCAAAAATGAATGTTTCCAGAAAAATACCAAAAATTAGGCCTACGATATATTTGATATTATGAACTCAAAAATTATGTCTATTTTACCAAATTAAAAACATATAAGTTGAATTAATTAATTAAAAAAATTAATTCTCGTCGTCAAAACAAATTGCGTGTTTTTAAGAGATAATAACCATCAAACGATTGACACTTGTTTATGTCTGGTTTAAATGTAGAATTACATCAAATTACCAACATTGTATTAAATTGTAAAAATATATTCTAAATATACTTTAAAACCACTCAAATTAATAATTTATCACTATTAATTATTTCGATTAAAAAAGTTGTTTTTAATTATAATTTAGTAATTTTCACTATTCATCAGAATATGGAAGTTATCCGAAAAGTACCAAAATTTCACCTTAGGCTAAATTCGATACTCCGAATCCAAAAATGAAGTCCATTTTGAGAGGTAAAATTTCTAAAATTTTAAAAGGTGGTTATTACTATTCATAACGGCTATTTTTAATAATATATTAATAGCATATCGTTGTTTAGTGAAACTCGGTATTGCGTACTACACACGCTATCGAGGAAGGTCGCGATTGCATGTAATGCAAGGAAAGTCAAGGGTGCGTGTTGCGAAAGCTCCTTTTGGTGTAGCGTACAAAACAAGACAATAATGAAATTAAAAAGAATATTTTTCAAAAAATCTCAGGGTGTTACAGTTTATTGTTGAAATATTTTATATCCTAAAATTAATGTTTACCACGAATGAAAAAAAAGTATTGTTTTTGAGACATTAAAATTAAATCATTTATACGGAAAATTTAGAATATTAGAATTTTTAAAAAAAATTATTTTCATGATCATATTATTTCTAAATATTGTGTAATTATTGAAATTTTTAAAACTAATGATGTTTAAGAGTATCAAAAATATTACAATTTGGTTTACTACTGGTGGTTTTCTAAAAATATTCCTTGGAGGTCAAACCCACTAACTGTGTTATCTAAAAAAGTTACATTCATATTGATGGAGTAATGTGATGAATATTTTTAGAAAAAAATAATGTTGAGTTCTCCAATTTTGTATTTTCACTCAAAAAATGTAGGGGTTTTCATCTATAATGACTCTTCTATGAGTAGACTTGGTTTTTAATGATGTTTATTGGTCATTTAATTTATTTTTCTTTAGGAAAATTAAAACATTGTGAGTAAAATTATCTAACAAATGAAATTAAATTTGATTATATTGTTTTTTTTCTTAAAAAATTTTCTAGTATCATATTTATGGTGTAAAATATAAAATATATACTCATAAATAATGGTTGTATTATATATTTATTTAGAATTTTTTGTACATTAGGAAGATAAGATAACTCAAACTGATTGTATGATCCATTATCATCGAAGAAAAGTAATCAATGAAGCTGATTCTTAGAGTTAGGAAAAATAAAGTTTCATTAATCATGTTATGATTATAAGATGACCCTCTGGATAATGATTTAGTGATCTTGAACGTGAAATTTTGAATTCCGGAACTTCCTCTATTTTTTAGGTATCAGTACTATTGGTTATGTAGGAATGAATAATGAATGATCCAAATGATGATCATGTTTTACAGGGAAAGGTAAAAATTGTTAAGAATGCAATGTTTCCAGATATTAATGTTGATGAAGATGTTTTTATCATATTTTGAAAATGATTATTTTTTATTTATGATTATCATTTGAATAGTGAAATATTGATTGATGTTCATAGTTACCCTTTTACCATTCATCATGGTCATACAATGATGTACAAAGTCTTTCAGTAGTATTATTGGAAGGATTTAATTAAAAGAGATATTCCTAAAATCACCATGAAGTGTTCGAATAGTAGACAAGTTAAAAGAAAATAATTATTATCATAGAAGATGCTTTAGCTTATTATTGCACCATAGTGGAAATTGGAAAATATATCCATAGATTTTGCGGTGGTATTTCTAGAAACATCTTAAGGTAATGACATGATTTTGGTAATGGATGATAGATTAACTCAATCTGCACATTTTCTTCACATTCATAATAATATGTCATACAATATAATTTTGATACTATAGAAAAAGTATATAGTTAGGTTACATGGAATTCCTCACTCCATTTTATTTTAAAATGATCATAATTTCTAAAAAGTATTAGAACAAAATTCAAAAGTAATTGGCTCCAATATTAATTTTTAGTACATCTTCTCACAACCAATCTGGTATGCCATTTAATTTAAGGATTCCATCCTTTGAAAATATGGTTTTTTCTTTTTAAATACATTAAAAGGTAATTTAGGATGAATATCCTTCGTTAGTTGAGTTTTCATAATAATACATTATCCATTAAAGTATATTGATTACACCATTTGGGGAATTATATGGAAAAAAGATTCAGACTCCATCAATTTGTGATTAGTTGGAGGAAGGATGTTGATGGGACTATATTTGGTAAATGAAATGTTTTAAGAGTTGAATATAATTCTGCAACATTTTAGGACATCTCCAAATAGGTAGAAAGGTTATGTGGATAATAGGAGGAATGATCTTTCCTTCAAGGAAGGAGATAATGTTTTTCTCAAATTAAATCTATTGTAAAGTATTATATTTTTTATTAAAATATGTAAGAAATTTTCATGTTTCATTGGACCATATTAAATCTTAGATAATTTTTAATTAGTTTCTTATCGATTTACCTTGCCTTCGATTTTATCCTTTGTACATAATGTGTTTCATTTTTCAATGTTAATAAAATATGTTTGGAATCTATCTCATGTTTTGATCCCTAAACTAGTCCAGTCATAATATAACCATTCCTATAATGAGCTACTAGTTTGTATTAATTACCACATAAATATTGTTTTATGTAATAATTAAATTAATCATGTTATAGTTTTTGGAAAAACGCATAGTGGAGAAAGAAACAAATAAATATGAAAATGTTATGAGGGAAAAATATCTTTAGTTTTTTATTTGAAGAATACAATTATGAGGATAAAATTTCAAAAATAGATAAAAGTAAAAAATAAATATTTATAATAATTATCACATTTATATATTAATAAAATTTCTATTCTGAGTTTTATTCATTATAATAATATTGTGTAATTTTCATTCAAAATAAAAAGGCCTTATTTCAAACCAAATAGGGTTTTCATGCATTATGTGGTTTTAGTTAATAAGATGATTTCTAAATTATAGAATTTTAATTTGAAAAAATGAATTTTAATTTTTATTAAACATTTCAAAATTTACATTAGGAGAATTATTGATAATTTCTAAAATGTTTTATTTTTCAATGAATAGTGACACATATTGAGTTTTATTGAAAACTATATTCTATATTAAAGTATTTATAATGTAAAATTATATTATTGATTATATTATAAGTTTCATTATGTAATTTTTATTAACCTAACCCAATTATAGTCTATGTAATTAATTTTATATATGAATTGATTATAAAAACATTTTTGATATTAAAAATGAATTTTCTGAAAAGATCATTTTTTCCTCTTATTTTGTGGGTATAGTTTTAAGTTAAATTATTCCACATCAATGTAATGAATTATGAAAAATGGAATCACCATTTGGACATAAAAGCACTATTTCTATTTTAATATTACCCTTTTTAGTCATTATGGTTTGTAATCAATGAAAATTCTGTTACCATTTTATAGGTAAAAATGGTTAATTAAAAGTAAAAATAATATTATGTGGACTAGAATGTTACCCTAAAACATTCATCAATTGTATTTGATGTTTATATTTAATTAATAATAGTAAAAACTTCTTATATATAACACTTTTTTCCATTTGGCATTGATTTTTACCTTCACAATATTTTATGTTATGAAAAGTTAGAAATATCATTCTCTTTGTTTTATTATCTTTTAATTTTTTAGATAGGGATAAAAGGATGGAAATTTTTTTATAAAAATTATAATGGATTCTAAGTGAATTTTCCTTAACACTATAATTTATTCCAAATTTTTCTTAGGGATATAATTAGCTTAAATTCTTACATAACACCGACAAGTTATTTATTTAAATAAAAGGGAAAAATAAATGGTTTTAAAAATATAGAAAGTAATATAATTTGATTGAATTATAATTCTAAAAAATATATATATATTTAATAAAATTAATTATGTTTTCAAAAATTATATTACAATTCATTTTGTTTCATGATATTTTCAAGGTCAAATTAAATGAATAGTTCTAAAAATGAAACACATTATATTTTATAATAAATGATATTTATAATTTTTATTAATTTAGAGTCATTTTAATATTAAAATTAATTTATATTAATTTGATAATTTAATAAATCCCAAGAGTGAAAATCCCCACTCTTATAAACAAAATCATCATCCGATCTTTTATTCAGATATCAAAACTCAATTCATTTTCTGGAATAAATCAACTAAAATACCGTACATACATCCACCCCATGTCGTAGATATCATTATTTGATTAGAATAAAATCCAAGGAAATATTTTTTTGGAGACCTTATGAGGATTTCCAAATAAGATGTATAATGCCTAACCATACAATTTCATTTTATTTATTCATATAACACATTCAAAATAATTTGAAACCTGATGAAATAATAATAATAATATATTTCATCCACTTATATGTTATAATGTTAATGAAATCAAATAAATCTATCTCCTCTATCATCAAATGGAAAACACAAACAATATTTATCTATACAAAAGATTACCACCTCATATTCCAATGTAATTAATTTTCCATCACTGTCCATCATGGATGGTTATAATAATTGATTTTTTTATATATATATATACATGAAATATTTATCATTCTAAAATATTAATACATAATCCATTTTCTGATCATCACATTTACAAAAAAATGCTAACTTTGTTCTTACGTATGTGTGGACTTCCACCTCAAAGAAGCAATGTTATTAGCTTTTTATCAACATATCACGTGGATGATATATATAAGTGTATTTAAATAAATAATATTTAATTAATTATATAATGATCATTATGGAAAAATATAATAACAATACACTATTTCAATAACTATCGTTGAAAAATGTGAACGTAACACATGGGTATATACAACCTATTGTATCCAGGACTATATCATAGTTAATTTCTCATAAAAATAATTTACCATTTCTTTTAAAATTATAACTATTGAAAAAAAATTATAACTAGGTCATGATTATTGTTTTGGAAATAATTTAATAATATCCTCTCTCACCATATTTTACCTTCCGAATTCATATTTTTTACATATGAGAGAAATATTTTTAAAACATTTTATGTGACCTTAAATGATAATGTAATTTAATATAAAAAAGTAGTAAATAAAATAAAATTTATAATAAAATTCAAAACATTTATTTTCAATAAAAATAATGAACTTAATTTTATTATTAATGAAGATAAATAACGTACCTGATGAGTCAGACTCGAGGTAAGAAACAATATACTTTAAAACATCACTTTGAATTTTTTAATGATTTTTTAAATAATTATTTTTCACCCCCATGAGCTCTAAATAAATTTATATATGTATTTATAAGGATATAAAAAATTTTAACATGAATTTTACGTATCTTTTGACTTTATTTCAATGGGTTTTAATGAATATTTTTATATATTTTATTCTGAATGCTTTTAATTTCTTTACAAAAGACAAAAACAATGTTATATTTTAACATAGACAACATTAACTACATTTCCATCTAGCTTAACCACCATATAATATTTTTATTCCATAATAAGCATTTATGTATTATTCAATGGAAAAAATTCCTTAACATTATTTGGGTATTTATGTTTTGAAAAATGGGGTTTGAAAGGAAAAGGTATTTCTATATCCTAATATAATTTTCATATAACTTTAAAAGAGATTTTAAAAGGTTTTATTCATGATATGGTCTATGGAAATTATTTATAATAATGAGTGAGACCAATATATCTTATGAATAATGGTGAGACTGATATATCAGATAAAATGGGTTCCCCCAGATGATTCTCAAATGCATTAGTAAATGATTATGTTCTCCAGAAAATTATATTGGATGTTGACTATATAGTTATTCTAATAGTAAGGGTTCTATAAGGGTTTTGTGAATATAATGTCACAAGAATACTAAAATATATTTATATAATTGGTAATTGTTTTTGTGAAAAAAAATTTATTTCAAAAGGTAATCTAATAACCCTTTTTTTAAAGGAATGATTATAAACTTTTAGGGTAAAATGTACATTTCTATGTAATTTTTTTTCATGGGATCTCATTCTTTATAAGAAACACTAATTATTACACTTTTAATGATATATTTTCTTATAAATTTTTTTAGAGAAATACTTGGGAAGAATATATCTTTTCATGATTATGAATATAAATATTTCATTTCCGGGTTTATTATATTAAATCTAGACAACATTTTTGATATCGTTAATTTATAGTAGACTAATGTGAGTATTTATTAATTTTTTACATCACTTATTGAAATATTTCTGGTAACCCCACACTTTAAAATCTTTTCCATAGGGTTTATGGATGTTTTTGAACAAATAATAATTCATGAACAATGTCCTGAATATTTTTCATGTAAAATGACATGTTACATTTTAATGTTTTGTTTGAATGTAAAAATGAATTCTTAATAGACGTGTCCACTTTATACTATTTAGGTTATTTATGATAGGGTTGTTAGAGAAATATAAAAATATATAAAACCTAATGATATGTGGAAATAAAATAAGGGTAAATCTAGTCTAAATATACTAGAATATGTAATGCTTAAGTTGTGTCATTATAATAATAGTAAATTGAAAAGGATTTTAAATGGATAATGATTTAGTGATGGATTTGAAATATATGGAATTCACGTAACTATATGTATTTAGGTAACCAATAGAAAGAGATATATATTTCTTGTGATGTTCCTTCACAAATCTAGATCATGTTTTAGAAAATATTGGGGGCGTCACTTAGGAACCACGCTGTTATAAGAATCTTGACATAAATGATAAAGGTATAAGAAGTGGAAGTAAATATTATAGAAATTTGATTTTCCCAAAACATGGAATTCAGGTTTAAATACATATAGATAAATAACAAGATTCAACAATTATTTGGATAATAAAAAACATCTCTTTCCATTATAGAGTATGATTTCAAAAAAATCAAACATGAAGGTTGATGTCAAACTCTACAAGGGGAAATATATTGACTAAATTGACGATTGATATATTGATAGCTGATGTAGCCTCACTAAATATATCATGATATAGGAGTTATAAAACCTCTAACTCTCATTACATCTCTATATTTAACTATTTCATGTGGAAGAGTGGGGCCTTTTATCCTAGAATGGAATTGGAATTAAAAAAATGATATATAGATTTTCCAAAAGGAAAAGATCCAATGTATAGAGGGGATAGATAAAATGATGTAAAGTAAAATCATAAAAATTAGGAATATAATTCATGTCTGAATTTTTAATATTATAATATTATAGGGTCCTATTTATAGAATAACTGATACCATGTACCATTAGATGGATCTGGTTCCCAAGAAAAGAGGTTGTGGACATGTGGTATATAGTAGACAATGTAGTTTAAGGTAATTAATGATGGACCATCATGTAATGTTTAATGTAATGTGATAATTTACTAGATGGTATCTATTAGCTCTCTTATAACGAGGACCATCATACAGGAGATTTCATTAATATTTATCTCAACCCCAAATAAAGTGGATTTATCTCATGGATAAACCCTTGAAGAAAAACCCACTATAATGAAAGAGACCAACAATATGATGAAACTCATAAAAGTGGTTGTAATTTTGTATTATGATAGGATCAGGATTAAATTACCATATTACTAGGGTGTTATATAGAGTGGTATTGTATGTAAAGAATATTAACATCATGTAGTGGAATACTATATTCAGTTTCTAATAAAAATGGTTAAATAATAAAAATGTTTGTTTAATACCATCTAATAATAATGAATATTCCTTATCATTTAAAGTCATTCATCGAGGAACCTTATATCTAGGTATTGTGTTGATCTAGTTCATGTGATTTAATAAATAATGATTTTAGTATTTTTTATCCTTTTAATAAATAATATTCCCATGATCTTTTATAATAGGAAACATAGTACAAAAATGTACATAAAATATTAAAAAAAATATTAATTAAAATCCATATAATTTCATAGTAGTTGAATAAGTTGGTCTAAATACAAGTACATTGAATCCTAGATTTTATTGCTACCATAGTACAATTGTGCTAAACACATGCTGTGACATCCCAAATGACTGAATATTATTTTTGTCTTGGTAGAATATATGAGTACTTGTGACATTCATTTAATTTGAATAAATAAATTATAACATAGTAAAAATAAATATTCTAAATCCCTGAACATATTCAAAAATTCTTTTTTTTCTATCTAGGGGAACATAAATAAAATATGGTTGAGCTAAAATACTAGGTAAGGGTTATTTACAGTGGATTATATCATGAATAAATAGGATATAATCAATATAGAATGGTAAAAAACTTGTCACACTTTCCATTTAATAAATTACTATACTATTATGATTAGTTATGGAAAAATAAGTATGGTAGGGAAAATAATAGAAAACAGAAGAAATTTTATAAATCACACGACCACTAAATTAATCCATGCATAATATCAATGAGATAATATCCTTCATAAAAATAACTTAATTCTAAAAAATGAAAATTATTAATATTGGACATAATGATCTCAAATATCATGATATTTGTATCATCATGATCTTTTGTTAAGATTATTTATCTAATGGGTTGGTATACACTAAAAAACCATTTAATTATAGCTTATTGATTGTCATAATTATACGATAAATGTATTAAGGGTCCATTTAATTATATTACCCACCCATCACACCATGTACAACACAATCCTCAGATATTAAATGATCAATTTAATTCATAAAAAAGAATCCTTATTAAAAAATTTCTTTATTTAGTAATGAATTATAATTATAAGTTATTCTATAGTTAACCTAATATCATTCTTGGTAAAGAACATTATTTATAAGTTATATATATTTTAAAAATTATTTATATCCATGATAATATATATAGTTATTTAGGTGAATTTTATAATCTAATGATCGCAAGAATATTAATATTTCAATGGAAATTTAATGACAAATTTTTTTTACAAAAAGTGAATGTTATTGTTTTCTTTGTTCAATATGGTCATAGAAAATTCAAATAAGGATAGTTGATATCATTACAACATATCCCTAGTGAACTGTAAGTAAAATAATTTGTTTTTCATTAACAAATATAATGACTGTAGAATTATCAACAAAAATTCCATAGGAAAATTCCCTTTTCAATTTTAAAATGACTTTTAAAAACTAAAAATATAAAAAAACATTTAAAGGAAAACTATAAACATGTAATAGAAGTATAAAAAAAATTAGTGTTTATGGAGATGGTAAATTATGTTCATGAAGAGTATGTCAAAAAAATGTTTCCTTTCACACATTTGTAAGAAAAGCCAAAATGTACCTCATTACGAAAATGATGGGATGATTCCTTTTAAAACATTTTGGAAAAAAATCATATGAAAAATTTAATATTAACAATCATATTGGAAAATTCAAAAAAAATTCTTTAAAATAATTCAAAAAAATAAGGATTTGGAAGAAAATGGATTTTTGAACAAGGAGATTAATAATGTCAATGTATATAATAAAATGTGACAATAATTATATTTGTCAAAGATTTAAAAATCATAATATTACTTGTAATATCATTATTAAAAAAGTACAATAAAATCAATTGTGGTTATTAGAAAATTGTTGTATGATTTCCATTAACTGAAATTCCTGAATAATCAATCCGAATGAAAATGATATTGAAGAAAATCCCCATAATGCATTGGGAACTTATATTTCATTACCTAGATGAATGAAATAATTGAAAATAAAAAATTAAATAGAATAAATATAATTATATTAATGATATAAAATATAAAATTAGTAGTATATATAACTCATTATAAGAAATTGGTGAAAAATACCATATATATCTCAATATAATAGAAATTAAGACAAAATATCTTACAAAGATCATAAAGTTGAGATGATGATTAATCAGTTTATAGATTATACGTATTAAAATAAAATTGAAATAAAAAAATTGGAAAAAATGAAATAATATAAGTAATCACTAATATAATCTTATAATATTAAAGAAAATGAAGATGTAATGCAACTCAATTAAAAGAAATTATGTTATGAAACAATTTTCCACAAGGTAAAATTAATATAAAATATCCTTGAGTGAATTAAAATATATTGTTACATAAAATAACATGAATTTTTAATTATTCATGTTATATTATTTAAATTGGCTTTATATAGACTATCTAAAATAAATTAGTTCATAACATTAAAATATTCCTCAATGAATAGAAATGGAGACTGAATAATGTAACTCATGTTTCCCTTTAGTTTAACATGTTTAAACCTATTTTATAATGTTATTTATCATTTTACTAATTCATAAATAAACCATAATTACTTTATACTATCTGATATGATCATATTATAACATCATACAACCCATTGGTTAGTAATATTTCGTTGTTATAATTGTTTTGGGTGTTAATAGGTTCATTTTTCTAATATGTTTTTTCATGGAGATTATGGTTCTTGTGAGTAGTATATATAACTATAATATACCTAATTATATTAATGTTATAAATATAATATTTATTCACTATAAACAAGTTTACAACCATTCTTGAATTTTGGACATGGAAAATGAATTGTGTTGCTTTGTGAAGATGAAAAGTTTTACGTATGCACGAGCGAAGTTATAATCCCCTCATTTGGGGAAATATGAAAGAAGTGTATGATATATTATTTTTAACTAATTAATATCATGTCATATATATCATAAATATTTATTATTTCCATCATTATTACTATCAATGTGATTCAGTGATAGAAAAGAAATGGCATCTGTTCGAAAGGAGGTAGTCCACCAAACACATAAGCAATGAATTTGATTCCTAATTGATGGAGGAGGGGAAATGTAAATGTCCTTAAATAAACATAATAATATCTAAATATATGGGAGATAATTTTATTATAGTATTTTAATTTTTGAGACATAATTGATGGTGGGAATAGAATAAATAAAAGAAAAAACTTATTGAAGACAATTACCTTCAATTAGAAGAACCTCCTTTAGATATCATATAAAGGACCATAGGAGTGTCCCTTTGGGAATTATGGAGTATTTATGACATGTATAATCATGTTTTAGATAGATATTTTTAGTTTTTGGTTATATATTATTTCATTATATATGTGAATAAGTGGTAGGAGGGAGAACCCTTTTATAATTGAGGGAGAGTGACATTTTTTCTAATACACAAAAAAATTCAATAATGGGAAGTCTATGTCACCGTAATTGACTAAAATATTTAAAATACATTTATTATTGGGTATTTAATGTCGATCCATATCAACAAAATAATAAAATAATTTTTTTTAACAAGTTATTTCGGATCATATACATTTAATTACTTTTACTATTTTATTTTTCACCACTTCAATTAGATTTTTAACATACATAATTTATCCTCAAAGGTAAAAATAAATTTATAATTTTTATATAATATGTACCCACTAAATATTAATATCAAATAAAATTGAAAAAATAAAAAATCAATGAACGTGGGAAATCAATTTTAACACAAACACATGTAACACACAAAACCTCGTTTTAACCATAATCCAAGTAAATAATTTTTTTTATTAATATTTATTATGATGAGAAATTTATCTTTTCTAAAATATATATATTAATATTGTATATTAAATATATACATACATATTTTGTATTTTAATTGATATATTTTTTATAATTTCCTTTAAAAATAAACCCTCAAATCTTGTTGAAAACAAATTATTCAAGAAATACATTTCTCAACGAGAAAATGATATTAGATGGACTATATTATTATTAATAACCATTACATAGATTTAAAATAATATATTTAGATATATAGTGTCTAAATTTAATTGAAATAAATTTTTATTAGTGGTCATTTTAATTAATTCATTTGGAGGAACATTGTCCATAGAAAAACAGTTTTTAGAAAAATGTGTTTCTGATCCCAAAACAATCATATACCAAAATATGGTATAAACATGAATGAATTGTAATTAATTAGATAAAATGTAACTAAATAATACTTATTTTAATGCTTATTAATAATTAATAGATAATGGGACATTATAATCATTCAATTTAATGAAAATAAATTAGTGTTTCATGAGAACTTGTATATTTCACATTTATTGAAAAATCAATCATTTTAAAAAATCCCAAAATTCTACCATAAGAATATATTTATCTTCGTTATCAGACAATAATTAAATTTTATTAAATATAATTAATCTATTTAGAATATAGTAATTATAATTTCCAATCATAAATTACAAAATAAAGACATTTTTAGGAAAAACTATTCTGATTACTAATATAATCCATGATCCATGTCTACTTATGGTATCCAGATAAGGACGTATCACTATGAATAGAATCAAAATATCATAATTAATTTTTTTTTGATGTTCTTATATACTAATCCTTAAATTATATCATATGTTTATGTTCTGTAGTCTATATTTTCATAAGTCTAGTTCCCAATGTCGCTACTAAACTTACTCTAATAGCAATAGTAAAGACAATTACCAATGTATAACAGAGTTGGTGGTAGATTAATTAAATTAGTGCAAGATACAAATTATTTCATCCTAATGGATTTAATTGTTTAATAGTATTAGTGAACTAAACATATTCTTGAGTATTTCATTACAATTTAAAATATAAATTACAATATAGTGAATGTAAATATTTGTATCCTAAAACAAATTTTATGATATCATCTTCATGTCTTAGAGAAGTAAATCAAAATATGGTTGAACTAGAATTTACATTAATTATTATATACATGATAATGTAACATAAATAATTATGTAATTATAAATATGGAAATATAAATAACTGAATACACATTCCATTTAATTCATAAAATGGCTATCATGATTAGATTAGGAGTAATCAATCAGGCATGGCATATAATATAAAATACATTCTATTTAATTAATAACCTAAAAAAAATACATCCATGAATAATGTAAATGTAATAATATACTAAATAATAAAAAAAATTCAATGAAGGAAATTCTAAATATTGGATGTCATTATCTTGGACACCCTGAAATCTATATGGTCAAGGCCTTTCACCAAGACAATTTAACC
The DNA here is from genome assembly GCA_963277665.1 of Viscum album. Classification (NCBI taxonomy): domain Eukaryota; kingdom Viridiplantae; phylum Streptophyta; class Magnoliopsida; order Santalales; family Viscaceae; genus Viscum; species Viscum album. The sequence continues at coordinate 958,479,722 of OY728121.1, forward strand.
GATATGTAGTTACACACTCTAAACCCATTTAATGATAGATTATTTATTAAACACATTATATTATTGATTAATTTAGGTGTTATATAATTCTAATCCCCACACTTCATAGAATTTCTAATACATTCCTCATATATCAAATGATCAATTAAATTCATGAATAATATTATTTATCTAAAAATATCAACATAGAGTAAAGAATACAGACTATCAATAATTGCATAGTCAGTAAAATGATATTAATCATTAGTTAATATATGTATAAATTATATAAAAATTATATAATAATCATATTTATGGTAAAAAAACATGGTTAATTAAGTAAAACTTAATGTCAAAAGTTCACATTAAACTAAAATTTTCAAGGGAACGTTAATGATTACAAGAATTAATCAAGAAAGGGAAATTTATTACATTACTTATCAAATTGATCCTAAATAATATAAAAAACAATGATTGTATCATGAGAACATATCCCCATAAGAGTATATGTAAATTAAATGATTTTGGTCAAACAAAATAGAAATACCATAAAACTATCATGAAAACTATATTGAGGAAAATACCCTCTTCACATTTTATGTAACTTTTATCAACTAAATATTTTTAGAATATTATGGAAAAAATATACTTTAAAATAACAAGGTAAAATTATAATATAATATTCAAATCAATGAGAGGTCATGATGGAATGAAATTCTGTTTATGTCGAGTATCATAAATAGAAATTTCCATTAATAACATTACAAGAAAACTCAATAATTACATTGTTTGGAAATGATATGAAGATTAATCTTAATTTCTTTTGTAAATAGAAACTCCTGGGTAAAAGTAATATGAAAAAATCATTGTAAAATATTTAAAAACATTATTTAATGTATTTTTAGGAAACCTGTATTTTGATGAAACATTATTTTTGGCTGATGAGAGAAATAATGTTTGATATTTTTTTAAAAAAATTATCAATAATATAAAATACCAAATAGTGGAAATTAGTTCCATTACATGAAAATTTCATGAATAAATGTATGTTTAGAAATTGAAATTGTTTTATTATGAAATGTTATAATAATTTCCCTCAAAGTAAATTCAAGTGTAAAAAATGATGATTATATTTATATTTATTCATAAAACCTTACCAATTTTGTAAATTATGAATCATATTCACAATTAAATATATAAAATAAAATGAAAATTAAATAAATTAATTTAGATATATTAATTATACAACATATAAAATGGGAATTATATAAACCCCATAATAGTATATACATACATAATACGAAATAAGTCTCACTTGGGTGGAAATTGAGATGAAATCTTGTCCAAAGATCATACCATTGATGTGTGGATTAATCAATGAATTTGTTATGTGTATAAAATGTGAATTCAAATAAATAAAGTAAAAAAAATAAAATAGTGCAATACTTTACACACAAAATCATTGAATAGAAAATACCATTAATAATTAATATAAAATAATGAAAAAATTGAGTTATGAAACAACCTACCACATGGTGACATTAAAATCAAAACCCATTGGATGTAGTAAAATGGATTGTAACTTTGAATAAAATGAAGTATATTGGATTAATTTTATATCATGTAACAGTCATAGTATATACACAATATAAATGAAATTGGTGAATAACATTAAATGTTTCCTCAAGTAATTGAGATTGAGATGTGATCCCTTAACTCAAGCTTCCTTTTAGTTGATCAAGATTTAAACAATTATATAGTGGATTTTTTAATCTTATTAATTTAAAATGGAATTTTTAATATTTTCATTATTTCCACATACATGTTTTTTAATTGATGTTATTATTTTGCGGAATATAACATTAATATGTTATATATATATTGATATTAACGTTAAAAATGTCAAATTTATTCATTATATACATGTTTATAAACATTCATGAATGTTGGACAAAGGAAATGTGTCATATCACTTTGTAGAGATGATAGATAGTATGTAGGAACATTCAAAGATATCATTCCATTAATGGGAGAAATTGTATTAAATTTTATCCTATATTAATTTTAAAGAATTAATATCATGTCATTTGTATCATATATTTTCACTATATCTATAATCATATCTATCCATGTGATATGGAGGTAGAAATCAAATTACATCTGTTCAAAAGGGGGTAGTATGTCAAACACATGATCAATGACTTTGATTCTCATTTGATCGAGGTGGGGATGGATAAATATAATTCCATGATCATAATAAATTCTATTAAAATGGGAGATATTGTTGTTTTTATATTGTAATTTTTAGGCATAATTGATGCTAGAAAAAGAATAAAAAGTAATGAACTTACTGAATATAATTATCATCAATTAGAATAACCACATTTAGATCTCTTATTTAAAACCATGGGGTTGGTATTTTTGGAATAAAAAAAGAATTTGAGTTTTTATAAGTATTTTATGTAGAGATTTTGTTATAGTTTGGTTGACCAAATGGCTTGAGATATATTATTAGGTGAGGTGAGTGAGTGCCCTTTTATAAATGTTGAGGAGTTTCATTTTTTGTAAATACCCAAAGCAATCCATTAATGGGAAGTAACTCCCATATAATTAAATAAAAAAAGAGATAAAGAATTTAATAAATGCAATTTATTGTTCATAATAAACTCCACTATAAAAAATTAACAGTTTTTAAACATGTTATTCTTTATACTATATGATTACTTAGTTCCATGTTTTATTTTTATCTATAGTAGTTAGTTTATGTAACCTAGATAATTTTTAATTTAAGAATAATTTAAAATGAGTAATATTAGATAATTTTAACATACTAATTAAAAATATTAAATGAAATATAGAAAATAAATATTCATTTTGTGTGGAATACTAATTTCAACATAGGAACATGAGACACACAAGACCCTGTTTAAACTATAATCACAGTAATTTATTTATAATACTTTCACATTTAATAAAGATATAAAATTATGTTTTACATATTATATAATATAAACTTTTAAGACTAAAAAAATGGAATACATTTAATGAAATTTAATTCATTGTATTTTTGAATTTAATTTAATAAAGAACCCATATATTGTGTTGAAAAATTGTTTTGCAAAAAATGCATTTTATTGCACAGGTCAATTTTATATTGACTATATGACTAGTAATAATATTGAGATGGATTTAAATTAATATATTTAATTAAATTATCTATAATTTTTATTAAAATATTTATTTTATTATTGGTTATTTTAATTAATAAAAATGGAGGAATATTATGACCTTAAAAAAATGTCTAGAATTTTTTTAAGACTAAACCAAAAATATACCAAAAATGGAATAAACCTAATTAAAATGTAATTAATTATATTTTATATAACTAAATAATATTTCTGTTACTTTTATATAAAATTAGAAACCATATTGGGACATTATATTCACATTATTTATTGAAAAGATATGGAAATTTTACAAAAAAAGGTACGTTTCACTATTAACTGAAAAATCAATCTTTTCAGAAAAAACAAAAAATGTCCTCCTAAGATAATTATAATAATATGATTTAAAAAATTAAGCTAATTTTATTATAAAAAAAAATTATAAAATAGGTATAAATTAATTATTATTCACAGACATAAAATAAAAAATAAAAGAATTTTTTCAGAAAAATTAATTTGAAGCAGAAAAGGTCATCACTAGAAATATGTGTCATTTTTACATAAAAATTTATTAGTAAATTTGTATTTGTTATGATATTTAAATATAAAAAATATAATTATAATAATTTGGTTGATCCTATTCATACCCACCAAGTCAACAACTCAATTATATTGGTCATATTTAAATAATATATTTCACGGGTCGTTAAATATTAGTGTTTTCATGTCTTATACACTATCAAAAATAATTTTATTATTTTAAAATTGATTGGTGTGACATAATGTTTTTTTAAAATCTATATATAAATAAGAATAAATAAAATCAATTAGTTGTAATCTTCAATACAAGGATCACTTTTCTATTCTTTTATTTGAAGTAGTATCAACAATATTTGGCCTAAAATAACCCCAATATGAGATTAAACAAGTAAAAATTTAATTAGTTCATCTACATGAAAAGTTCATGTTTTTTGAAATAACTATAATTTATAATTTATATGATTAAACACCCACGACATACACCATTTAGTATCTCACTCGTAGCTTATATATTGAGATCTTGAGGGGTTTTTATGTTACTGCTGGATAATACAACCCTATAAATATTATTTTATTATATGTTCAAATTTATCATGTTTTCCTATAATATTTAATTAAAAAATAAATTTAAATGGTTTTATATAAGAATAATTTTTTTAATTCTTAGTAAACAATTACTCAAATTCAAAATTATGGAATAAATTCAATTGAATTTTAAATGACCACATCTTTGAATAATTCAATTTTTCTTTATAAATTAAATTTTTATCTGAATAAATAAATGATCACATTTAAATTATTAATATAATGAAATACATGAACAAAATTTATAAAATAAATTTACACACTTGTTATTATTTTTACAAGGAATGTAATAATAATAAATTAATTTCCTTTTTAAAAATGTTATTTTCCTAATCATTTTCTTTCCAGGTTACACATTAGTATATTAAAATTATTTTATATTAAATTTATTAATTGAATATGGTAAAATTTATTACATTTTTTTAATCCTAATTAAAATATAAATTAGAATGGTCAATTTCATTTTATTCGTAACTATAAGTTACCAAGTTAAAAATTAGTCACACATAATAAAGGTTTAATGATGTAAAAATGATAAATCAAAATATAATGTCTCAAAATATCATAATAACTCATATGTAAATGGGTATATGAGAAATTTAGTGATTATAAATGAAAATTTCATCTATAATTATCAATTATGGATCCATATTCCTCAAAAAATTCATCTATATTTATATAAAAATTTATTATTTATTGAAATTTACTACTCTCGGGAATAAAAGGACCCCTTCCCAAACCCAAATATCCTAACTCATAAAGAATCCTATATTGGTAAAATAATGAAAAATATCCCCCCAATCCACTTCCCTATATTTTAGAGGTTCTAGTATCACCAAAATAAATATCTATAAAGGTTTATAGTCTTGTCTAAAGGAGAACACCAAAGGAAGAAATAATTATTTCAATTGTGTCCATTCACATTTCATTCATCATCCACCTCTTATGAATATATTAAACCCATACTAATAATTATAAATAAAAATATTAAAATAATTAAATGTAATTACATTACTATAAGAACTATTATCTATATCCACCAGTTACATTATTAAATGAAAATATTTCTCGTGTTATTGTAGGATCGCCACCATTATGAATGGAATATTTTATTTTTCATCACCACCTTAGAAGGATGGTTATAAAAATAGATTTTATATTATAAAGTTAGAAACCCACACTAATCAAATGTAGACATAAGGTAAGCATTCTTTTTCTTAATATCAAATCTTGGAGGCATTTTTAATTTTACACAACAATTTACTTTTATATGGCATGAATACATCAATATTGAATTTGAATATAAAAAAAAATTATATAATTGGGGTTTTAACTTCGATTTAGTCTTTCCATTTTCATTTACAATATATTCATACATTTCTAACATCATAAGGGTTGTATTTAAGTTCAAATAACATCCTTAAGATATAATATACATTCCTAAAAATCATCCATCAATAATTTATTTCATCCAACATATGATTCACTTATATTAATTTCCCAAAATCCTAAATTTAGTGGGATCTGAGATTCAGCCAATGGCTCTCTCCTGGAACAAGGGTTTGGCCTCCTTGACCAATTCGACATTGTCACCACTTGATCAAAGATTTTTCGATCATTATAGGAACTCGGGAGCTTCCATATTATGGCTTCTATAAATGTATTACTCATAAAAGTCATTGATGGGATGATGGATTCTTAAATCCTACTCAAGAGAATCATGGTTATATCTTTTGGGTGGCGATTGGAATTATGGTCTTAGCATTGAGGGAGGTTTTTCAAAGGTTACTCAGTGATTATAGTATACATGTAGAGGGTGGTGATCTGGGTCATTTGTGCTCTTTTACCACATAGAGGATCAATGTTGTGAGATGCTTCTATAAACTTATAGATGGAGTATCCTAGTGTTGGTAATGACAGGTGATGAAACACTAGTTTCTATTTTGTATTTCACAAGTGATTTTAGGTATGTGTAATGGTGGTGTACCATTCTCACTGGTGATGCATATTATGTTATGGGTGTGGGATCCCAAAGGGACTCTAGTGGTGGAGGGGGTATGCATTTTCAGGATGGTTGTGATGAAGATTGGCTTTCTAGGGCTTATTGACAACAAGGATAGTGGCTGATAGACAGTGGGGTGGCTGACAATGACCCCGCTTTCAGTGTAGGTTGATGATGAAAAATTTTGGTTGGATATTTTCAATGGGATAAATAGTCCTTGGACTACAACAAACTGTGGGGTTTTTGTTGAATTTCAGTTCATTTTTGTCCTTGACCACTAGACATTCATGTTATTTCTAGACCATCGGGGCCCTTGGGTCTTGATCATTTCTTTGACCAGGACTATTTAATATCGATTTTATGAGTTTTTTCACTTGTTTTGTATCATTGGGATTTTAGGGTTCTCATTTCCAAGGCTCTGTGTCTGGCCTTTTGTCTTTTATGTGTTCTCCCTTAACCCATTTCACAAAAAATTGTGTTTTTATTATTTCATTTTTAATATAGGGGCTTATCCTTGACTTGTTTTTGTATATTAAATTTCCACTTTCTTATCTAGTGGTTTTAAGTCTTCATGATATTTTACAACCATTTGGTTTAAAATTCAACCAAATAGTTTCTTATATGCAGACTTGACCTTATCTCTTATTATTATTCTATGATCATTTTACTCTATATTTCTTTTCATTATATATTTACAATAATAAGAATTTATATTCTTTAATGATTTTATTTTATCTTTCTATGTTTCATTTGAAATTATATACCACATTCTATAAAGAACCCATTTAATGTTTTCCAAAAGGGTTATTTTTTAAATTATAAAAAATTTATGAATTCAAACACTTTTTTATTATTTTCTACATGGATCCTTTTTCATAATTTAATTTCAATTATTTATTATCAATATTCCTATTTATGTTTCCCAATAATATCAATGAAAATATTGTTCACCGTTCTCTGAGAATATTTCATTTTAATATTAAATGATATTATTTTAGAATAAGAAATAAAGGGATTTCAATCTTGTTATTTATATTTTTATCATCTACATCACATTTTTTTTAACTTCATTTAATTTTCAATTAATAAATACATGGAATTATTTTAAATTAATATTTTTCAATATATTATTTTCTCCCCTTGAAATTTATTTTTTAGAGTGACTTATGATTATATTTTTATAACCATAATATTAAAGCTTTATTGAAAATTTTATAAAAAAATCCAATTTTTTCTTATAATAATAATAATTTTTTAATATTGGAGCTATATAAAAAGTAATAACTTCAAAATGCTCTTATAGATTTATAGTTCACACATCAACGTTTTTGAAATTGTTTTTTCCCAATCACACTTATTCCCTCTCTTTAAAATATTTTCTCCATTATGTATATATTTTTTAATTTAGTAGATAAATTATATATCACATCCATTGTTTCTATATATATTTTCTAGTACTAGATCATACTAAAAAACTTAATATATATGATGTTATTTTTAATTTTTCATACCATTAATGTAAATACAATTTTTAATAGGGTAAATAAAGAAAATTCATATACTGGTTATTTTAATATTAGAGTTTATTGATTAATAAGTAATATAGGTTATGTGTTTCATTGTTTATTTAATTATATATATAATGAATGAGTCAGAATTAATAAGTGATTTATGCGGCATAAATCCATATATACCTTTGATATATCATCGGGTCCTACAAGAAAACTAGTTTGGGTATTCGGTTTCAAGACTACCCATTTATATATGTTATCATATAATAAAATCATTTTGGTATGTTTATTGGAGCAGGTGGTAACCTTATTACATTGAATTAAAATACAAGAAATAATATCTCAATGGACTGAATAGGTTAGTAGTCTTGGTGAAATATATACATATCATAAATTGAAATTACAATTAAAAAAATTAAAAAAAGTGGTATATTTTGTAATTCTATTATTCCTTATAATGTATCCTACCAAATAATTTTAATTTTTTTTGCATCTTATTGAAAATAAAACAAAATAAAGGGGTTCAATGAAATTTCTAGTAAGGGTGTGTGTACCGACAAATTAATACTAAATAAATAATAACAATAATAAATATGGAAAGTTAAATGACAAAACACATAAAATTTAATCAATAAACATAGAATAATATGGAAGAAATTTATAATGATAAAATAAATCCACTATAATATAGGAACCAAACTAACACATGGATATTATAACAAATCAATGAATTACATAGTAAAAAATAACTCATATCAAAATGAAGGATTTTATAATGATGGACATCTAAAACATATTATAAAGACCTTCTACAAGACAATTTAAATATTCAGGTAGATTCCCATATAATTTGTCAATTTATTTTTTTCATTAGACATATTTTTTGAATTTAGGGGCTATCTATAATTGGGACCCATTTATAACATACTAACTCTAATTAATTCTCCATGAAAAAGAGGGAAAACAAAATCAATAGAAGAATTCTAATTGGAAAACTAATATACAAAATATTAATACATACCCAAACAAATAAACATAATACTAAACCATCCAGAATAATATATTAAAGGGTAATAAAATTTCATATCCTCAAAATATCACATAATAAAAAATCCAAAAACACAATAAGATAGTGGATCATATATAAAACAATGGTTTAATAACATCGATGAATATAAATACTTTTAAAATGACATTAAAATCATTCTTGGTTAAAATAAACATAGAACATTGAATATAATATTTCAAAATAAAATGTTCAATTTTTTTTGTAAATAATTGTTTTTGGAAATAATAGTAGATACATTTAAAAAAATATTAAATATTTGGGAGGTTACGAGGGAATAAAATTATGTTTACACTGTACATGTTAAAAAAATATACCATTCCCATTTTTGGTAAAATCCAAAAGAGAAATGTTTTAAAAACAGAATGAAGTTTCCTATCTAAAAATTTTATAAAGTGAAAAAAATGGGTAAAAATAACTTTAATAAGTCATTTATTATATTTTTAAATAATCACTTAAATTTTTTTAATAATACATGGTTTTTGATGAAATAATATTTTCAACTAAAAAGATAAATAAAGTCCAATATTCTTAAAAATATTTTATCAAACATTTTAATTAATTATTACCAGAGAAATGGTAAATTATTTTAATTATTAATGAATAAATAGGGAGGATAAAATATAATATTTTTATGTTATAAATATTAAATAATTCCCCCTTTGGAGATTTAAAAATAAACATTCCCTAATAATGATGAGAAATTGAAATAATTCACCACCATTTTGGAAATGTCTAAATCATAAGTTCTATGAAGTAAATAACATTAAATGAATAATTAATTATAATTAAGAGAAATATAAACAAGATATATTATATAAAAAGGGGTAGTATATACACTACATAAATGAATTATTAGTGAATTTATCTTGTGTCGCATGGAAGAAAATGTGAGATGAGAAACCCTTACAATAGGTTAAACTTCCTTCAAATGACACAAACCTCCTATAAAATAAATATAGGTTTATTATAATTATATTATATACATATAATAATAAATTTAGAATATGATTTAATTATATACTTTTATCTCATTTTTATTTTCAATTATTTGATAAAAGCACCGTTTTAGAAGATAATTACTTCATTTTTCATGTATGTTATTGTTCAATAATTTTTGCACTTCTAATTTGATCATTGTCACATTATCTCCAAAATGATAATAATGATGGAAATATTGTATTTTTTTTTTATATCTAATTATAGTAATCTATTAATGTTATATAGGGAAAATTTATTACACCATTCATGGAGAGAGTAGGTCGTACATACACATGAAGACTGTTTCCATTTTTGACAATGGATTAAACAGAAGTAAAATAAATTTTAATTTATCATTAAAATGTTATTATTACTTGATATATATAATTTATATATATCAAATATATCTTTATTAATTTCCATGTTAAAATATAATTCGATATATTTAACATCGTTGTGTAGACGCGATAGTCTCCATGTTCGCATGAGCGACATTATTATTTTTTAAAAAAAAATCAGATTTTAAAAAGGTAAATGAGATATTATACCTCCATAAGGACGGTTATGTAATAAAATATCACAAATATTCATTATATTTTTCCTAAATACCTTTCACGTAATGTGTAATTGTAAAACCAATATCATAACTTCACAAGGCAGTATTCCTTTGTACCCACGAGAGACATTATCATTTCCCCCCACAAAAAAGAAAGTAAGAAGGTACATGGGATTTCATAATTAAATAATTATAAATATTTCATAAATATCCTAAAAATATGTTAAATTAATCATTATATCTATCCTTGAAATTTAGTGGTGGAAAACCAATTACATCGGTTCACGAGGTGGTATCCCGCTGTACACATGAGTGACAGTTTCATTCCCAATTAGAAGAAATTAGATATGAATTGGGCTTATTAAATTATGAAAATAAAATATAATTATAAAATATATATATATTTTATTTTATTATCTTATTTTATAGATGTTTTAAAGAGGAAGATGATGAAATAAACCGAATACTCACATTTAATAATTTATTATTTTCTATAGAAATATGGTTTATGTTCACATCTAAAGAATTCATAGTAGGTATTAATAATTCAATTGGGACTCTAAAATATGAAATAGTATTTAAGGAAGTTATTTGGGTATTTATTGTTTTGATCAAAATGTTTTGGAGGTGTTATGGGGAGGATTGTGGGTGACAATTTATAAGCTAGGGACAGGACATATATTGAATTTTTGAAAAGATAACGTGACACCCACGTTTTGGTCATGAAAAAAAATAAAAATGAAAAAAATGTTGAATATTAAATATTATAGGATCTAAATATTTCCATAAAATGGTATTTGGCTAGTTTTATGTAATTTTTAAACCTTATCTTCCTAGTTCAATCCGGGAAAACCACATTTTTTCCTTTAACAATGATAATTGATTTGTACTAATTTTTCTATTAATTTTGGTCCAAAATTAATTTTACCTTATTAGATGTTATAATTTATTCTTATTACTACTATGGAATAAATTTTTCCAAATTCAAGTCACAGAAGAGGTATAATTCAATTTAATATTATACCGTAGAATAGACGAATGAGCAGCTTTCCAACGATAAATTGTTCATATGTATAGAATGTTTTAATATTAAAACTAGATAAGAAATTGATTACAATGGGAAAAAATAGTTAATTATTAATATTATTGAAGTAGTTAAATATTATATAAATTTAAAATATTATTTAACATTTAAAAAAATTTAATCGAAAATTACATTTTTAAAAAATAATGTTTTTCAAATTTTTATCAGAAGAATATCATTTTATAAAATTCTAAAAAATTAAATAAAATAAAAATTTAAAATCTATATATAAAAAATATTTTTTATATTTTAAAATAAATATTCTATATGTGTTAAAATATATTTTTAAATTACATATTCAAAGCATTAGAAATCCTCCTCTTCAGAAAAATACCAGTTTTTCAGAAAAAAAATATTTTCCTCTTTAAAATGGTTCTTCATTTTTTAGTAATAAATAAATAAAAATTTAATTTATTTTAAAAATTATAAAACCATCTATTTTTTATTAATTTACTTATTACTAATTATACTCGCCAAATTAATTGCTAGGTAATAATAATGATTAAATAATAATATTTTAATAGATTATCGCTTTTCATTTAAACCCAGTGTTGTATGTATTAAACATTTACAAAGAAGTTCAATTTATTTAGAAAGTATATCATAAAGTATCAGAGTGTTATATTATCTTCATTTCATGGTGTTACATGTCATACGTGTTATCAAACCTGATTTTCAACTTTTAAAATCATATTTGGTGACATTTTACCCCACTAAATAAATTTCATCCATAAAATTTAATCATTATTTGGGAAAATAAGGGGTTGACATTTGAAAATGAATTTTTTCTAAACTCACATAATAAAAATAGTTAATAACACATCATCTTGGTAAGATAAGAAAGGAATTATAATGCTTATCTAGAATAACATATAATTAGGTGTCTACGTCGGAGAACATTTGGGGGAAATAATGATATGGCCATGGAAGAAAAGAATAAATAATTATATTTAGTGACAAAGACCACTGATTATAGGAAATTAAAGGATTAATTGAAATTTAAGAACCTCAAAATCATTAATATTTGACGAGTAAAAAGTTCATTTGTTTCTTCAGATATCAACTTAATTTGAAAAAACTTTTGTTTTGAGATCATTTTCCTCAAGATGACTAATAATTTTATTATCATGATAGATAAAAGCAGAAAATATACAATGAGAATATATTTTTATGAAAAATTTCATCCATTGGATGTGATTACACAATGAAACGTATATCCAAGATGAATTTTATCATATCTAAATCACAACATTTATAATTAATAGATCATAATATCTATAAAATACATCCATGATATTCCTCATATCTTTCAAAAAACAAAAAACTTTTAGAAAAATTTATCCAATATAATGTATTAATCTCAAATAACTAAATATTAACTCCAAAAATTTATCCTAATCCATTTCAAAAAATTTTAAAATTAATACTCATCCACAAAATGTTTGACAAAATTCAATTTCCATAAATTCAAAAGGAATGATTGAAATTAATTATCCTATTACCCATACAATATAAAGTGGATTATAATTTCACATTCCCAATATTTGTGTAACATTATCACCATTATAACATAATTAAAAAAATACATGCTTTAACAAATAAAATAACTGGTTATTAAATATCTTCCATGAATCTAAACGTGCTTTAAAATATTGTAAGGATAATATAAACCACAAATTCACTATCAAATTTCATGGTCACAATTAATATCCTAGTAACATAACCTTATAATTATTATGTTAATATTTAGAACATGTCCAGGGTTATGATCCCTCAATTATTTATTTTCATTTAAATATTAAATTTTAATTGAAACATTTTTCTTGGCCATGGGTACCATTCAACAAATATTCTCAAATCATTAAATAATGAGCAATCCATTACAATAAATTAACATTTCATAATTATTATGAGAATAATTTTAATGATAAAATCCTCATATAAAATAAGAATTTAATCCTAGAACAATATCATTTCCCATTATACCCTGTTATTAAACAATCAACTAGGATTTATCCTCTTATTCCGTAATACCTCTTTCATTTAATACGTAGTACATAATCTATTTATCATCAAAAATAGAAACATTAATCATAAAAAAGATTCAATTATCTGCCAGATAATCCCCCTAGAACATAAATTTTCCTAATACCCACACATTCCCTATTTTAAACATTCTACAGTCAGTAAAACCATAGCGATATCATTATTCTCATCCTTTATGTTAACCAATATTCTCATTTTTCCCTAAAAACTACTTTATTTGAGTTCTTTAATTCCACATAGATTATATTTTCCAATTCCTATGAGACACTCTCCATGGTTTCTCTTTCACATTTATGACATGAAGTATGTTGAGCCTTCTTTCCTCTATGGTGTCCACTACTCGGGTTCTTATTGGAATCCATCATTATCTTCTTTAGGGATTCTAGTAGTTTTTTAATGTCAATTTTCATATTCATATATCATTACAAAAAATCAAGAATAATCACTATATCATTCATCCTAATCACCGTCCCATTTGTTTTCTCATCAATAAATTGTCTCTTGAATTCAATGTTAACCCAACTACATCATGTTCAATAATTAAATTAAACCAAAAATCACAGTGTAAGAAAAAATAATCATAGAGGGAAATTTCATAGTCATGATGAATCATTTATAGGATGTATAAATATTGAATAGGTATTTTAAATATATGATACCTTGGGTTTAACATATCTTATTTGTGGTTCTGATCGATTCAAATCCTTTATGGTGTTTTTTAATGAAAATTAGAACTAAATGAACAGTATCCAAAAGGATTTTCAAAATAATTTCACACTAAGGATCATTGTTATGTACAAGGTAATACTGGAGTCAATATTGATTAACCTTTTTTAGAGTTATTACCATGATTTACATCTGTGCTGGAACAAGATCCACTTATAATATCCAGACAAGAATTTATTTCAATGATAAACAACATAATTTATTCCTTACTAAAAATTTAGGAAGTTCTTGTATAATTATAATAAATTTATTTCTTTGGTTTATATTCCATGATCGATGTCTTTATAAATCTATTTCTATTGGTTTCAACTAAAATACCTTTGATACTAATAATTTTGACCCCAAAAATTAGCACAGAACTACTAGTTACTTTATTACATTAGAATAAGATAAATGGAATATGGTCACAATGGAATAAATAGTTTAGTTGTCTAGGTAAACGAGATACATACATGTATTTCACATTAAAATCTAAAATATAAAATACATCTGATTTTCTCTTTGATAATTCCATTATTAATAATAGTAAATCACTTTACATCTACCAGAAAACACTTCATGGTATCCTTGGGAAAAAAATACGAAATGGGGTTTTTCAGATACTGAGTAAGGGTATGAATACAGTGTAACATATCACGAATAAATAAGAATAATCGATTTGTAATGGTAATTAAGTGAAACACAAGTCATTTAATCAATAAACTATTCATAATATGAATGAAGTAAATGATGGTAGAATAAATCAATAAACACATCATCTTGAAACTTATCCATAGATATTATAACTAATTAAATAATAACGTATAAATCAATAAGTTATCTCAGAATGAGAGAATGAATAATGTCAAACATCAGAAATATACAGTCATGACCTTTGAAATAACACATTAAACTTTTGGGAAAGAAACCTGTCAAATTTGGACAACTAATTGTTCTCATGATACCAATTGATTCATCGATGCGATACCAATAATCAGTCCCCACTCATCACTTACAAAATCTAATGAATTATTATTAAGAAAAATGTGAATATTAGTCAACATAAACATTTTTGTTAAATTTCTAACATATGAAATGTTAATACTAACTACACTCAAAAAAATATAATCATATGCTTTCCATAATAATATAGTGAATGGTAAAAAAATTGTACATCCATAGTTAAACTGATCGTAATCCATCGAAATAAATAATATTGATTATAAAAATAAAACATATTCAAAGTTTAACAAATTTCTAATTTAGTGTTGAGGTCATTAATTAATTGAAATACCATTAAAATTTCATTAAAAACAATCATTAGAAAAATAACCTTTGTAATTTTATAACCACCATTCAAAATAAAAAAACATCAGAAAAAAGTTTCAAAATAATTTTATTAGAATATAAAAAATTAAAAATTAAAAATAATCTTTAATAAATTGAGTAGCAATCATTATAGAATATTTTTTGATTCCATACACATTAAAATAAATATTCTTTTCACATTTTTAAGTAAAATCCAAAGATAAATTATTTTGAAAATGGAATTAATATACCTCTTAAAAAATTAAAAAAGTAAAATATTTTTATAAATTTCATTAATAAATCATTTCTATAAGGTTAAAAAATTTATAGAAAACATTTTATGAAAACCATTTTTTGAATGTAAATGGATTTTCAACATAAAAGATAAATAAAGTCTTATTTTCATAAAAATGTTTTCCCAATCATTTTTAGAACCAATTAATTTAAAAAATGGTACTATTAATTTAAAGGATCATGAATAATGATTTGAGAATTAAATATATTAGGTTTAATATAGATATATCAAATAAATCTCCTGAGGGAGACAAAAATATAAACAATCATGAATAGTGATGAGATTGTGAAAAAAGCCCATATCATTGGAAATGTTTGAATCTAAATCCACATGAATGAAATATATTCAATAGAAGCATTAAATACAATGAATATAAATATATTCATGATATAAAATATAAAAATGGTCTTTATATAAAACACATAAAGTAATAATTGATGAATATGGAATATATCTCATAGAAGTAAAAGTTTGATGAGAATGACCTACCTCATGTTCGACTCCGTCATTTGTTTCCAAAAATCCTTTATATAAAATATAGTTTTTTATACTCATATTATAGAAACATACTCCTAATTTTCAATTATAATATACTAATTTCCCTTTATCACCAGTTTATTGTCAATACTTTTTTATAGTCACTGTTTTGGTTGATAATTACTTTGTTTTTAATCTATATTCTAAGTGTGGTAATTTTATTCCTATTAATTTTATCATGGATAAAACATATATATAATGTTAAAAATGATATACATACCATATATATTAATTAAACATGTATTTAGAGAAATATATTAATGATAGATAAAAATGGATTACACCATTCATGTTTATGGTAGGCCATGTGTACGCATGAACGATGATTCCAATTTTCACGATGGATGAAAAAATAGAAAATAAACATTTAATTAATATTTAAATAATAATAATTATTTGATATAGATATTTCATATTAATAACATATATCTCATTTACTATCTATATAAAAATAAATTGAAAAACCATTCTCATTGCTACATAAAGGCTATAGTCCACATGTGTGCATGAGCGACAATATTGTTTTTACAAAGGTTAGAACGTAATAATTTAGATCTAATATTATATGTATATAAGAATTTTTAGATCATAAATATCACATATATTTATTTACATTAACCTTACTTGGTTTTATGTAAATCATATGAGAAAAAACTATCACATCACTTCATGGGGCTGGTGTCCTCCGTACACACGAGTGAGGTTATAATATGCCTCCTAAAATGTCAAATGCGAATTTATAGGAGATATAATAATTTTATAATTATAAGAATATAATAAATATAATATAAATATATTAAATTATTCAATATATACATCCTTAAAAGGCAGTGATGGAAATCAAATTATATCAGTTTGCAAGGTGGTAGTCCACCGTACACACTATAAACTGTATCTTTTCCCATTTGATAGAGTGGAGATGGATATGGTTTATTATATTAAATTAATTTCATAAAATTATGAATTATTTAATAGTTTTATTATATTATAAATTCTTAATAATGTATAAACGTGATGGGAGAAGAAATAAAACGAAAATTAACATTTAATAATTTTTCTACTTCTTTAGAGTGCATATTTAGGTTTACAACAAAAAACTTATTAAGATGTATTTCTAATAAAATAATACCTATAGTATTTGGGAAGGGATATATGAAATATATTTGAATATGACTTTTCCAATCCAATGGGTTATGTAAATTATTATTATCAATATTACTATTTATATTTCACTACATTATCAAAGAAAATATTATTCCCAGTTCTCTGAGAATTTTTCATTTTAATATTAAAGGATATTATTTTTAAAGAACTAATAATGGGATTTAAATCTAGTAATTTTTTTATCATCTACACCAAATTTCTTATATTTTAATTTATTTATTTTCAATTAATAAATATATGGAATTATTATAAAATAATGGTTTCCAAAATGTTATTTTCTCCCCATGAAATTTATTTTTTAGAGTGACTTATGATTTTATTTTTACAACCATTATATAAAAGCTTTAATGAAAATATTTTTAAAAAAATTCCAATTTATCCTCAGAATCAAAATTATTTTTTTTATTTTGGAGATATTTAAAAAGTATTAACTTCATAAATGATCTTATGTATTTATAGACTATACTTTACCTTTTTTGAAATGGGTTTTTTCTCAATCACTCTTATTCTTTCTCTTGTATATATTTTCTCCCTTATGTAAATATTTTTTAATTCAATGGGTAAATTCAATATCCCATCCATTGTTTATATATATATTTTCTAGTAATTGATCAAACTAAAAACATTACTATATATGATGTTATTTTTAATTTTTCATACCATTAATGATAATCAATTTATTAATAGGGTAAATAATGAAAATTAATATACTGGTTATTTTAATATTAGATATTGTTGATTAATATGTCATGTAAGTTATGTGTATAATTGTTTATTTAATTATTCATTTGATGAATGATTTGGAATTAATTAGGGATTTATGGGGCATAGAGATATATATCCCCTCGATATATCATCAGGTCTTACAAGGAAACTAGTTTGGGTATTTGGTTTCAAGCTTACCAATTTATATATCTTATCCTAGAATAACATCATTTTGGTATGTTTATGATGTTCAACATTATACATTCCATCACTCTACAATTAGGTATTTTTATCCATGTGACTATCTAAATCGCTAGGTTATCCATAGATATATCACTTGATTATGTTATCAATTATATGAAATTATTTTATTTATATATATAATATTTAAATTATTCCACCCTTATTAATTCTATGATAGATTTTGATTTAACGTACCCCTTATTAAGAATTTGAATGCACATTTTTTATGATTCATTTTCCATATGTTATGTAGATGTGTATTATATTTTATATGTCTAGATGTGTTTCATGTGTTTATAATTTTAATTGGAGATCTTGATGACTTATTGTTAAATTAGTATTCCTTCACTAATTAAAGAAATTAACATTTGATGATAAGTATATAGGTATTGCTAGTTAATCTGATTTTTTTATCTAATTATATAAAACTAAAAACCTAAAAAGTCTTATATATGAAAGTAATTCAATATATAATATTGATATTTTAATTATGGAAGGTTAGTTCTGTGCCACTATCATCGATATCAAAAGAATCTTATAAAGGATATGATTTTAGAATCAGATACAAAAGGGTTGGTCTGGGGTGTCATAGTTGGTAATAATTTGGGTTTAAATAAATTTAGTGGTTCAGATGTTATATGTTCAGTATTATTTAAGTGTTATAGTACAAAAATGGGTTAATAAATTTAAGGTCGATCTGATTTTTAATGTCATAAATTCCGATTTTATGGAATAATATGACCAGATTTTATTATAATTTAGCATATTTTGGTTCATGATTATTGGGTTTTATGTAGAAGTAATGGTTAGAATATATGTATCCCTTAGGTTTGAGATATAATTTTATGTTATTGATGTTTGGGATATTTTGGTCCAATATTAATATCATTTTTGGAATATAAATGATTAACGCGTATGTTGATTAATATGAGATTAATATTTTATATGTATAACTGTTGTGTTTAATTATTTGAGAATTTTTTTCGTGAATTGTTTGTTTAGGTTATAGTTAACAAGATCATGATTTAATTATTTTGTGTAATTGTGACTAAAAAACAGTAATAGAAACCCCAGGGGGGGAGTCTAATTAATGGAAAAAATTATTTTTTTTTGTAAAAATATGGCTTAACATCACACATAGGTTTAAAATTTTAGAGTACATGCATTTGATGATTAACAATATATTTATGATCAATATTGAATACCTTATTATATCACAAGTCATGAATATATAATGGAAAACCACATCTATTTTCCTAGGATAAAGAAATTAAAACTATAAAGAGGCAATTTATTTTAGTATAGTAGAATGCAACGCACTGAGATTTAGTTAAGTGTCATTATTTAAATAAACACTATGTTGAATAACTGGTATAACACAAAACACTGAATTGAAATGAATCAATAGATTTGTTATGAATATTTTCATTAAAAGTAAACATTATAATATAGACATTTAATTTTATGTATTTAAATAGAATTAATCGAATTATGAAATCTATGTACACAGGAGAATTCATCAAATCAAGTAGTAGGTGTAATCCTTACAATGTTAATTTTTTTAAGCATATAAAGGATGTAGAAACCCTAATATTTTACATACTATGTTCCCATACTAATAATTTATATGTATGAATTTAATGAAATCTAAAAATACAGATGTTAAAAAACATTGTAATCACAAAAATTTCTATGCTAGCTAAATTATCACCCATGACGACCACAATTTCATATCATACTCGTATATCTAATGTGATATTCTTCAGGGGTTTTATCTATAGAATATTGGAAGATATAAAATATTATAATTAAAGTAATATATATTCTCATTATGATGAATTTCTATAAAATTAAATTTTATAATAAATTCAAAAATATTAATTTAAGATTATAAGATGATAAATTCCAACGAAATGAGTAATAAATATTAAAACATATAAATAAAATCAATTGATATTATGAAGTACTATTTTTTAATTAATTGAATATTTTTATATATTTTAACATTTTATCTTAATCACTAAAATTTACGACTTTTGAAAAAGGATTTAATGAAATATTTGGATAATATATATGAATAATTAATGATAATTTAATTAAATTTACATTGAAAGGCATAAAAATTAATTCCTTTTTTTTGATAAAAAATAAAATATATTTTAAATCAAGAGGTAAATCCTCAAAATACCCTAAAACGACAACTCAAAATTGATGGATAAGTAATTTATTGACAATAAAATATATTTCAATCTCTAATTACCAGTTTTTTATCATCATTTATTCAAAAAATGTATCTATTTTTATATTAATAAATTTATATTTACAAAAATACCACCACTCAATACTATAAAAGGATCCCTCACCACATAAATTCTCATTAGTACTAAGGAATTTTATGTTAATAAAACTTATAAAAAATAAGTACCCATCTCTATTTTCTATACCAGAGAGTTTTTCTTCTCAAGAAATGTCTTATTTATGTTGGCATATGGACAAGTAAAAATAGAGATATCAAAAAAGTGTAATTTTTTACCTAAGTCCTTTCATGGTTATTTATTCTTCCACCACATCTAAATATTTCATAATCATATTAATATAAATACAACAGTATCATTAATATATATAAATGTTTGTTTTTTGGCATAACCATTAGTTATCTACAAATAATTCACTATAAAACGAAAACACTATCCATGTTAATGTCAGATTATCACCTTCATGAATGATGTTTTATTATTATTCATCATTGCCAAAGATAGATGGTTTTAAAAGTGAATTTAATTAATTAATTAATCTAATAGATATGTCAC
The DNA here is from genome assembly GCA_963277665.1 of Viscum album. NCBI lineage: Eukaryota > Viridiplantae > Streptophyta > Magnoliopsida > Santalales > Viscaceae > Viscum > Viscum album. The sequence continues at coordinate 958,501,003 of OY728121.1, forward strand.
TATAACTATTTTTTAAGATAAATTAGTTAATAAATTAATAATATTTATAATATATGATAATTATATATTTAACCTCCTAAAACAAAAATAGAGAGACATAATTCATAATTTGACTTAATCCTGGTAGCCTAAGAACTATAATTTTTTCTACTAGAATAATACATATATTATATATGTAAAATTATTATATGAGAAAAATTAATTTATAAATTCTTTCACTCTAATAGATGAATCAATGCATATTTGGATGATGTGTCCAAACAACCCTAGGTGACCATTGATAGGAACAATTATATAAAAAATGAGTAACATATGATAATATATAAACCCTAAAAAATTAAATATTACTTATAAATCTTTTGAATCAAGTATTTACATAAATTTACATATCTATTTAAAAGGTTACATAAACTCACCATGCACATTGGGACCTGTGGTAAAACTTTTTTGTTTTAATTTGAATTCCTTGATATATGTTTCTTAACACACACCAATTTGAATCATATAGTGTAAATACCTACCTATAAAATTATTTTATCTTAAATTACTTTTCATTCATGGGAGTTTCATTTTCATTAATTCTACACTTCCCTATTTCCTTTGATTCATACATTACCTATGTCGTTATCGATGTCAACATAATTTAATTTCACGAAGTTATATAAATTATTCTTGAACATTTGAATTAAAATATAATTTTCTTCATGATTATGAATGTATTTTATTTTATTTTCACATTATTTTCAGGATCATATAAGGTTTCTTGAAAATTTTCCTAAATTTTTTAAATAATTCAATGAAAAAGTGTATTATATTTTGACTCAAACTTATCTCTTCATTAAAACCATGAATATTTTCCCCCATGTATATATTAATTATAATTTTACATGAATTATATTATTTCTAAATAAATTAACTATTAAGGCCATTTTCATTTAATGTTTTCATTCATTACTAAGATATAAATGGAATATATTAAATTTTTTCACATGGTGTTTTTGACTTTCTTTACCAAAGTGTGAAATGATCCTCATTTTAATATTTACCACATGAGAACTTCTCCAACTTTTCTGAAAATTATTCATTATCAAGTATCGTATTCATGATTCCATGAGTTTTAATTAATATTCTATTCTAATAATGCACTGTTTTTTTTCATTTTAAAAATAATTGATAATGATTTTGAAGAATAAGTAATGTGATTTCATTCATCTTATGTATATTTTTATCTTACACATTATATTTACTATTAATAACACATTTTTTTCAATGAATTAATATTTTTAATTCCCTTGATATTAATCTTTTAAATGTAAATATTCCTCCCCTCGAAATTGAATTTTGAAATTGACTTAGGATTTCATTTTCAAAACAATACTACAATTTTTTTGGATATTATATTTAAACGTTCTCATCAATTTAATACTAAAAAACAAAATAATATTTGACTTTATGTGTTCTATATCAAGTATTACCCTTTAAATTCTTATATTAAATTATATACCTTAACTAACCTTGTTCGTAGGTGTTATGTTATCTGTCACACTTTTTCTCTCTCTTGATTTTATTTTATCTGTTGAATTCTTTTATAGAAAATATTATTAAAAATAGGAAGGAGAACAAATGAGGAACATAAACACGGGGATCTATAAAATTTATGGAAAGGAGAATAACCAATTAAAATGTTATTACCTCAATGGAGAAGTTAGTCGGTGCATGAGAACTCTAATAATGGGATCCCCAGAAAGGCCTTAAAATCTAGTAAATCAGACTCCCAATTGAATTCACACAATATATGAAGTATCTGAATCACATTATTGATTAGGGTATTTTACTCATTGATCATTTAGATGATATTCTATTGAATAGAAGGAAAGATTTTGGGTGAACTCTGTATCATCTTAGAGTCCCTCTCAAAAAGTAAAAATAAATTTTCTTTCAGTGGCATAATGGAAGGCCCGCATACATTTCATTTGATTCTGTTATGAGAAAATCATCAACCCAACAAAACATAATTCAGGATAAGATTACTGAACCCTCTGGAACACACACCACAACTCACCCATTCATAATCCCCTAACTACATGATCCCTTAACAATATGTTTTAGTCTATGGAGGGGAGGGTTCCACCTCACCCAATTCCTCGGTACAATAGTATGAGGAGGGGTAGATGAGGATTCACTATCAATTTATCCCCTAATAGAATTAGTTGTATCCAAATGATTCATAAGGCATGAATGATACACAACGATGCATTTGGTCCTCAACACTAGATAAGTACCAGATAAGGAGTGACCATTATGGTTTACCTTGTTTCTATCTTCCCATAAGGACCAACAACCTATTGTAAAAATAATTGTTTAGGAATCCCTATATTTCTTATTGATACCAACCCCACAGAACAAACATAGAAGGAAAATATAGAAATCGTCAAAAGGATCTATGAGTATTGAAATATCAATAAATCTATATGTCACCCCACCACATCGTGGTCACCTAGTCATTATGATAGAAGAAGAGATAGTGGTTTCATCCTTATGCAGTATGAAAAAAGAGAACATGGATAATAGAGTGACTCCTTTTTGTCTGAATACCACATCAAAAGGATTCATAAGATATCATATTCTTGATATTAGAAATACAATCATAGTCAGGATCTATTTTTGGTATATAATACTTCCCCAGTCATCAATGTTTTGGACCACATGGGGAATGTTCTTGTAGGATTTAGTTGGGAAGAGACCATTGGGGGATCCCTTGTATTTGCATTCATCTACAGATTCCTCAAAATAGATGCCATTGAAAAGAATTTTTTTGGAAGGATCAATGATCGTATGAATAATGTAGGGGTATAGGATAGCATGGGAGAATGAAATCCTCATAGTGGGACAAATAGGGAATCCCAAAACCTTTCCCCCACAATTGTATTCCCGAAAGATAATGTCCCTTTGACCTAAAATCCACCGAGAATGATTTTGATGCATAGGTAAAAGGAGATGAAGGGAGTGATATAAAGAATTATATTATTCCCTTATATTGAAAATAGTTTTCCCATAAATCCATGTGACAAAAATACTTGAGAGAGTGATTACTTCAATGACAACCCATGCAATTTATCCTTGCAGAATGTGAATTTCCACGTTGAAATTCCTTATGTTAATATCTCCTTTATCCACTAGCATGGAAATTAATTTCCATGAGGCCCAATATAATCATCCCTCCCCTGATCATGACAAATGAAATAACCTAAAAATTTATCAATCTCCATGAGAATGTATTTGGGGACCCTGGACATCAAGAATATGCACATTTTTATTGAGAATAGAATGTTATTGATTAGAGTGATTCGACCCAAAATGATAGAGAATGATTTTTTTTAGTTCAGAATGTGGTTGGTGATTTTTTAAACCCTTACCTTGAAATATATGATACATAATCTACCGAGGTCCAATGGTGCTCCCAAATATAACATAGTAAAATTATTTTATTGAATTTCAAGAATGGACTCAAATCTTTTTCATTTCTTGTCAGGGCATGAAGGGGAAAATACATAGATTTTGTCTCTCTTGATGATTTAACTGATTCATCACGAGTTTGGATCCATGGTGGTAAAAAACTATGATCAAGGAATGAAATATGTTAATAAATTACACCATGTTATTAGAAAAAGTAAATGGTAAACCACATTAATGTTTTCTCATCTGTGATAGGGCATAATGAAACCATGATACACCTTGGAAGAAATGATCTTACTATGGGAATCTGGATCCATGTTAAAATTCGTAGGGGATAGGGGGTCACATATTCTAACCCCCCCAACAAATTGATAAACTAACATTTCTTACCCTTGAAGAGAATAGAGAGTCATGGAATGCTTTAAAAGTGAAAGAGAAAATAAATAATCCCCAAACATAATACAATGTGCCTCATCACTTGGAGAATAAAATTCCACATGAGAATATCATATGACTTATCCATGTCCACATTAATTATATTATTTCATCCCACAACCTTTTAAATAATATCTCTGATAATTACTTGGGAAATACACATGGCTCCTTGAATAGAACTGAATTTTATAATCACATGTTTATCATCAGAGACAGAATTCAAAATATGTTGAGACTAACTTCTATTTATAATGGTGGAAAAAAAAATTGTAATGAAAGTTTCATATACTATTTGGTATAAAGTTAATAGTAATAGAGGGGTAGTTCACTTTTTTAATTAGGCACTATAATCCTAAGGAAAACACCCTATGCAGAAGAAGTCATGGATGGCTTTCAGCAAGTCTTTCTTGATAACATTCTTGGAGCAGGTGGTTACCTTATTACATTGGCGTAAAATACAAGGAATCACATCCCAATAGACTGAATATTTTATTAGTCTTGGTGAAATATATACATACATAAAATTCTAATTACTATTAATAAATATTAAGAAAAAGTGTTATATTTTATAATCCTATCATTCCTTATAATGTATCCTACCATATAATTAAAAAACCATTCCATTTTCTTGTAGAAATGAATCAAAATAAAGGGTTCTATGAAATGCTCAGTAAGGGTATATATACTGACAAATTTATAATAAATAAATAATAATAATGATAAATATGGAATGTGAAATGACGAAAACACATAAATTTTAATGAATTAACATAGAATAATCTAGATGAAATAAATAATGATAAAATTAAACAACTTTTATATGGGCTTCAAACTTATACATGAATATTAGAACTAATCAATGAATAACATATTTATAAATAACTCATATCACAATGATGGAATTCATAATTATGGAAATCTAAAACATATTATGAATACCTTCCACATGTCAATTTAAATATTCAGGTAGATTCCTATATAATTTGTCCATTTAATTTTTCTCATCAATCCTATTGATGTATCAAGGGGATATCTATAATTGGGACGCATCTAAAACATACTAAATCCAATTCATTCCCCATGGAAAAGGGTTTAAACAAAATCAACATAATCATTATTATTGAGAAACTAATATACAAAATATTAATAGTTACCCAAACAAATAAAAATACTCCTAAATTATCCAGAATAATATGTTTAAGGGTAATATAATTTCTCATCCTCAATATAACACATAATAAATAATATAAATTAACAATAAGGTAGTGTATCATATATAAAACAAAGCTTTAGTCACACCGATGAATAAAAATACTATTAAATTAACATTAAAATCAATCTTGATTAAAATAAACTTTGAAATTTGAATATAATTATTTAAAACAAAAGGTTTATTTTTTTGAAATAATTGTTTTTGAAAATAACCAATGATATATTTAAAAAAATATTTAAAATTTGGGTGGTCATGAGGGTATAAAATTTTTTCTATGATGTACATGTTAAAAAAATATACCATTCACATTTTTGGTAAAATCCAAATGAGAAATGTTTAAAAAACGGAATGAAGTTTTCTATCAAAAAAAATTATAAAGTGAAAAACACGGGTAAAAATAACATTATGAGATCATTTGTTATATTTTTAAATAATTATTTAAAACATTTTAAGAAGACGTGGTTTTTGATGAAAAAATATATTCATCTAAAAAGATAAAAAAAGTCATATTTTCTTCAAAATATTTTCTCAAACATTTTAAGTAACAATGAGTGGAAAAATTTTCAGTTATTTTAAATATTCATGATTAAATATAGGAGGAGAAAATATAATATATTTATGTTATAAATATTATATAATTCCCCCTTGGGGGATGTAAACCTAACAATTCTCTAATAATTAAGAGATTGTGAAATAAATCACCACCATTTCGGAAATGTCTGAATAATAAGATCCTTGAAATAAATAACATTAAATTATTCCTTAATTATAATGAAGAAAAATATATACAAGATATATTATATCAAAAGGGGTAGTATATAAACTACATAAAGGAATACATGGTGAATTTTACTTGTGTCTCATGGAGTAAAATATGAGATGAGAAACCTTTACAATATGTTCAACTTCCTTCATATGACACAAACCTCCTATATTCTAAATATAGGTTTATTATCATTATAGTATATATAAATAATAATAAATTTAAAATATTATTTATTTATATTATTTAATCCCATGTTTATTTTCAATTATTTGATAAAAGCACTATTTTAGAAGATAATTGCTTCATTTTTCATGTATGTTTTTGTTATATAAATTTGGCCCTTCTAATTTTATCATTTTAACATAATCTCCAAAATTATAACCATGATTTAAATATCATATATATTTATTATATATCTAATTATAGTAATCTATATTAATGTTATAGAGGGACAATTTATTACACCATTCAGTGAGAGAGTAGGTCGTACATACGCATGAAGACTGTTTCCTTTTTTTATAATGGATTTAATAGAAGTAAAATAAATTTTAATTTATATTTAATTTTTTTTATATGATATATATAATTTATACATATCAAATAAATATTTATTTAGTTTCATGTAAAAATTAAATTAGATATATTTAACAACGCTTTGTAGACGCGGTAGGCCTCATGATCGCCTGAGTGAGGTTATAATTTTAAATGAAATAAGATTTTAATAGGTTTGGAGAGATATTATTCATTCATATGGATGTTTATGTCATAAATATCACATATATTCATTATATTTTTCCTCAATATCTTTCACATAATTTTAAATTGAAAAATGAATCACATCACTTTGCAAGGTTGTATTCTGTTGTACCCACGAGAGACATTATAATTTACCCCATCAAAAAATAATGTTAAAAGTTACATGAAATTTCATAATTAAATAAATATAACTATTTATTAATCATAATAAAAATATGTTAAATTAATCATTATCTCTATCCTTCAAATTTAGTGATGGAAAAAAAATTACATCGGTTCACGAGGTGGTAGCCTGGTATACACAAGAGCGAAAGTTTCATTCCAAATAAAAAGAAATTAGATACGAATATGGATTATGAAATTAACAAAATAAAATACAATTACATAATATATATATATTTTTATGATATTATCATGGTTTATATATGTTTTAAATAGATGGATGATGAAATAAAAAATATATGCATATTTAATAATTTTAAATCTGCTTTAGAAATAGGGTTTATGATGTTCATATCTATAGAATTCATAGTAGGTATTAATAATTCAATTGGGACTTAAAATATGAAATAGGAATTAAGGAAGGTATTTGGGTATTTATTGTTCTGGTCGAAATATTTTGGAGGTGTAAAGGGGAGGGCTGTGAGTGACATTTTATAAGCTGGGGAGAGGAGAAACATGGAATTTTTTAAAAGATAATGCGACACCCACGTTTTGGTCATGGAAAAAAATTAAAATTTAAAAAATATTGAATATTATATATTATAGGATCGAAATATTTGCATAAAATGGTATTTGGATAGGTTTTAGGTCATTTTTAACCCTTATCTTCTTAGTTTAATCCAATAAAACCCCATTTTTTCCCTTAACAATGATAATTTATTTGTAGTATTTTTTATATTAATTTTGGGCCAAAACTAATTATACCTTATTAGATTTTATAAATTATCATTTTTCTTAGTTTGGAATAAATTTTTCCAAATTCAATTCACATAAGTGGTATAATTCAATTTAATATTAAACTATAGACTAGACGAAAGAGCAGCTTTCAAAAGATAAAATATTCATAAGTATAGAATGTTTTAATATCAAAACTAGATAATAAATTGATTAAAATTACCAAAATTAGTTACTTTTTATTATTATTGAACTAAATTAAATCTTATATAAAATCGAAATTATTATTTATCATTTTAAAAAATTTAATTGGAAAATGCATTTTAGAAAAGTTGTATTTGTCACTTTTTATCAAAAAATTATATTTTTATAAATTCTCAAAAAGTAACTAAAATATAAATTGAAAATCTATATATATAAAATATTTTTTATATTTTTTTATAATTATTCTAAAAGTGTTAAAATATATTTTTAAATTACATATTCAAATTTTGATAAATCCTCCGTTGAGAAAAATACCATTTTTTCAGAAAACATATTTTCCCATTTAAAATGGTTCTTATATTTTTATTAATAAATAGATAAAATTTGAATTATTTTAAAACTTTTAAAACCATCTATTTTTTCATAATTTATTTATTACTAATTATACTCACCAAATTAATGGATAGGTAATAATGATAATGATTAAATAATAATATTTTAAAAGAGAATCTCTTTTCATTTAAACCGTGTGTTGTAGGTATTAAACATTTACGAAGAAGTTGAATTTATTTAGAAAATATATCATAAAGTATCATAGTTTTGTATTATCTTCATTTCTTGGTGTAACATGTCATACATGCTATCGAACATGATTCTAAACATTTAATATCATAGTTTGTTAAATTCTACCCCACTAAATAAATTCCCTCCATAAAATTTAATCATTATCTAGTAAAATAAGGGTTTGAATTTGTAAAAGAATTTGTTCTAAACTCACATCATAAAAATATTTAATAAAGAATCATCATGATAAGAGAGGAAATGATTTATAATTATCACCTATAATAACATATAATTAGGTGTCTAAGTGGGAGAACATTTTGGGGAAATAAAGATATGGACAAGGTGGAAAAGAATAAATAATTATATGAAGTGAAAAGGAAACTGATCATTAGAAATTAAATGATATAATGAATTTTAGGAACCTCAAAATCATTAATATTTCATGATTATAAAGCCCATTTGATTCATTTGATATCAATTTAATAGGATAACATTTTTGTTTCTAGATCATCTTCCCAAAGATGGCTAATTATTTTACTATCATGATAGATAAAACCAGAAAATATACTTACAGAATATATATTTATTAATAAGTTCATCCATTGGTTGTTCTTACGCAATGAAATGTATATCCAAGATGAATGTTTTCATATCTAAATCACAAAATTTTATAATTAATTGATCATGAGATCTATAATATACTACCATGATATTACTCATATATTAAAAAAACAAAAAATGGTTTGAAATTTTTTTCCAATATAATATATTGATCTAAAATAAATAAATATTAACTCAAAAAATTTATCTTAATACATTTCAAAATTGGTTAAACATAATACTCATCCAGAAAATGTTTGAACAAATTAAATTTCCTAAAATTCTAAAGAAATGATAGAAAATAAATTTTCTATTCCCCATACAATATAAAGTGGATCTTAATGTTACATTCCATATATGAGAGTAACGTTATCACCAAAATATCATAATGAAAAAAAATACATGCTTCACCAAATAAAATAATAGGTTATTAAATATATTCCATAAATCCAAACATGCTTTAGAATATTTTATGGATAACATAAGCCATCAATTCATTATCCAATTTCATTTCCACCAATAATATCCCATAAACATAACCTTATCATTATTATCTCAATATTTAGCACATGTTAAGGGTTATCTCCCCTAAATTATTTGTTATCTTATAAATATTAAATTTCCAATGAACCATGTTTCTTTGCCACCGGTACCATTCAACATATATCCTAAAATCATTAAATAATGGTTAATTAATTACAATAAATTAACATTTCATAATTATTATAAGAATAATTTTAATGATAAAATCCTTATATAAAATAATAATGGAATCCATGCAAAAGAGCATTACCCATTATACTCTCTTTTTAAACCATCAACATGGCTTCATCCTCTTAATCTGTAATACCTCCTTCATTTAATACACAATTTATAATATGTTTATCATCAACAATCGAATCATTACTCATAAAAAGATTCAATTATCTCCATGATGATCCCCCGGAAACTAAATTTTCATAATGCCCCCACATTAAATATTTAAAACATTCAACAGTAAATCAAAATTTAGTGATACCATTATTATCATCCATTATGTTAACCAAACTTCTCAATTTTCCATAAAAACTACTTTATTTTAGTTCTTCATTTCCACAGAGAATATATTTTCCTATTCCATTGAGACACTATCCAAGGTTTCTCTTTCCACATTTATGACATGAAGTATGTCGAGCCTTCTTTCCTCTATGGTCTCCACTACTCATGTTATTAATGGAATCTATCCTTATCTTATCTAGTGAGTCTAGTAGTTTGTTAATGTAAAATTTTGTAATCATATATCGTGATAAAAAAATTAGAATAATCAAAATATCATTAACCCTAATCACCATCCCATTTGTTTTCTCATCAATCCATTATTTCTTGAATTAAATGTTGAAACAACTTCTTCATGTTCCACACATTGAATTAAACCCAATATCACAGTGTGATAAACAATAATCATAGTGGGAAATTGCATACTAATGAAGAATCATTTATAGGATGTATAAATCTTGAAAGGTTATTTTCAATATATGACACCTTGGGTTTAAAAAATGTTATTCATTGTTATGATTGATTAAAATCCTTTGGTGTGGTTTGTAATAAAAATTTGAAATTAACGAACAATATCCCAAGGGAGTTTCAAAACAAGTTCACACTACTGATCATTTTTATGTGCAAGGTAATACATGAGTAAATATTGATTCACCTTTTTTAGAGTTATTAAAATGATGTACATCTATTATGGAACAACATCCACATACAATATCCCGAAAAGAATATATTTCAATAATAAACAACAGAAATTATTCCTTACAAACATTTTAGGATGTTCTTCAATAATTATAATAAATTTATTTCATTGGTTTATATTCCTTGATAAATTATTTTATAAATCTCTTTCCCATGGTTTCAAATAAAATACCTATGATACCAACTATTAAGACCCCAAACCATTATCCCAGAACAACAGTTTACTTTATTACATTGGTATAAGATACATGGAATATGGTCCCAATTGACCAAATAGTTTAGTTGTCTTGGTAAACTATATACATACTTGAATTTAACATTAAAATTTAAAATCAAAAATACATCTGATTTACTCTTTTATAATTCCATTATTACTAATAGTTTATCACGTTACATCAACTACAAATCACTTCCTGGTATACGTGGGAAAATAAAACATATGAAATTGGTTTTTTTTGATATACTCAGTATGGGTAAGAATATAGTGTAATATATCATGAATAAATAATAATAATCAATATGTAATGATAAATAAGGTAAAAACAATCCATTTAATCAATAAAATATGTATAATATGAAGGAAGTAAATAATGATAAAATAAATCCATAAACACATCATCTTAATACTTATACGTGGATATAATAACTAATCAAATAATAACATATAAATCAATAAGTGATATCATAAGAAGATAATTAATAATGTGAAACATCAGAAATATACAGTCAAGACCTTTTAAATAATAGTTTAATTTTTTTGGAAAAAACCTGTCAAATTTGGACAACTGATTTTTCTCCTAATACCAATTGATTCATCGAGGGGATACAAATAATCAGGCCCCACTCACCACTTACAACATATAATGAATTATTAGTATGAAAAAGGAAAATATTAATCAACATAAATTTTTTATTAAATTACTAACATATGAAATGGTAATACTTACTACAATCAATAAAAATATAATCATATACCTTCCATAATAATATGGTGAATGGTAACAAAATAGTTCATCCTTAGTTGAACTGATCATAATACATCCAAATAAATAATAATGATTATAAAAATAAAACATATTCAAAGTGGAACATATTTATTATTTAGTGTTAATGTCATCAATGAATTCAAATACCATAAAAAATTCATTAAAAACATTCATGGGAAAAATAACCATTTTACTTATAAAACCACCATTCAAAATCAACAAAATTCATAAAAAATTTTGAAAATAATTTTATTTGAAAATAATAATTGACAAAATTAAAATAATCTTTAATAAATTGAGTAGCAATGATGATGGAAAATTTTATTTATTATATACACATTTAAATAAATATTACATTCGCATTTTTTAGTAAAATATAAAGAAAAATTATTTTGAAAATGTCATTAATATTCATCTTAAAAGATTAAAAATATGAAATATTTTTTTCAACTTCCTTAAGAAATCATTCATATAAGGTTGAAAAAATCTAGAAAATAAATTATGAATAACATTTTTTGGATGTAAATGGATTTTCAACAGAAAAATAATAATGTACTATTTTTTTACAAATGTTTTCTCAATAATTTTTATTACCAATTAATAGAAAAATGGTATAATTAATTTAAAGGGTCATGAATAATGATATTAGAAAAAAATATATTAGGTTTAATATAGACATATGAAATAATTATTCTGTGGGAGACTTCAATATAAACAATCCAGAATAGTGATGAGATTGTAAACAAAGCCCTTATAATTCGAAAGGTTTGAATCCACATCCACATGAAAGAAATATATTTGTGTGAAACATTAAATACCATAAATAGAAATATATTCATAATATAAAATATAATAATGGTCTATATATAAAACATAGAATGGAATAATTTATGAATATGAAATATGTCTCACAGAAGTAAAAATTTGATGAGAATGTCATACCTCATGTTTGAATTCCTTCATATGTTTCTAAAACAACTGTATAACAAATATAGTTTCATTATACTAATATTAAAGAAAATATTCTTAATTTTAAATTATGATATAATAATTCCCCATTCTCAGCAGTTTATTATCAATAATTTTTTAATGTCACTGTATTGGATGATTATTACTTCATTTTTAACCTATGTTCTCGTTTTGTAATTTTATTAATTTTAATTTATCATGGATAAAACATATATATAATATTAAAAATGATATAAATACCATATATATTAATTAAATTTATATTTAGAGTAACATATTAATGATAGATAAAAAATGGATAACATCGTTCATGTTTATGGTAGGTCATACGTACACATGAACGATGATTCCAATTTTCACGATGGATGAAACAATTAAAAATAAACATTTCATTAATATTTAAAAAATAATTATTGTTTAATATATATATTTTATATTAATAACATATTTATTATTTAACTTCTATATAAAAATAAATTGAAAAGTGTTTCTCATTGCTACATAAAGGCTATAGTCCACACGTGTGCATGAGCAACAATATTGTTTTTCAAAAGGTTGGAAGGTAATAAGTAAAATCTGATATAATAAGTATATAAGAATTTTTAGATCATAAATATCACATATATTCATTTACATTAACCTTACTTTGTTTTATGTATATCAAATGAGAAAAAACAATCACATCGCTTTGTGGGGATATTGTACGCTGTAAACACGAGCGACGTTATCATATTCCCCATTAAATGTAAATTGACAATTTATAGGGTATATAATAATTTTAGAAATATAATAATATAACAAATATCATATAAATATATTAAATTATTCAATATATACATCCTTAAAAGGTGGTGATGGAAAACGAATTATATCAGTTTTCTAGGTGGTAGTCCACCGTACACACGATAAATTGTGTCTTTTCCCATTTGATAGAAGTGGAGATGGATATGGGTTATTATATTAATATAATAACATATAAATATAAATTATGTAATAGTTTTTTTATATTATCAATACTGTATAATATTTAAATGTGATGGGAGAAGAAATAAAAGGAATATGCATATTTAATAGTTTTTCAGCTTCTTTAGAGTGAATATTTAGGTATACAACAAAAACATTATTATAAGGTATTTCTAATAAAATAATACCTTTAGTATTTTTGAAGGTATGTAAGAAATATATATGAATATGTCTTGTCCAATCAAATGGGTAATATAAATGTGAAGAGTGGGAGAGGGGTGGCCTTTTATGAGTGGGGGAGAGGAAACACATGCAATCATTATAAATATAATCTAACACACCTATTTTTCTCATTACAATATACTTTAAATGTTATATAATATAGAATGAGATTAATGAAAATAAATATGTCCAAAAAGTTCGTTTAATATAATTTATGCAAATATTAACCCTCATCTTCTTATGTCTAATATGGAATCCATTTTTCAAATTCATCTCATATAAGTGGGATGATCTAATTGAAAATAAATCCACAGTTGTGATGAAATAGCGATTTTCTGAAGAGAAAATTTTCATAACCATAAAATGTTTTAATACAAAAATAAATTATTTAATTTATTAAAATGACCTAAATTATTCATATTTAAATATAATTGAACTATTTTTAAACTATAATATTTAAAATATGATTTTACTTTTTAAATAATTTTGACAAATATGCAGTTTTTTATAAAAATTTGTATTTTCTCTATTCATTAAAAAATTACTCTTCTCTAAAAATTCTCAAAATATCATCAATAGATAAATTTAAGATAACTATTTATGGAAATAATTTGTAATGAAATAAGATTTCTCAAAGTGGTACATATTAATTTTATATTATGTATATAATGCGCTACCAGTCTGCGTTTCAGAAAAATAATATTTTCATGAGGATATTTATTTATATTTGAAATGGCTGTTATTTAATCTCTAATAAATAGATAACCATTTATTTTTTATACATGTGAAAATAATAGAATTTTAATAACTTTGTTATTAATATTTACATGCTCCAACTTAATAACTAGGATATAGTTATCCTTTTTAAATAAAAATATTATAATAGATTATCTAATTTTGATTAAACCTAGTGTTGCATACTTCAAAACCTATCAAAGCTATTGAATTTATTTAAAAATAAATATTTCCTAAATTCTTAATGTGTTATATTATCTTATAATTCTTGTTTTATATGTTATTAGCACTATCAAACATGATGTTCCTCTATTAAAATCATAGCATGTAACCCGATGGGTTCTTTCTAAGAAACATATTTCATGTATTGACTATATAAATATTGAAAATATATATTCTATTTTATATTAACACAAGTGTTTATTGATTTTTAAGGATTTTTGTATATATATTATATTTATATTCCTTCTTTTATATTATTTGTTCATTAAAAAAAATACTGATAAGTGGGGTCCACAATTAAATATACCCTTGATGCATTGGTAGGTCCCATGAAATAGACTAGCTTAGTTATATTGTACAAACCTTAACTGTTTATTTAAGATATCATGGAATAAATCCTTGATGGTATGTTTTGGATGTCATTCATTTCCAATTCTATCATTATAAAATTAGTTATTTTTATGAATGTGATAATTTTAATTATATTGTAATCCATTGATATATTACATCCTTGATTTATTAGTTATATGAAAGTATTTGATACTTATTAATCCATTAATATTATCCATGATATGTACATTCCATGATAATTTCTATTTTACTCTATCCCTTACTGAGAATATGATCTCACTATCCTTATGTTTCTATATCCCTTGGTTATTAAGAAGATTATTACATATGATATGTATAGATGGGTATCATGTGTGTACAATTTTTGTAGGATACATTGAATTCTTATTGTTAAATATGGAGTCCTTACTAAATTATAATAAATAAAACCTTTGTGGGAAATATATTGGGTTTTCTTGCTAAAATATTTTTCTAATACTCAAAAATTTTAAACATAAAAGGTCTTTTGTATATAGCTAATTAATATTTAATATTGATATTGTAATTATTGATAATGGTGTTTGTGCAATTTTAGTCGGTTTCCAATCATTATTATAAATATTTTTTATTGCACCAGATCCAATAGATCAGTGTTGGGGTGTCACATAAGAAAAATGAGATAGTCTTCTCTCGTTTCTAAATCCATTTATGAGAAACCTAACATGAATACAGCGGTCCGATAGATAAATATAATGAATAGATTTTAGTTGAATTTTCTATTGGGCTCAGGATTGAATACATGGGTGTGATTGTATATCCAATGATTAAAGGAATCAATCCACACGTAGTTCAGATTATAAAAGAGTCTCCACAATGATATATCTCATATACAAGGATATTTGTGAACAATTTGGTTGACTATTCTCATTTTAGAAAGGTTTAAAGCCCAGTGTGAATGGGGAAATGAACTAATATCCAAATTTGTACCAAATATGAATAAAGATTCTATGGCCATTCCTTGGGTAGGGGAGAATTGGGTGACCATATATATAATTATTTGATAACCAAGATTTATGAATTTTATATAATGTGGGGGATTTTTTTCTTAATGAAATTTATAAAATTGTGAAGTACATGAATTGGTAAATCTTATATTAATATTGATCTCATTTAAGGAAACTTTGTCTCACCATAATCCCATCTTAATTAATTTAAGATTTCATGTATTTAAAAACATAGGTCATTTAGTTTAAAATCACTTGACTAGGAATTAGTGCCCCATAATTTATTGTTTCAAGGGGTTTAAATTTTTCTATATAGTTTCTAGTAATACATATGGGGAATTTGTAAACCCATCATGAATTTATATGAGCCTATGTATTATTATTAAGATAATTGGATTTGAGCATATGCCGAAAATTAGGAATTTTAGAATTACTACGTTTTAAAAAATAATTTAAATCTAGGGGCATATAGTTATGATTATATATGTTATTTTTTTTCATAGGTGACAATAGCTATGTAACATATGAATTAAGAGAGATATAATATGGAACAATATCTTTTGTATCAGAACATTCATTCTCATCATAGGATTGTGGCTATATCAATCATTATTGATGTATTCTAGATTGACCTTGAAAGGTCCCCGTCAGGATGATTATATTATTAAGTGGGGGAGAGAGTGAATCAGTGATTGTTTTAGTTAATGTTTACTTGAAAAAACCATCACCTCCTATTAATGATTTAATTCCCAACTTAAAAAATTTCAACCACACATCCAAACGAACCTAATTATTTACAAGGTTCAATATTTAATTAGAATTGAACAATCATTGGTATCGTTGGGAAATGATCCAATACCATAAAATATACTAGAAAACAATCCTTGAATTACAACGAGTAGGATATACCCATACACTCATGTAGCTCTATGTAATGAAATCCAATAGATCATGTGCACCATCTTTGCAAAAATAGTGTAATACATATTTTTTCTAACAACTCCTGCATCCTGTGCTTATTTTCAATTCAACAATTTTATTATATTGTAAATACTTCTTCAATTTCTTATCCTATGGAAGATAAGAACATCATGGAGTTTTTTTATTAAAACTAAATCTGATTTCACCAATATGATTCCTCTGAGTACAATTCTCCCTAATATTATTATTCTTAGTAGAATAATTCCAGGTATGATTCTCCTTGGTATAAATAATATAACATTTATTACATAAAATAGAGATGAATTGACATCACTTCAATTATTATTATGGAAAACTCAATATGATACACCATGTACAATGCTTCCTCAGTCTCGAAATCTTATCATGAGAACCACAATCCTGATTATCCAAACTGATATGATGATCATTCAATATTATTTACATGAAAAATATGTTAAATAGTTGAGTATGATAAAAATGGAGATTTATGACAGCTGAATACAATGTTGTGATCTTATCCATTCACTTTCACTTTAATCCCTCAAAACTATTTCAATAAAAGTGAATAAAAAGCATATTATTATATCTAAAAATTATATATTCTCTTTCATAAACAATACATCATAATATTAAAAGTAAAATGTTCTTTTCACCTTTTATATATGACCCCCCAAGTGGCATTGGGGGTAATCAATTTTTTTGTGAGATGGTATGTGAGAATGATATACTCTATTATACCAAATATAGGATTGATATGATACTAATGAGATGCTCAAATAAAATAGGGGGAGTAAATTGTATTCGTTAAAAATTCTTAAAGAAATTTAGTATAAACAAAATTCACAAAACCTATAAGATATATTAACTTGTGTGATTCCAGAAATGTGATTCCAGAAATCAAACATAACAAAAGTTTACACAAACTAATATTCTTACTTAAAGCGTATATAATCTTATAAAATCAGAGTACAAGTTTAAGGCAGTATATGAAAGATATACTTTCCTCAACAACTAAAACACATAGTGGAAAACAAAGTAGTAACACTACAAGTAACAAGTAGAAACTCTTTTGACCCAAAGAGAATGGTATCCAACTACCCTGGATAAGAGGTCCCTTGATTTATACATTCAAGAAATTCTCTCTAACCCAATCAAAGGTAAGCCCTCAATCCGAAGATCGATATCTGTCTTGTTATCCTTGCAAGCCCTCTATTTGTAAGGAAATAGGCACCTATGACTTCACAACCCGAAGTCTTTGATTTTAAGGAAATTGAACCACTGAACTAAGAAAATATGAACGAATTAATGTCTGAACAAGCAGTTCAAAACATTCTGCATGAAGCCTGAGAGTGTATAACATCCTGTATCTCTAGAAATCATTTCAACAAAATGTATGCACACTTTTTCAAAGATCTATATATCATCCTTTCAAATGAGCTCTTATTTATAGGGATAACTCCAATGGTCGGATCCCACCTCCAATGGTCATATTCTTCCTTGAATTTTAGAGAGACCTGTATATGTGTAACTCAAACAAAGGTTAATGAGTAACTAAATACACACCATATTTTTAGAATAAAAACAAATGTAAGCATAATCCAATATTCAGAATGTAAGTAAATGAATGTTCTCAGTCTAACCAAAAATGAATTAAGAGTCTATAAAGATATTCCGATTCTATTTTCTATGAATTCAAAACCTAAAATTATAAAGTTCAGAGTCTGAGTTTCTAGGTGTTAGGAGTCATAACTCTCATTGTTCGGAGTCATTGTTCAATGGAATTCGGAGTCAAAACTCTTAACTTTTGGAGTCATAATTCTGAGAGCTCAGATTCAGAACTCTTAAAGATTGGAGTCAAAATTTTGAGAACTCAGAGTCATAACTCTAAATAGTTCGGAGTATAATTTTTATTCATAATTATGTGAAAGAACTCGAAAGAGTTCATATTCAGAATTCGTAATCAGAATTCGGAGTCAGAACTCAGAAGAGTTCGTATCCATAATTCGTAATCAGAATTTGGAGTCAGAACTCCGAAGAATTCGTATCCAGAATTCGTAATCAAAATTTTGAGTTAGAACTCAGTAGAGTTTGTATCCGGAATTCATAATCATAATTGAGATCCTAAAATAGAATTCTTCATATCTAGAAAATAATAAGATTATAAGGTTTTTGGTTGCCAACAAAATTTTACACTTAGGAAAAATATTGATATGAACAATGAAATCTAGGTAAGGGTAAATATCCATGGGGAAGGAAACTTTCCTTATAGAAGTAAAACAAGGGGTAAAATGTGTTTTTCCTTGAAATAAGATGTTTGTGGTTTTCAAAACAAGAAGGAATGGTAAAGTTTTATGGATACCTTATTTACTTACCAATCTCCCCCAAGTATGAAGCAATGGAAAAGTCATAAGGAAGTATTTATTGACTCAACAATCTCCCCCTTTATGGAAAGCACAAACAGCCTTATGAAAAAGAAAATAAGGATTTATCAAAACATTTATTGACTTAGAGAATTAAACTTATCTCCCTTTTCACATTGGCAAAGATGAATAAGACTAACTCCCCCTTACGCATTGGAACACTAAGGATCATATTCGTGATTTCCAAAATGATATTTTTTATTATCCTGGGTATGAAAATCATTGTAATGAGAACTACCCCTAAAATGATCTCCCACTTATTTAGGGATATATCTTCTTATTCATAGAATTATTTTTCATTCTCCCCCTTTGTGATTTTCAAAAAGAGTATGAGGGAATGGAAAAAAATGGTACCTGGAATATTAGTACAAACATCCAAAAAAAGAATACACAATTTCATTGGGACTGGAATTATTTATACAACGGAAAATAGATACAATAGAAGATCATATTTAGATCTATTTTTCTTATTTTTTCCTTGGGTATCAGCTTCTTTACAATGGTTTTCTTCTTCTTTAGTTCTGTGTGATCCTCCTCTTCTTGCTTTTCATCGATTGTGATCCAATCACCTAGAGCCTTTGGGGCCTCTTCCTGAGCCTTCAGCAAGTCATCTTGCTTCACTAGCTTTTCTTCCATATTGATCCAGATATTCCACTCTATTTTACAACATTGGATAATATAATTCAACATCCCATTCAGATCATTGGCATCTTGAATTTGAGAATTTTGATCAATATTTATCTTTTCTTGAAAGTTATTTGTAATATCCATGATTTTGGTGTCATCAGTATCAAAAAAATCCTTGACATCATCTTGAAACTGATCAAGCTCTCTCAGATCTTAGACTATCATCCCCGACCAGCTAGTCATTTTCTTGCAAGATTTTTTGTTGGCTTCATAGTTGATAAAAAAGTTCATGTGTTCAACATCAATCTTTACACACCTATCCATCACCATGGATACAGAGTCTAATTTCTAAATCATGCTATGCTGGAGCATCTAGCATCTGGATTCAATTGATAGAATGATCGGAATGGTGCTTGGTAGCTTCTTCAGAGACTGAATGACAAAATCTTGTCCTAAAGCTGATGACTCTAAATCTGACATTTTTCTTAGAGAAGTTTCTTCCTCCAGCTCTACCAGCTTCCTCTTAGAGTATCCTCCTGATTCCGTATTCCTCAAAATATAATTGTTTGAGGTATCGAAAACCACTTGTTTTCCATTATTAGTTCTCAGAATAGCCTCTTCATTAGGAGACTCTTGCTCACTTCCGGACAACTACACAATCTTATCTTCATAAATGTTTTATTTTATGGATCTTGCCTCAATATATTTCGATTGAATGAGGTAATGGGAAAAACTACCTTCCTCAGAAGGATTATTCACATCATCTTGTTCCTGTTCTTCTATTGCAGGAGTAGAATGTTATGATGATCCGACTTGAGAAGTCCGGATTGAAAACTTGTCAGAATCACTTTCCTTTTCATGAAATTCTTTACATGTATTATCAGATCAACTGTTCCTTCAGTTCTTTGAGCTTCCTAAACTTCTTCCACAGTTTACTTTTCAAAACCCTTCTCTTGGGATTTTTATGGAGACATAAACGCTTTCCCCAGTGTTTGTAGTAATCGTTCAAGTAAAAAAAATTTGAATAGGAATGTTCTCTGATGATACTTCAGTATCCTTCAAAAAATATTACACATTATCTACCTCTAACATCTTATTCTTAAGCTTATTCTCTTTGACTTTATTTTATAGTTCAACATATGCCCTCTCTTTCATTGCTTTGGCCTCTGTAGGGTCCAAGCCAAACATTGGCTCCCCTTCTTTCCTATTTTTCTTAACCACCCTCTATTTAGCTATCAACTCATCTGGGGAGACTTTCTATTTCATGGGATTTAGAGGTGCTTATTGGGTTCCTTTAGCTTCTGGTACTTTTAATTATTCTACAACTTCCTTCAGTTTTCTCTTCTTTCTAGCATTCGTTGATGGTTAGGCCTCTTCTATATTTTTCGAATAGGCTTCTGTTGCTTCTACTGGAAGATCAAATAACTCTCCTGATTCCTTAGAGAATCCAATATTCATTCTCTTTAGGTTATCGTTACATAGTATCATAACTTTTCAATTCCTCGGCATGGAACTGCAAGGAATCTTTAAGGATTCAAGGCACTGAACAATGAGCTTGGAGAGAAGGGAAGGATACACAATTATCTGAGCTCTCAGATTCCCATTCTTTATATTCTCTATCGTAATGAGAATGAACTTAATGGGGTTGATATTCCATAGGTTTACCATAAAATCCAAGATGTACATATCACTTATCTTTAGAGTGTCTTTGTCACCCATTCTCAGTATGATTAGACCCTGAACCCATAACTGTAGGATCTGATTGATGGTAGACAAATGAGAAATCTGTTCGGTCCTGACATATTTAAGTCAATGACATTCCATAGAATTTCCTTTACAAAGCGTCCTTGAATATCAGGAAGCTTGTGGGAGAAAAACTCAGCTTCCACTTCATAGGACAACCCCACCAATCTATCCACCTTGGTGTAAGAGAGTGCATATGTTTTTCCATAACTCTTGAATGAAAACTTATCTCTCCCTTATTCCTTAAAGAAACAAGATGATTCATAAGATTCTATTAGTAGATCTGGATAGAAAACATCATGATCTCATGTCTTCAAAATAGATACACTCTCTCACCCATTAAGTCTACTATTCGTTGAATTGATAGATTCATACTTGTTGAAAAACATCGGATGCACCAACGTTTCACTATATATTTTCCACTCTGAAATCGGTTTGACTCAAGACATATCATGATAAGAAATTTCAGAAGACATTCGGACTTGAGAAAAACATTGAAAATTCGGAACAGGGTTTTGAAGTTGGGCAGAGCATCGAAATACAACATATTTGAAAACTAATGTGGGAAAACCAACTAGGGTCCCCTTTTATAGGTTTTGAAGCTATGATTCATCTTACCATTTCAATCCAATGGCTACGAATTCTTCTGATCAGATCTCACGGTTAAAAATATAGCCGTAAGTAAAATTTGATAGGATCCAATCTTTTGATGTTTTTAAATGAAAACATTAGGATTTCTGAAAACTAGAATCTGTTGAATTTAAAAAAAAAGAAACTAACAGCAAGTAGAAAAATCACAACAAAGATTAAATAAAGGAATCATACCATTCAGATTTCCTTGATGATTATTCATAGTAAGAACTTATTTCTTGAAGAACGTTTGATTCTGAATATTTGATTACCAAAAAAACATTACAATATATTTTAGTATGGAAATTTTCATTAAATAAATTTTGGGTAAAACAATCTCCATTATGGAAATTATGAGTACGAAAATATTTATTACGGAAAATTTTGAAACAGAAAATGACTACAAAAAAATTTGAGAACAAGATTAACAAAAATTGTGAAAACTCATTTACGAAATATTTTGAAAACTCCATTATGAAAATTTTTGAATACTACATTATGAAAATATTTTGAAAACACATTAAGAAAATTTTGAAAATTCCATTATGAAAAATTATGAAAACTCCATTACAAAAAGGTTTGAATACACTATTATAAAAAAGTTTTAAAACACTATTACGAATGTTTTTTTGAAAAGTTACAAGAAAATATACCCCCTCTAAAAACAATTTTCTGTTACAAAGACATTTAACAAGTAAAACATTCAAAATAAATTTTTTTCGATGAAGAACGATGTTACCTATACCAATAATTTCTCCCTTAGCATTATCTACAAAAGTTACTTTTACTCCTTTCGTCTTAATAATATTTTCAAAGAAGTTTTTGTTACCAAACATGTTCCAAGAACATCCACTATCCCTGAACCAATTGTTGATGTTGGTTCCTTATTTATTTTCCTGAAAATAAGAAAGTTAGACTTTCTGAATCCATGATTTCATGGATCCTGAATTGTTAGTCAATTTTTTTTGGGTATCCACAATTTATTAGAGAAATAATTTTTCTGAAACACAAGGGATTGAACTTTTTTCAAGGAAATATTTTTCTTCCAATGCCCACCACTTTGAAATTTAGTTCAAAAAGGGGCTTTATAAGGAACAAAATTGTTTTTTTAAAACTGGTTTTAGGTGAGTATAACCTACTCCAGAAGTGTTTCCTTCAGGATTGATTTGAGAATACCCCTGGTCAAAAGTTTCCTACCCAGATGTAAATTTCTCAAGTAGTTTCATAAGGGAAAATATTTCAGATTTCAGTCTGATTACTAAATTCTTATCCTTAGGAATAATTTCCTTAAAGTTATATTTTTCCTCAAAAACATTTATCTTTGAAATAGAATTCTTAAAATCTTTATAAAGTTCTTCATTAATAGAATTTTCCTCCTAAAGGTATTTTGAAATTTTTTATAAATTCTCATATTTATCTCCAAGATCTCTAGAAAGATCTAAAATCTCTTTTGTAATAATTTCTTCCCTAGTATTTTCCTTGTCTAATTACATAGAAATTTTACAATTTCATGCTTCTAGAAAATTGGAAAATATTGATACATCTTCATATGAAGGTATTTATTCATTTACAAGGGATGATGTATCTTCATTAGATGTATTATTTTCAGAATAGTAATTCTTATCAAAAGATAAATTGGTTAAAGCCTCGGAAGAGCGTACCTTTTCCATATGACATGTATTAGTGAAAGAAGTAGTAGAAATGAATCCCATGTTCTTTTGTACTGATGAATCATATTTAGAATATTCCCTTTCTGAAGAATCTCTATAGCTAGAACTCGGTGTATCATTTTCCTTATGGATTTTCTTGTGCTTTGAATTAATGAATTTCTTCTTATACCTTCTGAAATCCTTCCCTTCTTTTTTAATGAAGGGCAGTCAGTTCTGATATGACATGTTCTTCTAGATTTATAAAAAGTAACTTATCGATCTTTATAATATATATTGTCTCTATTCTTGTACTTATTATGATAAATATTTTAAGCTAAAATCTTGTTCATTCTCAGAGCAAGATTTTCTAATTCATTATTAGACTTTTCTATCTCACTAGAATCTGACTAAATACTGACTTTCGTTGACTTTGATCTAGTTAATCTTTCAAGGGTCTTGGATTTCAAATGATTAGAAGTAGTTGTAAAATAATATACTCCATTCCCATTCTTCTACTTAACATTTTCAACATCTCTCTTCATTCTAGTTTCATGCTGAAGAAGAGTTCCAAACAACTCAACTAGGAAAATCTGGGTGAATTTCATATTCTCATCAATAGTTGTCCTCTTGGACTCCCATTAATTTCTCATAATATCTATGATCATATCTATAAGGGCATCATCATCCAAACCTTTTTCTCCCTTATATTGAAATCTATTCACGATATTCATAATCCTTTGCTGGACATTGCTTATAGTTTATCCATAAGGAAAGTTAATGATATGATATTCAGCTCTCAACATAGCTCTTCTTGTCTCTATGACTTTAGATGTACCAAAATGTGTAACTTCAAGTTTCATCCAGATACTGTTTTCTGTTTCACCCAATCATATTTGATTATAGATGTTCCTAGTCATGGAACATAACAATGTATATCGGACTCTGTAGTTTGCTTGATATTCAGATTTCTCTATATTTGAAAAGGTTCTTAATTCTGTATCTTGAATCTTGTAGTCTCCAGTTAGCATTAGATTTTTATCAACTCCAGTATTGATAAAAAAATTATTCATACTATCTCTCCAGTACTCATAATCATTTCCATAAAAATAGGAGGTCTGGTAGTATTTATATTATCAATAGAGCCAACATTCAAACCTGCTATCAATGAGAAAATCTTTGCAACCAAATCTAGTTAGTAATATAAGTTTCTAAAGTAGAGAAAATATCCTAATCAAGGAACTAGATATTTTATATTTAAGGAAAAGAAACTCTGAAAAATGTGAATCAATGTTTGATTACGAAAATATGAATCCAGAAATTCTATTCTGAGAACCATTAGCAGAAAAAACCTATATGTGAATATAAGTATTTCAGAGACCATCCTCCGATACCAATTGTGAGATGGTATGTGAGTATGATATAATATATAATACCAAATGTAGGATCAATATGATAATAATGAGATTCTCAAATACAAGGGGGTGAATTATATTCTTTAAAAATCCTTAAGGAAATTTAGTATAAACAAAATTCACAACACCTCTAAGTTCTATGAACTTTCTTGATTCCAGAAAAGTGATTCTAGAAATGAAACTGTACAAAAGTTTACACAAACTAAGGCTCTAGCTTAAAGCATATAGAATATTATAAAATCAAAGTACAAGTTTAAGAACGTATATGAAAGTTATACTTTCCACAACAACTAAAACACATAGCAGAAAACAAATTAGTGACACTACAAGTAACAAGTACAAAATCTTTTAACACAAATATAAGGGTATTTAACAACCCGAGATAAGAGGTACCTTGATTTTTACTTTCATGAAAGTCTATATTACAAAAAAACTAGTTAATACCTCAATACGAATACTGGTATCTGTCATGTTATCCTTGTAATCCCTTGATTTGTATGGAAATCGACACCTATGACTTCACAACTTGATGTCTCTAATTTTATGGAAATCGAACCTCTTCACTAAGCAAATATGAATGAAGAAATGTTTGAACAAACAGCTCAAAACATTCTGCATGAAGCCTGAGAGTTTATTAGAGATTCTCTCTCTAGAAATCACGTTATCATCATGTACGCACACTTTGTCAAAGATCTATATATCTTCCTCTCAAATGAGATCCAATTTATAGGCACAAGTTCAACGGTCGGCTCGCTCCTCCAACGGTCATATTATTCCTTAAATATAAGAGGGAACTATATACGTGTAACTCAAACAACAGTTAATGAGTAACTGAATACATGAAATCAGTTTAGAATAAAAACAAGTGTAAGAATAATCCATTATTCGGAATGCAAGTAAATTAATGATTGGAGTCTAACCAAAAAGGAATTTTGATTCATTAAAGATATTCAGATTCTGTTTTCAAGGAATTTGGAATCTAAACATATAATGTTCTGAGTCTGAGTTTCTAGGAGTTTGGAGTAATAACTCTCAGTGTTCGAAGTTATAGTTCGTTGGAATTCAGATTCAGAACTCTTAACGTTCAATGTCAGAATTCTGAGAACTTGGAGTCATAACTCTTAATGTTCAGAGTTAGAATTCTAAGAACCCAGAGTCAGAACTATAAATAGTTATGAGTTAGAATTATTATTCAGAATTCGGTGTCAGAACATGGAAGAGTTCATATTCATAATTCGTAATCCGAATTCGTAGTCAAAACTCGAAAGAGTTCGTATCCATAATTCTTAATTAGAATTCGGAGTCAGAACTCAGAAGAGTTTGTATCCATAATTTGTAATTAGAATTTGGAGTCATAACTCAGAATATTTCGTATCCAGAATTCATAATCAGAATTTGGATCCAAAACAGAATTCTTCATATCTAGGAAATTATATGATTCTGAGGTTTTTGGTTACAAACGGAATTTTACACTTAGGAAAAACATTAATATGAACAATGAAAACTTGGTAAGGGTAAATTTCCTTGGGGAAGAAATTTTTCCTTATATAAGTAAAACAAGGGGTAAAATGAGTATTTCTATCAAATAAGGTGTTTGGGATTTTCAAAACAAGAAGGAATGGTAAAGTCATAAGGATTCCTTATTGACTTAAAAATCTCTCCCAATTATGAATGAAAGGAAAAGTCATAAGGAAAACCTTATTGACTCAACAATGTTTTCATGAAATAATAAAATTATCCATAATCTCAATTTCCCCTAAAATATCAGGTGAATTTTGAATTCATAAACTTTTCTTAAAGAATCTATATTGATCTACAATGTGCACTTCTTCTTCAGGATTTCATTTAAAATTATATTTTAATATAGATAAATGGGTCTGAATTTATGAATAAAATTTATTCAAAGAAAATCTCTATATAAATTTAATGAAAATGTATGAAGAAATAGATACCACTCAAAATGATGATTACAATCATTCATTGGAAATTCAAGATCCCCCTATAAGTCATTAAAAATTATCTACATTAAAACCACTTTAACTTATTCACATTATATATTGACCTAGTTTAAAATATAAAAAAATTAATCTTTGCTACAAAGGATCTTGACCCAATTAAAATATATATTATCTCCATCATTTCGTCACATTTTCTCTTTACCTAGTTAAGATTCAAAACATCTTTTTATTCCCTTCTTTGGACATATTTGATGAAACCACTTCAAGAGAACCAAAAAGTAATTCAAATAATGACCCTCTTGATGAAGAAATTTAAAAACAATGAAAGATCATTTGTCTCTTCCATCAGTAATTCAATCATCCATATATATCAGGTTGAGTATGATTTTCCATATTATGATTTTTCTAACTAGGATTGTCCTGAATATGATTGTTTTTTGGTTCCATCATTATGAATATGATTATACTAGGTATGAAATTTTTTTTGAGCCTAAGTATGATTATCCTAGGAATGTAGGATATCTTATTCATATGATGATTAATTGGATGCTACAGTTCTTTATAATGATAATTCTAGGTATGATTATTCAGATTTTCATATTTAGCACCATTATTCTTTGCATTCACCTAGATACTAGACATCTAGGTACAATGTTTTGGGTATGACTCCCATAATCCTTTTATTTCTTTCTTAGTCTAAATCCAATTGTCATGAGTATGATTCCTTTTCAATTGGAAACTTGATTTTCTTCTCTTCCACCTAGATATGATGGATATGGGTCTGATTATTCCATTCCACTTTTCCTTTTTCATCAATCAAAATTGCATCATAAGTTCTCCAATAAAATAATGATTTGTGAAATTTGAATCAAAAAATAATCGTCACATTTATTTTTATCATTGTCATATAGACTCTAACGCATCATCAAAACAATAACTCATTTCATATCGAATTTTTAGTGAATCCAATGATTATTAACTTCTCATTACGATAATCTCACATTCTAGACCCAAGGTAACTCTGATCCGAATCTTTTCTTTCAAACAACATCTCCTTTTTATGATGGAAAGAGTGAGTCTAATTCTTTTGAAAAAATGAGTCAACACGATTCTCATGAAATATAATGTATGGGGATTCCCCTTTCATCTGAAACTCCCTTGAAAAAACATTTAATTCTTCAACAATAAATGAAATCATTTGAAAACAACCACGTTTGTCTTCAACTTGGACCTAACACTCCCCCTAAATTTAATTGTCACCATGTTTCTTAAATAAAATAACTTGGTATCCTCAAGATATTTATTATTTATCAACTATTCTAATCCAATGTGAGATAAACCATTATAGGAATCAAGAATCATTGATAGCAAAACCATGTTGTCCAAAAGTAGTGATTATGATAACTTTTTTATTTTTTTTATTTTTATAACCTTCTTTAAACTCATCTTTTCTTCATGATTCTTGTAATATAAAATAATTTCATTTCCGAAAACCACTCCAACAAAATTTTTTAATAGTTCTATAAAAAAATTCCAAATTCACAACTAACCCATGAATCTTTCTATTTATATGGAATACATTGATTTATAAAAACAAAACTCCCCCTTGAAAAAACAATCCAAAAGTAAGATGAGAGAGGGTATATAAACTCATACCTCAACTGTGAATAGAATGATGTTGGAAACTCATGTTCACACGTAGTTTAGTGAATGATCCCTTTTGTAAGGGATTTATAAATATTTCAATAGCATGTTCTGACAATGGAACACAATCCATCAATAATTCCTTCTTCCCCACATGGTCTTGGATTATATAATATTTGATATCAATATTTTTTGAATGGGATGGTTGAACAGGAATTCAAGTTAGATTGATTTTTCCTTCATTGTCACAACCCAAGAGTTAGAGTAACTTCTCATCCACAAGTAAATCCTCCAATTCAGTTTTCATCAACATAAGATGAGTAGGGGATTGAGTATAAGAAACATACTTCGCGTTAGCCATATTGAGTGTTACAAAATTATATTTTCTTAAATTCCATTTAACAAATTATTTCACAAAAAGAATACATCACAATATATAGGTATTTTGTCATCAAAATTCCTTGAATAATCAGCATCTGAATACCCAAACAATTCAATATGATCTGAGCTACCATACCTAAAAATAAATTCCATTATTCCTAAAATGTATTTAAGAATTATTTTTCCAGTAATTAAATTTGATTCTTTTAGTGAAATCTGAAATACTTAATATAAGGTAACAATATAAAATATTCCAGGTATTGTGGTTTCCACATACAATAAACATCCAATTAAATTTCAAAACACATTCTAGTTAATTTATTTGGTATTGTTATATTTTGACAACATTATTACCACTAATATTGGTTTGGAAACATTATTTTGGTTTTCGATGAAAAACCTCTTACGATGATACTTAATATAATTTTCTTGAAAAATAAAAATGTATTCCTTCCTTTGATATATTTTTAACCCAAGAAAGTATTTAATTTCCCCTAGGAAAGAAATTTAAAATACCATTTCATTTCTTCATCAAACCTTTCATAACTTCTTTCATCATTCATATCAATGATAATGTAATCGACGTAAAAAATAAAAATGAGAGAATATACTTTGTTTTCTCTGATATAAAGATTGATATATATTATTTATTTCATGAAATTAATATTCATGAATGTATGTAATTTGTAATACCAAGCCCCTGGAGCTTGTTATAAGCCATAAAAATCATTTTTCAATATGAACACATGAAATTCACGTTTTATAAAAAAAATACACAATGTTGTTCAATATAAAATTCACCGTGAAGATAACCATTCATGAATAAAGATTTAACATATATTAGAATGATCTTATAGCCTCGTTGTGCCGCTATTATGAGAAATATTTTAATTGTTTTATGTATTTCCACCAGACGAAATATTTTGTCCACATAAAAACTGTTGATTGGAGAACACCCTTTTTACACGAATATTAATTTATTTCTTATAACATCAGCTTCTTCATTTATATTGTTATAGAAAACCAAATTTTTTCCAATGATGTTTTTGTTTTATAGATTGGGTAAAATTTCCCAGGTATTATTCTTTTCAATCTAATGCAACTCTTCATATATAGACTGAACCCATTCTGAATGATCGTCATCTTCTTTCACATCATTCAGCTCTACTTTTGAATACATATAAGTATGTGTGATAGCATTCATTATTCTTCTTGTCTGAACCATTAGATGTTGATAACCAATTATATTATAAGAATCCACATTCTTCGTCAGCCTTCATGGAGATTTTCGATTGTATTCATCATCACATGAAATAGAATAGTCTGACTCCTAATCTTGATTAAGAATACATTTGTCTCTATCATTATATGAATTTTTTTTGAAAAATATATTTCTAATATTTATCATCTTTCATAGTATGTTTGTATTCCTCTTATCTTTCAATCGCTTTCACATCAAATAAATCAAAAATTATTATAGTTTCCTTGTTGAAACATCAATATATTCATCCTTTGTATCTTTTCCATGAAATATTCCATCTTCTCATTTATGCTCAAACATTCCATAGTTTTCATCTT
Organism: Viscum album; assembly: GCA_963277665.1. Taxonomy (NCBI): domain Eukaryota; kingdom Viridiplantae; phylum Streptophyta; class Magnoliopsida; order Santalales; family Viscaceae; genus Viscum; species Viscum album. The sequence goes on from OY728121.1 coordinate 958,532,043, forward strand.
TCATCTTTATGAAACATGGACACCCAAGAACTCTTATATGATTTAAACATGATGTTTTTCCTTAAAACTTTTCATATATATTCAAATCTGACTGAGACCTTTAAAAAAATTGTTCAGGATATAAATAGTAGTACTCATGGCTTTCATCCAAAAGTATTGAGAATGATCAAGTTCAAGTAACATAGTTCATACCATTTCTACCAAACATCAATTTTTTCTTTCAGCAACCCCATTAGTTGAGTAGTGTATGGGGAACTATACTCATTCCAAATTCCATACTACCAATGATATCCATTGAATTATTCACTTCTGAATTAACTTCTGTAATATATTCCCAACTTCTTCCCAGAATACTCACATTATTTCTCATCTTTTCTTCTAAAACTTTTAAAAAAATTCAAAGAATATTATTTATGTTTCATATACATAAAAAGTTTATTGCGAGTAAAACAATCTATGAAATTGATGAAGTACATATATAAGTTTTTTAATTTGTTTTTTATAAGACAATAGATATCATAATGAAATAACTCAAGGGGTTGTTTGGAACAAATCTAAAATATCTTATGCATAAAATTTGTAATATTTCTATTCGGAAAAAATAGTACAAAACCAATCTCTTCTTCATGGAAAATTTGGATTGAATCAGACACTATCTATTTTAGATAACATGCACACGTTTCCTTGAACAATGTGTCCCAAAATTTTATGAATCTATTGATTCTATTCTACTATACTAATGTAACAAGTGTTTTTATTACATCAATTTGAAACAAAAGCCATTTTGTACATTTTCCTCCTATAATAATTTTTCTATCTTCCCCACATTTCAAAACAAACCCAAATTTTTTAATGATAACTTTTTTACCCCCATTACACAATTATAAAACACTTAGAAAATTGTTTTTCATCCCATAAACATGAATATAATTCTTGGACTTCATATTTTATTTCCCAATAATGGATGATCCAACACCTTTAGTTTTCACATAATCATCTTTTCCAAATTTCACATTGTCTTTTTTAAAATCATTCATTTTAATTAGCAATTTAAAATCGAAAATCATATAAGAAGAGCATACACTATCAAGAATCCATCTTCATTGACATTATGTTTATTTCAATGTAGTTTCAATAACAAGATACTTTTCTTCTTCCTTTTCATTCTTCATTTTCATCTTCTGAGAATTGTTAATAATATTTTGTTACACTGGTAATAAAACAAGGCATCCTTTTGTAAGGTGTACAATTTATTCACACCTTTCAATAAAAATTTCTAATGATTTTAAAATATATTCAATTTTTTCTTTACATTTCGAATGAATCTTCAAAACTACATTCTTAGACTTCATATTTCAAGGGAATTTACTCCCCCACAAACCATTCCTTTCATAAACTATAGAATAATGTAATTGTTGTTGGTTAAACCGACATCTATTTTCCATATGTCCAAATCCACCACAATACTAGCAATATTCATAGAATGAGTATTTTCCTCTAAAACATCGATATTGGTGGGAATTGTGAATATGTTTCATAGAAAATATTTGGTCTTTATATTTTATCCCATCATACGTTTATTCATCATCAAGACTATTCTTCTCCATTTCAGCCTTAATAGAATCAGAAGTGTCTGAAACATTTCCAGATCTAGATAAAGCATTTTCAAACATAGGATATCATGTATCTCCTGAATTATTCTCTTTTTCAATATTGGCCACACACATCACTTTCCTAGATTTCTTCTTTTCAGATAATATTCCTTATTTCATCTCAACATATAAAGGTAACTTTTTTTGATCCTTCGCAGGTTTCCAATTTCGAGTGATTTCAGAATCTTAAAATATTTAATTTTGGAAACATGTATTTATCAATTCATATTTAGGGACTTTTTAAAAGACAGCTTCCAACTCATCTTCTTTTTTTCCTTCATCTTCACCTCTAGGTGATAATTACAATTATTTTCTTCTTCAAGATATTTCATCAACTCATAAATATATTTTATCAGCCTTACTTTCTCCTTAAAAAAACATTATTTATTTTTTATTGAAGAACATTAATCTTACATATTTGATTTGTTTTATTTTCATGATTTTTGATCTCTCTCAAAAATTCTTTCAACTCTTCTTTCAGATGTTGTTCAAATTGAGTTTCTTCTTTTTTAGAACCACATAACTTTAATTCTTCATCCTTTACTGTTTTAGTAATAATATTTTCTATACGATACTCAATTGGTTTTTCTAATTCAACATATCTTCATTCTTTTTGTTCTCCATATTTATATAACAATCTTATTGTGTATGAATTTAATAAATTCTTACCTTTCCCTGTGGAATACAACTTTTTTTGTCACCTTGTTTCTCCCATGATCTTCTTGTCTTTTTTTATTCTTCTTCACTATCATCTAATTTAATTCTTCGATGAAAAATGACAACATGGTTTCCAATAAATCCACAGTAAAAAAATTAATGGATATTTCCCTTTAAATTTCTCTATACATCTTTTCAATTTTTTCTTAAAATAATCATAAAATATTGTCAATAATTTTATATACCTTATATTCTAAATCAGATTTTCCATGTTCATCATCAATAAAAATCTTCATTGATTCTTCTTTATTAACAAAAATGAAATACATTTCTGTAGAAACCCTTTTTTTCTTTCAATATATATATATATATCCCTTGTCATTTCTTCTATATCGATAGTGCTATGAAAATCTTTAAACGATAAATTTTCTGGAGATTTTTCTCCTAGGGAAGAAATTTTTGCATCAAACTTATCGATAAGGATTCAATAAATCTTTTAAACTGTAGTAGAATCACTTACCTTAAAAAAGACAACTGATTGTATATAATATTCCATTTAACTTATTAAATAATTTTCTAATTGATTTTGCTCACCCATATTCAGATATTCATATTTCAATCTTAAAACTTTTAGTTATGTATTATTCACTTTTGTATTTCCTTCAAATATATTTTTCAGTTTACCCTATATACATTTGGAATATATGTAATAGGATCATTAAAATCAATAAGACGAATCACATCTATTTCATCTTCAAAAGTGTCATATCAATTAGACATATGAAATTTCAACATTATATCTTTCCAGATATCATAATTCATTCCATTGAAGACCATAATACCATAATTGTTAAAATAAATAAAATTATCCATCAGAAAAGTATAAGTAAAGGGAACCTACCCTCGGATACCACTTGAAAGTGCCCAGTTAGGATGATTGTATCATTGAGAGGGGATAGAGTGAATTAATGATACCTTTTATTTTTATGTATCCTTAAAACAAACATTGCCTCTTCTTAAAGATAATAATTATTTTTTTTTGAAAACGATTCAACAACACATCCAAAAAAACACAATTATTTACAAGTTTTACTATTCAATAAGAATAGCTACATATTTTTTATGGATTATAAATGATCCAATACAATACAATACACTAGAAAAAAATCTATGGAATACAACATGTAGGATATACCCTTATACTAATGTATCACTATTTAAACAATTTCAATAGCATATGTGAACCCTTTAATAATATATAGGGAAATATAATGTTTGTGTAACAACTCATTTAACCTATGATTATTTTCAATCACACAACAATATTAAATTGAGAACACTTCCTCAATTTCATTCCCAGAAAAGATTACAGCTTCCTAGATATTATTATGAAAACTCAGTCTTATTTCACTAGTCCAATTCCCCTAAGTATGATTCTCCCTAATTTTTTTATTCTTGTTATGATACTACCTAGTACGATTCTCCCATGTATGAATATATAACATTAATTGAATATGATAGAGATGAATCAACACCAGTAAAATTTTGAGTATGAAAACCTCTGTATGACACTCCCTGTATGATTCTTCCATAGTTCTCAAATCTCAGAGTGGTAATACTAAATCTAATTACCTACCTCGATACATTGATCATCTGAATATGATTGACAATACGAATATGGCAAATAGATGAGTAAGATTATCATTGAGTATGATGATCATCTAAATAAGATATTATGATCATGTCGCATCAATTTCAAATCAATCCGTGAAAACATTTTCTTCAAAAATTAATATGGAATCATTTTTTTCTCTCTACAATTAAGAGAATCCCTCTGAGGAATAATAAAACAGTCATCATAAAAGTACATTTCACTTTTCACCTTTTATAGGGGACCCCAAGTGAAATTTGTGGGAATATCAAAAAAATACCATTTAATAAAATTCACACTAATATGAACTTACAATAAAATATTTTCTGAATTTTGAGTTTATCTAATCTTTTGTAAGCTCTATGATTCTTCTAAAATCATACATTCTTATTGAGAATTTTATTTCAATTTTTATTCTGATTTCAATAGCTAGGTCCAATTTTCAAAATTTCATTTACTCAAAACTAAATATTTTATCAATTGAAAGTAAATGTATAAAGAAATTGAAACCACCCATAATAAAGAAAATTATTTTTCTTTTGAATGTTCAGTTACCGCTTCATAACACATTTAAGACTATTTTCCTTCAAATCAGTTTTAATTTTTTTATTCTTATCATAAACCAGATGGAAATATAAAAAAATTCATCTTAGATACAATAGATCTTAAAATTAATAATCTACACATCATCTCATTCATTTATTCAATTTTTTCATGACCCAGTTAAGATACAAAACTTATTATTCTCCCCGTATCTTGAACCGCATGAAAAACTAACTTGAATCGAACAATAATTTAATTATACTCTTAACCCACAGTACAAATACATTATCAAGCACATCAAAGTTAATCTATCTATTCATTTATAAATTAACTCATTCATCCATCTCAACTTTAGTGTGATTTTCCATAATATGAACATTCTGAGTATTATTGTCCTGGATATGATAATTTCTGGGTACAATCATTATAAATATGATTATGTTGGGTATGATATTTTTCTTTTTGAGCTTTCTTATGATTATCCAAGGTATTAATGTTTTCTTATGCATATTATGAATGATTGGACGATGCAGTTCTTGAAAATCATCATTCTGGGTACGATTATTCTGATTAATAACTTTAGAACCTTCTTTTTTTCCTTCCACATAGATTTGATACATATGTGTACAGTCTTTTGAGAATGATTCCCAGAAACCTATTCTATCTTTCTCAACCTGAATGAGGTTGTCATGATAATTATTCTTTTTCTATTGGAATTATCTCTTTCATCTACTCCATTGAATACGAAATAACTAGGTCTTATTTGTAATACCACGTTTTCATTTTCTTCCACATAGCATGCATGATATGATATCCAATAAAATTATGATTTATGATATACGAATGAGAAAAGGAATGTCAAATTTAATTTAATCATTGTCATGTAGAACTTGAAACTTCATTAAGACAATCACTTCTTTCATATCAAATTCATAGTGAATTCAATGATAATTAATTCCACATTATGATTATATCCCATTCTAAACCCAATGTGATTCTGATCAATATCTTATCTTTCAAACATATTCACCTTGTTACAATTGATAGAGTGAGTATGATTATTTTGAAAACATGACTGAATATGATTCTCACAAAATACAAAGTGAGGCTGTGTAGAGAACCAAAGCAGGAGGAATATGGACATTACATTAATTATTCGGAATACATAATACATAATAAGAACCAATACTCAAGGACCGTAATAATTTAGTGTATTTGGAAACTCGGAACATAATCTTCTAATCGTGGTGAAAGATCTTCAACATCTCACATAAAGATCTTCTCATTTTGTTTTCTTACCTGAATACTTTCATTAAATCATGGGGAAAAGAAAACATATAAAGGGCGAGCTAAAATGGTCAGTAAGGGTGAGAATGGATAAAATAAAACAAATCATATAAATTTGAACTTAAAAACATGAACATAATGTTTAAACATCAAAATCCTGAGCAGTGACATAAAACATGGAAATACATAAGGCATATATCATAAAGAAACATTAATCATGATAAAATAGCATGTGAATAAAACAGGTGATTGTGGAAACCATTAAGCACATGATATGAATTCCAAAGTAGCCAATGCATTGCTGCCAAGACCATCTTAGTGGACAAAGTCCCTTTCTGAATCGAGATCACTCCTCGTTCCAGTCCTGTGTTACTGAACCGGATTACCCTACCATTCCAGCCATGTATATCTCAGGAGATATAAATCATTACCCAATTCATCGGAGAGAGATATAGGTCTCACCCATCTCATAATGAGATCATTCTTACTTGTGCCACAAAATAAACATAAAACATTCATCATAACCCAAAAAAATGGGTTTCATAAACATCATCCCACCATCCCATAATCCATATAAAACAAATGAATATTTCATCATAAGAAAAGTGAAACCATGTAAATCATATAGACATTATACTTGAAACATTCACATATGAAATAATTTCATCTTAGATGAAAAATGGTTTTGATAAAACACTTGAAATGAATTCTTCAGTAAAATATCCTTTCTTCTTCAAAATCATTTTCTTTTCACAAAATTCCATGCAATTTTAAAAGAAAAGTATTTTGTTGAAAATAGTCATAAGATATTGTAGAGTAAGCTTCATGAAAATGAGGCGTTATGAAACCATAAAAATCCATTCACGCAATATAAGTTAAAAATAACATTCTTCTTGTACTTTTTTCAGAAAATCCATAAAGTACCTCGTATGGTAAACAAAAGAAATATTCCTTCCATACGATGTGGTAAAAGTAAAAAAAGGGTAAGAATGACATTAAACATACATGAAAGAAGAGTAGAAATTTTATGAAAACATTTTGAGAACATATGGACATGGATAATAAACATAAACCCACTAAATACTTACGAATAAACAATCTCAGATAAGAATGAGATTGTAATAATTTTCCATTACCTTAGGTCCGATATGCTTCCTACATATCCGAACCTCCTTTGTAATGATTTCGATAATGTAATTTATTTATTAGTGAATAATATTCATTGTTATTTTATCATATATGGTTCACTAATGACTTTATATTACCCGTTCTTTTGTAAATTCCATGTTAAAGCAATGTTTTGGGTAAAATCGTTTCATTTATCATACGTCTTTGGACATGTTTTTATTGATATTATTACTTATATCATGATTTAATTAATTCCAGAATGTAAAACATGATTTATATATAATATATATTCAGTATATACATGTATATATATGTGATATATTGATAAATTTAATGAAATACACCGTTCATGGAGACGGCATGCCGTACATATGCATGAACGCTGTTTTCGTTTCCTTATTGAATTGAATGGAATTAAGTAGATGAAATAAATATATATAAACATAATACAGTATCATTATGATGTCATATATTTAATTATTATTCATTATATATATTTTATAATAATTAATGAATGGTTAAGATGGAGAATGAATCTCATCGTGTCGTGGAGACGGTAGTCCGTACGTACGCACGAGTGATGATATCATTCCCATGATCATGGAATTGAATTGAAGGGTATGTATAATATTTAAGAATCAATATAACTTTACAATAATAATATATAGTCATTTATTTACACCATTATACCCATCCAAGTAATGTGGTGGTTGAAAATAGATTTCACCACGGCGTGGAGATCTTATTACGTACGCACGCATGCGCAGTGATTTCATTTTCCATAGGATCAAAAGAAGGTGAAATAGGGTTGTATAATATTTATAATATCATATCATTATACGAGTGATAAAAATGTAATTACTTCATAATGAAACAACTAAATAATAAGAAGTAGAAGAAGAAGAAGAAATAATGTTGAAAGAATAGGTAATGGATATTACCTCTTCTTTGAAGCGCCTCTTCTTAACCTCCTATTTGGACATTATAGTTGGTCTTTGAAGAAGACCAGGACCTCTACGATTATTCTAGGGAAGTCATGAAGAGAATTTAGTAGGGTTTTTCCGAGCTTGAAGGCTCAATGTGGCGTGAGGAGGAGAGGGATGATGTGTCCTTTTGTAAGGGAGGAGAGGGGCACCGTTGAAAAAACTAAAAATTTTATTTTATTATAAAGTCATATTAAGTTTTTAATAGCTCAAAATTGATTTATTTAGAAGATAAGGTGGGACTGGGTCGACATCCTCTCATACAATATATTTTATACATGTTTAGGTAACTATTTTAACCTTATCGTTTAGATTTAACTCTAAGTTAAATAATTTATCTTTTACCCTGTCTTCTTGTTTTCTTACAGTATATGGTTAATAAACTTACTATAATAAGAAAAAAGAACCCCAAGTTGTTTATTATCAATATATATATCCTTATATAAGTAATTTGGCCGAACTTTATATTTTTAGGAATAAAATAACATTTAATAATATAATATTTTTTTAAGAACTATTTTTTGTCAATTTTGAAACTATTTGGTAATTGATTTTTGTGGAAATCATAAAAGCATGATTAATTCAAAATACGTTAATTTAATAAATATTAAAATGTCATATTAACCTATAAAATTATTTTAATTCATAAAAAGTCTCAAATTACATTAATTTGGGTATTTATAACATCAATTATGTTAATATTTCATTAATAAGATAATTACTGCATCATCATTTTGTCATAAATAAATTAAATAATTTAATGTATAAAAATTATAAATAAAATACCATTATGTAGGAAATATTTTCAGATTTTTTAATGAATATTTATAGTCGAATATATCTTATGTATAACCCTGTATTAAAAATTATTTAGTTATTAAGCTTTGGTTTTAACTATTTTAACCCATCTTTAAAAAAATTAATAATAAATGTCCTAATCTAATAAAAGTGGACCTAAATGGTCATATTTTATTCCTGAGGTTTTTTGGTAGAATTACACTATTCCAATAGAATTAGGACATGTGTTAGGGTAATAATTATATCAATTTTAACCTTAATTACCCTTTTTACTTTTAACCGTGGTAAATAAAAGTAAAAAGTTATTATTCACCAAAAATTATTTTCATCTCATTGAACCACATTTTACTCCTTGATATTATCCGTGTCTCTCGGATTTTCAAAATTCCACTCACAAAAGTGTTAAAATTATGTTTTATATAAATTTTCAAACTCTCCTTGGAGGTGGATAAATGACGGTGAAAATTTCAATAAAATTTTTATATGTATAAAATTATTATAAAATGATTCCAATGAATTACATTAAACTTATATAGTTATTATGTATCAATTTTTACCTATCATACATTAAAAGAAAATAAATAATTATTTAAATAAAAAGTCTATTTTTAAATAGTAACCCAGTGTTTTCACTATTCATCAAAAATATTACATTTTCAGAAAAATACCAAAATCTCACCCAAGGATAATTTCGATATTTCGAATCCAAAAATGAAGTCCATTTTGAAAGATATAATTTATAAAATTTCAAAAAGTTGATATTACTATTCATAATGGCTAGTTCATAGTAATATTATAATAATATCTCGTTTAGTGAAACTCGGTGTTGCGTACTACAAACGCTATTGAGGAAGGTCTTGATTGCGTGTAATGTAGGCAAGTCAGGGATGCACGTAGTGAAACTTCTGTTTGGTGTTGTGTAAAACATAATCAAAACTTATTTAATTTATACATTAAACAAAATCTAAACTTAATGTTGCGTATAATAATTTCCTCAAAATGAAAATGAAATCATGTGTAGCACAAGCCAAGAATAGTGTTGTGTATACTACAAGCTAATACAGTGCTACGTATAGTATAAGATAATCTTGGTGTAGTATATAATAAAAGAAAATAGAGAAATTAAATATAATATATCTCATTAAATCTCGGGGTGTTACATCTACCCCCCATAAAATGAATTTCTCCATCGAAATTCGTCGAGGTTATAAATGGTTTAATACTCAAAAGTTTCTTTAATAGAATCCCACATCGTAAAAAGGAATAACAAAAACAATCTTTAAAAAATGAAGTATAAAACATAATGGTTACCCAAATTAACTAATCACTGGGTTTCCACATTGGAGAACATAGGTTAAAATATGCATATGGAAGGGAAATCTGACCATCATGTTCTGATAGAGAGTGGTAGAGAACATGGCTATGAAAAATCCAACAATAACAAAGCCATAGATTTATGATGTTCTAAGGTAATATCTGATTCATCAGATATAAGGGCACTAGGACAACATTTTTGGTTTTCAAGATCATTTCCCTAAAGTTGATGAAATTGGAATTAGAAGAAATACATTATTGATTTTCTTACAGTCTCACCGTTGGTCGTTCCATGGACAATTTCCACTTCATCTATTAAAAAAATGAAGCTAAATTTGTCATTCGTGAAGTGTTAGCAGATCATGTGATAGAATGATGGGTCATACCATCTGTTTCAATCAAAAGGTTAGAAAAAGTTATCAAATATTCATAAGTCCATTTATGGAGATGTTAATCGTATATGATTCCAAAAATGAACTTATACTTCATCTATCATACTAGTTAATAAAATAAAACTAGTTTCTACTAACCATGGACTTCTTGTAGGCCAGTGGTAGGCGATAAAGGCATGTCGCACTTCAGTTGTGGGTTTGATTTCCATAGCCTTGTCTGACGTGACGGGTTATCGCCCATCCTGCAGGATGTCCTTTTTCTAAAACTACATTAGTATAACATTCCATAAATAATATCGAAAAAAATACTCGCCTTAAAAAATTATATCTGATGTCCAACATAATCCATTCCACCCTTTAATATTATCAAAAATACTTATGTCCAATCTCATAGTGTAAAGAAAATGATTATTTAAGAGGTCACATATGAAGTACGTGAATACCATCATGTATCCCCCATATATCATACAATGTATCTTGTTGGTCACATTCCAAACATTCAAATGCCTTAATAATCTATTCTTTTGAAAAAATGAATACCCATTGAACCTTAGTGAAAAAATTAATGTTGTCAAAAGTTAACTCTTTCCACATACCAAAATCCGAAAATTTCTATATACTCAAACCATGATATAACTTTGTCCTTATATTAGTCATGAGCTCATTAATACTAGTAAAAATATCATTATCTCCTTATCCCTTCATTATGCACATATCATCTACTTTCCAAAAAATATATGAACAACCTTTCATGGTTACTGGTACCATTAAAAATATACTTTCAATTACTCAAGGAAAAACAATAGTGTAACAATCCTTATATGTGTCTTTATTCCATAGTACCATTACATATACAACATAACTCTTGATAAACGTAAATCATTCCACTACCTTCTTAAACCATTGACCGAGCTTCAATAATTATTTCATCTCATAGATCATTTGTAGTCTCTTCATCATCATCAACATTAATACTACCCATACATCCATGCTGATTATTTTCATGAGATTTTCCCTTAGGTAATTGGTTTGCATAATTCCTGTACATTCCACATTTAAAACATTTATCCATTGTCGATGTCTTAGCAATACCATTATCCTTGTCCATGGTGTTAATTGATCCTTTTCCTTTTCAATTACTGGCTTTGTGTCCTTCTTTTCCACAACCAAAGCATCTTCCATTTCCATTGATACATTCTCCTTGATGTCTCTTCCCCCATGATTCACATGAGGAAAATTGAACTTTTTCCCTATATTATCATCATGAAACTCCTTCTTTCTCTTATTAACTGAGTCGGGAAACCTACCAAAGTTGAGATTATTGATCATATTATGAGATTGCTGATTAGGCATAATAATGATGTTTCGCCTTCAAAATCCCATTTCATTTGCTTGATCATGAATAATATCATTCCATTGTCCATCATATTCTCCATTAACACGAATCTTCTGGTTTCCAGCCATTTTTTAAAACCCAAAAAGAATAGTGTGAGAGGCATAAATCATGCTAGGAAAAAAACAAAATCAAGGGGAGTACTTTCAATCTCTAACATCAAAAGTTTAATCCTAGGTTATTAATGATCGTTATCATAATTATAGGATTGTAACCTATAATTATACCTAACCTTAGAGGCATCCCTAGATATACCTTAGAAATATCTATAGGGATTTCACTAAAGTTTTTGCATCCTAGTTTCCAAAGGTTAACTAATCCTTTCCTCTGATACCACTGTAGAGACACAAAACTTGAAATACATGGACATTGCATTACTTTTTCGGAATACTTAATAAATAATAAGAACCAATACTCAAGGAACATAATATTTTAGTGTCTTTGGAACCTCGAAACATAATCTTCTAATCATGGTGAAATATCTTCAACATCTCCTATAAAGATCTTCCCCTTTTGTTTTCTTACCTTAAAACATTCTTTAAATCCTGGCGAAAAGAAAACATATAAAGGGAGAGCTCAAATGCTCAGTAAGGGTAAACATGGATAAAATAAAACAAATCATATACATTTGAGCTTAAAAACATGAACATAATGTTTAAACATCAAAATTTTGATCAATGACATAAAACATTGAAGTGCATAAGGCATATATCATAAAGAAACATTAATCAGGATAAAATACCATGGGAATAAAACATGTGATTATTGAAACCATTAATTACATGATATGATTTCCATAGTAGCCAAGGCATCGCTGCCAAGACCATCTTAGTGGACAAAGTCCCTTTCTGAATCGAGTTCACTCCTCGTTCGAGTCCTGTATTACTGAACCGGATTAACTTATCATTCCAACCATGTCTATCTCATGAGATATAAATCTTACCCAATGAATTGGAGGGAGATATTGGTCCCACCCATCTCATAATTAAATAATTCTTACTTGTTCCACAAAATAAACTTAAAACATTGATCATAGCCCAAAAAAATAAAATGGGATTCATAAACATTGTCCCATCATCACATAATCCATATAAAACAAATGGATATTTCATCATATGAAAATTGAAACCATGTAAATCATAGAGACATTATAATTGAAACATACATATATGAAATAATGTCGTCTTAGATGGAAAATGGTTTTGATAAAACACTTGAAATGAATTCTTGAAGAAAATTTCCTTTCTTCTTCAAAATCATTTTCTTTTCACAAAATTCCATGCAATTTTAAAAGAAAAGTGTTTTTTGGAAAATAGTCATAAAATATTGTAGAGTAAGATTCCTGAAAATGAGGCGTTATGAAACCGTAAAAATCCGTTCACAACGTATAAGTTAAAAATAACATTCTTCACGTACTTTTGTCAGAAAAGTCAAAAATTACATCGTATGGTAATCAAAAGAAAGATTCCTTCCATATGATGTGGTAAAAGTAAAAAAAATGGTAAGAATGACTTTAAAAATATATGAAAAAAATGTAAACATTTTATGAAAACATTTTGAGAACATATGGACATAGATAATAAACATAACCCCAGTAAATACTTACGAATAAACAATCTCGGATAAGAATGAGATTGGAATAATTATCTCTTACCTTAGGTACGATATGCTTTGTACGTATCCGAAAATCATGTTTAATGATATAAATAATGTCATTTACTTATTATAGAATAATATTCATTGTTATTATATCATATATAGTTCACTTATGACTTTATATTACCCGTTCTTTTGTAAATTCCATGTTAAAGCAACGTTTTGGGTAAAATCATTTCATTTATCATAGGTCATTAGAATTGTTGTTCATGATATTATTACTTATATCCTGATTTAATTAATTCAAGAATATAAAACATGATTTATATATAATATATATTCAGCATATATATATATATATGATATATTTATAATTGGATTGAAATATGTCATTCATGGAGACGGTAGGCTGTACATACGCATGAATGATGTTTTCATTTCTTTATTGAATTGAATGGAATTAAGTATATGAAATACATATATATATACATAAATCCATTATCATTATTATTTCATATATTTCATTATTATTCATTATATATACTTTATAATCATTCATGAATGGTTAACATGGAGAATGAATCTCATCGCGTCCTGGAGACGGTAGTCCGTACGTACGCATGAGCGATGATATCATTCCCATGATTGTGAAATTTTATTGAAGCATATGTATAATATATCATAATCAATATCACTTTACAATAATCATATATAGTTATTTATTTTCACCATTATACCCATCCATGTAAGGTGGCGGTCGAAAACATATTACACCACGTCGTGGAGACGGTATTCCGAACGTACGCACGCGCGATGATTTCATTTCCGTAGGATTGATAGAAGGTGAAATTGGGTTCTTTCATATTTATAATAACATATCAGTATATTAGTGATACATATGTTATTACTTCATAATTAAACAACTAAAGAAGAATATGTAGAAAAAGAAGAAATAATGTTGAAAGAATCGGTAATGGATATTACCTAATCTTTGAAGCCCCTCTTCTTAACCTCCTATTTGGGCAATAGAGTTAGTCTTTAAGGAAGACCAGGACCTCTAGGATTATTCTAGGAAAGTGGAGAATATAATTTGATAGGGTTTGGCTGAGCATGAAGGCTCATGGTGGTGTGAGGAGGAGAAGGATGAGTTGCCCTTTTATAATGGAGGAGAGGGGCACCTTTGAAAAAACTAAAAATATTATTTTATTATAAAGTCATATTCGGTTTTTAATAGCTCAAAATTGATTTATTTCGAAGATAAGGTGGGGATAGGTCTAAATCCTCTCATAAAGTAGAATTTAGACAAGTTTAGGTTAATATTTTAACCTTATCATTTAGATTTAACTCTAAGTTAAATAATTTATCTTTTACCGTGTCTTCTTGTTTTCTTAAAATATATGGTTAATAAACTTACTATAACAAGCCAAAATAACCCCAAGTTGTTTATTATTAATATATATATCCTTATCTAAGTAATGTTTCCGAACCTTAGATTTTTAGGAATAAAAAAACAATTAATAATATAATATTCGTTTTAAAAACTATTTTATGTCAATTTTGACACTATTTGGTAATTGATTTTTGTGAAAATCATAACAACATGATTAGTTAAAAAAAAGTTAATTAAATAAATACTAACATGTCATATTAACCTATAAAATTATTGTAATTCATAAAAAGACTCAAACTACATGTATTTGGGTATTAATAACATCAATTATGTTAATATTTTATTAATAAGATAATTACTACGTCATCATTGTGTCATAAATAAATTAAATTATTTAATGTCTAAAAATTATAAATAAAATACCATTATGTAGGAAATATTTTTATCTTTCTAATTATTATTTATAGTCGAATTAATCTTATGTATAACCCTATATTAGAAATTATTTATTTATTAAACATTGGGTTTAACTATTTTAACCCTTCATTAAGAAAATTAATAATAAATGTCCTAATCTAATCCAAGTCTACTTAAATGGTCATATTTTATTCCTAAAGTGGTTTTTGGTCTAATTAAACTTATCCAATAGAATTATGACATGTGTTGGGGTAATAATAATATCATTTTTTACCCTTAATTACCCTATTTACTTTTAACCGTGGTAAATAAATGTAAAAAGTTACTATTCACCAAAAATTATTTTCATCTCATTGAACAACATTTCACTCCTTGATATTAACCGTATCTCTTGGATTTTCGAAATTCCACTCACAGAAGCTGTAAAATTATGTTTTATATAAAATTTTAAACTCTCCTAGGAGGTGTGTAAAAGACGTTGAAAAGTTTAATAAAATTTTTATTTGTCTAAAATTATTATAAAATGACTCCAATGAATTACATTGAACATAAATAGGTAGTATGTATAAATTTTTACCTGAAATAAATTTAAATAAAATAAATAATTATTTAAATAAAAAGTTGGTTTTTAAATATTAACCCAGTGTTTTCAGTATTCATCAAAAATGAAATGTTTTCAGAAAAATAAAAAAATTTCACCCTAGGATAATTTCGATATTCAGAAAACAAAAATGAACTCCATATTGAAAGATAAAATTTATAAAATTTCAAAAAATTGGGTATTACTATTCATAACGGCTAGTTCATAATAATATTATAATAATATATCGTTTAGTGATATTCGATATTGGGTACTACACATGCTATCGAGGAAGGTCTTGATTGCGTGTAATACAAGGCAAGTCAGGGTTGCGTGTAGGGAAAGCTCTATTTTGTGTTGCATATGACATAATCAAAACTTATTTCATTTATACATTAATCAAAATCTATACTTAATGTTGCGTAGATTAATTTCCACAAAATGAACTTGAAATTGTGTGTAACACGAGCCAAGAATAGTGTTTTGTGTACTGCAAGCTAATACAGTGTTGCATATAGTACATGCTAATCTTGGTGTAGTGTATAATAGAAGACATCAATGAAATTAAAAATAATATATCTCATAAAATCTTGGGGTGTTACAGGTTGTTTACCTTTCATCACAAGAATCCATTGATTAAATAAATCCTTCTTTAATAATAAAAGATATCATTAGAAAAAACCACCTTCATCTTATGCTTGGTCCTAACAGACCTGGATCAATTATGGGAGGGGTAAAATTATTTTTTCCTAACACAAATCCATGAATGTAGGAATCTTATACGACTAGGTATGTCTAATTATACGTAAATTTATATTGCTTCTTGGGATTATAGATAAAATCCATGTGCGTATAGGGATATTAAATGGATCAATATCTCATATAATTAAATTATTCTTCTAAAGGTAGTCCCATATATATATATAGTTTCTGGTCTAATAAGATAGACTACATTTATTTTAGTATAATATAATGAAATAAATAAATTTTCCCTTGGATTTTAATTTCATTATTTTTGGACATTTTTGTGTTTTATTACATCAAGTGAACATGATATTATAAATGCACTGTGAAATTATAAAAATTTTTTCTTCAGAAGACATGAATTGGTGGATGCAATGAAAATTTCGTCATTTATTATGATCTATGTGCAGTATCCAATGGATTAGAACTTAGTTAAAGATTATAAAAATTTAAATTTTTCCTCAATCATTGGAAGAATCATCATGGACATCTTAAGGGTTATGTTGGTCGACACTTATTCTCATTGGAAGAATAAACTGTGGTGAATGTTTTTAATGAATACTTATGTAACTCGATAACCAGGAGTATCCATATATTCCTGTATACACATCATTTTTTAATCATATTTAATAACATAACCATGTCCGATTTGAAATTAAACATTTTCAAAACATAGATACATTGGGTAGGGAGATGTGAGTTTAGTTAGACCACAATGGAAAGGACTGCCTCTTTCAAAGAAATAAAAGAATATGGGGTTAGTTGTGTGGTAGTATGTGTTATGGAGTGATAATCCCATCGAGTATCTATCAATATTTTTTCTAAGAATTCTTTTTCATATACACCGTATTCTAAATAATACCAGAGCGAGTCTTGTAAAAATAATATACCTCTCTATTAATTTTCTAATAGTAGAAAGATTTGTGGCTATACTAAATGTTGTATTATAAATACATGACATCTAAATCCAAAGTCTATAAATTCTTCTTTCAATCTATTAATATAATATGAGGTACACTATATCTAGTGATAATATTAGTTTTATGGAAGTGGATGAAAACCATTGTCTTGAATTCCATTACGAATATAACCTTGTACTACTTTGGGAAGAAATTGTTGGTGTTTTGTTTTATGTAAAACATTCTTGATATATCTCCACAACATCAATTCACTAGAATGATTATTACCATGACTATGAGGTATCATGAAACAACTCTTAGGGGTTTATTGATGAATTTGGAACATAAATAAAAGGAACGTAGTTTTTTTGGGGAACTCTATAAAATCTTGCGTCATTGAAGGCCAAAAGCATCCATGTTTTATTTTTTAATTAATGTATTTCTGTTTTGACATATGGGAACAAAAATTTCCGTATATAACTTCTTTTTATAACATAGCGGTTATCTCATCCCTCAATGAACCTAATGTGGATACCTAATAATTACCTCTTTTGAGAACTCTCAGTGAATTTTGTTTATCATAAAGGATAACATTTTTATCCTTCCTCTGAAAATATTCTTTTTTAGCATGATTAAAAATAATAAATACACTTTTGATGTATTCAATTATGTGGTATCATTATCTAACTATGTTATTGATTGTTGATGATTTGGGAATTATTTGATTCTAGGTGGTACTAATTTCAATGATTCTATAAATAATATTATTATGTAATGGAGATACCAACATATTATGTGAAATATGGATGATTGTATCATTATAGTCTATGACTTCATGTGTTTTGGCTACATTAAAAAATTCATCATCACATGAATTATACATATACAAGACATGAGTTATTGTTATCTCAGAGGGTAATTCCTCCTTCAACCTTCATAAATAAAAAATAATGTGGTTCAGTTCAACCTTTTGGGGTCATATTAACCATTAATTTTCATATTTACTATATATTAATCATCCTAGATGATCATGTGGGTCCTTGATATTTACATAGACATCTCCAACACTATGTTGTTTGATTGATATTTAAATCCTTTATTACTGAAACCTTACAATAGAATGTATTAATTGCATAAAAATTCTTTTATAGGTGATTTGAGAAAAATTCTCAAAAAAATATATTCAGCATTAAATTTTCCCTTCCACTCCCTATTGGGAATCTATCATCAAAATCAAAGTACAACTTCAATATTTGAGTTTTTCCATTAATGGATACTTTAACTCATTGTGAAATTGTAGTAGATAAATTCCCACCATTATTTATATCTAGTTACCATTAGATTGATTAGAATGTATTTATGTGGAACAATGTGTGATACCATGTGGGCCTTGTGATGCTGAAAATAATGTCTTAGGTTTATAATCATGATCATTAATATGAGGTAGTTCATCTCATTATCATATTACTCGGTCTCAGTATCTAGTATTACTCTTATGAGTTAGTATAAAATATTCACCTTTCCTACAAAATTCAATTTTTAAATTAGGTTTCAAATTACTTTATCCGAGGAAGAAACATACAAGATCAAAATCTCCCATCTATAAATAAAATTAATATTGATTGTTGAAGATGATACAACTTGATATCATTTAAATATTCTATAAAAGTCTGTTCCAACTAATTGACAACCCCTTTATTTGTCAAATACATAATGGGTAATCACATTCCAATGACTATGGATGTAAAGAACCTCTTGTGGATAAGACATCCCAGAGTCCCCTCAACACCTTAATATTTTAAAGGGGTAGAATATTAATTATTGGTTTAAAAATTTAGGGATTTTTTCGATACTATAATATATTACCATGACACTACAGAATTTTTCAAATGTTACCTCGAAGATACATTTTTGGGGGTTTATATTCTAATTGTCTTTCTATATCTATTAAGTATTGTTTCATAATCGAATTTTTTCCCAAAATCATTAATGATTAACCACTATATTGTCTGTGTATCATTATATGGTCTTCCCCATAAACGGGATTCATGATTTGATTCATGGAATGATAGTATATAGTAAAAAAAATCATCAAGACACAGGGAGTTACAATTAAGTGAGAAGATTTGCTGATATGAGTTCTTATTCTTCTTCCCATTCTACTATTATTACATTTTTGAGAGTATATAATTAAAGTTATATTTTATATTTTAAAAATGGTATAGATGCATAGTTAGACCCTTAAGATGTTAATGTGAATCTAGCATTTTCTAGGTAATCTTAAATATCTTCTCCTTTACCCTCACTATCAATTAGGGTAGAAGATTCCTTGATTACAAGATATTCATGAATTAATGTGGATGAATTTTTATTCAAAACATTATTATTTATGAATAAATCATATTTTCCTCCCTAAATCATGATTTGGTGGATGCTAAAAATATCACGAGGACATGGCTAAATTTGATAAGACCCCTTTCATTTCTCCTTCACCAACGGCAAAGGTCTATTTGATTGAATTTACTAATCTTGTGAATGAATAATTATCATATTAATAATAACCAGTAGTATAACTCTTGGGGAGATTTATCAAATGGATGGTAAAATAGCATTTTTCTTTGTCTATAGTGATTGATTGATGGGTGTATCCTCCTGACGCTCATATGAACTAAGGTTTATAAAAAAATGAATTACTAAATAACATATAAATGAAATGATTATTTGATTGATCATGATTATTTTACTAAATATTATTTTTTTCCAAAAAATAGTTTTTTATGAGTTCACTCCATGGAATTATGGGAGATATTTCAAAATCATTGGGGTTGTTCTTGAGATATCATTTTATACAATAGGTTGTTGCCCATTTATTTTGGATAAAAAATTATACTATATAATGATATATATCATACTCAAAAGTGTTATTATTACCATAAATTACACTTAATTACCTACTAATATTTTATTTTAGCCAATGATGGTATAATTTTCATACCATAATTTAATTTTAGATACAAATCCTTCCAAATATAGTTTTGTGATCAATTTTTTCTAAGAAAACCATAATGTCAACGTCCCAGATATGGTCTCCATACATGGTTTTGAGATTGATCCTTCCAATATCATTCTATTCACATGGATTATACCCTTGGATCCTTAGGTTAGAAGGGTAAAATGGGAATCATAGTATCCCTTGCATTAAAATTTCTAAATATCTGTGACATCAATTAAGATCTATTACCAATCATGGCCCAAAAAATATAAATTCCATTTATTTTACTAGATTTCTGAAAGTGAATTAATAATTCATAAACCATCAATATATATTTGTATAGGGTCCTGATTCGTCCTTATATGGTAGCCTCCTTTTCATTTTTCATAAAGTAGATGATTATATTGCACAATGATGGATCAGTTTCAACAATATATGCCACTGTAGTAATGAATTCAGTCTCAAACTATTATGTGATTTGAACGGATTTAATGAGTGACTCTATATTATCTTTAATGAGGTTAACATAATTTAGAATATAGATTTTTCATTGGTAAATAATTTTTTTTTCACGATATCGTACATCTTGAATATGGGAATTTTATCATTTTTGTGAGGATACTCCCAAACCTAAATCCCAGAGGATGAGGTTAAATTTTATTGAGGATACATTCCCTTTGAAAAATTCAAGGATAGTTCATTAAATTTTGATTAGTCTATTTCATATATTAGGAGTTGTAAGTATGACTAAAAATTTAAAATTATTTAGTTGATCCTCAAATATTATTTAATCTCATTTGAATTTGGATGATAAACGAGTAGATTGATACTCATGTTGAGGTTACTAAAGTTCATATCATTATAGTTCTATATAATTTATTTCTTTAATGGATTAAATTCATGAATGTGAGGTTATATGTTGACCTCATATTCCTTGATCTCATCATCCTCTCTATCTTACCCATCAAATTTGAATGCAGAACTCAGATTCATATTTTTATTATTTCATAAAGGCGAGGTCTAGGAATTGAATTACATTGATATAACCATATTATGACACATAATAAGACAAATTGGTTGGTCTCTAGGGAGTCTTATTTATAATTTTAGAAGTGGAAATGGGATGGAAACCCCCTGGAAGAATTATTTTTTGGAATGATATTCAAACATGGAAATTGATATATCAATCAAGGATCAGATTTCATGTATGGAAAATGTCCCAAATCATGTTACATCAATTATTGAGAAATATTTCTTCTCTTCCATTGGGGAATTTTGGGCTTCAGAGCCGGCTATCATTGAAACCCTCTCCTCTAATGGTTTTTATATGAATCATACTATCATCACTTCTAATTTCAAGTGGATGGGTGACCTGAACAAGAGATTTATGAGGCCCTACATGTGCACTTTTTCATGGATAGTGGCCCATTAGAAAATCCCTCTTAATAATTATCTTCAAACATGTGGGGTCTCCATCTACCCTAGATTTTTATTATGTCATCTTCATATGGAGGATGTTGATATCCTCTTTATCAGTTCCAAAGTAGCCTCAGCAATGTCGAAGGTAGTATATGAAATTTTCAAGGTGCATATTTCATGAGAAAACACTATCTGAGACTTCATGAGGAGCTAGTCATACCTGAATTTGTCGCTGTAAATTATAATAAATTTTTAGGCTGCTTTGGGGGAGCAGGATCAATATATTTAGATTTACATAAAAAATTCCATTCATTATTTTTAGCCTTTTTATATGGGTTGTGAATTTTACAATATACTTGCTGATTTGCATAATGGTATTACTCTGTGAGGTTTGTTTTTTGACACTTCCATCCATGTCCTTTCGGTTCTTAATTTTGTGGGGGTCGACGAGAATTTTCGGGCCCCCTTGGAATGTCGGAAGTATTAGGGTAGGCCCCATTTAATAATAGGATAAAGATCCACTCAAATGGTTCTTCAAGAGGGAATCCAGGACCTTCGGACTTTGGGGAGATTTTCAGAGACCATCAAGGTCACACCGTTGGATGTATTTATTGATCATTTGGTAATGCCTCCGCTCTTGAAGCTGAAATCCATGGTGTTATTATAGAGGATGAGAAAGCTTAGTAGTGTTGTTGGAATAAGGTATAACTAGAATGTGACTATACAACTATGGATCTTTCTATTAGAACTGGTTCGTTTCACCTCTATTGGAAGCTCACCAATCACTAGGACAGATTATTGGATCGTCACTTCTCAAAGGAGCATATTTTCACTCATGATTAAAAATAAGAAAACACATTGGTAGATGGTCTGGCTAAAAAGGGTGTTAATGGTGTTGGTTATCATCGGGATGATCAAGTACCAAGGGATATCCTTCCCATTTTGTGGAGGAATCTGTGTAAATCCTCTATTTTCAATCTTTTATATGTATTAGTTTTTCTAATAAAGAGGTCGTTATTTTTTTGGGAATGATATCAATCTGTTATAAAAATGGTATGGTTCCCATATCCTTATTTTGGGGAAAATGATTTTCCTCATAGTGATGGAGGTAGGACATCTGAGAGTGTCTAGACCTCTTTGGGTACTAATAAGGGATCATACTGTATGGTTTTCTTCAATTAGGGAGGAATTCAATTTATTATTGATGATTGTGATGATGATGATGATGATGTAATATTTTATATCCTAAGGGGAGACGTAATCAAAAGTAACTAGTTAATTTTACCTCTGAGTAAAGAATATTCACAGTGGATCCATTTCTTAGTCATTAAATCATCAAAATTTTGTGCACATTTTCTCAAAAAATCCTATAACTCTCTTTCCTCCATAGGTGGGATGAAATATTAAAAATTCATCTATGTATTAGGTTTAACAAATTTAACATCCTGATAGTAAATAATAATATTATTGATGTAATTATATAAAAACATTATTTTTAATGTCCCCATTCATCTTATATAATGAGAATTAATTTGGGTGGTTCTTCTAACAAACTTCATTTGTATTTTTATCCTCTGGTATTTTATGAAAATATTTATCTATGGTTGGGAAAATATACCCTATAAAATTTTATCAATAGAGTTAATAAATTTTAATTTTATATTCCCCAAAACATATAAATTTATTATCATTATTCCCTTCTCAATGAGGGAATGTTTTTCTGTTACTTCCATTTGTATGGATGCACCACATTTTATTGAATGGTTATGGTTTCTAGAGATAGTTTTTGTTCTTGTTAAGTGTGATAGTTTTGGTATTTTTTGTACAAGGTTTCTTCAATAAATAAATTTTTTTGGCCCTGATTTGGGCTTGGACAATCCTATGAGATCCTCAATGTTCTATTCCATAGAAAACTTATCTTGAAATATAAATGCACATTTCATAAAATGTTTCAATGGATACTACTCAACATTAATATTATTATATAGATATCTAGTAGCTTTTCCTGAATGAATTTCATTTTCACCAAACAAGAAAATTCCATCCACTAGGAAAGAAAATATGATAAACTCTAATCACGTGCTTCATTAAATTTGAGAGATAGAAGATTTTTGCATTTTAAATCATTAGTTGAACTGATATATAAATTTATAAAGAATTAATCCCAACGAAAAATGAAAAAATTTGTTAAGTTGTTGTATAAGAGAAAATATTATCTCTTTATATTATTACAATGAATCTAAGATTCCTTACTTACTTCGATTGTAGTGTTCACAT
Organism: Viscum album; assembly: GCA_963277665.1. Lineage (NCBI taxonomy): Eukaryota > Viridiplantae > Streptophyta > Magnoliopsida > Santalales > Viscaceae > Viscum > Viscum album. The sequence continues at coordinate 958,556,155 of OY728121.1, forward strand.
CATGGTTTGACATCCTGATATGAAGTATGTGAGTCCCTAGACAAGGTCACTTGTGTTATTTAGGATTAGGATGTTAGGGTTCCTAAAGTAAGGTGGAGGTGGAGTAACATAAATCAACTCATGATATTTCATTCTCCATGACTACCAATAGGGTTGAATCCTAATCAGAGGTTGTGGAAAGAGCCTCACATAAGTTAATTTTTTTTCAACTTATATTTTGTAAGAGACATCCTATGATAGATTTTATTTAAATTAAATTGATAGCTAACATAGTAGAGGAATATATTTATTGACTTTGGCCACTTGGTTTAGGGACAATGTTCTTTTAATCCAAGAGTAGGTTACATTTCTATAATATAATATTTTTGGTTAATCACATTCGGCTAACTAAATATTCACTAGAGGGTATAAATTTTCTAACATAAGTTAATTTTACTTAGTAAGAGTATTTCCATTGAGTAATTAAGCATTTTGATTCCAAAATTCCTCAATTTAGGATTTAGACAACAATTTTTTACATTCTATATATAATGAATCCCATCGAGTCTTGGGTGCATCATAACCAATCATTTTCACTAATCATTTAATGATGTTTGATGGGCCTATGTTGGTGGATTCTTTGGAAGATCTCCAATATTTTGATTATATCTTTGAAGATGGGTACACTTATCTTCATTAATTATTTTGATATCAATCATGTTTCCAATAGTTGTTACCTCACCACACTCTTCTATTATAGTGTTATGCCCCATATTTTCTATATGGTGGGGTGTAGTTATATTAATTGATCTGATGTTAATTGTGGGATTCATATACAGATATTTCATTGAGTAGAGATAGGATTTATCATTATCTAAATATTAATCAATGGAAATATCGTAAATATCCCTGACATCAGTTTTCTTAGAAGATAATTCTGATAAGACCCCTATTATTCTCGATATACCCTCCTTGTGGTTACCCCAGTAATGAATTTCAGTGGTTGATGTTAAGATATTCCCCAATATAATCTACTGAACACATATCCAATAATTATGATATATCACACAATGAAATGAACTATCAGGGATTCCCCTATGTGATCAATACTAATATGGAGAATACCAACTTATATAGAGGAGGAGGGTAATAATTCCACAAGACATCTGGGTTGTGGTTGTCTTCACAAAATCCTTATCACATAATAGGCCTATTGGGGATTTTATGAACATAAGTTTTGTGGAGATAAATATTCCCCCATCCCTATGGGAAGCGGTTGATCCCAAAATACCAAAATGCATCGATTATAAAATTATTTATAACATTTTTTTTCTTTAACCAGAGAATGTGATGGGTGTACAACATTTTTTGGTCATGAATTATTCACCATTGAGGGTTTCTAAGTAATTTATATTTTTTCTTTCCTTTACATAGAGGATTATTTAATAATTATAACATCTTGATTTATGAGTTATTCAATGTCCCACTCCCATTGAATATTTCATTTTAGATATCTTGAGATAGAGAGTGTATATAGGATAAAACAACAAGAATATGTAGATCTTAGGCCTCAAACATGACCTGAGGATATGAAGTTACATGAACTCTTCCCCAAGGGTCATTTTTCTATCAAGTTGAGTTAAAGTCATAAAATTGTATTTGAATTATCCAATGCTAAAAAAATTTGGTGGGGGAATCAATGATTTCTTGGAAGAGAACCATTATTCTATTGATACCATCATAATAAATCCTCATTATTTTCATTCATGAAATTAGTTTTTGAGACACTAAAGAGGAATCTAATTCAACATTATAAGAATGAAATCATCTATCCATTAAATTGTAGGCCTATTCCACATAATATAGCTATCATATCTTGATATTGTGGACTCATCTTTCAGTTACTCACCATGGAATCATCTTTCAAAACCTCTAAAATATTATTCTTGGATGTTATTATATTCTAGAACATAGTTTTTATATTTCCGTCAATAAAATATTCCTATGTTACCATATTATTCTCCTCATCCTTATATGGGAATTATTTTATCTAAAATAATAAATATGGTCATTTAATGGATCCTTTATCAATCGGTGTTGGGGTTTTAATAACTTTATTGTATTCTTAAATGAATATGCGGTGTAGGAGAGGCATAAATAGTGACAGTCTCTTCAAAAATACGATAGATTGGGGTGAAACATTGTTGACTATTAATGAGGAAATGAGTATGTAAAATATCATATTTTTATGTGACTCCATATATGAGTTCATCCTAGATAAACTTTTTTCATTTAGAGAAAGTTATACTAAGGTGATAGATCACTCGATGGAGGAATTATGCAATGATAACCATAGGGAAAAACTCCATGTGGGACTTTATATTCAAAATGTTGGATAATAAATCTTATATGGATTGATGTCTAGTTTTGGGGATGAACTCCGAAACATACACCCTAGGGAAGACCTCCACGGTGTGTGGTCTAGATTTCAGGGGTGAGGACCTTCATTGTTTCTAATACCTAATGTATTGGAAAGGGGAGTAACTTCTTACTCGTTGAAATTTTTTGTATGGAAAGTATTTTTTCAACTAGTTTCATTTTTTGGACCTTCATGATTGATTTTAATATTTTTATATGGAGGAATTCTTAGGTAGGTAATCTATGATGGTCTTCTAGATATTCCAATCGTAGTACTATGGGAATGACCTCTTTGGTTATTTATTCCATCTCCAATCTCCGACGATTCTATTTATTCTAAAGTCATTATTTATATATGTTTTAGTTATTTATGAATATATGTCTTTATCAAGGTAGGGATATAATCCTTCTACTAATTTTTATATTACCATTGATTTATATGTATATAAATTTATGGTTAGTCAATCAAGGCTAGATCCTTAATTATGATATGATTTTCCAAATACATGGAACAATCCTATTATGTGTGAACCCTAATAAGGAACCTCCTTCCCATTATAGGTATATGCCAATGGAATTATCACATAACATCAGGAATATTCCAACATACATCACAATATAGAAAAGGTATGAGAATATGACCTCATTTTTGTTCTTAAATCAATATCACAACATGTTGATTGGCCACCATGGTGAGTAACTGAATATTAGCCTTTTCCTTGATGGGTGCCACATGGATATAATAATGGGAATCATGCATGTGTGTAATACTATAGGCCAACCATTTTTTCACACCACAACAAGATTTTATCTCATCTATTATGAGAAAGAATACATTATTACAACAGATCCATTTTTAGAGTATACTGATGTGCTCCATTGGTGTTAGGAGGAATATGAGCCTCTCGTGAACCAACTTTTGAGGAATACTAGTGAAATATAGTTGGAACAAGAATATATGACCAATATAGTTCATTATTCTTGTCCATAATATGATTACTAACCTCATTAATGATGGTGGGAATATAGTCCTAGTCCTATGTATCAATTGAAGAAGACATATAGGAACCTCTAATGGTAGAATAATGAATTTTGTCTATATCCCTTAATTCCATTGTGACTTTTTAATAGTGTTCCAATATTTCCACTCCCATGATATATATTTATCTTTTAAATAGTTTAGTTGGGATTTTAGACAACCCTAAAATTTAGGTTAAGATTTAAAAATGGGATTATTAATTAATAGTGGTTATATAGGCATAATATTAACTGTGAATTGGGATACGGACCCAATTGTGCATTTTACAAGGATTGATGGAATAAATCATCTTTGAGAAGATAAATTTTTGCATTTTACATTGATTCTAAGAAAATATGGTGACATGTTCCATTTCTAAATTATAGAACATTATGGAAATCTTATATAGTAGGAATTGGAGTTTGGGATGATTACTAATCTTTTTGGTCTTCCTTCATCAGATTGATACCTTCCTAGGCCCTCGTGTCTAAGTAAAAAAAGTTATAATACTACGGGTATCTTATTTTTTTATGAGGTGGGGAGTGTATTTCATGATAATAATATTAGATATGGTTGGTTTGGTCCTTCATAGGTGGATCCGAGGTGTTAGTGTGGATGTGGTTAGCTCCTTCCTATATCTCACAACAATAAGTATGTATGGTGTTGTCACATTATGGGGTTAAGAATAAAAATCAATTTAATGATGATATATGAACCAGGGGGTCTATCACTCAACTTTTAATAGGATATATTGGGTACAATTACCTTCTATTTAGATGAACTATAACATTTTCAATATCTATGGAATATGTGTGGTTACAAAATTTCAATGTAGTAATTTTGGTGGCAACAATAAGGCTACTAGGTTTTTTCCATAAGAGGTTTAGAAAACATACACTCCATACATCGATGGTATGTATCAATGTGTTTTCTTGGAAAGGTTCTTACTTGAATTTAAAACATAACAAAAATAAAATTCAGATTATTTTTCATGTAAATATACACATTCAACAAATAATTTTCATAAAGGATTGATATCGGGTTCACCATTCACATTCTGATGAGGTCATCAACATACTCTCAATTTTTAGGGTGTAAGTGATATTTTTAATGGATGGTAGGAACTATGTTTTTTTAACAAGGACTCTTCAAAATGCACACTGGGTGTGAAGATGAGATACCAAACTCATCACACTATTTACGGGGGAAATATTTCCTACTTCTATCCTCTCTTAAAAAGTTTGGTTAGGTTCATGAATGCTTCTAAAATCCTATACTTATTCTAATTAACATCATGTTTGAAATTTAATTTAAACTATTCATTAACATGAAAATTTGTATATATAATGGGTTCAATACTGATATTACCATATATACATATTAAATGATAAATATAGACTGTACTGTCTATATATATCACATGTTTTCTATATTTCTTTTATTATTCAGAGATCCTATATTATAAAGACACAATATTGGGAACTCTATATATTTTCCCCCTATGGGGAGGCGATAGGTGTTTTAGAGCTGAGATTGGATCCTCGAGTGGGGCTTCCAACATAAATCAATGAACGGAATTAGAACCAGTGTAGTTTTCAATCATTCATTATGAAAATCCATACATTTTAGATTCATGTTACAAAGACTATTTTTGTGATATTTAAGGTCTTGTATCATTAACTACATTCAAGTATTTTAAATTCATACATAGTGGACCATTGGTAAAAATTCACCTAGAAATAGTTGGTGTGGGAATTATTCTTGAGATATATTTTCTAGTTCCTTTCACAAAAAATTATGGACCATTTTTGAAAAATTAAATTATATGGAATATAGATCATTATGGTAAATTCAATGAGTAATATGGCTCAGTGACGGTTTAGTTCATGATGTTGGGATCTAATCTCAATTTTTAATTATAATAATTCTAAAAAATAAGTATAAAATACCATATATTTGGAGTTTCATATTCTAATGCCTCATGATTTGACCTTACCATGATGTTTAATGTCATGTGGTATGTAATATTTGTTTCATGAAATGGGTGACAATAGTTATTTAATGGGACATAAGTAATATACCATGAGTGTAATTACTTTTGATCTAACTCGATACGATGATGGAGTGGTAATTTGGAAGAAGATTAACTCATTTATATGAATTTATTTCAAGAAAATATTAAATGGAAACTTGAAAACACAAAATTTGGTTACATAAAAAAATGAATAAATATTGATCATATGTAACATGGATGGTTTTCATTGGGGGTGGATAACATATACCAATGACACCCCCTATTATACATTGGTTAATGGTGCACTATGAAGAGGGAATATCTCTAATAGTGATTGGGGTAGATTTTGTTCATGAAGGGTCCTGGTAGATGAACTTTTATAAAGGAACATTATGATATATCTTTCATGAAAGAGGCACACATATGAGCCCATGGAGAGGATCCTCACTAACAAAGACAAAAGATATAGTATCAAAAAATATCCTAAATGGGTCTCATGAAGGATCCCTCACAATGGGGCATCAGGGAAAAGACCTTATGGATATGCCTTCAAACATGAACCTTTTGGAAGAAAATTGACAACGGGACCTTATGAATATGATCTAGTGGATGATCCCTTTCAATTAATCCTCATGGGGGCTGTGTCGTGAAGGGATCATATTGATGGTCCAAAAAATGGAAACTCATGGATGGTCCCTCATAGGGTACCATGAGAATGGGATCTTAATAAGGGACCTTGGTTATAGGCCATCATGAAGCGACCTGAAATATGGCCCCCATGAAGGGACCTCTAAGATGATCCCACATGAAGAGGCTTTAGGGATGGTCCCTAATGATGGAACATCATGGATTTCCCCTCATTTATAATCCTCATATAAGGGCCATTATAAAGAATATTTTCATTTATTTATTTCTTTTGAGTTTGTCTCAAGAATTTCTAGGTGATTTTTTCTTGGGTTATTTGATTTTAGAAGAGACGTCACACTATTCCATCAACGATAAAAGGTACATCTGAATGAAGAAATGTTCATCTAATTTCTAATAGATATACTAGTATTTATAGTAAACTCGTTCTAGAAATTACTAATTGAAATAGGAGTTAGTTTATGATTTATGGGATAATTATTGGACAATAGAAATTTTTTGAATCTAATCATAAGACCAAAAATGTATATGACTTTGTGATGAAGACATGAAGCCATGAAATGATAGATCATACCATGTAACAACATAGTCACAGAATATCTCCACCGTATTTTTTTGAATATTAGCCTAAAAACCCAACATACAAATAGAATTTTATTTATTAGAAGTGATTTAAATTTTATCATATTATTTTTAATTAAATTATAAATATTGGAATAATAGGATACATCATAATGAAGAAAATGTGTATGCATGCACTAAAAATATATATAATGTTTTAATCATTTAGAGAGTAGTTTTGATGGTAGATATTAACGATAGGATTTCTTATAATAAACCAAAAAAAATATCATATATATGTTTTGTTGAACTATGATGAAAAAAAACAATGAACATATTAAATGAACATGATATTTATATTTTTGAGTTTTTAATGAGAAATGATTTAAAATTTTATTATTATTGATTATATGATAAATATATTAGAAATTTATTTCTAAATATTACTAAATTATGCCTAAAAATTTAACTGATGTATTTTTATATTATGTTTTTAGAGACAAGTACATTGAATTTAATTATTTCCCAGAAAATTATATAATAAATTTTTATTAATTTGTAGTCATCACTGATGTTTAAAAATATTCAGATAACAGGGATACAAAATTGCATAAACTCAATACACCAATATCTGAATTCTATAAATTCTATATCATTTAATTTTTTATGGATTATTATTTGATATAAAATTATAATATTGTTTAAGAAGAATATCTCATCAATATTTTATTTTTAAGAGGAACAAATCACATGGAATCTAATATTTAATTCTATAAATGTGTGGGAGAAATATTTATAATTTCATATTTTGAGATGAATAATATCAATACCTTTATCGTGTTATTCATAATAAAATCATAGATGTTTTCAAAATCATCCATACAAATGATGTGTTGATTTAATATTTATATATAATATTGATTCGAAAAACCATTTGTGTTGTAATGATGACATTTAATGTTTATCATATCAGATATTTTTCTTCAAGAATAAATCCACTCATCATGTAATATTTTATATATGGAAAATATTGTAACTATTATATTATTTAAAAATATTTTTTACCAAGGATATATATGATGACCATTAAAATATATAATGTTGAATAATTACCTTTCATATTTTCGTAAAAAAATACATAATAATTATTTATAGTTAAGATTCAGTGATGAAAATTTCATGGATGACGATTCTTTTACTAATTTATTCAAAAATATATAAAATTATAAAAATAAAAAATTGAATAAAAATTGATAAATAGGAAAATGGGGATGGTGTTTGAAAGTAGTATTATATAAGAAAAGATCATGAGGTGAAAATTTCATTTTTTTTAAAGTTGGTAAATTTTAAATTTATATTTTGTATAAATAAAAATAAACTTTTTATCCTAAGTAAATGCATTTTTTAATGAAATATAATTAATATGATAACATTATTAATGGGGTTGATCATTGTTGTATAACCATGATATTAAATATACCAGTTGATGTCTACATGAAAATTGGTAGTGACCAACTCAATATATTTTTGTAATCATTGAATAATCCATTAGGTAGAGGTCAATAAAGTTCATGACCAATAGAATTAATTCTACAATTAATTGGCTTTTAAATGATAGATCCACAAGGTAGTATTGTCACATATAATTTATAATAAATTTATAGATTAATTAGTAATTACCTTGATTTTTTAATTCTTTCTTCAATGATGAATCAGTAGAATATATTCATTATTAAATATTTTCATTAAAGGATACAAAGATAGAATCCCTCTTAAAGTAATCATCACGTTCTCCCAAATCATGTAACATCTTCCTATAATTACTAGTTACTTTTGTGGTTGATTTTGTATGCTTGAATTATTCGTTATTGGTCACAATAAGAATATATTTCATGATAGAAGATTAATTAGATTCTCAAGTCATGAGTGGGTAGAGGGGGATCAACGATCATGATCTTAAGTGTATTATAGATAGGGCTTTCTCTCTTGGGCATTAATAACTGTCTATAGGTTTGTTGTGCATGACATGAAAATATCCATGAAATGTGATAAAATAAGCTATTTGTAGTTCTAGGTTAGGGTTTATAATTTCTTATTGGACCTTATCTTGATACCAAGTCCATATAAAACCCTATTTATAATAATAAAATAAATATTATTATTAATCGCTAGATATTACCAACAAATTTAGAAAAATAAATATCATATGTTAAATAAATTAATAAGTATTTATTTAAATGATATTGAATATATCACTAATAGCCCAACCATTATACTCTATCTATTTATCCTGGTCGATATTTATTGTACCCTGAATAATTAAATTTTTTTAAATAAACTAATTTTATTTCATTATTTTATAATAATTATAATAGGTTTTTCAATCACAAAATCATATGAATATATATTAATTATTTTTCAACTCACATATTTATTATTATGAAAAAAATTTATTAAATCATGTTGAACAACCAAAAAATATTATTTATTAAAAATAATTAGTAATATTATTTATTTATTTGGTTAAATTCATATAAAATATGACTGAGATATTGGATAGACCTATTGCATCACCCATTAGGATGTATTCCTAATGGAATTTGGAAGATCTTCTAGAAGTTCAAGGATAGAATCTAACAACATTCCATAGAACCCATAAGGAATGATGGTAATTTATTAAAACATATAACCTCATACAAATTCTCACTATGTAATATAATACCCTTATCATGATATATCTAATCTACATCGTTTCTTGATGTTTTCATCTACCAATGCGCTTATTTTATCATTATTTTTCTATTATGAAACAAACATGCAGAAAAACATTCATCGATATGAGATTATTCCTGTAATTTCATTCCCGTGAAGGGTCATGAGGTATAAGCATCCATTGAAGAAAAATTGGGACAAATAATTTCCCACATTATTGATTAATATTATATCATCCCAATAGCAACCAACATATCCTACTTTACAATGAGAATATTTCATCACCATTTTTAACAATACATCAAATTATGTGTTTGATGACCATAATTGAAAACAATATTAATATACAGTGATAATTATGCACACCCACATATATGTACATCTAGTGACACATATGAATATTGATTGTTTTTTGGTAGTTAATTTTCATACAGTCACCATCATTAATGATTTCAAATGGCATACACCATGAGAAGCTGTTTAAAATACCCATGAGTTTTCACCCTTGATAACATGTATCATTTATAACCAACAAAATTATATCATTTTAATATAGAACTTATATTTAAGAATAATTCCATGAAGCTTCTAGGTTATTATCATCATTAGTAACTTCTATAAAATTTCTATGTAACACGTACCTCTCAGATATTATCACATACTACATCACATAGAAGAATGATTATAATATGATTGGAACAATATTAATTTTTTAAAACAACAAAAAAATATTAATAACATATATATAAGTTGGATTGTGGGAATAAATTCCATTATACACCAACTTACAATAGACACAACTTGTAAAAACCTTCAACACCTAGCTCCAACATTGTATTCATGCTTCTAAAGAGATAATTCTTTAGTCAAAGTGAATTCCATTTTTTTTTCCATAGAAATACCTTTCACCACAACTTTTCATGTATATGAATAATTTCTCAATTGGTAAAACTGAAAGAGTTTGGTAATTATCTATTAATGTTAACTTAGAACTATTGGGAGAGCCAGCAATAAAATATTATAACTATCTAATTTGATTGGCTCATTACTGTTAATCACCACATGAAGATAATGAGAGAATTTTTATATTAAAACTCATTCCATAGATCAATTATAATCAATTATATAATCAAAATAAATTATTGAATCATAAAAAACTAGCTACCTTAAACTCTTCCAAATCATGACTCTTCCATTGATACTTAAGAAATATCCACACTATGACATCTGATGATTCTTATCTATATAAAATCATTACAAAATGGTCATATTATTATATTGTATTACATATATAATGATATCCATAATAGAAAAGAAAATTATACTCACCAATATTGGCATGATACCTATATACAATGCTCAAGGCATAAGAAACATCAATACTAGAATATAAAATGGTACATATGATTAATATAACCATAGATGAGTATGAGACCTTACTCATTCTGTCTACCCCTATTGTGTCTAAGTACATATTTTAATGGATTGATATATAATAGGTAACACTGATAAAAATCCATCCATTTCTAGTTATATACTAAAAATTATTAGTATTTGGACAATTTATATACCATGACATAGTCCATCTAGCCTCTTGGATCTATGAGAAATATTCTTCATCCCTAAAATATAGGTTTCTTCATTGTCATTTTTCATAATGAATACATGTTCAAAAATTCCTTATTTAATTATAAGACTGATATAGTGTTTCTAATAAGTAACATTTCATTAACATACACTAGTAGAACAACATCCACTCTCCCACTAATAATCTTGTAAATAAAATGGGAATTTGTTTTCTAATTGTAACAAAATTATTTTTAGCTTCATCGAACAAAATGTCCTATGACATAGATGATTTCATAAATCCATTAATGGTCTTTTACTACATAATTTTTTTAGCATTTCCTAGAATCCAAAAAATTTCTACATATGTTATAAATAAATAATCCTAAAGATACCACCTATGAGAGGATATTTTTATATCTATTACCCAAATAATATATTCCTAGAAGGCATATATGGAAAGTAGTGTTTTGATCAATTTTGACATCCCAATCAGATAAAATGTTCCATAATATTCAATTAGTTTATCATATTTAAACTATTAATCCACACACTAGGATTTATATATATTTGATTTACCATAAATTTAATTTTTTTGAATAACCATATGCACACAATGAGGTTTAAATCAACTGAAAGATTGACCAAAACCGAAAAATTATTTTAATATATGTAATAATTCTCATAATTCATTGAATATTTCCACTTTTATTCTGATCTCTCTACTATATTTTTATAGAAAATAAGACCATTATTGACATGAGATAATCAGTCACTATCCTTATGGACTAGAAATAAAATATCTTAATAGTTCTTTTTCAAATCCCATTTTCCTATATAATAAACATTTTTTAGGAGAAAAATAATCCATGGGGGCCTTTGGAATCTTCTCCTGTAACAACACATGTGTATCTTTAGAATCAAAATTACTTAATTCAATCTTGTTTCAACTACACTTCTTGAGGATGTCCTCTATTTAAATAATATTATGTTATCTTCTAATGGTTTACTTATAAAAGAAGGTTTTATAAAGATAGTATCCCCCTTGTTTCTATGGAATAAACTATAAAGATACACATTGTAACCTATGGATCTAGTTTTTTCTATAGATTTACATAAAAAACTTCTGGAAACTCCACACATGAAAATATGAAAAAACTTCTATATTTACACTACAATAGTTTAAAGGAATACCATTTTCTACTTTACATGATACGTAGTTTAGTCTTCATAATGTAGTGTGTATGAACATCCATAAAAAGATAACTGAGGATCTACATGACTCATCATTGACCTCAACTAGTTGATAATGGTGTGATTGATACTTTCACAAACCGTCTTCACAAATATTGAATATAGAGGAGTTAGTTGTGATAAAATACCAAACTCAAAATGTTTTTTTATAAACTATTAGTTAAGATATTCACCAAAAAATCAAATTTGATCTGTATTATATTCGTATGATTTTGATTCTCAAATTAATTCGTGAATTATTTGATTATCTCATAGAACATAGACTTATACCTCGTTACGTAAACATATTTGTATGTAACCATGTCATTAGTAAATTTAAAGAAGTATGAATAACATCCTCAATATTATACAAGAAGTTGAATACAAACATCAATGTTTAATAAATTTAGAAGATCTATATTCCAATTAACCTACTCACAAAATAGTGGTTTGGTCATATTTCCAAATGAACAGTCATGACATCATTAGAGTGGTTTTTGCTAAAAAGCATCAAAATAACCATCCTTATTGATATTTGTCTATTTATTTTTATCTACATGACCAAGAATGTGATGGGTGTGAAATTATTCAGTTGAACTTGATTCATTATTGATTAAAAATGATTGATTTTCAAAATTAAATACATGGGAAACATTATTTAGATTATCCATACAAAAAATAATTGTTTTTATAAAATTCTCTTTATTTATTTACAAATATGAAAAAAAATCCATAAATATATATTCCATAAATAATGAATATGTTCATGGTAACACTATAAACATAATATATGTTCAATAAATCCATGATTAAACCAATTTTAAATGTGATATATTATTCTACAACTATTTTAGTATCCGGGATCTCTCCATTAGAAGCCTATATATCCCCCTTTTTTCTTATAATATTTTAAAATATACTTCATTATTTATTTTTAAAATATATGTGAGCAATACAATTTGTATATAATAAAAAATAGTTTCTATATAAAAATACATAAGTCTATAAATAATACACTTTCATCTTCCCCATACATCTTAAAATTTGTGTAATTCTACAAATATGTCTTTTCTTACCATAGTAAAAAAAATATAGTGTTTTCCTTTTTTCTCTTTTAGATATTCGTTTTCTATTTACAAAGGTGATTAAAAAACTTAAGCATAAAATTAGGCTTAGGTCCTCATGAATTATTCTTTATTTTCTTCTCCCCCATATGTTTTACAATATTTTCACTCCATGTGTCTTTATTAACAAATATAATATAAGTAAGAAGTTCCGAATGAATCTTATTTATGTTACTCATGTAATAATTCCACTGAAATTTGATTATCACATAGTGTATGTAGATATTATTGGATCAATTTTTAATTAATTAGGCACTTGAAAACCGAATATTATTATGTTCTCTATGTGGACAACAAGTTTGATTTCATAAAGAACAAATATCACTGAATCTCTAAACATTCATGTAAATCATGCATTGGAGATCTCATAACTATACTGCCTCACATTCTCACGAAAAGGACCATAAATGTAGGACATTAAGATATGTAAAAATATATAAGTGTGTTTCCTAATGAGATTAATACACATTTATGAAGACATTAAACATTGGAGAACTACGGTATCATCCACATGTTTGTGATAGATACATATTTATTTCTTGTATGCCCATTGCACGAGAATCTAAATAATAGAGATTTGTATCATGTAAAATTCATTTCCATGTATTAGCATAAATAAAAAAAATCATATGCCATTATTATAAATTTGATCATATGAGAATGATATCCTTATCTGTTATGGATCATAGTGATATATTCACTGTCTTATGGTCATCCATTTCCCAAAAAAATAATGGAAAATTTCAATACTCTGTATTGATTAAAAATTATATAATAAATGTTTAGGTATTAATTTCCTACTCATTAATTTATACCTAAAATCCCTCACTATTAGTTTTCTAATATCTCATCATATGGATATTCCAGTGTCAATGATCCATATTTTATTCATCATTACCTATGAATCATTTAGGTATGTTATTTGAGAGGATTTAGTAAGCCATAACCTTCCAACAACATTAACTCTCATCTTCATGATTTATTAAGTGAAATCATGATTCCTAAAATCTTGGATAGGTACTTGATGAATGATTTTCCTATTAGTTAAAACAAGGCATACTTGGGAAATGACACATTGCTTAAAAATTTGTAATTCACCCCAAAATAAAAGCAATAAATCCCCCCAAATTTCATGAATCCCGACATATTCCATTTGGGATTATTGAACTACCATTTGTTTTAAAAAAAATTAGTTAAAGGTTATACTAAATTAATATATTTATTTAATGTATTTCTTATTAATTCAAGAATTTACCATTTGACATGTTTGTTAATATTAATATGATTTACATAACTTACTAACAATTTCATGATAATTTTTTTCAAATTTTCAAATTTATATTAATTATATATTGAATACTTGTTAATTAATTAATTTATATGATCATGGAAAAGCATCCCTAATTAAATTAACCAAGGAACATGATATAGATAAAATAATAAAATTTGATTTATCTTGATATTTTCTAATTGTTAGTTTATCTATAGGATGATAACCTAATCCTCGACCACACGGTGAAACCATAATGTATAAAATGGGTTTTAATAAAAAAAATTCCACCCATCCTCCCGTGAATCACATATAAATTCTTCACCCTTATCCTAAATACGACCCTCTTCCACTTTCCATGGAGATCCATCCATTACTTATGATTTACCCCCACATCATTGAGTGGAATAAAAGAATTTTTAGGGGGTTTAACTAAAAGAAATCATATTAACCTAGTCCCTTTCACAATAAGAGGTTGCTATTACATTCATGATATAAATTTAATATAAACATAATAATTAATTAAATGGAAATCAACCATATAAACATGTTTGGTCTCAGGTCACAAACACCTACACATATTAAATGAATAAACATTTTTTATCTAGATTTAATTTACTCAAAATAATTTTTTAATTAATACATAACACCTTAAATTAAAAAAATAATTTACTAATTAATCAATTAACTCAATATGTCCTAATTTTATAAAAATTTAAAAGACAATTCTATAATAAATTTTTTACAAGAAATCAATTTATTTTAATTTAAATTTATTAATTATATGTTTGTTCTTTGAGGAACTAAATTGTACCCATTAAAACTACTCAACATAGTCTATGAACTATATATTCACATAGAATCAATAATATTTTTTATAGACAATAATAACAAGGTGTAAATATCAGAAAAATTTGTTCATGATCATTTGTATATTATGTTGTACATGATGGTTTCACTTCACACATAGTAAACTACATGTTGTGACTAAACAAATCTTGTTGTTAACAATTTAACCAAAAAAATATTAATTATAAATATTATTAATAATAGTATTAGATGGATATTTCTATCAACAAAGGACCCATGATTCATATATAAAATTTTTATTTTATAATTAATTATTTAATCTATGTTAAATTAATTCAATGATGTATAATAAGTTATACATCATGTACTTTGGAGACATTCCATAAAATCTATTATACCCATGTATGCAATAGGTTCCAAATGAATGAGGATGTTTCTAATTTGAGGGTAAGTAAGTGGAACACAATTTGTAATCACTCTATAAATAATGTGACCTCAATGTTACACAATTTTCCATCCCCCATATCATATAATAAATGCATGGACGAACATAATCCCCATGTTCCAAAATATGAAAACACATAAGAATCACAACATATAACTGAGATATATGGCATGTAGTATGAAAAATAGCATTCCAACTAGAACCAAACAACACACAATGTACATTAAATGCACTCATCAAGTAGTTAATGATAAAATACCTTGTTATTAAATTAGTTATCCTAGTGTATTGAACATGCATACACACAATGTACCTTTAGGATACACACTGCCTATTTTATTGTAACCTAGACGAAATTATTGAAATATGTGGATGGGGTATCCAGATGATCTTCATGTAAATTTAACGATTTATTTACTATAAATTTGATAACATAGAATGGAATAGAGGATTTAAATTTTTTTTTACAATGAAGTGATAATAATAATTTACCAAATATAAAAAATACTTATAATCAATAAATTAATAAAAAAATTATTAAATAATTGTGTGAACTCTCTGATACCACTTGATGGTACTAGGTATAGTAGAAGAGACTATTGAGAATGGAAAACCTTAATTTTTTTCATAATAAATGAATAATCCATGATGTATATAATGATGAAAAACATGATCAATGGAATAAATTCAATGATTAATTGACTTTTGAATTCCCAAAATCAAATGAAATATTTTCACATAATATATATACATATATATATATATGTATATATATATATATAATTTCATTGATCTTGTAATTAATTATTAATTATTGAATTTTTATACGACTCTACTAGTGCCATCTTAGAGTTGTTGGATTTAATTTCAGAATCATTATAGAGGTAATCTATAGATTCTCCTAATTCCTAGATCATCTGTATAGAATCACTATATACTTTAACAATCGATTATGATGTAATACATTATTCATTATTGACCATAGTGGGATAATTTTCTTAGAAGAAATAATATTTTTTTCTAAAAGTTTTCAAATGGATGATTAGCATCAATTCTCTTGATCATGAACTTGTTTTTGATAGAGGTTTCACTATTGGGATTTAATGAATTCTCCCTAGATTTTTTTTCACAACAAGTAGCTAACCCTAAAAGGTTGTAGATATTAGAACATATATATCTAATTGTGATAGGAAAATTCACATATGAGCTTTACCAATTCCACATTCTTTAAAAACCCTTTTTCAAAATACTTTTTATACAATATTATTAGTAACATGACAAGCATGGAAACCAAAAATTTATAAAGTATAATTTTTAAAATATATAAATAAATATTTAATTATATGATATTTAATTTATTATTTCTAGCCAGACCATTATAATTATTCAACTTATAATCCATAATATTCATTTATCTTTTAATAATGATTATATATTTAATAAATAAATATTACAATATAATAAATCATTAAATATAATAAATATTACATTCAATAAATATTGTGAATAAATATTTATTAGTATTCAAATAACATATTTATTCTTATGAATAATTCATGATTTAATTTTAGCGGAAAAAACCCAGAACAATTATCAAAAGAAAATGTTGCAATAAAATTAATTCTAACTTGTCAAATTCATATATAATTTAACTAAGATTCAAGATACACTTAATTTGTGACCATCAGTCCCTATTTCATTATCATCCTGTGATGTTAAAAGAAAATATTAGGTGATTAAATGAACTACCAAATTTCACGTGAAATTTATAAACTAACCATTAAACATAATTTTTCCGCTTATGTGTTATGAATTCCAAAAAACGAACATACACAGTTGTGATCGGTATGTTTTTTGGAGTCTGATAGAATGAACTTAATTTTGGTGAATAAAAACCTACCATCATGAATAGTATTATACCCTTATGATTAAAAAATTTACCCTTTGAATAGTAAAAAACACTTATGAATAGAAACCTCCCCTTAATAGTATACATATAAGATTTATTTGTTGTTATGATATACCCATATCATGGAATAAGTACATAAATGTTTTAAATTTTTTAATTTTATAGTACATTTTTTTAAATTAAATTTATCATATTTAGAAAATTATTTCAAATATAGAGTTCATTTTTTTATTTTACAAGTGAAAAATTGGTTAGGGAGAATTTTTGGGATATTTCAACAAAAACATAAATTTTTGATGAATAGTGAAATACAGTAAAATATCGTAAATATAAATAATCAGTTAAATACACTATTTTTGACATCATGGGTGATGTAAGAGCACTTGGTTCGAACTCACATTCTCTATTTACTATTTATTCATATTAATTATGACTAATCATAGTCATGATCAACAATATTAAATTAATGACTAAAATAATATATAACTCTTCCTCTCCTCCACAATAAATACAACCCATTCCCCCTCTTCCTCCCCACCTATCAAGCCTAGAGACTTGCCTATGTTCTGACAGATACTCCTCTCAAGATCATTACCCACATCTGAAACCATATGCTCCCACCAAAAGGTCAAAACCAATGGACATAAGATGGACCTTAAGGGGAAGAGATCAAGAGGTAAACATCATGTTTTTTTGTTTTTTTCATTTTTTATTATTATTAATCTTTCCTCACCTAACCTTTTCCAAGATGAATTAAAGAACTATCATCATAATTATTATTTATTTCAATGTTTTTATGGAAGATTCACCATTATACTTCTTATCCTCTCCAACTTATTCTAGAACTGAAAACATCATCTGTGATGTGTGGATCTACCAACATCATGGATGACGTGATTTTAATTTAATTTACATCATTCAAGACTGGTTCTAAAACCATTTTAATGGTTTAAATAGATTATAATTTATATATAATATCTTATGTAATGTTCTGTAATGATTTTTTATGCATGATATTAATTTACAAAACAAAATGAGATCTATTATTATCAATGAACTACCAAAATTATCTAAAAAACATCATTAATGTTTTAACAAATGAATCATCCAAATATAAGAACTAAAATTGATAAATGGTGTAATATAATGTTATATAAACTTTAAAGTAACATTTAAATCATCAATAGAAATTTTATTTCCCTAGGAAATGAAAAGAAATTTTAATCGACCTTTGAAATCATGTAAAATAATAACCTAGAGCAATGGATGTATGAAAATAAAAAAAATTAAATGGTACAGTGATGTTATGAAATGAAAATATAAGGTGTGAAAAACATTAATATTTTTATTTTAGATATTATTATACTCTTTTATCCATTATACAACAGTTTTAAACAAATTTCATGAAAGACAGACTGGAGGTAAGGGAATTTTTAACGAAATTTCTATTCTTTGGGTTAACCTTCTACTTTATTCATTATGCAGTATTAAGATTATTTGTGGGATGATTTTATTATATTATGTTTTATTATGTTTATTTAGAGTGAATACACTTATCCATTCCATTCTATTAATTCTCAATCAAATTATAATGTCATGGTACTTTCCTTTTAAAATTATTTTAAAAGTATCTTTAATAAAATTCAAAAAGATTGTTTATATGGCATTAGTAGTTATACTAATTTTGGGATATTTTATTACTAGGATATTTAAATAATAATTTAGAATGGTAGTATTTTATGAATATTATTTCATTACTATGGGCATGGTTTTTATATTTTAAAAGTTATTTGTTTTTTTGATAGAGGGAAATTCGAAAACATTAATGTGTTTTGATCAAGGGTTCAAATGATTTAGCAATTGTTTTATTCCCAATTTGTTCTGTGAACATAGTTATGTTGATTTGAACCAATTATAGCTCAAGATATGTTGGTTTGAGCCCATTATATCCCATGAAAGTTTGGTTAGATCCCAAAATTTATCATTATATGTTGGGTTGAGCCCATAATAACTCAAGATACGACAGGTGAGCCCATTATAGCTCTCAAATGCATCGAGTACTCTAGAGATTAATGTTGACCGAACAGTTATTCCATGTCTAATGGTGATTGTATTAGTGATATGATAAATATTTCCCAAGGAAACTACTTGATGTTTTATTCATGCTTATGAGTTTTCAATAAAATGGTATTCAATGGGTTTTCAAGATTTCACGGGACTAACGGGTTTTAATTATTTATATAACGGACTAAGCTTCTTGTTCTCATCAAATGTTTTTAAAATGTTTTTCACAAGATTCCTTAGATGTTCATAGGAATTTTATGATGCTATTGTAGATGAATACAATTACTTATATTTTAAATAATTTTTTTAAACTCAGATTCAATATATGTATGTTTTTATCTAATTCTCTATAACCAAGACCAGAAATGGTCCTCATTTTTATAATGTACTGTGTATTTTTCTGTTATCTATTTTAGAAAAACAATGCACGTCATGTTTTGGTATTGAATCCAGAGGAGTGGGTTCACGACATTATAGTATGAATCAGATGAACAGTCTAGGAAAATTTGAAGATAATACATTGTCCTTTTTTTAGAATAATTTAAATGATAGTGTTTAATTTTAACCTTCTAGTTAATTAACTACACATAAGAAAAGAGTTTTTCATAATTATCAATACGTAAATTCATAATTTTATCTACAATGAATGAATTACGCGGGTGAAATTATTTTAAGCGACGATATTTTAACATCTTGAGATTTTAATAGGAAACAATATGTGCTTAATTGAACTTCAAAATACTATGTGAACTTTATAAACTGACCATTAAACCTAATTTTGCTTCTTCTGGTTTTTTATTTTCGAAAAATAGAGATTCATGGTTATATTCTGTATGTTTTTTAGAGTCTGATTGAACAAACATAATTTTGGTGAATAGTAACCTACGCTTATGAATAGTAACATACTCTTATGAATAGTAATGTTGCCCATATGAATAGTAACACACCATTATGAATAGTAACCTCATCAATAATAGTATTCATATAAGATTTAATTGAAGTTATGATATACCCATTATTGGAATAAGTAATTAAATGTATTAAAATTGTTATTTTTGGAATAAAATATTATATTATTTAAAAATTTAATTGATCATATTTAGAAAATTAATTTCCAAAAATGGATGTCATTTTTGGAGTCTACACATTGGAAAATGTTTAGGGTGGATTTAAGGGATTTTTCTGAAAAATTATAATTTTATGAATAATGAAATACGATAAAACATCATATATTTATAAATTATCAGTTAAATACACTATTTTTGACATCCTGTCTGAGGTAAGAACACTTGGTTCGAACTCACTTTCTCTCTTTACTAATTTTTCACTATAAATAATACTATTAATATTCTTGAGAAGAAATATTAAACTAATGACTAATATAATGTAAAACTCCTCCTCTCCCCCACTATAAATACCACACATTTCCCCCCTCTTCCTCCCACACCACTTCGGTCATGAGGCTTGCCTATGTTCGGCCAAATAATCCTCTAAAGATCATTACCCATGTCCAAGAACTTATGGGATCACCTAAATGACCAGACCAAGGGACTTAAGATGGACCTCAAGGAGAAGAGATCAAGTGGTAAATATCCACCATAGTTTTTTATTTTCTATTCATTTTATTTTGTATTCTACATATTTTTTACCTCCCATTATCTAATAGGGATGAATGATCAAGTATCATAAATATTCTAAATTTAATCATGTTTATGGATTATTCACCATTATACTTCTTCCCCTCTCCAACTTATTCTAGAAATGAAAACATCGTTTGTGATGTATTGATTTTCTAACATCTTGAACATTATGATTTCAATTTCTTTTACTTCTGTAAATACTGGTCATGAATCAATTTTTATGGTTGAAAAAAATTATAATTTATATATTATATCTTATTTAAGGATTTCTAACTATTTTTTTACACATGATATTAATTTAAAAAACAAAATGAGTTTGATATTATCCATAAACCACTAAAATGATATAAACGAACATCATTAAGAGTTTAACCGATGAATCATCCTCATATAAGAATTCAAAATGATATATGTTGTAATTGATGGTTAAGGAAACATTAAAATACCATTTTATTATATATATTGTATTTTATTTCCATACAACATGAAAATAAAATACAAACCGGCCATGGAAATAATGTAAATAATGTACCCAAAGCAATGGAAGGCACAAAATACTAATAATTAATGTGTGAAATAATTTTATGAAATAACCATATAAGGTTTTATAAACGTGAAAATGTTTCTATAAAATATTATTAACACACTTGTATCTATTATACTTGACGTTTAAACAAATTTGATGTAAGACTAACTTGAGGTAAGGGAATTCTTAACCCAACTTTCATTCTTTGGGTTATCCTTCAACATAATTCATATTGTGTTATTAATATTATTTTTGTTAATAATATTTTTATATTATTTTTTATTATGTTTCTATATAGCTTATAAACATATCCATTCCATTCTATTAATTCTCGCTCCAATTATATTTTCATTCGACTTTCCATTTAAAATCCTTTTAAAATTCACTTTCATGAAATTCAAAAATATTGTTTATATGGAATGAGTAGTTATACTGATTTTTATGATGCTTCATTACTATTATGTTTCCATTATAAATTGACATGGAAATTTATTATTAATAAAACTTCATTATTATGTGCATGATTTTTATTTTTTTACGAAGAAAGGAATTTTGAAAACATTAATGTGTTTTTCTTATGGTTGAAAATGAGTTATAAATTGTTTTATTCATGGTATGTTCCTTGTAATTAGTTATATTTGGTTGATCCAATTATAGCTCATGATATGTTGGGTTGACACCATTATAGCTCATGATAAGTTGGTTTGATCCCATTATATCTCATGATATGTTGTGTTGAGCCCATTATACCTCAAGATATAACGGGTGTGCCCCATTATAGATCGCCGAAGCATTGGGTACTCCAGAGATGGATGTTGACTGTATGGTTATTCAACATGTAGGGGTGATTGGAAGAGTGATACAGTAAAGATGTCCCAAGGCAACCACTTGTTGTTTTTATTCATGTTAATGAGTTTTTAAGAAACAGGGTTTCTATTGTTTTTCATGATTCCACTGGACTAATGGGTTTTAATTCATTAAGTACCATACTAGGTTTTTTGGGCTCATACCATGTTTTTAAAATGTTTTTCACAAGATTCCATATATTTTCCAAGGAAAATTAAGGTGTTACTACGGATGAATCCAACTAGTTATTTTATAAATATTTTTAGCAGAGTCTGATTCAATATATGTGAGTTTTTATCTAATTATATAAAACCTATAGCATAAAAGGACCATATTTGTTTAATGTACTATTTATTTTTCACTTATCTATTTTATAAAAAAAATATTAACCATGTTTTAGTAATGAATCCAAATCTGTGGGTTCAGGGATTTACAATTTCTCAACGGTATTGGTTAAACCCCAAAATGACCATTGTTTGAATATAGAAATATTATTGGAAATAAATAGATAATGAAGTTAGTATGGAAACAAAATATAATCTCATATGAGAACTCAATATGTAAATAAATTCATTTATCTATACATCTTTGATAAAAAATGCCATATACTATTGTCATTAGCTTTTGTGATCGATGTCTATTTCTATAAATATCTTAAAAAACATGCCAATAATAGTACCATGTCCATTGACATTGTAATTTAGTTAAATTTTACTTAATATTCAGGAAATTTTAACATCAATTGGGGAACATAAGGAAACAATGTTTTTTATTTTTCAATTTTAAAATTTTAGTCATGATTAACCTAATGTTTCACACTTTACAATATGTGTATACCATCTGAATTTTCATTAGTACAAAAATTTAGATGAATCCTAACTTGAATTACTAGTAATAATAGTATATAATGGTTACTTAAATATTAATAACAATGTAACATCCAATGAAATGTATTAATGTTGATTTTGAATTGATGAATCATGTTCTCATATTCTCTATCACAGATTATTACCAAGGGTCTAACCAATGATAATGTTTCTCATATTCCATTGAATCTAAATACTTGATATCATATGTAATTTGTGTCCCATAAAATGATATTTCTTCGATATAGAACAAACTCCTAAGAATAATTTCATAAAATTACTAGTATCCCATCATTGTGAGGAACTATTATGACCATTTAGTGTGACACTTACCCTTATGAAATTATAATATAAAATTATAGATGTTTTTTATAGGTCACTATCCCCAATGAAATGGCCCTATTTTAGGAATACGAATGGAGATTGGGGATGTTAGTTCATCATGTAACACTATTTGAACTAGGAGGTGTGATTTCAAACCTGGCTGAAGAGTCCTGAAAATGTTTAAGTGAGATATCTTAATATTATTTTTGAGCCATTTATAAGGGATCATGTTAATATATAATTTCAATAATCAGTTAATATTATTCATCATTCATTTTTATATATATAATTTTTTAACATATCTATTATATTTTATTAATTAGGTAATTGAATATGATACTACATTCCTAGGAATTATATTTTTATTCTTTTCTCACATGTGAGTTATTTCATTTAGATATGTGGGATTAAATTTTCAATATATTCCATGTATAAGAATATAATTAATTTTATTCTATAAAATATTATAAAACCCCTACAATGTGGTATAAACCCTTTGTCTCGTGTTGGGGTTCCACATGGCCTCATGGGGATCCCTAAATATTCAGAGGCTATATAAATGAATTTATTGACATATTAAATCTATTGTGGGATTTTTTTAAAGAAATAAATAATTAACCATTTCTTATCATGTGAGAATGTATTTTAAATTATTAATATATAGAATAAAAAACAATGTGACTAATATTTTTATAAAAAAACCAAATCCATTATGTAAAATAAATTAAATGTTATATATTTTTTCAAAAGAAAAATAACGTAAAGCACTTGGATACTATCTCATTCACAATAACCCAAATTGAAACTATGAACCCCTATTGATGAGATATAATGTATTTAATTCTACTTGATCACCTCAAAAAACATTTATACATTTTATAAAATATACAACTAGTTAATGATTATAATATTGTGATAGAATTATATAAGGCATTACTTTAATTCTATGCCATATTATGTCCAAATACAAACCTAATTTTCATGGTAAATCCAAAATAATTTTAATACTAAAACATTTAAATTTTCTCATTTACCAAAACAAATACATTGTTCATAAATAATTCATTAATTTTAAATCATTACATAAATAAAAAAAATTATATATATCCAAAAATAAATATATACTACTCAAAAAAAGTATTCTGTAAATATACGATCATTCCACAATTAAAAAAAGATCTCAATTTTAATAATTGGTGGAAAATTTCCATTTTATCAAAGTTATAATAAAAATATCCATTTCTAAAATAAAAATTATAAACTGGAAAATTCTATAAATAAAAATAGAGATGATGCATTTCCTCAAATTTCAATTGATTGTCCTTATTTATCATACTCTGTTAAAAAATTCACAACTTACCAAATGAACAATCCAGTAGAAAACACTCCATTTTTCTAAAGATAATTCACATGCGTAGGATTATTGAGATTAAAAAATTGGGGAATCTTATTTTTAATTTTCTATTTCTATCTTGAACCAGTTGTGTAAATGAGTCATCAATGAATACCCATCAAAAATCACTCTAGTGTGAAATCAATATTTTATCTGGAGATTTCCGAACCACCTCCCCACATTAATTCATTCTCCCAATGTTACCCACCTGACAATCGTAGAACCATAGTGGATTTAAATTCCCTTGTAATAAAAAATGGTAAACCCATTTACTCAATAGATGTGTTAAATCTGAAAATACATGTTCGAAAGCATGATAAATATTTCAATTAAAATAATACAATTTATTTTACTTATGTTTGTTACATGAGTCTATAATTGTTATAAAAACTATATACTTTTAAAATTCATGATGTAACATTGAAATTAATATTTATAATTATAATATACACCTTTTATATCATTTTTAAATAAAAATACATTAAAATAAAATTTAATCACGTTCACATATAAAAATTCAATCAAACAAGTCAAATATTAAATTCAATTTTAAAAAAACATATTACAAAAAAAACCTAAATTAAAATTATTTTTCAAAACATAAATATTCCATTAAAATATCCTTTTTTAGATACCAAAATAAAATTATTTATTACATATTGGAAAAATATATTTAAAATCCCATGGTTTATTTCAAAATCCACTGTTATGAAAATCCCCATATGTCCATAAAAATAAGTTTCAATAGAAATCCTCATTTTTTTGTAAAATCACATTTCCTTTAAGAGATATATCGATGTGTTTTAAATAGATCACAATGATTCAACCAAAAATGTTTAATTATCAATTTTTTTTAATAATTATGCACCACCAATCACATTATTTCATTTTTCTGGGTTCCAAAATTCAAAAAACCATAAATCATATCAATTGGTATGAATCCTCAATACAAACAAATGGTGATTTTAAAACCCAAATTCTGTGTCCCCAGAATTCAAAAATCTATTAATGATGTCTATAAATTCACGAAAAAACTAGGTAGAGAGAATGATTCATGAACAGTGAAGAAAATTGGATCTAACCATTTTATTTCATGACAATCCAAAAAATCCTTGAATGATATAAATTATTTATATATGGATAAAACTAAAAATAATAATTAAGTAACAAGATACACTTATGGTCAAATGGGGTTTCCAATAAGGTAATAAAGAGTTAACTTGTGTATTAAAAATTAGGGTTTTGTGATTTTACATTACATAAGTAGTTATATGGTTGTATTAGGATAACTATTCAACACACTGGTCAAATAGTAGTGCCTCTCCACTAATAAATAGTCAATAAGTATAGTTTGGATTTTGGTATTCAATTACCATTTGTGATAACTATTATTAATTATAGAATAGTGTATGTTCTAAATTAATATTCATTTATCCACAGAACATAAAATTATTCAACCCAATTTCTTTAAATGATGAAAAATTTCTCTAAAAGGCTTCCAAAGCCTCTCAAATACAAAAACTTTCTTAAAAATTTAACATAAAACATCGAATATTGAATTAAAAATACATTAAAAAAATTGGGTTTTATAATTCTCTCATATATTCAACTATTCATCCGTTATTATTTATTATGATCCATTTTATACAAATAACATTGACCATTACTATAAAATCTCTGAATATATCACCCATGTCCCTTAATGAATTACCCTATTTTTACATAGACCCAAAACAAGATGAATCCTCCATCCCTAAAGGACCTCCCCCATATAATCTACAATTTTAGATATTTTCTACAAATAATATACCATGAGTTTTGTTTCTTCTTCACTCCATACCAATATATGTGATAGACACGATTGACACTTCTTCAACTAAGTCACATGGAATATATTTTGAACTACTAAATAATTATTTATAAAAACAAAATTATACTACTATTCTCTAGTGTAAATAAAAATCTCATGGGGCCTAAACTTCTATGGAATTAACCTCCCATACACATCATTATATTTTTCTCCAAACCATGAAGACACTTTCAAGAACAAATAATCCCCAACATCAAATCTCAAGGGGTCATTATTACCTGTTTTAATAATATTAGTATGGAATAAAAGATAAAATTATATGGTTTTTGATAAAATGAAATTTTTAGTTATCTAATGAACTTAATTGGTTATTTTAAGAGACCTTTCACTGGTCATAACCTATCAAATATTTGAACAAATAGATATACCACACAATGCTTCAAAATATTCCACAAAAAAGAAAAAATTATAGTTGTTACACACTTATCATCAATGAAATATGTTTCTCTAAATAAATCCTAGAATTAAGAAAACAATATTGGAATATATCCTTAAAACATGGATATTTGACTCCATTTAACTATCTAACAATGTTTGGATTATTTTTCCAACTTTTCTAGATCTTCATGTTATACTGGATTCCATTCGGTAATATCCATGAAAACAAAGGGTCTCTATAAATGAGTCCTTGAATTGGATCCCCATGAAGTATAATAATTTCATTCATATAATGATTCCCAATTTCATCAAAAAAAATATTTCTTGCATAATAAATAATTACAAAAATTTATAAACCATCTACAACATGCAAATCACTATTGTTCTCCCATAGTGAACTAGGAAACTCAATCATGAATTTTGATGAAATTTTCCACTATTTACATTTTGTAATTGGGAAGGGTTTCAAAAACCTCACTAGTATTCGATGAATTATCTTTACTTTATAAACTATTGGATAATGAGAATCAAATTTGGAAGGAACTTTTTTATCTAAAACCACCATTTTTTATCAATATGTTACATATTGTCCATCCTAAGATGAACCTCCCAACCTGGTTAGTGAAATTCCATCAAATTAACCTACTTAAACTCTAAAGGCACAACTATTAATACTCTAAAAAGTTTAATTGAATCCACATAGATTGTCCTTCCCAGGACAGTATCCAAATAATTTACAGTTTTCATTATCGTATTAAATTAATGATTATAAATTTCACATTCCATTACCAAGTATAATGATTTTACATTTTGGATAAATAATTCTATACCCATTAAATAAATTAACACCATGTGAATGTATTTTAATAGCACAACAAACAACCAAATTTAGGATTTTTTCTTCCTCATAGAATACACAAAAAAATTCCTTAAAAATTAAATATCACAAAATTTTGATACCTATTACAAAATGTAATTTAATATATTTTTTATCCAATAATATTTCATCATTAACATACTAAATTATAGTTAAAATATCATTTTCTTCTCCACCACATTGGATAATCCATGGTTTTTTGTAACCCACTAATTAAGATTCAAAATACATTTTAAAAAGATATGATTTTTATAATGTAGAGGTCATTCATGAAAAATAGTCTCATCAATATCCTTTATTCAAGTATACCAATATACAAAAGATCTGAATCAATATTTGATCATGCCTTAAAGTCTACCTGAAGTAAGTAATATGACAAACATAATGTAATTAAACACTAAAATTAAATTACAAGTCTAATATATATAATATAACACGATAAATTCAATTAAATTATTTACTAAAATCATTTAAAGGTAAATCATTCATTAATTTACTGATCTCCTTATTGAAATGACCCTTCAGACTCTAGGGAACACCACCGTGTGGCCTAGAGTATACAATAATTATATGACTATCAACAAAAATGCTACACTAAAATGATTTTTTGATACAATGAATTATATGAGGTTCCCTAATAATAATCCTATTTTGATAAAAAAAAAATAACTATATTATAAACCATCCTAAATTTTGTGAGATAAATTTGAACTCCATGCATCAGACATACTCAGTACCACATTGGCTAGGTCCTTTACATTTATTTTCCTTATGTATATGTGTATTTACATTTAAAATCATATGGATACACACCAAACTATTTTCCAATAACATATCAACCCCATTATGAAACATATTATTCAAAAATAACTTATTCACCTAGAATTGTGAATTGGAATCCACCCATAACTCTTATATGGTTATAATAATCTGAAAGATAATCATTGATGGTACAACATTCTCCAAAAATGAGGATCACACCATAGAAAAAAATATATTATACTCTTAACCACAATCATATATGCATCTCTACTCCGGAAGGAACACTATATAACATCCATAATTGTTATGTCCATAAATATATCCCACTTTTCATATATATTCATGTTGTTGTTTCATGGTATCACTACTAAGCACTATCAATGCCCTACCATCCAAAACCCTTGTTATCATTTTAATAACCTCAAAACACTATAATTAAATAACTATTACTTGAATCTCATCCTATATCACACCATTGATATGACCTAATCTTGGTATATTACCATGAATCTCAATAATAACACATCAATGCCTAACTAAACTAATCCTTTATCACACTCTATTGAAAAATCCTCATATGAATAAAATTATACTCTCAAAAAGGTGAACATTATAACATAAACTCTATCTTAATTTCCCCACAACAATTTCATAGAAATCCAAGGATTAATGTATCTCATATATATATTATAATGTATAATGTGGTCCTTAGTAATGTTGCAAGAAAATCTATCAATTATATAAGGGATTATGTAATATATTCCACATTCATTTCAACACTAAGGCTTAGTAACCTCAAAAAATAGGATACCTCTCATGGA
Source organism: Viscum album (assembly GCA_963277665.1). NCBI lineage: Eukaryota > Viridiplantae > Streptophyta > Magnoliopsida > Santalales > Viscaceae > Viscum > Viscum album. Next base: position 958,586,226 of record OY728121.1, read on the forward strand.
AATGTTATAAACGTCCACTTATATTAATACATCCCATATATATAACTTGGAAACACTGTCTATTCATTCAATGGAAGGATAAACTATACAAAACAGTTTACAGAATGGTTGAAAACCCTTATCAATTTCAAACTCATTCAATTATATATTAGGATACACACTCTATATAATTTGATATAATATTCATATTGATCCATCCATGTGTCATATCTTTTATAGACATGTCTTGATTACCTAAATGATAGAAAATGTATCTACCACATATCTATCATAACCCCCATAAATCATTAACCATGCTTTCATTATTAATGTAACCATGTAATTCACAATGAAAACTAATCACATGATCACACGACACATAACCATCCATTAATAAAAAATAATTTACACATTCACAACTCATGATAATTAATTTTATCATAAATTACTCACACATTTCATACAACCCACTCACTCACCATCATGATTTGTGAGAACATGTTTCACTACACACCAGACTAGTAAAAACATCCACCTAAATAGTTTTGATTCACACATAATTGTGAAATATAATCACATCCACCATTCAATATCGAAATATATTCAAGAAAATTTACCACAAAAATTACATTGATATCGTATCCAATTGTTCCTACTTGTTGATGAACAACTAGAGTATATCCCATTGCCCATTACACATGTCCTGGATGAACCACAACTCACATATTGGATTAACTTTATGTCTCACAAATAATTCTAATTAAAAACAAAAATATCCTCATGTTTTTCATCATAAAAAAATTTCACATTTCACAATATAACTAGATTCATAAGAATCCATAAACATAGTTCTATAAATATAACAACAATTAAATCATATCTATAACAAATAGTCATTTCAAAAAACAATTTATTGAATAAAATCAAAATGTCAATGAAATCCATTTCTATACATGATATTTTATTTTATATGATGAAAATTTCATTATATATAGTCCAAATAATTAATACCTTTAAGACTGAACTATTATTATCTCGCACCTAACATGAGTTATCATGATATTATTAATATCATATAGGGTTTTTGAATAACCACTAATATACCAAAACATTACATTGTCCCAGTGCCGTATAAATATTTTATGGGTATTTTTATTGTTTTTTATAAATCCAATCTTTCAAATTTTATGCAAATACACTCTCCAATACTTAACTCAAAACCCCTATTAGGTTACCATTTTATAACACCCTGACTCTAGTATCTAAATCGTGAGTCCTGATTCAGGGAACCGAATAGCCTCAATCATATCCCCATATTTCCAAAAGATACTAATATGTGGAGATTGATAACATGCAGTAATTTTTTAATGGTTTTTACACATACTAAATGTGAAACTTTGATTTTCATAAGAAATATTTTTCGAAATAAAACCATTTAAAATAAACAAACACAAGAGAAATCATTTATTTTGAAAATAGAAATAATCTAGTATGTCAAATAAAATAAATGAAAACAAGATAAAACTTAATAATAATTAACTCAATCCATAGAATATAATATAATATTATACAACTATAATGTGGAACTATAGTTCACTATTGATGAAAAATGATGTCTTCACCTCCCCAGTATCATATCTTGTAGCATTATAAGTTCACCAAAAATTCAATGTAGTTGTGGAGTATATAATATTGTATTCTTTCTTAGAGAATCAAATATTAATTTATATGATCATAAGTCCAAAAATATTTGAATAATCCTAATAAATAAAAAACAGTTTTAGATCAAAAATGTTTTATTTGTCTCAATTCCCCAAATCTAAAATATTCATTACAAATAATTTAGTAATTTGAAAAAAAATACTTCAATAAAACATTCAATAAATTTTCATAAGTAAATTTTTTTCCCAAATAACTTGTATTAAAAGAAGAAATAATTTTTTCAAAATTTATGGGAGAATCCATTTTTGAATAAAGATGGAAAATATAAATTTTAAACAAATATCAAGAAACTGAAAATATTTAGAAATAATTTAATATATCCTTTATTTAATATTGGTAAAATTAAACACCTTTTTTTTAATTTATATTGAGAAAAATCCATTTCGTCTTAGTACATTTTAAAAATCATGATTCTTGAAAAACAATATACATTGGGAGTCAGCCCAATCCTCAAAAGTCAATTTCTATGATAAGGATTTCGTACCATCAATAAAAAATAGATTATTTTTTCCATATTATATTACTAATTTCAATGCATTGTGTATGAACGTTATTAACCATTACACTTAAAATACTTAGTATAGAAGGAGTGTCACATTTTGGATTCTTCCTTCCCTTCCCCTTACTAACCCTAATATAGGCTCTAAAAGTTCCCATATGAACCATTGTTGATGTATAAAATATTCCAAATCATGTTTCACTAAAACATTTTCATCACGAAACATTGATGTTTTGATATATCCAAAAATACATGTACAGAAAAATTCCTCAAAAATAGTGTTTCTGTAAATTAAATGAATAATACAGTTACTAAAAATTTATAATGAAATATATTTTAAAAATTATCAATACTCCATTGAAAATACTATTTTTTATTTATAAAATAAACCACTATTATCCTCCATGGAGAATATTATTTTCAAATCATTGAAATTAATCTTCACATATAAAAAGTAATTTCATTCTATAAAATTTATGCAATCCAATTTATAAGAAAATTCCCAAATGTTCATAATAGAAAATATTGAATTAAAAACAACATATTAACTATAGAAAATCCATTTTCAAAGGGGGTTATAAAAAATAAATAAATAATGAATTCTTTTGAGCCATTGAGGAATATTAATTTCAATATCAATTGTTATAAAATCCCGAAATTTAAATAAAAATCATTTTTTCCAAGATCAATCTTTTTTAGAAAATCCAAATTCCTATAATAAATCTTTCACGAAGTCCTTAATAGATCATAATTAATCAAAAAACATATTCAAATATAATATTCAAAATAAATTATCTGAGAAATAGACCAAGTCACGTCATTTTCATGAATTTGAAAATTTAAAACTCCATATGTTACTCTAACTAGGACACATCCTTAATAAATTAACATTTAAATGTATTGTAGTGAATATCCTTATGGAAACCCAAGAAATATGTATTGTAGGACCACAATTATTCCAAAATGTATTCTAGATTATTTTAACTAGCTGATAGTATATAGAATACTTTTGGTGAGACTATTACCTAAAAAATATAGCTCAATGATCATCCATGTATCAACCAAAAATTCAGTATGACCTGTATATATTATATATATCGAAAAATAAATATAGACACAAAATAGAGAAATTAAGGTCCCCATGGTCTACAATGTAATTAAATTATACCATCTATATGATGAGATAAATAAAAATTTCTTAGTTATAGATAAACAGGGATTCATGAAAATAAACAACAAAATATTGGTTGGTACATAAATAAAATGACTTTTAATTAAAATAATAGCTCTTCCCAACACATATAATATAACCTATCAAGTCCATGTCCTCCATTACCTTTCAACTAAACCACGTGTCCAATTCTCTTCAATTCATGTTCACTGTAATAATACATGAATATGAATCCATGTATATTGAAAAAAATCCCATATATATGGATTGAAGATGAGTCCATTGGCATACATTGAATCCAAAATTCATAAACAATCCATAGATATGTTGTGACCAAATTATTGGGCATTAAATAAACATAAGGAGTTGATTTTTCTCTCATGAAACACACAAACTTGAAAACATAATATTCATTTTACATACAGGCATACAAGTCATGTCATAAAATGATTACTAGGACAATATGACTAATGGACCGGCATAAATCAACCTTTTCTAGATGGAAGAGAGTCACCGGGCACCAAAATTGTGAATAATAAAAATTGATTCAATATATGGAATCATTACAATTATTTTTTATCTATTATTATAAGTTATAATATAAAATAATTTCCCTAGCCATAACCTACTCACAAGAGAATCCATAAAATAATTAAATAGCCAATACACCTTATTTGGGATGGCAACACTAAAAGGTTCCCAGATCCATTTCCCTTTGGTGAGGTTGTAATGAGTAGTTCCTTATACCATTACCCTTTGGTATTTCCATGTTTAATAATACCATAGTTCATTCCCCTTATTATTGGATTCACCTAATTGTTTCAAGAACTATTCCCCTCAATTAAACAATCAACTAATATTTTCCAATAAAATCCTCTTTAGTAAAGGGTTATTTTGGTATCCCAGTACATCCTCTACCATATGAGAGTCTGTCAAAAAATACCATAAATCACAAAACCAATGCCTAGAAACAATTCAAAATTGTTCATGAACCCCATCCTATGAGATTACATTGCTGTTAGCAAAGAAATAGTCACTCATGAAATATTCCTACACCTATACCAGAAGTTGAAACATTCCAAGATTCATTAGCTAATAGATAAGAGACAATCCTAGTCAATATATCCTTAACGTATCCTAAAAGGGACATTAGAGGAAAAATTTACCTACGTGGGTAACCACTTTAATGATCATGTAAATCAACATGATTTATTCATATATTAGACAATTTCTGCCACTCAACCTTCAAAGGTGTCTTTTAAATCCATCTATACCAACCAAATACATTGATAATAACAAAAATTCCAACACCCAACTTACATAAAAATGAATCATAATGATATAGAAAAAATTAAAAACCCATTAAAATAAATAACATTAAATAAATTATGATTTTAAAAAATAGGTATCCTCCACATGACAAAAAACTGAACAAAAAACTCATCTATGACCTTCCAACATTCCTTTTCAAACCATTTCATATAACCTTCCTAAAAAATATCAATAGGAATGTAATGTCTCTTTACACACATATTATGATTACAATAAAATACCTCCCATAATAAGTTTGGAAACCACCAAAATTCCTAAATACCAGTTTAATCCCCATCACTGAATTGAAAATTTTTCATTTATAATTTCCATTGAAATTAAAATAAATTTTATAAATAAATTTGAAAAATGAGACCTAATTTTATTTGTAAAATCCAACTCAATCACATGGGTAGAAAATAAATATGTCCAGTAGCACTTATTCATGAAATTATCCACCATAAAACCATTTAACAAGCTTTGTGGTCTTTGTTTTTTATTAGGTCAATGTAATCTCATATGAAGTTTTTGGTGAGTTTATATAAGTAAAGAATCATGGTGATAGAAACAATACTTATGGCACAGGGACATGAAATTAGATAGGGAAAAATATATCGAATAATGAAAAAAACCACCTACCTTAATCGATGATTTATAATTCAATCCATTACTCCAGCTAGACTCTTTTTTCGCCCAAAATCACATATCACATTAAAACACCATTATATTAATAAAATGATAACCTAAATCCATAATATCCTTAAAAAATAATCATCTAAAAACTCAACTAGTATCATAATAGAGTCAAAATCATATGCCACACGGTTTTGTCAACTCCAGACACGCAATTTAATCTTAATAACGGAAAATAACAAAATTAAATAACTTAATTAACATATAATGACACTAAAAATCACAAAAAATGAAAATAAAATTTGGATAAATATACCACATGTATGAAAATGAATGATTACATTATTACATCTTCTTGGGATCTCCTACATAATCCATAAGAAAATACTAATCAAGTAAGAAGATTTGAAAATTTTCTAGCGAAATAATATCTGAAAACCCTAAAAAGGTGAAATTGTTTTATGAAAAAAAATGTGAGATAATAAAGATGAAAATATGAGATATATTACCTAAAATATATGAAATAATCCTATACTAAATCATTATGATGAATGTGGAGATAAAATGGATAGAATGGATCTCCGAAGTGGTATCTCAACCTTATTACCATTATGTAGAGCCTAATAAACAAGAGGGAGTGGTGGTGGCCAAAGAGGACATCCACACAATTTTCCAAAAGAATCCTAAAAGTATATGATAGTAGTTAGGTTTCACTATGGTAGACCATCACCCGAAGATGTCACAGTGTGATCTCTATGGGATAGGATGTTTCTAACCCTAGAAATAAGAGCCAACCCCCTACAACAATGTTGTTTTCTGTCTCTCTTGGGTCTCATCATGATATACTCTAAAAAGAGGTATTAATGCATTTTCTAATGACCATCATGTCATTACCCACTCATGTCATCAAAAAAATAACTATACACTATAACATTTCATCCACCAATTCATGTGAACACGAATTGAATGATTTTGAGTTAATCTAACACACATAAAACATCATATAAATAATTAAAATCATGGCCAAATCTCCCAAGATATAATCGAATAATTTATTAAATCTCATATGATTTTCCCCAACCTTCAATGACATGGGTTATTGAAAACTCATCCCCATAATGCTTGTAATCCATGAAATTCCATAGTGGCCCTCATCGAATTAATATATATATATATATATCAATTTTAAATTCACTATGAACACGAAACATCTTATGATCAGGTTCCCAATGAACATTCTCTATGAAATATAAACCCCCAAAGCACAAAATTTATTGAAAACTAATCAACCCAATTGCATAACCTCCAACCTTTAAGTCAGATACCACCAGAGCATCACTAGTATTAGTTCCATTTGATATATCCATAAATTCTTATAATTTGGCCACCACCTGGCTGTATCTATTTCAAGATAAAAAATAATTCAATCCTTTCACCCACTATGCAAAAAATTCTTGGCCATACACACTAATGAATCACCATATTTCTCCACTATTGGTGGCTTAACTCATAGAGGAATCATGTGATCATACAAAAATCCCACCAACATCCAATACTGACACTCAATGTTATTCCTTATCTGAATCCTCATCTAACTAAATTATCTATTATACTCCACCAATGAGTGCTGATGTGTTTCTGATCTAACTCAATCTCATATTCCTCCATATCCATAACCCTAACGAATATGAGGGTGACATACTGAGGAAAAATTTGATAGTCTATAATATATGGCTATCATTATTGTGATCTTTGTAAAATTGAACTCTCAGTCTCCACCTCATCAAAACTATCCATTATTGAATGGAATAACTAGACTACACCACTCTTCAAATTCTCGAGCACCAACACAAATAACCAATCACCAAATACAAAGACAGTTCTTACTAAACCAACTTATAAAAACATTTTGAAATGTTAATAATCTATTTTTATCTATTTTTATTGTTCTATTAATCATAAGACTACATTAACAATGATTAATTATAGAAAATTATTATCCTCACAATATAATTTTCGTATCTAAGATAAAATCACCTCCTTTAAACTAGAGACCCATCAACCACTAAACCAGTTATTCAGAACTAATATCAAACATTTATCCATTCATCTTGTATAAAAAATGGCTCTAAACCCCAAGAATAATCCACTAAATGAACAATATAATACCAGATTTTTTCTTGATTAGACATTAAAATCAAGAAAACCCATTGTATATAATAATATGATTCAATTATATAACATCACAACAAAATAGGTCCAATTCTACCAACCTCAAATGGTGTTTCGGAAGAAAATACAAGCCGTCATTCAAGTACAAAATTTAATCATCTAATCTATTCTTATACAAAACCAAAATAATAAATAAAACATTGTTTATAAAGAAAGCAATCATTAATTTGAAAATATGGATCAATTATTTTTTACACTACACAACCACACTTGATTTAATTAAAACACCCCTCGGAATAAATAGGTTTTCAATATAAAAAATCCAAAAAACCATTATCCTGTCTAGTTTTTTTCAAAATATTTATCCCATTTTAAAAAGAACTTTTTAATTTAATTCCAAAATAAACAAAAATCTAATTTTTAACCCATTTATTATATTATATTCTCAAATGTTAAATATACTATACATTTCAAAAATCATCAGATCCCGGATACCTTTCATCTAAAAGAAAAATACATTTTTTAATAAACAATATATTCCATAACATGAATTTTTTTCAAACCCATGTTTTTCTAAAAAACAAACCATCCCAAAAATCATATCCTGATTGTAGCTAAAAATCACAATAAAAATCAACAAAGCATCCCCTTGAGACAATATTAAATTATCAAACTTTATAAAAAATTGATATGACATTGATAATATTATAATTTAATATAACTAATAATAGATCCTCATAAGTCAACATATCAAACACAGCCACCCATAGGTGAATAAACTGTTCCATAATCATTACACTATCATAATACACGAAATACATAATGTATCTCAAAATATCCTCAGGGCTCGTCACAATTTAAATCCATTCCATCATATGAATATTAGTATTATTAAACATTTCATTCATTATAGATTTCCTTGTACTGACCCATGAATTTCCTTAGTAAATTGAGTTTCAACCGATGGCATGCCTACTAAGAATTCATTTAGTCTACCTCTAGAGTTATGAAAACCTATCTCTATAACTAAGTAATATTATCCCATCCAATAAAGGTACTCAGGTAAAAATTTTCATTCCTTGGAACAAATCAACATAATAGAACCCATGTTTGGACGATTTAAGACTTCAAGAATACTTCTTCATACCCCAGTAATATGTTTACATGGGGTATGACTATGAAACTATAATGGTTGGACTATTTCTTCAAAATTAAATCACATGGTATATGCTAAAATCTACCAAAAATTCCCTTAGAGGAAGCCATATAATGGACATCAAAATCAATCTATAGAAAAAAGGGATTTAAGAGTTCCCCCACATTTCAAAATTGATAATAGTAACACTATCCATATGATATGTAAAATCATAAGAGAGTGGTATTAGATAAACATGGAATCAGGAAAATAAATAAATTCACAGTAGCTGATATGTGATGAATTCTAACTAAAACTAAAATACAGTGATCTCTATTAAAAATCACATAATGAAAGCTATTATGTTCGTAGACTCGATGAATTAATAACTAGACCATTTTCTTTCTCTATATATTAACTATTCCATAGAAGGAAATATGATGTTGTACCCATATAAATGAAAAAAAATCAATGTATGCTAGTATGGGGTGAGTGTAATGACCATAAAAGAAATAACCAATTCCTAAATAAGTCTATGTTATATTGTGATTAGGTTTATGAGAATAATATATATATATATATATATATTGTGTACTAGTCAGGATGGTGAAACACACCCTCATAGAAACAGAACACCCAATGATCATAACAGCATATATGTAATGTCATAATGTTCTAATATGAAATCCATGAAAACAAATCCTTTGTAAAGTTATAAATGAAACGGAATTCCTCACAACAAAACCATGACACAGACTGAATTATTTTATGCAGGGAATCATAATGTTTCTTGGTAAAACCTTGATCCTTGGAGATTGTGTAAAATAAGTACAATTGAAAAATGCCTTCTCAAGTTAATTTATTGTAAAATATGTACACTTGATAAATTATTAATTATGGAAGACCATATTAAAAAAAACATCAGACCATGAACATTAGAGAAGGATGTACAAAATAATTCCACGGCCCATTCCCCTCAAGAAATTTTTCATTGAATAGTTTTTGTGTCCATTCCCCTAATGGAAGGATAAACTGAATAGTACCATAAACCATTCCCCCCATAAAAGGACACAATAAATAATACCCAAACCAATCATCATAAGACAAGGGTGAACTAAATGGACTATTACCTCCTATATTTGGTTGTGGATACTATCTATCAACATCATACCTGACACAATTAACACATGAAATTCATAAAAATCTAGCCACACATCTTTTCCCATAATCTTACCAACACATTACAAGTATTTTAGTCACTCAGATCCTTGCCCATTTTTATAACACATATCATCACCCATCTTTCCTCAATAACTACTTTCATTGAGATTCTCAATGTCACTTAATCCATAAAAAATCCTAAATGAATCATTATATTATATTTTTACTGCAAATGATAGTCACTTCTAAAGTTATATAATCAGACATAGTTCTTTTAATCATATTACAATTTACCAATATCATTCCCCTAAGGCATTATCTAAATCTATCTATACAAATTGATAATTTGTTTCTAAAATAAAACATCACTAACCAAGACACACAATATTGAATCATCATAAAACAATAACACTACCAAAACTCTTATCCCTGAATCAAATTAAATAAATCAATCATTTTGAAAATAAGGCAAACCCTACACAAGGTCAAAAAGATTAAAAACACATAAAAACATAATTCATCGTTCAATTAGAAAATTATACAAAATAACTGTTTTAAAATAATTTTTAAATGGAATGTGATACGATATTAACCACTCAAGGGAGTATTATTGTATCATTTTTTCCATTAATGTTTATACTCAAATCCAACCCCGTTTAAAAACACCTTTTAAAATGGAATCAATATTTTCTCGTGTAAATACTGCTCACAGAACCACACCAATAATAAGGACTGCCACTTGCACACATTCAATTAAGGTAACAACATGAGACAATTAACCAAGATATGTTTTCTGTGCTGAATATTAGGCTAACATGATATTTTATAATTTATAGGTGAGGACATACAAGGCATGAAACTTGTGGATAGAAATAATCATAATAGAAATAATACTATGTGAAGGAGATAATTAGTAATGTCAAGGCTACCAACTTCAACTAATGATCAATAAATAGACCCCATACTCAAGCAGACATCATCCTATTTCATGATTAATTATTTCATTAACAAACATAGAATATTTAGTAAAATTATCCCTGAGAAATAAAATTCCATAATTGAATGATCATCACCAAAATCACTAAATGACATGATATAACTATAAATAGGGATAATGAAGTCTAGTGTACTCTCAAAGAACACCAATACCTAATCCACATATAATATTTACACCAAATATAACCACAAGACAATATACAACATGTGGATTGATTAAACATTTGTCGAATAACACTTATTATATTCTTCTCAAAAGTTTTAATATTAATGAAACATAAATCTTGAAATTTTCATGATGCTCATGTTTAATCACATATTCGAACAAAATTTTGGTGAAAAAAATTTATATATAAAAATAGAGAGGAATGATAGAATAGTGGAACTATTTTACGATGATTTTTTATGAAAATACTCTCCCTTATCATATTTATCAAAGGGGAAACATGTGGGGGAGAATATAGATCAAAATAGGGCTCTTCATATTCTTCCCATTTTTTGGAGCCCAAGAATCCCATGGGGTTTCCACTATCTTACCCACTCCCATTATACCAAAAGCACCTTAATTAAACCATCTTATAATTAGGTAATGGTTTAACCCTAATGGTAATAGAATGGTGTCCCAATTCGCTGTACGGTCTTGTTGTTTACGAAGTATTCCAGGATGCGACCACACTCATATAGATTGGCCAACCCTCAAAAAATTCATTAATAAACTCAACTCGGTCATGACATGAATACCACCTAACTAAGTGAAATGCCACTCGTCCAAGAACCATCATCAAAAGAACTAGATTCGCCACATCATGACCTTCAAAAAACTATTTTATTTCATCCAATAATGACTATGAACCCACTATAGTCATTCTTCTGCCAAGCCAACACTCCAAAGGAATCCTTTAAATTATTTTGTTCCTAATGAATTCTCTCTCTCATTAACTTGAATAAAAAAATAAAAATCCTATTAATTTTAACAACCTGTAATGATGTGTGCCATTATAGATATGATGAATAGAAATTCCCAATTCTGTTAATATGGAATTCAATAATATTTCTCCAATATAGTTTAATCCTAGAATATGATTGTAACACCATGGAATTTTGTGAAAAAATTCATATAAAATCAATTTGTAGTTATTTTCCATCACACACTACATTGAGAGTATCTTTTATTAAATAAAAATAGATTATGGACTTCATTATTTGCAACTCTATATTTGGATTTTGTTACACACAACACTATATTAATCATTTTATATATGTATTATTTTGTTATCTTGTGTTTTACAAGACAATGAGTTTTATCCAAAGAACGATATATTTTTAATATATTTATTCCAAAATGATCATTAAAAATAGTCATTAAACATAGATATATGAATAATAATAACTACATTTTAAATATTAATTATAACGTTATTATATAAATGAAACATATTGATAAAAAAAATTAATTTTCAGTAAAGAAGTAATATGTTTCTAAAATACTCTTTTATCAAAAAATTATTTATACTCATTTTTATGAAAATTAATATAATTAATAACAAAAATTTTGTAATGTGAATTTAATGGAATAACCTTAATTTTGGAAATCAGAATATAAAATTTATCTTAGGCTTAATTATATGGATTTTTCTGTAATGTTTACCTTAAAATAAATAATGAAATATACATAATTTTAATTAAAAACTTCAATTTTGAACAATTTAATTAAAAAGTTAAATTATATTTTAATTTTATTTTAAAGTAGAATAAAATCCATTATACATCCATTGATCATATTTTGGACATGTTAATCAATTTCATTTTAAATTTAAATATGAAATCATTTTGAAAATTTAATATTCTTCTCTATAAATACCTATTTTTTCATCGCCTCTACAAGATTAATTTTATCATAATTTTTTTCAATAATGTGAATGTTATTTAGAAAAATTGATTCCAATTTGTAATCATAATAATTTATATTTTCTAATAAATTGGACTTAATTTTTCACTAAAGATAATATTAAATAAAATAAAAAATATTTACCAAGGTTAAGGTAAAATGGGTTTAACATAGGTTGATCTAAAATGATGAGTGAAAAATGAACTATAAAAAATTTAAAATATAATTTTGGGAAATTTTTTACCTTATAATTACTGAGGATATAATTTTATCCTTTTTTTACCCTTTTGGAATGTGAAAAAAATGGTTTTAGTTTTTATTTTCAAAACATTAAAATTGTGCCACTAACCTCACATATAAAAGGACACCCCTTATCCTCCCCTAATCACACCATAAAACCCTTTTTGTTCAGCAAAAAGAATAAAATAACTTCCCATGTCCTCTTAACTAATCCTATAATTCTTACTTTGGATACAAATCCAACATGGATTTATTTTCTTGAAAATCTAAAGAGGATACCCCGAGAAGAGGTAACATTAATGAATGAATGTTTTAGGTTTATTTCATCCTCCACCTACATATATTATTATTATACTAATACGATATAATAAAATCATTGTATTATATATATTTATATGTTTTTATTTTAATTAAATTAATCAAAACATATCCACATACATAAAATAGGTTACAAAATCATTGTTCGTGTGTACGGTGGACCACTGCCTCATGAACTAGTGTCATTCAATTTTTTAATTACCACCTCTCATGGTTAGAAATAATTATGGATTAAAATTTAATTAATATATTTATGATATTTATTTTCTTAATATGTTGTTAGATCTCATATACTTTATTGCATTCCATTTTTTCAGGAATAAAATAACATCACTCATGTGAACGGAGGACAACCGAGTTTCCAACTGATGTGATTCATTCACGTCATAAAAGGAATGTAATAATGATAAATTTAATTAAAATAAGTTTTATAAATGAAAAAAAATATTGAATAATTATAATATGACATTTATCATTATTTATTTTAATATTACATGAATATGGAAATAATTTTTATCCATATGTACAACCTAACATCTCCATGAATAGTGGGTTTATTTTTCAATCAAATAAATTTGTGAATTATTATAACATCACATATACTGAATATGTATGATATCTATATATATTTTAAAAATATTTATATAATTAAATTATTATAAAATAAATAGGACCCAAAATAAATAATCTAATCATATATGAAACAAGTGATTACAACCCAAATCGTCACATTAACATGGGATTCTTAATAAACGGGAAATAAAAGAACATAAGTAAATCATATATGTTATGATATATGTAACTTTAGTTCTCATGGATTCATTTTATGATATGTGTAAATCATATATGGATGCATTATGTGATGTATATAATTTCCATGGATTCATTTTATGATTATTAAAAAAAATGATGTGTAATTACATAACACATTTGGGATCTCTCTTTCATGGGATTATAGTTTAAAATCTACCAATGTGATAAGAGATTTTTGTCTCAAATTTATTTATATTAGACATATGTTATGGTATGTACGTATGTAATTTTTTAAGGTGTATCTAGTTTCCCTTCGATATGTTATATCACAAATATCATTATTTTCATGGTATTATAATTTGTTATTTGATATTTTTTCTGACAGTGTTATTACAATTCTATGTTACCCAAGTGGGATGATTTCAATATAATAATCTCATCATTTATTGGGATTTTTTATTATTATTATTCGAATAATGAAATATTATTATTTTTATCACAAGAAACTCATGATGTTTATTATACTATTATTATATAATAAGGATTATATTTTTTACAATAAATTTCCTAACTTTATATACTCAAATGTTTATAAATAATTTTTCTACGAAAAATCATATTTCTGATTGAAAACTGTATTCTTCTATAAACATGTTATCCAAAAAAAATTCAAAATTATTTTTAAAATTTCAATAAAATTATTTGTTAACAGCATTTTTACCCATATTTTACATTTTTTTTAAACGAATCATAATTTTTTTAAAAAATTCTCATTTGACTTCTACCAAAAATTTTAAATGAATCATTATTTTAATGTCTATAGCATGAAGGAAATTGACCACTTTTAGGAACATTATTTTATTTTATGATTAATTTATAATTTCTCAATGTTATTTTCAGTGAAATGGATTTCATAAATTTCTTATAATATAATAATTATTTTTAAAATAGGAAATTATATTTCCCTAAATAAATGTTTTAAATTATATCTATTACTTATTTTTTATTATTTTAATGATAATTTCCATGAAATACATTTATAAAATGTTTTGTGTTTTAAAAACTAATTTCCAAAGGAATATTATTTTCCTCAATAATCATTCCATGTAATCATTCAAAATAATTCTCCATATAAGATTAAATCCATTGATGTTACTTATTCTTTAATTTTGATATGATCGAAGGATATCATTATTATTCTTTCATTGAATGTTTAATTTTTTTTGAAATTTTGTTCTCATTGACATGTTAAACGATGATAAAATACTCATTAATACTTGTTATTTTTTATGACTTATTCTATGATGAAATAGATAAATTATTATGTTTCATGTCTCTTTTCAAAATGTTATGAAAGGAAGAAATATTTATGAAACTAAATTCCTTTATTTGGATGTGATATGATGAATGTATTATAATCTTATAGAACACATGTATATGATTTTTTATTTTGTGATGGGTGGAATGGTTTCCCCTATAATAAATTTGGTAATAATAAATTGTCTATGAGATAATAGGGTACATGGGTTATCATCCCATGACCAAAAAGAAGGGTACATGGTTTTTTCTCCCAACCTTGAAAAATAGGGTACACAGGTTGTTATCCCAAGCTTGAAGGAGGTACATTCGCGGTTAGCCAATGATTAAAATTTATGAATTTCTTGGTGGTCATCCTTGACAAAATATTTTCTATAATTATGGATATGAAACAAATATTTGTCTTCTAAAATTGTTATTCTATAATGGAAAATTTTCTTTATTTCCTTTATGATTCAAGCCTTATGAAAATCCAATATTTATTCCATGATTACATATTATATTATTTTATATGATGGTTATTTCTTAAAAATGTTATGCTCAGGTTCCCATATCCGCATACTCATTTTATGTTTATATATCTCCCTTGTTTACCCTTAATATGCATCTGATCTCAACCATTCTTATGTTTCCTTTCCCCATGTTAGGAAAAAAGGATTTTAAATAGGAGTCCTAAATGAGAATATTTTTATGGGATACATTAAATATCATTCAAGAATTAATAGGATTATGTTCCATGATTCCAAAGGAACTAAACGACTATGGTGATAAGTCATATGTTTCTGTTATGTATTGAATATTAATCTTGATATAAGAATTATACATGTATAAAATTAGAAATTTATTATAAATAGATACCTAGCGAGGAAAATAAAAGTTCAAATAAGCCCATTAAACAAAATCATTACATTTTCGGATTATCCAATCAATTATCAAAATAAATCCTTTGTCTAAAAGTATTGAATCCAAAAAATACTACATGTAAACCCTTGATCCCTTAAAGGTGATGTATAAGATTAATTGGGCCATATAGTTTTAATAAAGTATTTAAAAATTAAGTTGTAACTCCTTGACCCATGTTACCCAGAGTCGGTGCATTATTACATAACATTGGAATGATCACAATAGATCATGTCTTGAAAGACCAATTAGTTTTGTTGCCTTGGAAATACTATATACATTCTTAAGTTTTACATTACATTTTAAAATGAAAAATTACAATAACATAGTGTCCATAGGATAAACTCATATCCCTTAAACTATCCCTTTAGGTCAGTTATAATTTACCTTTTCGCATCCTGGAAAAAATAAAACATAGAAAGGGGTGAGCTCAAATGCTTAGTAAGGATAACAATATAGCGGAATGTTTTCATAAATAAGCATAAAAATTTAAGGAAATGTAAGACTAAAAAAATCCATTTAAACTTTTACTTCAGTATAATATGGAAAACATAAAATCAAATAATTCCATTTAATTATTCACATGGATAATAAACTAGTCAAATAATCACATTCAATATCAATAGCCCATTTCATAATGATGGAATTTCTAATCCAAACATCATGAACACATAGTCAAGGCCTTGTTCCAAGACTACAAATAAGATTTTTAAGGCCTTGTTCCAAGACACTAGTTTGTATCATGAGACCTACCGATACATCGAAGAGATATAGTAGGCTCCACCCATCACTTACTAAGTCCAAGGAATTTCTCATATGAAAAGGTTTAAACATAACATAATCATTTGTATTAAAACTAGCATATGAAATGTCAATACATTATCCATAAACCATGAATGGGGTTAAAATAAAACATCCATAGTCAAACATACCTCAAAACCTTCAATAAAATATGGATGTTTTGTATCCTAATAAATAAAATTCAAATAAGCTTAAAATCCATCAAAGGATGTTGGTATAGATGAAATAAAAACTTTTTTTAGAGAAATATATCTTTCTATTTAGAAATCATTTGAGAGACATATAATTATAAAAGTAAACATTTATTTTTTAGAATCTTCTTATAATAATTTAAGGGAAGATTTAATGATGATATAATGGCGGAAAATAGACGTACATTTCGTATAAGTTAAAAAATTATTACCAAACTTTTGTTGAAATGGTCATAAGGTTCCTTGTTCGGAAAAGGATGCAAACATTCTATTAGAACAATTTTATAAAAACTCAAACAAGGGTATAAATGACTTTAACAAATTGTCTATTAAATAATAATAAAAATTTGAAATACATTTTATAGAAACAAGGATGTGGATGATAAAGAGGTCCCAATAGATACTTACGTAAAAACAACCTCGGATAATAAAGATATTGTCAAATTAACCCGTACCTTTTACATTTCCTTGGTCGAGGGTAGGTTAACCTCATTTATAATGGTGAAATCAGTGTTATTAAATTATAAAATTACATTATACGTTTATATGATATCATATATTATCTTCTAATATTTCATTGTTAATGATATTTCAGTAGTATCATCGTTTCGGGTGTTAACTGATTCGTTTTAAATTATATAAATTGTTACATAAGTAGTGTTTGTTATGGATAGGATGTATCTTATTCATGTTCATAATGATATTAAGTATTTAAACACTATGTTTAATCTTCATATGAAAATTAGTTTAGAATGGATTCGATGTGGAATTAATCTCACCGCATTAGTGGAGACGGTAATCCATACATACGCATGAGTGATAATATCATTTTTTTTTAAGTTTGTGGTCGAAGCCTCATTTTATTATTAATGCAATGCAAAGACCTCTTTTAACTGGGTAGAGGGAGACCCATTACATATCCCGAAGGCCGAGTGGACTTGTACCCTATTAATTGGATGCTATACCATATATATAGAATCATTATCATGTTATATTTATTATTTACATCATTTATGATAATTAATATACCCATCTAAATAATGATGTGTTTGAATAACAAACTACACCACAATGTGGAGACGGTGATTTGTACGTATGAACATATGGTGACTTTGTCATTTATAGGATGGATAGAATAATGAATATAGTTGTACCATTTTTATAATAACCTCGAAGAATATAGAATATTCTAGAGTTGTTATTTTAGAAAGGAAACAACAATGAAAGAATATGTAGATGATGAAAAGAACTTGAAAATATGATAAAATATTTACCTCTTCTTCGGGTTCTTCTATTTGATTTGAACATAAGGGCTTCATAGGTTGGATTTCTGACTAAAGGAAGGAATGTACGATAAAGGTAGGAATGTTGAGAGGATATTTGGGTAGGGTTTGGTTGATCCAAATGGCTTTGATGGTGTGAATTTTAGTGAATTGGAAGTGCCATTTTATAAGAGGGGTGAGGGGCACCTTAGGAATAATTGAAATATTATTTTATAATAAAACCATTTTCGGTTTCTAATGGATCCAAAATGATTCATTTCAAGTCTAAGGTGGGTATGCATCAAAAATCACTCAACAAATAGGTTTTATACTGGTTTGGGTCATTATATTAACATTATCTTTTATATTTAACTCTTAGTTAAATAGTTTGGCATTTACCATGTCGCTTTTTATTTTTATATTATACGGCTAATAAACTTACAATAAAGTTTCAAGAAAACCTCAAGTGGTTCAATAATGACATATATAATATTTTTAATCCCTTTAGCTGAACATTAGATTTTTACAGAATAGAATATCAATTAATAATATAATATTTGTTATAAAAACTATTTTATGTCAATTTTGACAATATTTGGTATTTTGTTTAGGTTAAATTCATAACAACATTATTATTTCTAAAAAATAATTTAATAAACCATAACATGTTATATTAACCTATAAAATTAGTGTCATTCATTAAAAGTCTCATATTATATTTATTTTGATATTTATAAAATCAATTATTTTAATAATTCATTAATAATGTAACTATTGCATCATCATTGTGTCATGAATAAATGCACAAAAATTAAAAATAAAATACAATTATTTAATAAATATGTTTATATTTCTAATGAATATTTATAGTCAAATTTATATTATGTATAACCCTATATTAAAAATGGATTAGTTATAAAACATTGATTTCAACTTATTTAACTCTTCTTTAAATAAAATAATAATAAATGTCCTTATCTTATAGAAGTTTTCCAAAGGGGATAATATTTTATTCCTTATGGATCCTTGGTCGAATTATACTTATCCAATTGAATTAGAACATGTGTTAGGGTAAATATGATATCATTTTTACCCTTAATAACTCCATATACTTTTAACGGTGGTAAATAAAAGTAAAAATTACTATTCACCAAAAAATTATTTTCAACTTATTGAAAGAAATTTTACTTATGGATATTAACCATGTTTCTTGGATTTTTGAAATTCAAGTCATAGAAGCGGTAAAATTATGTTTTAGTCAAATTTGAAAATGCTCCAAGGAGGTGGGTAAAAGACCGAAAAAGTTCGATAAACTTTTATATATCTAATGTTATTTTAAAATGACTCCAATGAATTATGTTGAATATTATTGTCTATTATGTATATATTTTGACATAAAATAAATTAATATAAATTAACTAACTATTTAAATAAAAATTCAGTTTTAACTAATAACGCAGTGTTTTTCACTATTCATCAAAAATTGAATGTTTTCATAAAAATACCCAAAATTCACCCTAAGCTAAATTCAATATTCCAAATACAAAAATGATATCAATTTTGAATGATGAAATTTATATAATTTTAAAAAATATGTATTACTATTCATAAAAACTAGTTTGATTGGTCGTGTTGTGTTAAAACTCAAAGTTTCATACAATGCAAGCTACTGCATTATTCAAAGGGAAATGTAACAAGGAAGCTTGGGGTGTTACAATCTCCCAACATAAAATAATATCGTCATTAAAATTTCTAGAATATTACTACATAAAAATATTCGAGTGGTTCTTCATCATATGTTCCTCGAGTTCCAAAGTTTCCCCTTCCATCTTATTATTTCTCCATAGAACTTTTAGCAAATGAGTCGTCCAGTTTCTCAACAATTGTTCTCTGTTATCAGGAATTTAGACATGCTCTTCACAATAAGATAGATCAGGTTCCTATTCAATTTACCCATAAGCGAGTACATGCATTGGGTCAGGCATGTATTTTCTCAACAGTGATACATGGAACACATTGTGAAGTTTGGAGAGATCTGGCGGCATTGAAAAATGGTAAGCCACAACCCCAATTTGTTCTAGAATTTCGAAAGGTCTGATGTACCTGGGATTCAAATTACCCTTCATACCAAATTATATAACTCCCATCCATGGAGATACCTTCAATAAAACATGATCTCATACCTGAAATTCCAAATCCTTCATTTTGTTATCGACATTTCTCTTATGCCTACTTTGTGCTTCTTTGTTGTGGTTTTGGATGACCTTCACATTTCCCATTGTTTCCTTAACAAGATCTGGTCTTATTATTTTTCATTCCCCAACATAATCCAAAAAATTTGGTGTGCGACATCTCTTACTATATAATGCATCATATGGTTCCATATGAATATTTGAATGAAAGTTATTGTTATAGGAAAATTATACAAGAGGTAAATATTGATCCCACATAACTTGAATGTCACGAAAGTAATATCTCAACATGTCTTATATGTTTTTCATAGTCTGTTCTAATTGTCCATCAGTTTGAGGGTGGTAGGCAATGCTCAAACGGTGTTCATTATACTGTAATTTTTGAATACTTTTCCAGAATCTTGATGCAAAACATGGATGATGGTCAGAAACACTCGATAAGGGTACTCCAAGAAGTCTTACAACTTCATTAATATATATCCTTATTAGATGTTCATGTGTTAAATCATCTCTTATAGTATGAAAATGTGCATACCTGGTAAGTTGATCAACAATGACCCAAATGGCATCATTCTTTCTATGAGTCTTTGGTAGCCCCATGAAAAAGTCCATCGTAATATTATCCCATTTCCACTCAGGTATGCGAAGTGGTTGCATGACTCCTCTTGGTTGTTGCCTTCCAGCATTCACATGTTGGAAAACCATAAATCTTAACACAAAATCAGCAATCTCCATCTTCATGTTTTCCCACGAAAAATGTTCCTTCGAATCTCTATACATCTCAGTGCTTCCATGGTGTGTAAAGAAATTGGAGCTATGATCATCATCCAAAAATTACCTTTTTATATGAGGTAAATCGGGAACACAATGTCTCTTCCCAGATTTCAAAATCCCATCTTCATATATGATTTCACTCAATCTCCAATCATTCACATCATTAAATTTTTTTGGAAACTCCTCATCATCACTATGAGAATATTTTTTCCATTTCTAGTAATGATGGTTTGTCAACCATTTGAAAAATAATTGATGTTTGTCCTTCCATGGTTCTTCCCATATCCATCTTTACTAAATCCATGAAAATATGATCCATTTCAATTATAATCTTGTTCAAAACTCCATGATCCTTTCCAGTCAAATAATCTGTCACCTTATTTTCCTTCCCCGGGTGGTAGTGTATAGTGAAATCATATTCCTTGAATAGTTCAAGAAATCTCATTTTCCTCATGTTAAGTTTTTTCTATGAGAAAATATACTTCAAAATCTTGTGATCGGTATATATCTCACACTTTTCACCCTAGAGATAATGTCTCCATATCGTTAAAGAAAATATTACAGCTAATAACTCATGATCATGAGTTGGATAGTTTTGCTCATGAATTTTTAGCTAATGTGATGCATAGACAATAACTCTATCATTCTGCATAAGACCACAACCATGTCCTTTCTTTGAAGAATCAATATAAATAACAATCACATCATTCCTCGATGGTAGATTCAAGATAGGAGAATTGACTAATATTCTCTTTAGTTCTTCAAAACATTCTTCACACACTTTTTTCCAAACCAATTTATCCCCTTTACGTGTGAGATTTGTTAATGGGTTAGCCAACCGGGGGAAATTTTAGACGAAACGTGGATAAACACCTTCTAAACCAATAAAACTGTGTACCTCAGTTATACTCGTCGGTGCTGGGCACTCATGGATTGCCTCGGTCTTGGAAGGATCAACGGAGATTCCATACTTAGTGACAATATAGATATAAAAAGTAATCTCCTGAAGCCATATTTCACATTTGCTAAATTTCCCATATAATTCATTTCTTCTAGGAGTCTTTAGAATAATACGCAAATGATTTTCATGATGTTCAAATATTTTGGAGTATTCAAAGATATCATCAATAAATACCACCAAAAAATCATAATGATATTCCTTGAAAACTCTATTCATTATATCCATAAAGACTGAGGGTGCATCAGTATACCCAAAAGGCATTACTATAAAATCATAATTCCCATACATAGATCAAAATTCTATTTTTAGAATGTCTTCTTCTTCACAAAAAACTGATTATAACCAGATCATAGGTTAATATTTAAATAATATTGATCTCCATGATGTTGGTCAAATAAATCATCAATTATAGGCATGGGATACTTTTTCACTATTTTTATGTAATTGATTTCCATGTATTCAGTGCACAGCCTCATAGATCCGTCTTTATTCTTAACAAAAAGAATAGGGGCTCCCCATTGATAAAAACTAGGGGGAATAAATCACTTATTACAAAATTCCTCTAGTTGTTTCATTTGTTCCACTAATTCCACAGTTCTGATTCAATAAGGGGTCTTCGATATGGTCCAGGAATTAAATAAATCGAAAAATCAATTTCCCATTCTGGAGGATGTCCAGGTAAATATTCTAGAAACACATCAACATATTCTTGCACAATAGGTATGTCCTCTATTTGAACATTCCTTTCCTCACCCATAGTTATTTCATTATCTTCCTCCACAATATTTGAATTTAGTTGAGCTACTTGGGGTGGATCCACATAAGAATTATGTGGTGACATTTCTTCTTAAAAGATAAGGTACTCTTTATCATCAGAGAGAATTGTAACCCACTTCCCCTTATAATAAATTTTCGCATCATGGTATGAAATCCAATCCATATAAATGATTATATCAAATTCAATCATGGGTATGACGATGAGATCAGTAGATAAAGAACATTTATACGCCCTAATGGTAACTAATTCACAAAACATTGTTGCAATAATACTCCCCTTAGGTTTTTTACTGACAAATCCCTTGTTATGTCAAATTTAAAATATTTACTTTTCATAGTAAACTGGGAAGATATCAAACCATGTGATGATGTAGAATCAAATAAAGCATTTTCTAAACTTGAGGAAACCATTAAATTACCTGCCACCACATCATTCGGAGCCTCAAACTCAGTAGTAGGGATAAAATAATCCTGGCTTTGATCCATTGGACTTTTCTGAGGTAATCTTCCATGGAGCTTAGGACATTAATTTCCATAATGCCCCATTTCTCTACAATTGTAGCATTCAACATTGACAGCCTCTTTCTTCCCCTTGCAATCATGATCATGGTGGCCATTTTCACCACACTTGTAAAACACTCTCATTCCCTTTAAGAAAGTATCAGGGTGTTTCTTCCCAAATTTATTACAGAATGTATATTAAACATTTCCCTTCCTCCCTTAATTTCTATTCCTAGAGTGTTCAGTAGATCTCATCTTATCTTGTTTTTCTGTAAAGTCATAAGACATATCAAATTCATTTTCTATCTTGGTAGAAAATGAGACAATATCTTTGTACTAGGAGAATGATTGTGAGACTAATGATATATGTAGATATAGTTTTAACCCATCAATGAATTGATCAATCTTACTTATTGTGTTACGTATATAATCTGTAACATGCCTTTCTATCCTTGTAAATTTAGCCTCATACTTTGTAACATTCTCATCCTCTTTCTGCCTCAGACTCAGAAATTGTATTTCCATATCCGGCCGATGGTCATTAGGAAAGTATTTTTTTAAGAATATCTCTCTAAAATCCCTCTATTCCATATTTTATACCTCAACATGTTCCTTTGTGTTTTGAATCAATGACCACCATTGATATGCATCTCATGTGAGGCGATAAACTGCCATGAAAACTTTTTCCCTTTCGCTACTCCGCAAATCATGGAATATTTTCTCTATGGAACATATCCGTTGCTCAACTTCAAATTGATTTTTAGTCATATTGAATGTTGGTGGTTGTTTCCTCACTAATCAGTCAATCATTTATCCTTTGTGTTGTGGATTAGGGTGCTTCATATGGGTAAGGTTATTTTTCATAACCTGAGTGAGTTATCCCTATATAGTGATAAGCTGATAAGCAACGTTTGCATCATCATATCCCTTGTAATTATCTTAAGTAGGAGGGAAAACCCTACATGGATTACATGCGTTGATATGGTTTCCATTCCTTCCACTATGAGCCATTTCTAACCAATGGCATACACTAGATTAGTTTATGAATCACAATACATAATTCCAAACATGTAAAATAGTTAACATATGATGAACAGTTTATGGATATAATCCATAATACTAAAAATAATTATTTTAGGAAGTATATACTTATCAGACCTTCATAATGGTTTTTAATGAAAATGAGAATTATCCTAGGCTTATCCCATAGGAGTGTCGTAACCAAGAGTGCAGCATGACCCATTTTCATGGACCAGTTCATGATCGAGTCCAGCTCAAAGCAGTGTTTTCCGGATTTTCCCCTAGGTACATCTATGCCAGAGCGGCCTCTGCATGCTCGTATCCAAATAGGAATGTAGTTCTTCGAAAACTCACAAAATCTCTATAATACCAAAATTCTAGAAAGTTATTCTATACTAATCTTCAAAATCTATCTTAGGTTAATGTTCTCTAATAAGAGTTTTTATAAATATAGTTTCCATGGTTTGTACTAAACATTCTATGATACCAATTGTAATATGCCGACCATAGTTACCTAGATTTGGTTCATTATTACAAAACATTGACATGATCACAAAAGATAAAGTCTCGAAATAATGATTAGTTTAGTAGCCTTGGAAATACTAGATACATTCCTAAGTTTTAAATTACATTATAAATTGAAAAACTACAACAATAGAGTCTCAATAGGCCAAACCCATATCTCGTATACTATCCCTTCATATCAGTCATAACATTCTATCCTTTTAGGTGAGTCATAAAATACTTCTTCACATCATAGAAAAAATTCAAACATAGAAAGGGATGAGCTCAGATGCTCAGTAAGGATAACAATATAGAAGAAACTTTCATAAATAAGAATAAATATTTAAGGCAATGTAAGACTAAAACAAAAGCCTTTTAAACTTGAACATCAGCATAATATGGAAAAGATAAAATCAAATAATTCAGTTAAATTATTCACATGGATATTCTACTCGTCGAATAATCACAAGCAATATCAATAGCCACTTTCATATTGATTGAATACATAATTCCAAACTTCATAACTATATAGTCAAGGCCATATGGAAATACTACAAATAATATTTTGTCAAGGACTTATGCTAAGACACTAGTTTGTCTTTTGAGAACTACCGAGGCATTGAGGATCTATATCAGGATCCTCCCATCACTTACTAAGTCCAATGCATTCTACATATGAAAAGTTTTAAGCGTAACATAAACATTAATTTTAAAACTACCATACGAAATGTCAATACTTTATCCATAAACCTTGAATGAGATAAAAATAACACATCCACAGTCAAACATATCACAAAAAATACAATACAATATGGAAGTTTTGTGTCATAATAAATCAACTTTAAATAAGATTAAAATCCATCAATGGATGTTGACATAGATGAAATCAAAACCTTTTCTAGAGAAATATATCTTTCTATTTTAAAATCATTTAAAAGTCATATAATTATAAATGAAAACATTTATTTAGAAAATATTCTTATAATATTGTAATGGAAGATTTGACGATGTTATAAGGGTGGAAAATCGATGCACCCATTGTATAAGTAAAAAACAAATTCTTACTTTTATTTTGTCGAAATGGTCATAAGGAACCTTATTTGGAAAACGTCGGAAAGACTCCTTTAAAACCATTTTATAAAAAGTCAAATAATTTTATAAATTACATTAACCCATTGTATATTAAATAATAAAAAATTATTTGAATTAAATTTTAATGAAACATAGATGTGGATTATAAAGAGGTCCCAGTAGATACTTACATAAAAACAACCAAGGATAATAAAGAGATTGTGAAATTAAACCTTACCTTGTACTTTTTCTTGGTAGATTATATGTTAAAATCATGTATAATGGGTTAATTATTTTTTATTAAATTATACAATAACCATATACATTAATATGATACCATATATGATCTTCTAATACTGCCTTGTTAATGATATTTCAGTACTATCATTGTTTCGGGTGTTAACTAATTCGTTTTCCTTTATATGCTTTGTTACGTATGTAATGTTTGTTATGTATAGGATGTATAATATTCATATTAATAATTATATTAAGTATTAAAATATTATTTTTCATCATCAAATAAAAATTAGTCTTGAATGGATTCGATGGGGAATGAATCTCATCGCGTTCGTAGAGACGGTAATCTATACGTACGTACGAGCGATAATATCATTCTTTTAATATCAAAATCATACATAATTGGATGGTATATCATATATAAATAATCATTATAATTTTATATTTATTTTTTACATAATTTATACACATTATTATACCCATCCAAAGGATGAAGTGTTTGTATGACAAACTATACCACAACGTAGAGACGGTAATACATACGTACACACGTATGATGACTTTGTCATTTATAGGATGGAAATAATAATTAATATCTTTGTACCATTATTATAATAACATCACAGTATATATAAGATATTGTATTAATTATTTTAGAATCGAAAAAACAAAGAATGTGGAAGTAGAAGAAGAAAATAACTTGAATGATATGATGAAATATTTACCTCTTCTTCAGGTTCTTTCTTTTGATTTGATTAAAAGGGCTCCTTAGGATGGATTTATAACTAAATAAAGGACTTTAGGATGATAGTAGGATAGTTGAGAGGGATATATTTTAGAGTTTGGCTAATACAAATTGTTTTGATGGTGTGAAATTGGGAGAAGGGGAAGTTATTTTTAGAAGAGTGGTGAGTGGAACCTTAGGAAAAATAGAAATATTATTTTATAATAAAATCATATTCGATTTATAATGGCTCAAAAATGATTTATTTCAATGATACGGTCATGATGGGATGACAGACACTCAATCAATAGGTTTTAGTTTGGTTTTGGTTACAATATTAACCTTATCTTTTAGATTTAACTATTAGTTAATTAGTTTGACATTTACCATGTCTCTTTATATTTTTATATTATATGGTTAATAAACTTATTATGAACTTCCAAGCGACCCTCAAGTGGTTCATTAATTAAATAAATAATATTTTTAAGACGTTTGGCTGAACATTAGATTTTTAGGAGTAGAATATCAATTAATAATACAATATTTGTTTTAAAAACTCTTTTATGTGAATTTTGACACTATTTGGTATTTTGTTTTTGTTAAATTCATACCAACATGATTACATTGAAAAAATTCATTTAATCAACCCTAAAATGTAATATTAACCTATAAAATTAGTTAAATTCATTAAAAGCCTAAAATTAGATTTATTTGGATATTTATAATATCAACTATTTTAATCATTCATTAATAATATCATTACTGCATCATCATTGTGTCTTGATTAAATTTAAATATTTAATGTGCAAAAATTATCAATAAAATACCATTATATAGGAAATATTTTTATATTTCTATTGAATTTTTATATTCAAATTTATCTTCTGTATAACCCTATATTAAAATTGGTTTTGTTATTAATAATTTATTTTAATTGTTTAACTCTTCGTTAAATAAAATAATAATAAATGTCCAAATATAATCCATGTGGACCAAAGGGGATAATATTTTATTGATAAGGTTGTATTTTGGCGAATTATACTTATCCAATATATTTAGGACATGTGTTAGGGTAATTATGATATCATTTGTACCCTTAATTACCCTATTTACTTTCAAATGTGGTAAATAAATGTCAAAAGTTACTATTCTCCAAAAAATTATTTTATACTTTTTCTACCAAATTTTAATTATTGATATTAACCATGTCACTCGGATTTTTGAAATTCAACTAACAAAAGCGGTAAAATTATGTTATATACAATTTTTCAAATGCTCCTTGGAGATGGGTAAAAGATAGTAAAAAGATCGATAAAATTTAATATATCTTAAATTATTATAAAATTACATCAATCAATTAAATTGAACATATATATGTATTATGTATCTATTTTTAGCTAAAATAAATAAAAATAAAATATCTAATTATTTAAATAAAAAGTTAGTTTTAACCAATAACGTACTTTTTTCACTATTCATAAAAAATTGACTGTTTTTAGAAATTACCAAAAATTCACACTACGCTAAATTTGATAATCTAATTCAAAAACTGAATTCCATTTTGAAAGATAAAATATATATAATTTTCAACAGTGTGTATTACTATTCATAATGGCTAGTTTGATTGGTCGTGGTGTGTTAAAACTCAGAGTTG
This sequence comes from Viscum album, assembly GCA_963277665.1. Classification (NCBI taxonomy): domain Eukaryota; kingdom Viridiplantae; phylum Streptophyta; class Magnoliopsida; order Santalales; family Viscaceae; genus Viscum; species Viscum album. The sequence goes on from OY728121.1 coordinate 958,615,090, forward strand.
CGTACAACACAAGCTGTTGAATTATTCAATGGGAAACGTACCATTGATACTTGGGGTGTTACATAGGTGTTCATGACACTCAATGATTTTTATGGTTATAAAGCAATATTATAGAAATAATGTACCTATCCAGTATTCACTACATCCCATTAATCAGTAATCCTTGTTTGGATATATGGTTCAGATATCCTTTATTAATAACCTTACACCGATAGAAAAAATTCGACACACAAATATTACATTCTAATACATTAGTAGATTACCTTTCTACAAATCAGTTTTCCTTCAAAAAAATTTTAATGATAGAAAATTCCACCTGAAGGCATCTTAAGTGTCCAAATCATACCCAATGTATTATGAAACCGTGATTAACTAAAAAATCCCCAAAACATAGGAAGAAATATATATGAAAAATCTAGAGCATTATAAAATTCTCATATTTTGAATTTCACTTTTCAATGTTGTTATATTTTATTTATAAACTATGTAGGAGTCTATTTGATGGAACATTAGGGATTCTTGTGTGTAGAGAAATTATGAGGAAATAAGTACAATTTTACATAAAATTTGATGTAGTTTGATGTTTATGAATTAATTTATTTCTTTAATTAAAAATTTTTTGATACAAAAACTAGAATGTATATCTTATTACATGTAGATATATTTGTATCCCTACTAGGGAGGAGAATATTTTATAAATAATTACACCATAGTGAAGCATAAAAAACTCATTCTAGATATTACTCACTAATCTGGGAGTCTAAAATTTGGAGTTCATCATATGAATATGGTATGTTAAATTGATAACATAATTTGAAAAATTATTCATTTATAACATGTATTTTATATAATGTGTATATTTATTTATACATAATGAGAGTTATTAATCCATTACTGAGTTTGATTTGAATAAGTTGATGTAAATCGATTGTATATTGAGATAGTTGGTTATTGGGAGAAAATGATAGATTTTGGTTTGTTTATATTTTAACCTTATTTTAAATTAAACTATTTTTTTAATATATAATATTTAATTATATGACAAAAAATTATCCCAATCTATGATCTTAATAGCTAAAAAACTCATATTTTTCCACAGATCACTTCATGTTTTTAAAAACCGAAGTGGGTTTAATAAAATTTTATGGGAAAATTATCCCTTATTTTTCAAAGAAACACCTCATGCGGAGGCTTTAATAATTAATTTATAAATGAGCCTATCTATTTGTCTAAACTAAATTATCATTATATATATGAAACATATTATGTGTGCAATACAAGTAAAATAATCATTTTGTATCCATGTGTTTTGAAAAAAATGTGAACAATAAATATGAAGAAAAATTATAAAAACACTAAAATATAAATACAAGTGTGTTAATAAATAAAACACACATGACTGGATATAATTACTAATATTGAGTAAATTTATGTGATTCCCTTTTAATACATTCCCAATCATAAAAAATACATTTGTAATGTAACACCTAATAATTGATTTACAAGAAAAACAAATCATTCCCCAAACATTGAACTCAATATACTCATATAAATCTAAAAACAATTTACCCATTAAGGGGATGAGTAAAAAATCTATAATGATATCCCCAACATAGTCTATGTGACCCCCTTGAAATTGAACCCAACTATCTGATATGTGAGGTTATTTAAAAACAATTACTATTTAAAATATATAATATCACTATGATTAAATTAAATATAGGTCATTAAAACACCAACACATCTATAAACCCATACACACACAATGAAAAGTGATTTTTAACATACATCAATTCATTTTAAATCTAGGATCACTCAATACATTTCATAATAAATTTCAAAATGGAGAACAAATCATACCAATCGATTTACAAAATAAGGATGATAAACATAGAATATAAAAATGGATCAAATTGTTCTAGGACCATCAATAGGTCACAATAAACTGATTTTATGAAGATTTTCAATCAATGAAACATGATTTCCTCCACTAACATTATGTATAGACAATAAATGCTCAATTAGAAAATAAAATCAAATATAAAAACTATTATATAATAGGAAATGATACAATATTTCTTTTCATATTTATAAATATTTACCAATTAGATTGTAATTTTAACACAAAAGGGATTCAACAACCAATAGCATACTCAACACACCAAAAATAGTTTCTCTGAAAGCTTGTGTTGCATACAAGGCTAATTTATTCGGAATAATGATATATTTTTAAAATTATTTTTTAATTGATAGTTATCCCTCAGAAATTTTATGAGTGTGAATTAATAGGACTTTATATTTTAATTGTACAAATGTTTATTAATTTTTTTTACATAAATCCTGTAAATTTTATTGGCTAAAATTAATAATAAATCAAATTTTATTCCTAAAACACTGTATATTTTCAAGATGTAACTTTACTGAATGTTTATGGAGAACCTATTTAAATATAATTATTGAAAAATTAATAATCACTATATGAATAAATAAACCTCATTTTTGTGTGAAAAATATAAAAATTTACTTTGGGGGAATGCTTAGTATTTTTCTAAGAACATTTATATTTTGATAAATATTGAATAGTACTAAATTTTAGTAACAAACATCATTTTCATTCAAAATTTTAAATTCTTAATTTTTATTTATAACTTTGATGAATTATAATTATATCAGTTTATAATTATTAAACCAATTTAGAACATTGTAGAAAATTTTACTTTGAATTCGGATATTAAAATAGAAATCTTTTGAACATTTTTATTTGAAGAGCCCACTTTGTCTTCTCATTAGTGATAGTAAATTTAAACTAATGTATGCCACTTTTGTGGATCGAATTTGTAAAAACAGGATTTCATATTTGTAATTATAAAATCATATAATTTATAATATGTTTAATTATTTTTTAAATGAAAATAATACTGAATGTATTTATAATTAATTACAGTCATTAATGTCAAAAAATGTGTATACTTAGTTGTTGAACATTAATATTAAGAGTCCAATTAACATAGATACTTTTCCAAAACCCATTTTATAGAAATCATTAGACAATATAACCTCTTATATATAATTGTTATCATTATAGGTGTCACATTACATATATTATATCTCTCAATAGTCTTTATATTTTTTTATTTACAAGAATCCCACCACCCCTCCACTATAAAAATGAACTCTCCCCCTCACTTCTTCACACCTCTCATGATATTTAGTCCAAAAAACCATTTCAAATAATCTTCCAACATCCATAACTAAATCCTTTATTTATCACATTGGGAAGAAAGATAACTAAAGAATATTTTTGGTAATAACCAATGTGAGTTTTCTAAAAAAGAGGTAACATTATTCAATATACATTTTGGTTCTGTTTCTCTCCACCCATAATGTTATTATTATTAAATTATTATATAAAAAAATAAGTATACTCAATATAATTTCATGTTTTTATTTTAACGTTTTGAACAAAACATATACCCTCTTCAATGAAATGCGTAATGAAACTTCCATCAAATGGAAAATGAAATTACAATTAGTGATCTTTGAACTACTGGCTTGTGAAACAATGTTGTTTTTTATTCCATTACCACCTACTACTATTTGGAATTATGAATAAAATAGTGTTTTTATATTATATAATTATATATATTATTTTTGATTTCATCATAATTCTAGAAATTTTATGTAACATATACCATCATGCTTTCCATTTTATGTATATATGATTACATCCTTTATTGACACGTGGACTACTACCTCCTCAAAGCTATGTGACACTTTAAAACAATACATAGATTTATTTAATGATGGTTTTAACTAAAATAAGTGACACAAATAAATTTTATATTATTTTAAAGAAATAATTAATTTTCTATAAATATTAAATTTCATATTCTTTATTACCCTTTCACACACTGATAAGTGATAGCGTCATTCATGGATATATGGACTACTGCCTCCTCGATGTAACGTGATTCGTTTTAAATCACATAAATTATTTATATATGTATGAATTATTAAATAACATTTTATCTATTACATAATTATAATTATTTTATGATAAATGTTTCATACCTTCTTTCCATTGTGATAATTGATAATTTAGAATGTTCCTCATGCGTATGTAAGACATACCATCTCCATGATTGAAACATTGATTCTTTTTTCATAAACATCATTCATGATTGGTTTTAAAATTATAATTTATATATAAATATGATAATTATGTAATTATTATTATTCATGTGATGTTTATACAATGATCTCATTGGCCACAGTTGACCTACAAAAGTCATTTTTAACATCTAAACTAAATCGGGTCAAAAGACATGATGTAAACTTATTTGTTTAAGTATTATTATACAAAAATATAATAACTGAAATGAAATAAATAATAAACCCAAAACATTTCCTAAATAATGTGGATAATTAATATAAGTTTATTTTTCAGTAATCTAAAGATACACGTGACATGTCAGACTCACGGTATGTGATTTCATATCAATATCCTTTCATTTGCATTTTTTGATGATATAAACCATTATTCTTTTATATGGTGTATAAAAAACCCCTATGAAATTATATATCGGAATTTTTTATATTATCATGTTATTTAATTTTTGTTAAATTTTATTCATTCAAGGGATGGATATTTAAACGTTCTAAGTGGTATGTGATACTTTTAATGTTTAAATATTTTGTTAAAAAATTTATTTCTCCCTAAAAAAATTCATGATATTATTTTAAATATTTATTAATATGTATATAAGAGGGATATAAAGAACATATTATGAAAATTTTAAATTTCATTCAAATTTATTAAAAATCAAACATTCTTACATTTTTTATACATAAATTTTTTATAAACAAAAAAAGGAATTTTCAATTATTAATATACACAAAACCAAACAATTTTCCACCATTGTGGATTTTATTTTATGTTTTTTTTAATTTTCAAGATTTTATGTTTTCTTAAATGAAAAAAAATTCTTTCCATCATTTGGGTATTTCGGTATTGAAAATTGGTTTTCAATATAAATGTGATTTTTTTACTAAAATGGGATTTTAAAGAATAATTGTATTTTAATATCTGAATGTTATTTTAAAACGAGTTTAATAGATTTTATGAAATAATGATATTTTTTATTTCATGTTGGGTTTATTGGACGTTATAAATGATGGGTGTGACCATATAGTGTTTAGTGATCATGTAATATCTTAAGTTAATGGTTGTGCCCAGATAGGGATCCAATGCATTCGATAATGATTATATTCTCTAGAGAATTATATTGCAATTTTCTTGTATGGTTATTACAATCAATGGGGGTTCTCTAAGTGTTCTATAAGGTTTTATTGTGATGATGTCTCGAGGAGCCATCATGAATTTTCAATGTTTTCTAAATAGGTATTATAGAAATAATTTCTTTTTAAAATGTAAAATAAATAAGATTTATTATAGAATGATATTTCGTTTTTTATATAAATTAATTTTTTCAAGAAATGGTTTTTTCATGATTTTTAATGTTTATCAATTGAATAACAATTTCTTTATTTTTATATCTCGTACTGAACTTTTTTATTCTCATCTCACATTTTTACATTTTTTACAAGATTTAATTATGTGTATGGGATTAGAATAGGTGTATTTGAAGGTCATGAAGAATTTTCATTAAAGATATCATGGTTTATTATTCAAATTTATAATTTCATGAAAAAATTGATACTATTCAGAAGTGTCTATATTTTATTATATGGTATTTTAACTATTATATATGGAAAAATTCTCTAAAACTCTAAACAGGAAAATAACCTCATTGTGAAAGAATGTATATCCAAAAAAAACACATTATTATGTAATATTTATGAAATAAGTCTTAATTTTGAAACCCAGGGATTCTTTAGATAACATTAGAGGCTAATTTAATATTAATAACATTGCCTATAATGATTTCACCTTATGGTAAAGTTAAGAGGTAATTTTATTTGAAGATTATTGTGTTTCTTCGTTTAAAATATGTTTTTTCATAATGGATTTCCAAATAAAAAACATGGAAATGTTAATGGGAAGGAAATGTTTTGATCAAATCTTTCCAAATCAAGAATCCTAAGATTGTCAAAATTATGATAGAATAGGTTTCTACAATGATGGATCAGTTTAATTAGGCAATAATTAGTTGGGGTATCCACAATAGAGAAGATCCCAATCTTCCCAGATGGAACATGTCTATTGTGAAAAATATCCTGAGACAACATCCCCGATCATTTATTGGATCATCTAACCCATTTTTATCCAATAGATTGATAAATTCCGCAGAAAATATATTTAATGTCATTGGATGTTTTAAACATAAAAAATTAACCCTTTCTTTTTATCCTATTGAAGGTAAAGATAATCGATGGTGGTCTATGATTATGAATAAAAGATAGAATTATGATCTTGATTCCATGGAATGGGAAACATTCATGAAGAATTTTTTTGAGAAACATTTCCCTATGGTTGTTTCCCACAAAATGGGAAAAAATCCCTCAAATGAGGAAAAAATATGAATATTCCGTAGCTGCATATGAATGAAACTTTTCCAGATTGGAAGGTATGTGTTTGATTTTATTGGGGACACTAAATGAAAATTTAATCTGTTTTACTCGTTATTTAATCCTAGTCTACGAAGAGAATTTTTCCACATGATAATTTAAAAGCTATGAGAAATATGGCCATTATAATGAAATAATGAAATGGATTTTTTTCACCCTTATATGACTCATGAATATGAATATAAGAAGTAGTCAATATGGTAGGTGATATGGTAACATGAGGCAAAGAAATATAGAGTTATGAAAAATATGTTCCAATATTTTAGTAAGTGTGGTAAAAAGAACCTTGGATATTTTTTCATAATCACTAGGAAGTGTTACTAATATAGAATGTTTGGCCCCATGGACCATGAATATACGGAAATGAATTTTTATTAATCAATTAATGTGTCAGATTATTTCAATCCCATGGAAATATAAATTGGTAGTTATGAGATGGATCATTATTTTATTCAGGTCGGTTGTTAGTTTCGTTTGATTTAAAGATTCATTATTGTAAACAGAAAAGTATAGAGAGGTCATTTACTACTACAACAGTTGTTTTTGGGCCATCAAATGAACTGGTGATTGGTATCTACTCACGTATTCGAATTATGACAATTCCATGTTTGACTCTATATCATCACATTCATTCATTTTTGATAAATTTAATGTAAATTGGGTATATCACCTAATGAATGTGGTATAAAACTTCTGGTAAAAACTTATGGTTGATGTATTAAAGAAACCATGATTTATAGGAATATTCCTATCATCATTAGTGGGATGGAATTTCCTACAAATCTTATTGAACAAGCCATATTATAGATTAATATCATTCTCAGTATAGATTGGATTTCATTTTATCATGATAATATATATTAACAAACTATTTTTCTTTTGTAGAATGATTTCATACCGTTGATAACTCAGCAAGAAGAAGAAAAATATATTAGAGATTGAAAGGGATGTCACCTAGTTCATATTGTTGAAAATAATGAAACTACTAAAATTATTGATGTGCTAAGGGTAAATAAATACATGGATGTTTTTCAGATGATTTTATGGGTATTATTCCAAATAGAGAGGTCATGTATATAAATATATACAAACCAACTTATGGGATGGATCAAGAGGAACAATTTCATTTTAAAAAGAAATTTTAAGAGTTATTAGGTGTTGGTGTCATCTAACATCGAACTTGTCCATGGGTTTCTCCTATCTAGTTTTTTAAAAAGAATTTTGTATCAATGATAATATTCATTGATTATAGATACTTGAATAAAATCACTATTATTTAAAATTATTATTTACCTCATATCACTTAGTTTTTAGATAAACTCCTGGGACCAGAGTATTCTTAAAAGGTTGATGTGAGTTTGTGTTACAATATGTTAAAAGTGAATGAATACAACATTCTGAAAACTACATATGAAACTATATATGGTAACAGTGATTTAAAAGTTATTATATTTTGTATTTCTAATGTTACTTATATATTCATGTATCATAGGAATAAAATTTCCCATGATTTAATGGATATGTTTGTGGTTATATTTATTGGTGAAATTTTAGTATTTTCTAATTGTCAATATGAACATGAAAGTAATCTATGAGTTCTTTGAAAACCCATAAAAGAAAAAAAATCTGAAATTTAGAAAGTGTGGTTTTTTGTGGCAAAAAAAATTAATTCCTCTATCACATTGTTTAAAATTATTACATAAATGTTGATCCTTCCAAATTGGAGGTTGTTTATGAACTAAAAGTACTATAAAATATCCCTGAGAATTATAGTTTTCTTGGATAAGTATATAACAACCTGACCCTAACATTTCATTGGCATGATCACAATAGATCATGTCTTGAAATACTATTTATTTTAGAAGATTTTTACATACTAAGTACATACATAAGTTTTACATTAAATCATGAAATAAGAAAATGTGTCCCCTTTGAACACACTCATATCCATAGGCATATCCCGGCCGGTTAATTATAACATACTAATTCTCGTCATTGTAAAAATAAAACATAAGAAAGGGGTGAGCCCATATGCCCAGTAAGGATAACAATACAACTGAAACAGTTATTAATAAGAATAAAAATTTATGGTCATGTATAAGACTAAAACACATGCCTTTTAATGTTAAGATTAGGCATAATATGGAAAATATAAATCAAATAATTCCATTTACTTATTCACATGGATATTCTACTAGTCGAATAATAACATGTTATATCAACAACTAGTTTCATAATGATAGAATGCATAATGCCAGACATCATATCCATATAGTCAAGGCCTCATGCCAATACTACAAATAAAATTTTGTCAAGCCCTTGTGCCAAGACACTAGTTTGTCTCATAAGACCAACTGATGCATCAAGGAGCAATAACGGGCTCCACCCATCACTTACTAACTCTAATGCATTCCTTATATGACAAGGATGAAACGTAACGTAAAAATTCATATTAATAATTTAATTAAAAATGTTAATACTTTATCCATAAAACATGAATGGTATAAAAATAACACATCCCCAGTCCAACATATCACAAAATATTTAATAAAATATGGAAGATTGTATCATTATAAATCAACTTCAAACAAGTGTAAAATCCAACAAAGGATGTTGACATAGATGAAATAAAAACCATTTAAGGGAAATGTCTCTTTCTTTTTTGAAATAATTAAAATTTTTAATAATTTTTAATGAAATAATTTATTTTTAAAATATTATTATAATCATTTATGGGAAGTATAGAATATGTTATAATAGTATAAAATAGATGCACTCACCGTATAAGATAAAAAATAATCTTACCTTAATTTGTTGAAATGATCATAAAGTACCTTGTTTGAAAATTGATAGAACGATTCCTTCCAAAAACAAATTTAAAAAAACCATTAATGGGTATAAATGACTTTAACCCATATTGTAGAAAATAGTAAAAATGTTTTGAAATACATTTTAAGAAACACTATTGTGTATGATAAAGAGGTCTTAGTACTTACTCACGTTTAAACAACCTCGGATAATAAATAGATTGTAAAATTATCCCTTACCTTGTAATTTTCCTTATTTGAGGGTACATTAACCTCTATGATAGTAGTTAAATCATTTTTATTAAATTATACAAGAACTACATACATAAATGTCATATCATATATGATCTTATTATATTTCTTTGTTAATAATATTTTTGTAGTATCATTGTTTCGGGTGTTAACTGATTTTTTCCATTTATATTTTTTGTTACTTATGTCAGGTTTGTTTTCAATAGGATGTATTTGATTAATATGTATAATGGTATAAAGTTCATAAACATTATTTAATATCATAAAATGAAAATTATTCTTGAATATTTATGATGGGAAATGAATCTCATCGCATTCATAGAGACGGTAATCCGTACATACGCACGAGCGATAATATCATTCTGTTGATGGTGAAATTATATGTAATTGGATGGTGAATTATATTTAAAAACATTGACATGTTATATTTATTTTTTACTACAATTATAAATCATTATTATACCCATCTAAATAACGAAGTGTTGAATAACAAACTACACCACGACGTGGAGATTTTAATCCACACGTACGCACATATGGTGAAATTTTCATTCATAGGATTGATAGAATAATGTGTAATTTTGTAGAATATTTATAATAAAATAAAATTATGTAGAAGGTAATAGAGTTATTATTTTGGTATGGAAAAAAAGAAAGAGGAAGTGTAGGACGAACAGAACATTGAAAGTGGGGGCAAAATTTTTACCTCTTCTTATGGTGATTCTTTTTGATTTAATCAAAAGGGATTGTTAGTATGTATATATGATAAATATATGGCTTCTAGGATGAATTGAGTGTAATTGGGAAGATATTTGATTTGGGTTTGGCTGAACCAAATTGCGTTGGAGGTGTGATTTTTAGAGAAGGGGAAGTACACTTCTATAAGAGAGGTGAGGTTCCCCATTGGAAATGATTGAAATGTTATATCATTATAAAATCATTTAAGGATTATAATGGCTCAAAATTGACATATTTAGTTACTAAGGTGTATATGGGATTAAATCCTCTCATAAAATAGGTTTTATACTTGTTTAGGTCACCATATTAACCTTATCTTTTGGGTTCAACTCTTAGTTATATAGTATAACTTTTACAATGTCTTCTTGTATTTTTTTTACATGGTTAATAAACATACTATAAAATTTAAATATAAACTTAATTGGTTAATTAATGAAAAATATATAATTATATAAGTTATTTTGATGATGTTTAGGATATTTGAAATGTTATATCATTTAATAATATTGTATTTTCTTTAAAAACTCATTTATGTCAATTTTTACACTATTTAGTATTTGGTTTTTGGGAAAGTCAAAAAACATTATTACATAAACAAATACATTAAATAAATAATAAAAAGTAATATTTTCCAATAAAATTAGTGGAATGCATCAAAAGTCTCAATTTACATTTATTTGGTTATTTATAATATCAATTATTTAAAGTTTTCATTAATAATGTAATTAATGCATCATCATTGTGTCATTAATAAATATAATTATTTAATGTATAAAAATAATAAATTAACATCCATGATTTAGGAAATATTTTTTCATTCTAATGAATATTTTTTGTCAAATTTATCTTATGTATGACCCTATATTAAAAATGTTTTAGTTATTAAGCATTGAATTATAACCTTTTAACTCTTCTTTAAATGAAATAATAATAAATGACGAAATGTATCTATATGAATAAAAAAGGATCATATTTTATTAATAAAGTTGATTTAGGTCTAAATAGACTTATATAATAGAATTATGACATGTTTTTGGGTAATTATAATATCATTATTACCTTTAATAACCTTATCCACTTTTAACCGTGGTAAATAAAATTCAAAAGTAACTATTCAAAAAAATTATTTTCATCCTATTGGACCACATATTACATACTAATGTCAACCATGTCTCGAAGATTTATTAAATTCAATTAATAGAAATTTTATGGTTATGTTTTAGGCAAAATTTCAAATGTTCTTAAGAGTTTGGTAAAAGACATTAAATTTTTCAATAAAATTTTTATATATGTAATCTTATATTAGAATGAATCTAATAAATTAAATTATACTAATATAGTAATTATGTATCTAATTTGTCTTTAAAATAAATTAAAATAATAATAACAATAATTTAAATAATAAGTTGGTTTTTATATACTATGTTGTAAATTTTACTATTCATTAAAAATTTAATGTTTTCTGAAAAATACCAAAAATTCACCCATAGATAATTATGGTATTCCAAATCCAAAATTATGCATATTTTACAAAATTAATTTTTTATAAGTGTCTAATATTGATTTTATAATTTTTCACAAAAGTGCTAACAAAGTATTTCTTTTAAGAAAATAGTTTTTCTAAATATGTAAATATTTAAACAAAACATATACATTTCATTATAAATATGTTTTATTTATGTGAAAAAAGTATAAATATAATTTTTTATACTATTCATATCACAATTGTTTATTGATAAATAAATATATCATTTAAATAATTATAATACAAATATGTTGTTTCACAAAAACTCAATCTTGTATATAAGGCAAGACAAATCTGTGTTCTGTGTAGTATAAGATATTTAATTATTTTAAAGATATAACTTAATAAAAAATTTTGGGGTGTTACATTCTACCATCCTTTAATAAATTGCGTCCTTGAAATTTGAAATTGTTCTTCGAAAATAAAATTTTTAATATAGAAAATACATTTGTGGAAAACCCACATCGGAAATATGGTTAATAAAATTTAGTCTTAATAAGAGGGAAAAAGAAATGAAAAATGTCACCACCAAATTAGTATTTAGAAATGGAGAACATTGGTGGAAACATGAGACATATAATTTGAGGGAAAACATAAATATTTATAGAAAGTGATTAAGGTTATCAATCACAAACAACTGAACAATAAATAGAAAATTAAGGGTCTCCAAGCCATAATTCTTTGATAACTAAAAATATCATTGGTTAATTAAAAAATAAGGTATTAGTATAATTTTTTTGGTTTTTAGATCCCTTCCATAATGTTTAAAAATTAATTTTTTCATAGAATAAAAAAATAAATTTAATGTAGAGTTCCATCCTTTAACTAATTTCTACCACAAACTCATTTTTTACTCCAAAAGATAACTGATCTCAAAAATATTCTATTTATCCTAATAGTATAGGGTTTCAAAAAAATGAATTCATATATCAAATCATTAAAAAACCAACAATATACAAACCAGGACACCACATAGGCCAGTGGTAGGTGCTGCACCCTTGTCTCCCTTTGGTTGCAGGTTAAAGTCTCAAAGCCTTATTGGCTGTGACAGGTTGTTTCTCAACCTTCAGGATATCCTTCTTATAAAAAAACGAAAAATAAACTTGCGAAATATTTTAACCATAAACTATAGTATTCAATGTCCAACAAAATCCATTATAATCATTAGAATTATCCAAAACACTTATGTCTAAACTCATAATCCAAAAATTTATAAGAAAGTTCAACAAAACGTACATAAGGTCTCATTTTTCCACATAATAACATGTGAGTTCCTTCATAATGATTCCTCTTATAATATGGTAACACCCTTATTTACCATAAAAAATTATTGATTAAATTCATGCTCCCTTATTCCTTATATAATACCAGATATATTCCTTATATCCAAAAATATTGAATACTCCAATAATTATGGAATTAACGAAACATTAATCAGTTCCATGGTAGTCTAGAATATCCAATATAATTTATCCAAACAAACCATCATTTATTCCTAAATCTCTACCTCCTTATCAAGATCATATTAAGTGTTATATTTCCTTCAACCATTTATTTTCAAATAATGTTTAACTTGTAGTTGAGTAACTTTTTTTAGTACTATATAATCTCAAATCCTAAATGAAATAGTAATGCAGTGGAATCCTTATTTATTTCCATAATTAATATAACCAGTATATCATTGATACAAAACTAAAATGACATAATTCATTAATAAAAATATAAGAACACTAATTATTCCACTTCATCTGTGGTTGTATCATAACTTGAATATTTGTCCAATAGCATCATTTGGGGTATACTCTGATGATTGTAACATTGATTCGCAAAGTGTACCAACTACGTGGAGATGACGCATTGTACATTTTAATCCTTTTTCTTAAAATTGATATCACACACATGGTGTCTTTTTTATCCACACATATAATAAAATTACATTCCCATCAAGAATTTATGAATATTTTTTACAATGTTATCACATATAGGAAAAGCCTTCCTTTCCTTCATCCCATTATTCATATTTCTTTTTACTGTCGTTTTCTTCTCTGGCCTTCTTTCAAATCCATAGGGCGCATATAATTCTTTACATATCTTATTAACACGTGATATTATTTATCTATATGATGATAATACATGGGAGTCTATTTCCCTTCTAAATTTTGGCTTAATAACAGTTAAGATATGATCATTCACACTATTTGGATAATGTGTATTATAAGAGTTCTCATTCCTTCTACAGGGAACCATTTCTAAACAATAGAATACATTAGGTTAGTTTATTAATTGCAATGCATAATTCCAAAATTGTAAAATACCTAATGAAAATTGAAAATTATTAATCATATAATCCATAATCATAAAAATGTTTTATTTAAGGAATTATTTACTCATAAATCCTTCATAACGGTTTGTTATGAAAATGTGAATTATATTAAGCATATCCCTAATGAGTGTTAATATCAAGAGTGCAGAAAGTCCCATTGATGTGTACCCGGATACCTTAGGTCAATGTCAAAACTCCTTGTTGTAGTTTTTACTACTAGGTATATCTGTTCCAGAGCCACCCCTACCTATTTTTATCTAATCATGGATGTATCTTCTTGGAAACCCCACATAATATTTACACTACCAATTTTTTTAGATGTTCTTAAATAGTAATCCTCAATGTTTATCATAGGGTAATGTTCTCTAATCAGTGTTTTTATAAATCTTGTTTCTATGGTTTGTACAAACCTCCCTCTAATACCAACTTTAACGCTCGAACCCTTATTACCTAGATTTGGTGAATTATTACATAACATTGGCATGATCACAAGAGATCATGTCTCAGAAGAACAATTAGTTTAGTAGCCTTGGACGTACAAGACACATACATAAGTTTTACATTACATCATGATATAAAAAAATATTGTGTCCCCTTTGAACACACTCATATCATTTGGCCTATCCATGTAGGTTAATAATTATATAATTCTTCGCATCCTAGGAAAAAGAATACATAAGAAATGTGTGAGCTTAGATGCTCAGTAAAGATAAAAATATAGAAAAAAATCATAAATATGCATAAACATTTAAGGCATTGTAAAAGACTAAAACAAAAGCCTTTAAAACATATACATTAGAATAATATAGAAAAGATAAAACAATTAATTCTATTTACTTATTTACATGTATATAATACTAGTCTAATAATGAAAATAGCTAATTTCATAATGATAGAACCCATAATACCGGACATCATAACCACATTGTCGAGGCCTTTTTCCAAGACAAAGAATAATATTTTTGTTATGGCCTTGTGCCAAGACACTAGTTTGTCTAATGATAGCAAACAATGCATAGAGGAGATATAGTGGGCTCCACCCGTCACTTACTACGTCCAAAACAGTCATCATATAAAAAGGTTGAAACATAATCTAAACATTCATATTAAAACAACTATACGAAATGTTAATACATTAACCATAAACCATGATTGATATAAAAATAACAAATACACAGTCAAACATATCACAAAACCTTCAATATAGTATGGAAGATTGTATCATAATAAATCAACTTCAATCAAATTTAAAATCAATCCAAGTATGTTGAAATAGATGAAATTAAAACTATTTGATAGAAATATCACTTTAAATTATAAAAGCATTTAAACTTTAGATGATTATAAAATAAAAAAATTATTTTTAATTTATTTTATTATCATGTAATGGAAAATTTGAAGGTGTTATAATGGCAGAAAATAGTTTCACCCTCTGTTTAAGTTAAAAAACATCATTACCTTAATTTGTCAAAACGGTCATAAAGTACCTTGTTAGAAAAATGATGGAAATATTCCTTTAAAAGCTTTTTATAAATATTAAAACTAGGGTATAAATCATTTTATCCCATAATCTAGGAAATAGTAAAAATGTTTTGAAATACATTTTTAAGATACATGGATGAGTGTGATAAAGAGGTTCCAGTAGATACTCACATTTAAACAATCTCGGATAATAAAGAGATTTTAAATTAACCCATACCGAGTACATTTCATTAGTCAATGATATGTTATCCTCTTATAAATTAGCTAATCATTGTTAATAAATTATATAATAACCACATACATAAATATGATATCATATATGATATTCTAATATTTATCTTTCTTCATAATATTTCTGTAGTATCTTAGTTTTGGGTGTTAAATGATTTGTTTTCCTTTACATATTTTGTTGAGTCAGACATGTTTTTTTCGAATAGGATTTATTTGATTCATATCCAAAATGATAATAAGTTCTTAAAAAAAATTTATATCATCAAAAAAAATTATTCTTGAATGGTTACGATGGGGAATGAATCTTAGCACATTTGTGGGGATGGTAATCCATACGTACTCCCGAGCGACAATATCATTCTATTAATGGTGAATAATTATATAATTGGATGGAGTATTATATATAAAAAATAATTAACAAGTTATATTTATATTTTAAATATATTATAAATCATTTTTATACCCATCCATCTAATGATGTTTTGAATAAAAAACTAAACCATGACGTGGAGACGGTAAGTCCTACGTACGCACGTATGATGACTTTATCATTCATAAGATGGATTGAATAAATAGTATTATTGTATCATATTCATAATAAAATCATATTATGTATAAGGTACTGGAGTTATTATTTTGTTATGGAAACAAAAAAAGGGATTTGAATGAAGAATGGAACATTGAAAGAGGTTGGGAAATTTATCACCTCTTCTTCGGGTGCTTCCTTTTTATTTGATCAAAAGGGATCCCTAGTTTGTGTTTTTATCAATATAAGGAATCTAGGATGAATTTAGGGTAGTTGTAATGATATATGAGCTAGTGATGGGTGAGCCAAATGGCTTTGGGATTTGATTTTGAGAGAAGTGGAACTAACCTTTTTTAAGAGAGGTGGGGGTCACTTTTGGAAAATCTTGAAATATTATTTTTTTTAAAAATCATTTAGGATTTCTAATTGATCTAGATGGATATATTTAGAGGCTAAGGTGTTTATGTGTCTAAATACTCTCAAAAAATAGGTTTTATAAAATTTTTGGTCACCATATTAACCTTATCTGTTAGATTTAATTCTTAGTTAAATAGTATAACATTTAAAATGACTTTTTGTATATTTATATTACATGGTTAATAAACATACAATAAAATGAAAATAGATCATAAATTCGTTAATTGATGTCATATATATCATTATAGAAATCTTATGGATGAACCTTAGGTTTTTATGAATATAATATCATTTAATAATAATGAATTTGTTTTAAAAACACATTGATGTTAATTGTGACACTATTAAGAATTTGGTTTTTTTGAAATTAGAAATCATTATTACTTTGAAAAAAATACATTACATCAATACAAATATTTCATATTAACTTAGAAAATCAATGGAATGCCACAAAAGTCTCAATTTACATTTATTTGGATATTTAAAATATCAATTATTTTAATATTTCATTAATAAAGTATTTACTGCATCATTATTATTTAATTAATAAATTTTATAATTTATGACTAAAAATTATAAATAAAATACCACGATTTATGAAATCTTTCTGTCTTTCTAGTGAATATTTATAGTCAAATTTATCTTATTTATAACCAAATATTAAAAATTATTTAGTTATTAATCCTTGAATTTTACACTTTTTACTCTTCTTTAAATAAAATAATAATAAATTTCCTAATCTAATCCAGGTGGCTAAAATGGATTATATTTTATTCCTAATGTTTATTTTGATTTAAATACACTAATCCAATATAATTAGGATATGTTTTATTGTAATTATTATATCATTTTTACCATTAATTACCATATCTATTTTAATCCATGTTAAATAAAATTCAAAAGTTACTATTCACCAAAAATTATTTTCATCCTATTGAACCACATTTTACTTACTAATGTAAACCATGTGTCTCATATTTTTTAAATTTAATTCACAAAATTTGTAAGATTACATTTTCTGTAAATTTCCAAAGGATCCTAGTAGGTGGGTAAAAGACTTAAAAAATTCCATATAATTATATATATATAATTTTATTATAAAAAGACTCCAATGAATTAAATTGGACTAATTTAGGTATTATGCGGTTATTTTGAATTTAAAATAAATTTAAATAATAATAATAATTATTTAAATAAGAAGTTAGTTCTTATATTCTATGTAGAATTTTTCATTATTCATTAAAAATCAAATGTTTTCAGAAAAATACTAAAAATTCACCCTATGTTTAGTTTGATATACTGAATAAAAAAGGAATTATATTTTAAAATATTTTTTTTGAGTGTATAATATTAATTTTATTATTGTTCAAAAAATGATAGGAAAATTAATTTCTTTAGAAAATAGTTTTTCTAAATATATAACTATTTTAACAAAACATATACATTTCATTATAAATATGTTGTATTTATCTAAAAACATTATAAATAACAATAATTTTTTTACTTTTGATATCCTAATATTTAAATTATAAATAAATATATCGTTTACATAATTATAATACTAATGTGTTGTTTCGCAGAAAATCAATCATGGGTATAACGCATGACAAGTCGGTATTGCATGTAGTATATCATATTGATACACTTGAATGATATAAAATTCTATAAAATATTGGGTTGTACATTTTTCCATCCTTCAATAAATTTCATCTTCACAATTTGAAATTTTTCTTCAAAAATAAAAGGGTAAAAAATAGAGAATACCTTTGTAGAAAACCCACTTTAGAAATAGGGTTAATAAAATTTAGTCTTAATAAGTGGGAAGAATAAATGAAAAAAATCACCACAAAATTTTGATTTCGAATATGATAGCATTTCTGAAAATGTGAGGCAAATAATAGTAGGAATAACATAAATATTTATAGGGAGTGATTGAGGTCATCAATCATGAACACGTGAACAATAAATAGAAAATTGAGGGACTCAAGGCCATAAAACTATGATAACATAAAATATAACTGATTAATCAAACCATAAGGTATTGGGATAAAACATTGTTGGTATTAAGATCCATTCCCTAAAGTTTAAGAATTAATTTCTTCATATAATAAAGATATTCTTGACAAGTAGAGTTCCATCCTTTAACTAATTTCTACCACAAAATAATCTTTCACTCCCAAAAATAATAGAACTCAAAAATATTCTATTTATCCTAATCATATAGGGTTTAAAAAAATAAATTTTTAATTAATCTATTAAAGGATTAAAAAACTATATTTTACAAATAAGGACATCACATAGGCCTGTGGAAGGTGATTCACCCTTAACTCCCTTCGGGTGTGGGTTCAAGTCCCACGGTCTTGCTAGACACGATGGGTTGTTGTCTGACCTTTCGATAGTCGTTTTTATAAAAAAATAAAAAAAATAATATAAAAAAATGTTTTAACCTTAAATCATAGTATTAAATGTCCAACATAATCCATTCAAATCATTAGACTTATCCAAAATACTTGTGTCCAAACTCATAGTAAAAAACATTATATAGAAGGTAAAAATAACATAATGAAGATCTATTTTTGTTACATAGTAACATGTTAGTAACTACATCATGTATTCTCTTAAAACATGGTAACACCCTGGATTACACTCAAATTTTATTTATTACATTCATGATAACTTATTTCTTGTAGATTACAAAATATATACCTTATATCCAAATATTATGAATACTCCAACAATAATGGAATAAGCAGACCATTATTAAGTCCCAATGTAGTAAAGAGTATCCAATATAATTTATTCAGATAAACCTTATCTTAATCAATAATTACTACAACAGTATCATGACCATATTAAGTATTTTCATTGCTTCAAACATGTATTTTAAAAAAAATTAACTTTTTGGAGAGTCACATTTCTTATTACCATACAATCTCAAATCCTAAATGAAATAGTACTGCCGTAAAATCCTTATTTATTTCCATAATTAATATAACCAGTAAATTGTTGATACAATAGTCAAATGAAATAATTCATTATTAAAATTTTAAGAACACTAATTATTTCTTTTCATCTGTGGTGGTCTAATAAATTATTATTATCCAATTTCATCATTTGTGGTATACTCTAATGATTAGGACATTGGTTCACATAGTGTCCCAAATCCTTGCAGATGAAGCATTGTATATTTGAAACATTTTTCTTACCCTAGGAATCACATAATTGTGGTGTTTTTTCTACATACTTATAACAAACTCCCATTCCATTCATGTATTTACCAAGGTGATTCTTTCCATAGTTATCATATATGGGAAAATACTTCATTCCCTTCTTCCCTTTATCCATCTTTCTCTCGACCATGATTTTCTTCTCTAGAATCCCATCAATGCCATAAGACTCATAGAATTATTTATCTAACTTACTAACACATGATACAATTTCATTATATTATGAGAATACATGGGAGACTATGTCCCTTCTAAATGATGGATTAAGATGATGAAAGATATGATCCTTCTTACTCTTTGGATAATAATTGTTGCTGGAGTTATCATTCCTTCTATAGTTCACCAATTATATACAATGGCATACACTAGGTTATTTTATAAATCGCAATGAAAAATTCCAAACATGTAAAATACCTAATGTAAAATGAATAGTTTATTTATATAATCCATAATAATAAAAATGTTTTCTTTGATAAAGTATTTAGTCATAAATCATTTATAATGGATTGTTAAGAAAATGTGAATTATCATAATCATATCCCCTCAGGAGTCTCAATAACAAGATTGTATAAAGGCCTATTGTTGTGTACCAGGATACCCCGAGTTAAGCCCGAAACACCTTGTCAGAGTTTTCACTCTTAGGTACATCTGTTCCAGATCCACCTATACCTATTTGTAGCCAGACAGGGATGTATTTTCAGGGAAAACCCACATAATACTTACACACCCAAAATTTTTGTATGTTCTTCTATTCTAATCCTCAGTGTTAATATTACGGTAATGTTCTATAATAAGAGTTTTACTAAATATATTTTCCCAGTTTAATATTAACCTATTTCTAATACCAAAATTAATTCCTCGAACATTGTTACCCTATGTTGGTGCAATATTACACAACATTGGAATGATCAAAAGAGAGCATGTTTATCATTACATTATGAAATAAAAAAAATTGTATCCTTTATGAACACACTCATATCCTTTGGCCTATCCCTATAGGTTAGTCACAATATACTTCTTCACATAATAGGAAAAATAAAACATAAGAAAGGGGTGATCTCAGATGCTCAAAAAGGATAACAATATTACTAAAACTATCATAAATAAGAACAAATATTTAAGGCAATATATAAGACTAAAACACAAGACATTTAAACATAAACTCCAGTATAATATGGAAAATATAAATAAAATAATTTTATTTACTTATTCACATGTATATTCTATTTGTTGAATATTAACATCTAATATCAATAGCTAATTTCATAATGATGTAATGCATAATGTCGGACATCATAACCACATAATAAATGACTCATGCTAAGACTACCAATAATATTTTATTCATGGCCTTGTGCTGAGAAAATAGATTCTCTCAAGAGACCTACAGATGCATTAAGGAGCTATAGCGGGCTCCGCCCACCAATTATGAAGTCTGATGCATTCCTCATATGAAAAGGTTGAAACATAACATAAAAATTCATATTAAAACTCTCATACAAAATGTTAATACATTAATCATAGACCATGAATGGTATAAAATAACACATCAATATTTAAAACATTTCACAAAACCTTCAATACAATATAGAGGATTTTTTTCATAATAAATCAACTTCAAATAAGAGTAAAATCTATCCAAGGATGATGATGTAGATGAAATAAAAACTATTTGAGAGAAATATCTATTTCAATTTTGAAATCATTTAAAACAAAAATATCTAAATAATAAAATATTTATTTTGAAAATATTATTATTATATTGTAAGGGAAGCTTCGATGGTTTTATAATGGCAGAAAATAGTCGCACCTCTTGTATAAGTTAAAAAACATTCTTAACACAATTGGTCGAAAAGGTCATAAAGTACCTTGTTTGGAAAACAATGGAATGATTCCATTCAAGAAAATTTATAAGAATTAAAACAAGGGTATAAATAAATATAACCCATATTCAACGAAATAGTAAAATTTTTTTGAAATTCATTTTTATGAAACATGGATGTGGATGATAAAGAGGTACCTGTAGATACTCACGTATAAACAACCGCATATAATAAAGAGACTGTAAAATTAACCCTTACCATGTACTTTTCCTTAGTCACGTGTACATTAAACCCCTATATAATTGTTAAGTAATTGGTATAATATTATAGAAGAACCACATAAATAAAAATTATATAATATATGATATTCTAATATTGCTTTGTTAATAATATTTCATTAGTATGAGTGTTTCTGGTGTTTACTGATTCGTATTCCTTTATATGTTTTGTTAATTAACTAATTTTTATTATGAATTGGATGTATTTGATTCATATCAATAATGATATTAAGTTATTAAAAAAATTATATCATAAAATTAAAATTTTTCTTGAATGGATACGATGGGGAATGAATCTTTTTGTGTTCATGGTGATGGTAATTCGTACGTACCCACGAGCGACAAAATCATTCTATTGATGGTGAAATCATATGTAATTGGATAGTGTATTATATATAAATAATTATTAACTTGTAATATTTATTATTTACGTCCTTTATACCTCATTATTAAATCCATCCAATAAATGAAGTGTTGAATAAAAAACTACACCATGACATGGAGATAGTAAGTCGTACGCATGAATATATGGTGACTTTTTCATTCCCATGATGGATAGAATATTGAGTATTTCAGTTCCATATTTATAATAACATTATAGTATGTAGAAGGTACTGGATTTGTTATTTTTGTTTCAAAACAACTACCAATGAGGATGGGGATGAATAATAGAACATCAAAAGAGGCGGTGAAAATATTACCTCTTTTTGGGTGCTTCACATTGATTTGATCAAAAGGGCTATATAAGTTGGATTTATGATCAAAGTAATGACTCTTGGATTAAGTTAGGGTAGTTGGGAAGATATTTGAGAATGTTTTTGCTGAGCCAAATTGATTTGGAGGTGTGATCTTGAGAGAAGGGTAAGTACCCTTTTATAAGAGAGGTGAGGGTCACATTAGAATAAACATGATATATTATTTTATTATAAAACAATTATTGGTTTCTAATGGCTTCAAATTAGATTATTTCCCAGATAATATGGGTATGTGCTTAAATAATCAATACCAAGAGTTTTTAGACAAGTCTAGGTCACCATATTAACCTTATCTTTTAGATTTAACTCATTGTTAAATTGTTTTAAATTTACAATGTCTTATTGTATTTTTATATTACATGGTTAATAAACATACAATAAAATGCCCAGAGAACCTCAAGTGGTTTAATAATGACATATATATTTTTATATAAGTATTTTTTCCAAACCATAGTTTTTAAAAAAATACTATATCATTTAATAATATAATATTATTTTTAAAACCCCATTTATGAAAATTTTGAAACTATTTAGTAATTTGTATTTGTGAAAGTGTACAGAACATTATTAATTGGAACTAAATACATTAAATAAAAAATAACATGTCATATTAACCTATAATATAAGTGGAATGTATCAAAAGTCTCAAATTACATTTATTTGGATATTTATAATATCAATCGTTTTAATAATTCATTAATAAGGTAATTACTACATCATCATTGTGTTATAAATAATTTAATTTGTTTATGTCTAAAAAATATAAATAAAAACCCATGATCTGTGAAATATTTTTATATTTATAAATAATATTTATAGTCAAATTTATATTATGTGTATCCCTATATTTAGAAGAGTTTATTTATTAAACCATGAATTTTACACTTTTAACTCTTCTTTAAATAAAATAATAATAAATGTCTTAATCTACTACAAGAGGATAAAAAAGGATCATGTTATATTCATAAGGATGATTTAAATTAGAATAAATTTATCCAAAAGAATTAGGACATGTTTTAGGATAATTATAATATCATTTTTACCTTTAATTACCTTAACTACTTTTTACCGTGGTCATTAAATTCAAAATTTAATATTCAACAAAAAAATTCATCATATTCAACAAAATTTTACATAATGATGTCAACTGTGTCTCTCGGATTTTTGAAATACAATTCATATATGTGGTAAAATGATGTTTTATGAAAATTTGCAAATGTGCCTAGAAGGTAGTAAAAAACGATAAAAATTTCAATGAAATTATATATATATAATCTTATTATAAAATGATTGTAATGAATTACATTGAAATAATATAGGTATATATATATCATTTTTAAATTTAAAATATATTTAAATATAAAGAATAATTATTTAAATAAAAAGTCAGTTTTTATGTACCATGCAATATTTTTCACTATTCATCAAAAATTGAATGTTTTCAAAAAAATACCAAAAATTCACCCTAATATATTTTGTTATTCAAAATACAAAAATGAAGTCTATTTTACCAAATTAAATTTTTAGGAGTTTCTAATATTAATTTTATTATTTTCCACAAAAGGACATAAAAATTAGTTCTTTTATGATAATTGTTTTTCTTAATATATAACTGCTTTAATAAAACATAAACATTTAATTATAAATATGTTATATTTATGTTTAAAAAATATAAATATAAATATAAATTTATTTTTTACAAAAAATATCACAATACTTAATTGATAAATAAATATATCGTTAAAATATTTATAATACTAATGTGTTTTTCAACGAAACACAATCTTGTGTATAACAAAATCCTAGCCGGTTTTGCATGTATAATAATATATTGACTTAATTTAAATATATATCCTACAATGAAATATTGGCGTATTAAAACGTAGGTTACTACCAATCGTTTTTTGAAAAAAATTCACAGTTTTCTAGCCCATTTTCTATGTTAAATTTAAATGGTGTTATGTTCATAAGGACCAAAGAATGTGATGATTGTTTTGAGGAACTAAAAGAAGATTAGTGAATTATCCTATTTTGACCTTTCCTTCTATGAACTATAAATTTTTCATCAACATTGTTGATTCATTGAATGGAAATGTTTGTTTCCAAATCCGGATTTATCATGTAATTATAATACTTCACATTAGTTGACACTACATAAGTTGAATTACCCTACAAATGATTTGGAAATAGTTTCTATTGTTTTTTATTTATTAATTTATATGCATCATTTGCCTAGATTAATTTTGGAAATAAATACCAATAAAAAAATATTGAAGTATATATTCACTTAAAAAATAACTGATCATGAGAAAAATAAAATCGATAGAACTTATCAAGGATTATGATTTCATGATTCATAATAATACTTGAAAAGAATACAAGGTTTTCGATGCCATGAGTCAAAAAAGTAATCCCACATTAACCATGATACATTTGTAACATAACACTTTGATTATAGATTTGTTTAATTTAGTCTTAGAAGTTGTGTATACATGAAAATCCCTTATTTTGTTTCTATTTTTAGTGCAATTAAATTTGTTTGAATGAATTAAGAGGTCATATAATGTGGATCAATATTTCAAATAAAAATAAGAATCTTATATGAATAATGGTTTCCCTAATATTAATATTAGGTAATAAGGTGTTTTAAGATTTCCGAAAATATTATGTTTGCCTTAAAATCCACTGTTTAGGATATAATTTTCAAATGAAGCTCATAGTTATCATTTTCCATAAATACGTGAAGCACTAAAATGTACAGAGACAATCAATGGTATAAATGGTTGTATGTAATGAAATAAGACATTTCTAAAATTACCATTAAGTGTTTTACTTTTTAAGATTTCAAAGAAGAAATAAAATACCCATGTGGATGGTTCAATATTTTTTTAGTTCCAATATCAAAATTGTAGAATATGCTAATGTATTTTATTGTAGATTTGGCTAAGACATCTCATGGTGATAATTAAATTTGTGTTATTAATGATAGAATAACATAATCTATACATTTTCTTCCCATTCTAGATATGATGTGTTTAGACCATCATTCTAGAGTATATCTAAATGATATTATCAAGAGATAGGGAGTGTCTATATCCATTGTATTATACAGTAATCCCATACATACATCTAATTTTATAAAAGTAATTGTGATTTTTATTGGCTAAAAATTAAATTTTAAGATAGGTTTTTTATCTTCAATGAGACAGATACTATAAAAATATGACTTAGATGTTTCAAAATATGATTCATTAATTCTCAATGGATTTCCAGGTAAGTTGTGATCAACATCATTAATTGTTGGAGTTTTCTAATAATAATATTTTCATTACAATAGACATATAGAAGCATTGGAGGAATTTTATGGATGTTGGTGTCAGACAATGCAATTTTGGGATTATATAGGAGAAGGGAATGTGATATTTCTAGTGCTTTTGGAGGAAATAGAATAGAATGTTTGGTTGAATAAGGGACACTTGATGGAAGCTCAGATCAGGTGGAAAAGTTATGTAGATAACCGGATGAATGATCATTCTTTCGAGGATGGTGATCATGTCTTCCCCAAATTTTCTCTATGGAAATGTGTGATTTATTTTGGTATTAAGGGGATGTTGAATCCATAGTTCATTGGAAAACATGAAATCTAGGATAATTCTAGATTATTTACTTATAGATTGGATTTACCTCTATTTTTATACATAGAACACAATGTATTTCATGGTTCAATGCCGAGGATGTATATACCATATTCATATCATGTTTTTTCATTGATGTATTTCAACTGGAAGAGATTATTTCTTATTAGGAATAAAAAACTTAGGTTCTTTATCATAAAGAGAATGTGTCTTAGAATATGGTGATTCATTAGGTTATGTTTTTATAGAATAAAATATAGTTGAAAAGGAAACATGGGATTTTTAAAATGCTATGAATGTAATATATCCCTACTTATTAAGTAAGTAATTAAAATTACAAGGACACAATTTCCAAAAGGTTGAATCGTGTAACATCCCATGTAATGATAAAAAATTAATTTCTCATACTTTTTATTATTTATCAATTATATAGTAATTTAACATTAAAAGGGACGCTATGTTCAATATCATACCCTACAGAGAACATTGAGTTTCTCAAAAATATTTTGTTCCATGCTAGATTGATTTATAAAGAACAATAATATATTAATAATAATAATATTTAAAGATGTAGTTATCATCAAAAAATATTGTCTTCCATAATGAATAATAGTAAATATATTATTTATACAAAAGTATATTTTTATTTACTTTTATCCATTAAATTTTATAGGATTAAAATAGGAATAAATCCAATTTTAATCATAAAAGTTTTTTACTTTTAAAAATTAGTTTTAAAACCGTCTAATGGAGAAGCTATTTTTAATATTTTTTTTTAAAATATTCATAATTTTTATATGAAAAATTAAAATATTTTTCTGAATGTTAAATATAAAAATTTACTTTCGGTCAGTTTTGATATTTTTCTATGATTTTTATTTTTTCTGATGAACATTTAATAATACATAATTTCATACAAATAAATATTATCATCCAATTTATTTATATAGTAAAATTATATTTATAATTGTTTTTAATGTATAAATTGATAAATTTTATTTCATTTAATTTAATTTGTGTCATTTTAATGTATTCTACATTGAATTTGGGTATAAAAATAGAAATTGTTTGAACATTTTTACATTAAGAACTCGTTTTATCATCCCTTCTACGAGGTTAATTTTAAATTAATTTTTTCATTTTAAATGATTAAATTTCTTGAAGAATATATTCCATATATAAAATCATAATAAATTATAATGTATAATAATGTCAACATATTATTTAATAAACATATTTGTGAGATTTGTTAAAATCAATTACATTGATTAAGGTAAAATGTGTTTACTTGGTGGATAAAATTTAATATTAAGAGTTGAAATCTCTGAAACTTTTCCAAAACACTTGGATGAAAATTATTAGACTATATATACTATGTTATCAAATTTTTACCATTAATGTAGTCACATGATGTAAGGAAGACCAAGAAATAGTTTTTATAATTTAATATTTACAAGAATGTCACTCCCCCTCAACTTTAAAAAGGCACTCATCCCCCTCACTTCTTCACCCATCTCAGTCCCCTTAAATCATCCAAAAAAATAAAAATTAATGATCTAAAAAAACATAATTTAACCCTACAGAACACAATTTTTGGATAATGATAACCAAGGAATCCCTTTGGTGTAAACCAAAAGGAGTTACCCGAAAAAGATGTAACATTATTCAATGTTCATTTGGGTTTGTTTCGTTCTCCACCCAATAATTTAATATTATTACATTATTATATAATAACAATGGTATCCTAACTATACTGATATGTTTTTTTGATATGTGTTTGATCTACACCTACACACTTCCATCAAATGTGAAACTAAATTATCGTTCATCTACGGTGAACATCTGCCTCTCGAAACGATGTCATTTGTTTTTCCTTCCTCTCATTATTGGGAATTATGAGGGAAAAACTATTTTTATAGGAGACATATGATATTTATATTTTATTTATAATTCTTCATCTTTTTTATATCACATACCTCCATGATTTCCATTTTGTCTAAATATTATAATGACGTTTGTGGATGTGTGAACAACCCCCTTTCTAAAATAATGTTATACATGAAAACATTATATTGTGTGTTTTAATGATGAATTAACTTAAAAATATGTTACCCACATAAAATATATATGATATTAATGAAATAATGGCCTTTTTATAAATATTATATATCATTTCCATTATTCCACTTTCACACACTGAAAAATTGATAATGTCATTTTTGGATGTTTGAATTACCACCATCTAAACCCAATGGGATTAATTTTACATAAAAATAATTATATATTGATATATATAGGATAAAATAAAATATATTATATTATATAATTGTAATTTTGGAAAGATATGTTTTACATACCTTCTTTCCATACTGATCATCGAAAAATGAAAACGTTATTAATATGTACGTACAACCAACTGTCCTCATGATTGTAACATTGGTTCATTTTAAATAACCATCATTCATGATTAGTTTTGAAAGTATAATTAATATATAAATATGATAATTATTTAATTATTATTATAATTATTCAAGAGATGTTTATATAATGACCTCTTTGAGCATAGTAGACCTACGAAAGAGGTTTTTTGAAATATAAATCGAATATGGTCAAAACAATCGACATAAATGGAATTGTATAAGTAGTTGTATCCAAAATAGTAATAAGTGAAATAAATGTAATAATAAATCTGGAAACAATTCTCCAGAAAATATATAATTGACATAATTTTATTTTTCATGAAGCTAATGACACATGTGACATGTCAGACTCAAAGTGATGGATTTCATCTCAATCTCCTTTCATTGAGGCATTTCATTATGACATTCGACTTTATTCATTTATAAGGTGTAAATATAGGCCATTTTACATTATATATCCATATTATGTATATTCTCATGTTTTTTTAAATGTCATTGTTTCATTAGTCTTATGATTTAAATGTTCAAATATGTGTGGGACAACTTGAATGTTTAAATATTTAATTATCCAATATTTTCACCATGTCAATAATCATGATATTATTTTACATATTTATTTATTTTGATATAAAAGGGATAAAAATGAAATTTTATGTCTATTAATTTCATTCAAATTTTTTCAAAATGAAATATTTTTACATGTCATGCACAAAATGTTTTAAAAAATTAAAAAAGGAATGTTATAATCTTATCTTACATGATGACATAGACCTTTACCACCACTTCCATCGTTATAATTTTGGCTTCCCATGAAATATTTAATTTTTTATTAAATGAAAACTTTTTTCCATTTAATGATATTTTGGTATTGAAAATGGTATTACAATAGAAAGGTTATTTTTCTATTAAAATAAAAAAATTTAAGGAAAGTGGAATTTTACTCTTTGAAAGTGGTTTTTATAAGAGTTTTCAAGAGTATTTAAAATAGAAAAACGTTTCATTTCATGTTTTGGTTATAGGATATTATAGATGATGGGTGCTCCCAGATTTCAATGGGTGATCTCATTATAGATTAAATTATGGGTTCACCATGTTTAAACTCCAATGAATTGGGTAAGGATTAAATTATACAAAGAGATATATTAAATGTTGTACATAGAGTTGTTAAAATATATAAAGGTTCTATACGGCTCAATGTAATGATGTACCAAGGCACAAAAATAAATTTTCTATGTTCTCAATTGAGTACTCATGGGAATTATTTGTTTTAAAAAATTAAAAAATGATATTTATTAAAGAATGGTATATCCATTTTGTGTAAAATATTATATTTTAAGGAATTTATTCTTCTTGAGTTTTAATATATATCATTAGAATAATTTTTTCTTTATTTTGGTTTCCCTTAATGATGTTATTATGATCATCCCATATTTTTAAATGTTTATCACATGATTTAATGGTGACAAAGGTATTTAAAGAGATCCAACTGAAATTTGTGAAGAGAATACATTAAATTGATCATGCATTATTTTTTAAAAGTTTTATATGGTGAGGAAAATGGATACTATTAGGAAGATTATACTTTGAATTGTATGATTTTTATGTAATATATATGGCTTAATTATCTAAAACTAGGAACATAGAATGATAATCTATGTGAAAGAATGTAAATTCATATATAAAACCCAGGATTATGTGATGTCTAAAGTTAAGGAATTATAAAAACAATAGAAAAGATATTGAAAAAAATGATATTTTAATATAATACTATAACAACATAACAACCCCCAATCCCAAAATCAAGTATAAAAACATAAAAAATTCATGGAATTTTCTCATACCACATCATTCAAAATAATTAAAACGAAAAATAAATAAACCATATTCAACTTGTGATATGTATATGACTCACCATAAAAGAAACATCATTCATACTTCCTGAAATACTATGTAGTACATTTGGAATGATTTTATTCTATATGTCATGATTAATCCATAAATACCGAATGTGGTGAACACAAAAATTATTTTTTAGAAAAAAATCCTTCTACTTAAATATAATTTAACAGAATATGAGTTAAAAAATTAATAATTATATTTTATTTCGTGGTTTTGAAAATCCTTTATTATATCACAAAAGGGTTTAATTTCTATTTACTAAAAACAGATATAAATGTAGATTAAAAACAGTTAACAACTTTTTATATAAACTCACTAAATCATTGCAGTGTTCAATTTGAGTCTTATGTGAAATGAGACAATTTACCATATATATATGATATAGATATGATCCAGTCATGTCTCACCCCATGAAATTTATAAAAATAATTTTTTTACTATTATGTATTCGACAAATAACATCGATCATAAATATACCATAAAATATAATTATTTAAATAAAACCATTATAACCTAACTTATAATTTTGAAAGTATAGATAGAATTATAATTTTAATGAATTATATAAAAACATTATAATCCTTATAAATGTATTGATAAATTATTACTGTATAAGCACAAAATTTTTAAGACAAACATTTCATTCATCAAAAAATATATTTTCATCAAAAATTATTTTAATTGTTTTTTGGGACAAAAATTTAATTTCATGATTTTTTTAATGAATAAAATTTAATTCATTTTTTAATCATTATATTAAGATTATATTTTGGAGAAATATGGATAATTTTATTAAATGATTTACTTTCTAGTCAATTGTTAAAATTAATATTTTTCCCAATATTGTAATTATTTTTATTAAATATAGTAATTTAAGAGTACCATTATATTATTGATTTATTATTAAAGTAATATTTTATGGATTTTATTTATAACAATATAATTAATTTAATTTTAATCATAATTATTTATTATAGGATTATTATTATTCAAAAAAACAACATTTTCTAAACACTCTTTTTAATTTCATAATATTTATCCATTTAAATTAATTAATATAATACTTTCTGGGGAAATATTTAATTGAAATTATGAATATTAAATATCATTTTATAATACATCAAATTAATATGGTGATGATTTCTAGTCATGTAGTTAATGAAAGATCATAAACAAATAAAAAAATGTAATTTTTCTGAAAAATATATTTGCATCATGCAATATAGAATTATTATAAAAATAATTTCTTCCACTTATAGAGGTTGAATTTTTTAAAACTCATTTACATTTGGAATAATCATAGTAATTATTTTTTAATATGTTGAACTTAATTTCAGATAATAATGAATACAAAAAATAGAAAAACATTTTCACCACAAAAGGGTAAACAATGTTACCCTAATTTTAAAAAATGATCATTCCATAGATTTTCATATTCAATCATATTGGATGAATTATTTCGAAAAATATCCCCTTGTTATCAATATTTAATTATTTTTGGGGATCTTCTCCCTAAAAATGACCCATATAATATTTTAATTAATGAAAAAGGAAAAATGTAACTCTCTTCATTTTAAATATATGTTATATGTACATGTATTTATAAAAATAATATTTGAAAAATATTAATGGGTATTTTGAAATTAATGTAATATTTTTCATGATGTTAATTTATTTATATATTTTAGTGATTATATAATTCCCCTAAATTCATACACAATTCCAACATAATATTGATTAAGTAAATAGAATAATAAAATATATGATTTTAGAAATTTTAAAATTAATATATTTTGAAATAATTATTATGTTAAATAAATATGTTATTAAATATAACATGTTATAATGGGTTTTTTTAATATATTGAAATTAAATTAATGAATTTTTTTTATTGTTAAGTGAAGAGAATTGTTAACACATTAAAATAATTTTATTTTATAATATATAATATTTTATTAGTTTTTTTAAAATTAATAATAAATTATATTCAGCCAATTGAAGAGTTTATATATTTAAAACTGCCAACTATATGTCAATCATGGATGAATTAATCATTCATAGTAACAATATTGACCCCTACAGATTAAATAACATTGTCATCACGGTTATTGTCCCAAAAAAGTGAAAATGGTTTATACCAAAACACTGTAGTGAAGATAATGGCTAAATATGTAAAATGTTTATTAGAGGAATTTATTTAGACCCAAAATCACCTTATACAATAATTATCTCTATTTGGATATGTTATTTATGAAAATTATTATACAGTAATTTAATATTTTATGAAAATTTTAAACTAACCCGCCCCTTAATTAAGGGGATCCTCCTATCCTCTTTCATCACACATAAAAAAAAATTTGGTTTAGAAAATCTTCAGAAAAATTAGTTTCCTACATCTATCCTCATATCCTGGAGACCTTGTTTTTTTATAAAACCCTACAAGGAAGGTTTTTTTTAAATCCTAAAATTTTTTCCAAAGAAGTTTTATTGTTCTTAACCGATCATTTCTTTAATCTTTTCACTTCTTCAAATAATATTCACCCATATTGATACAATAAAATAATTATATACTATAGTTTGATAAGTTATTATGCTAATTTTTTCATACATCCATGTCCACTTCTATCAAATGGTATATAAAACAATCTTTCATTTGTACGACACACTACCACATGTGAACCGAAGTATTTTTTTCCCATCATCGCCTATCATGGATATTTATAATGGTATAATAAATTTATATATATGAAATTAATGATATATTTATAATCATATATAGATAATATATAACTTATATTATTTTTTCATTCACTAAAAATTAATAACGTCATTTGGGTGTACGTATAGACAACCACATATATGGAGTGACAGTATACATATTTCATCACCACATCCCATAAATATTATATATTATGTGGAAAAAGATTTGGTTATGTTCCAAGAAGAGTTAGGGGTGAAAAAGTGGTACACTTTTTAATAGCCTTTAAAATTTAACCCCTCAAACCATTTAATGTTCTTGATCTACATTATCATTTATCACAATGTCACCTTCATGTGGAGTAATAAAGAAGAGTGAGAAACACCTAATAATTACGTAGTTTGGATGAATTTTCTACTCCTAATGATGCTACATAGACCCCCATCGTATATTATTCCCTATGAATCTATGTGAATTAATTTTGTTTAATACCTCCCTTTAAAATATCTCTTGTATTGGTTAGACACCTAAATTCCACTTCATCTCTAATTATTTAGATACCCAAATCTGAATCCTCCTGTAGCTGGTTTGGCACCCCAACTATAAGAATCCACTAAATTTTTGATTTAGTGATAAAAATATCATCTCAATAGATATTATTTCAATTAATCTAGAATACCCTTCTATGGGAACATTCTAAAAACAACTAAAAATATGGTCTCAAGACTCGTTCAATATCTTCATTTAAAACAACTAAGTATCAACATCACTTTTCTCGAAACTCATATTATTTATTCTGTAATGGAATGTATTGGGATGAAAATTTTATTATTTGATAGTAAAAATCTAATATTTTCCACAAATATTCATCAATAAATTCATGAAAACATTTTTCTATAGAAAAAAAATAATTGTGTATATAATAATATATCATTATTACATGATTTAAAATGTCTTATTTCGTTTTCATTTGAAATAATATTTTTAATGTTCTTTGAATAACACATTTATTTATCTCAATTAAATATGAATTCTTGTTTGAAATTTAATATTAATATTTTCCTCATAATGAATACATTATATTAGTTTTTTATTTATTCATGTTGTTTTCCCTCATTTGAAATACCCATGTGATACAGTGGGTATTTAATCTTCATGGGATATATTACCGTATCTCAACATAATATTAATTAATGTATGAGAATAATTTGGAATTCCCAAATTTATTGGGTTGTCTTCAATTTTATTACTTGAAATACAACTCAGTTTGTCACACATATTTTTTGGTTAGAATACTCGAAACCCATATTTAATTAGTTAATGCTCAAGTCATCTATATTTTTAGACAACATCCCTAGTTTCATCAATAACCATGAATTTTCATTACATCATGTGTCCTTATCACTTTCACTCAATAGAATCAGGTTCTCAATTTTCTTAAATGTTATATGTAAATACTTGTGGATTCTTATAAAAATAATGGAATATTATTTTCATTATTCAATGAATATTTATGCATTTGATATTTAAATAATATTTCATTTTGACCTCACAAGTTAATTAAATCTATTGTTTATCTTCATCCATAATCTCAACTGAGTACATCAAGGATTTTATGGAGTTTTCTATAGTTGATGCATGAATATCATATTCAATGTGCATTACATCCTCTCCAAGATCAATTGAGGTCAATGTTGTCATCTTCAATATAGAATAAGAATTTTTTTCAATGTTCATGAAACAACATGTTTACTGTGGACACTCAATGAGGGATATCCTATAATAAAAATCCATCAATGTGGTTTTAGGAAGAATACATCCAATTGCCTCAATCAGGAAACCTAAATTGAAAATTTCATATGGCCCAAGAAATATATATTCCTTTTTTAAAACCAATTAATCAATACCCATAACACTCGTGTCCCTCATCAATTATTTACACTATTGGGATCATAATTTTATTACAACCCATGTAAAAATTTAGTTGAGATAGTAGTGGGGTTTGGAACCCCCAACACATTCACACCCAGGCCTCATGATCCCATCTTCCACCTCCCATATGTGATCCCACCCCAATCACTCATTCAGGCCTTCATTCAGTTGTACCATTATTCTCTCACACTCCCTATGAGTGCTACACTAATCCTCTCATACTTTATCCTTAAAAGATGGTGTTCAAACTTGCTTCCCAAATATGTAGTGGATTTCACGAGGACCCTTAAGATGGAATAGATTGTTTACCACTTTTTTTAGTAATATCAACAAAGAGTTAGTCAAATGATTAATCCCATGTAAAAATAATTAACACCAAATCTTTAATCTCAATGCTTCCAATTTCACAATTAATAAAAAGTATATCATCAAAATGAAACATTTAAAAAACAACCCATAGGTTCATAAAGAATTCTTTAATCATGAAACTCTCATTATTCATAAAATACATAATTCATAATTGATAATCATTCATAATCCTCATAATAACAATATATTCCACCTTGGTAATATTGATAAAATTCAAAAACACATTCATTATAGGGTCCCCAATCCCCACCCTTAATTTCCCTTGGTATCCTAGGTTTCAACCAATTTCATGCTTACTAGAAATGTATTCAGACTATATCCATTATTTTGATAACCTATCTCCATTACTAAATAGAATTATCCAATATCAAAAGACACTTAAATAAATATGTATTTCCATGTGACATATAACCTAAATATAACCCATGTTGGGGTGCTTTATGAATCCATGAAGGCTTTTTCATTCCCCAAAGACATCTTACTAGTGGGTAGGGCCAGAAACCATCAGTGGGAGACTTTTCCCTCAAAATTAAATCACATGTGGTATGCTTGAATATTTTAAAATTTATACAAGACATGGCCACATAATAGGAATAATAATAATCTATAGAAAAAGGGATCCAAGAGATTCCCCATATTAAAAAAATATAAAATTATAAAACAATTCACATGAAATAAAAAATTATAGGAAAGTGGTAATAGATAAACATTGAAACACAAAAGTAAATTAAAACACACTAACAAATATAAGATGAATAATAATTGATAAAAATACACAGATCTCTATCCCAAATCACATAATATAACCTATAATTTTTATGGCCTCCATGAATTAATAACTGGACCACTATCTAGATCCATGAAGAAACTATTCCCTAGAATAAAACATCTAGTTATACACAAAAAGTTCAAAACTCAACTATATATATGTATTTTTGGTGAGTCAACAATGTTGTTGGAATCAATAATTCCAAAATAATTATTAGCGATATTAAGATTAGGTTAATGATCATAAAATATTTATGGGTTATACCTGAAATTCTTGTGAAACACACCCTCATATAAACATAACATCCCGCACATATATGTGAATATCGTTAAATTAATCATGTTATAAATATTACATAATGACAACTGAACCCACATACATTGGCTAGTTATAGATTAAGTGGCACACATCACACAAAAAACATTTCCTAAATTAAAATATTTTAGATGGGAAATTATAATTTTACCCAGTGAACCATGCTTATATGAGATGTTGTAAATTATGTACCCATGAAAATAACTTCTATCAATAAGATATAGTAAAATATGTACAATTGATATATCATTAATTATTTATGGCCACAATAAATTTTATGTTAGATTGTCCCCATCATAGAAGGATACATGAAATAGTACCGTAGACCATCCCCATAAAGGAAATGCACAATGAATTGTTCCCTTTTCCATTACCTACATAGAAGACTATAATGAATAGTAAAATGAACCATTACACCCAACAAAAGACTTAAAAATAATACATAACCAAATCATCATTTGAAAATGGTGCCCAGAATGGACTAGTACCTCACATCATTTGTAGTGGATTCCATATGTCAACCTCAAAAATGACCCAATTAATACAACAATGAAATAATTAACTAGTCACAAAACAATTCTGACTATCTCGTCATATCATTAAGATGGTAATGGTCAATCACAACCTTCCCCCACATCTTGAACACATATCAACATCCATCTAGCATTAATAACAATTCTCTATGAGACCCTCCAAGTCACATAAGCTATAAATAATCATGAACAACTCAAAATATTCTACCATTATCCCAATGGACAATCCTTCCTCATGTCATAGAACAAAACCATGTTCCATTAATCCTAGGAATATTTTCATATATCAACCATATAATGCATTATCCACATCCATCCAAACCAAAAGACAATTTGATAATAAAAAAACCTCACCTTTGTTACAAAGAAACAGGCATCATCATCGAACAATAACACACCCTAAAACCATACCTTGAATTTAATATAATTAATCCTGTATTTATAGAAATGGAATCACCTACATGATGTCAAATAGATTAAGGAATCATAAAAATCTCATTATTCATTCTTTAAAAACAATGTAAAATCCCATTTTTAGTACAATTTAATGAGGAATATTTTACAGGCTTACTCACACTAGTTCGTTTCCAAAATTGTCATCAAACATTCCTTATAAAAATATACTTTTTCTTTAAAAAATAATATGTAAAAAAATTCAAGTAATGAAAAAAATTTCCATTAAAATTTCCAATCAAATTGAACAACTTTATAAAATATTCTTTTAAAATGGAATCCTTTTTTTGTTTTGTAAATTATTCATAATCAACTAAAATTATCATAAATAGGGACCCAAGTTCTCATTCAATAAATTTGATATCATCAATGTGTAAACCAATCTATGTTCACATTTTATGTTATTAAGATGAAATGATATTTTTTCAATTTATAGGATAGGTCATACAAGTCCTATAATATGTGGGCACGAATTAACAAAAAGGAACACAATTATGAAATTATAAATTGAGGTAGATGGTCATTAATGTCAAGGACACCTACATTAAATGATGATCCCAGAATGGATAATCTGAACATGCTGACCTCCTCCAATTATGTGATCAACTAAATCATCAATAAACAATAATAAATTAATTAAATGATAATTAAGAACTAAAACACTATAATATAATAATCCTCATAAATCATACCAAATTCCATAATATCTCTAAACTATGTG
Organism: Viscum album; assembly: GCA_963277665.1. NCBI lineage: Eukaryota > Viridiplantae > Streptophyta > Magnoliopsida > Santalales > Viscaceae > Viscum > Viscum album. The sequence goes on from OY728121.1 coordinate 958,653,806, forward strand.
AATGATATACTATTTAGTTTTCACACATAACTATACCTAATCCATGCATAATATTGACCATAAATATCACCACATGAAAATATAACTCTATTAGAATGATGGATGATTTATTGAATAACTCTTCTTAGAGCCTCCTCTAAATGATAAACATTAAAGATCCATAAATCTAAACGATTCTGTTGTGCTCGAATGTAATGACCCCTTTAAAACTTATTTAGAAGAACAAAAATGATAATATAAACAATGATAATGCATTGGGAGAAGAATATATTCATTTTTACCAGGAATATATATGAAAATACTTTCCCAAAAAATCCATATCAATTGGGATATTTGTGGGGGGTAATAAATATCAGAAATGGGACCTCCATTATATTTGCATTTGATGGAGATTGAAAACACAAAGGGGGTATCAACATGAGAACCCCACCCAATATAAATATTTCCATAAAATAAATCATCTTAAAATTTAGAAAAATATTAACCAATAGTGTCATACCAGAGTGAACCAACACTCAATCATGTCATGATATAACCCACAAAGGTGAAAATGGGACTCCCATAATATAGAGAGGCCATCCCCCTTAAAAATATCTTAAAAGGCCTCACTTGGGTCATGACATGAATATCTCCTTTCTAATTTCCAACTGACTCATCAAAGAACAATCATGGAATGAACCATATGGATCACATCAAGATTATCAACAAACTATTTATTTTTATCCACCAATTATGAAGAACCAGTACTAGACAATCTTCTATAAAACCAAAACTCTCAAAATAATCAAATAATCTATTTAAAAACAAATGAGATATCTATCTCCATGATTCAATTCCATAATTTGAATTACTACTAATATTCAAAATCCCATTATGACACGGGGGTTTTATTGATATGATAAAGGAAAATCCCCTATTCTATGATTAAATCAATAATATGAGATACCTAAAGAGGGAAATTGAATTACAATGAAGTCTATTAAACCCTAAACTCGAATTTAACGACGATCCAACCAATTATTAAAATAAATACATTATCTAAACGAATAGAATATGCAAAATACCCTTGAAAATATTTAATCCATTAATGGTCATAAAGAGGCTTAATGGGGTATTATATAGTTAATTAAGCCTTTGAAAATTAGGTGTTCAATACTTTCTATAATTTTAATGGTTATAATGCGTTATTTGGATATCCATGTTCCAATCTAGGGTTCAGTAATTCTGAAAAATCTCTTAACATGTTTTATAAATATGTTCGGGCTATTATTTCCTATTAAACATTAATATATTGATAACATTATACACACCAATATTTCATTTTATTCCCCTAGTAACTAACCTTAATCCAAAACATTACTCCTCCTATTTTTTTAATTAAAAAAAATTTACATGAAGCTTTTTTAAGTGTCCAAATTCCACCTAACAGATTATGAAATCAATATTGAACATGTAAACCCCTATAACCCAGTAGGAAAAGGATACGAAAAATCCCAACCACTATGAATTTTTCATATTTTATTTTCCATTGTTAATGATAATTTGAGAACTTTTAAAACCTATAGAAGAGTCTAGTTGACTTAATATTAGAAACACATGAGTGGAAAGATATTATGAGAAGATAAATATGTTTTTACAAAAAATATTTTTTACTTTAATGATTATGGATTCCTTGAATATATTTAATGAGAATTTTTTTACTCATAAAAATAGACTCTTTATCCCCTTATACATGGAAAAATTAGTATCACTAATATAGAGGAAATTATTTAAAAATTAATTCCTATATCGAAATGAAGAACAATGTTATTTAGGATGTTCCCCACAAATATAAGAGTCAAACATTTGTTGTGAATCATAAGAAGAGGGTATGATAATTTTTAATTTAATTTAAAAATTTATTCAATTATAATATATATATAATTAAATGTTTATATTTATTTATGAATAATGATAGATGTCACTCTATTTCTGAGATGATTTTTATAAGACAATGTACACTTATTATATAATGTGATAGTTTTTTTATGTGAGATATTCATATATTTTTGTTTAAATATTTATTTTCTTATTTTACGTTAAATTAGTTTATAAATATATTATATATAATAAATTGACTAAAATATATCCCAAACTATGTGATATATAGATAAAAAACATATGTGTCTCCATATCACTTTATGTTTTGGAAAACTGATGAGGGATGGATAATATTTTTGTGTAAACGTTTCCCTTAATGTTCATGAAAAACACCTCATACCGGGGATTTAATAATAATTTTAAAAACAATAAACTTATCTATTAGTCCAAACCAAAGGAGATCTATAAACAAGAAACATATTATGTATGATGTAAATATAAAATAAATAGTGTTTATCTATGTGTTTTGAAAATAATTACAACAACCAATATGAAGAAAAATTAAAAATCACTATTAATAAAAATTTAGGTGGGTTAAAAAAATAAAAAATACCTGAGTGTCATAATTTACCAATAATGAGTCCAAGGATGTAATCATATTTCTATAATTTATGAATTCTCAAAGATAAATAGGCAATGTAACATCTAATAATATATTGTTAAGATGATCTAATTCATCAGCAATCATAGAACTAATGAACCTCATATACTTGTGATCACATTGTAAAAATGAATGGGAAGAGTAAAGAAAACTAGTGTGATATACCTAGTAGAGTCTCACTAACACCCATGAATATAGTTTACAGATATGTTCAGGTTGTGTAACACCCCATTATTTGTTTTAAAGAATGCAATGTTCAATTTTATATACGCCACATAAAACTGATCCTAAATGGACCATGGAATGTTATAATTTATATATGACCATTATAACCTAGCCATTAAATTTTATGGTATGATTAGAATTAAAATATTTAATATATATATATCATAAAAAATATAAATGTACTTATATATTCTATGGGAATAAATACACATTTTTTATGAAAGACATTTCCTTCTTCAATAAATATGTTTTCATCAAAAATTATTTTAATATCAATAATTGAAAAAATATTATAATTAATCTATATAAATTCTAGAAAATTTATTTGATTAATAAAAAATAATTCTTAAGTAGTTTTATAAATATAAACTCATGGAGAAATATTATTGTTTTTTTTAAATGATTGGCTTTTCAAATAATAGTGAAAATTAATGATTTCTCAAATACTATCATTATTTTTATTAAATAATGTATTTTAAAAACCACATAAAATTAATGATTTCATTTTAAAGTGAAATTAGAATACTTTTATTATGAATATTATATTTTTTTCATTTTAACAAAATAATTTCATTATTTTGGTATAAGTTTATTTTTCGTTTAAAAACAATTTTTTTTTCTAAAAACAGTTTTTATGTTATTTAATATTATAAATTTTATATAATTAAAAAATATATAAAATGAAATATATAAATGTGATTTGAATATTTTATGACTATTTCTATGAATTAAAATTCATATAATTCCTATTTCTAGTAGTATATTTTATATAAGATCACCTATTTCTTGAAAAATGGATTTGTTTTGAAAAACAGATTTTCTACATGATTTACATGATTTTTATAAAACAAATTTCATTCAATTATAATGATTTAAATTATCAATTTGAATTAAATAATTGAAATATTAATAATTATTCATATTTAATACTTTGAACTTAGTTTTTTATTATAATTAATCTTAAAATGAGGAAAAATTTCCATGAAAGTAAATATGTAAATTGTTAACAAATAGGTTAAAAAATGATATGGGCACCAATTTTGAACAGAAATATTATTTTATGAAGGTTATTTTAGATGTATTTTATTATGGTCAATATTTATTTATTTAAGATAAATTTTTTCATGAATGTGACACACATAATATTTTAAGTAAAGAAAATACAAAATGTTACTCTCTTTCTATTAAGTATCTTTTATATTTCAAAATAGGGATAAAAATTATACAACAATGAATATTAATGGTTATTTTGAGAGTAATGAATTTTTTTCCTGTTCATAATATATTTATATTTTCAGTTATTACATAATTACCTTAAATGTGTATTCAATGCCAACAAAATATTTATTAAATAAGTAGAATAGTAAAATAAATCATTCAAAAAATAATAAAAGTATTATAATTTGAAAGGGTGATTTTGATATATGAATTTTTATACAAATATAAACATTTTAGACTGTTTTTATTATAATATATTCTAATTCATTTGTTTTCATGTTGTTTTCAATACCAAATTAAATTAATAGTTCAAATAATGACATTAAAGTTATATTATAATAAAAAATATTTTATTAATTGGTTTAAAAAATCATATATTCATAAATGATAAAGTTATATATTTATAAATATCAACTATGTTCCATTAATAGACCAATTTTTATTTTATATTTACTATATTAACCCTTTAAGTGTAATTTTTTTTATCATGATTATTCGTAAAAAGGCTTAAAACTAGGCTAAACTAAATGATATTGATGAAAACTTAATAAAAAATTGTAAAAAATTATTTAAGAAGATTATTTAAGACCATACATGCCTTATCATAATAATTTATCCATTTGGTGCCTTTTTTCAAGAAAACTAATTAATATTAACTTAATATTTTATGAAAATAGAAAACATCCCATCCCCTCACATATAAAAGGAAACCACATCTTATCACATCCGTGACTACTTTTAAATGCTTTTTCATTTAATTTTAATTCTTGTATTGTTTTTGTGGTTTTCAATGAATTTTGGTGGAAATTGTGGGTATTAAAAAATTCTCCCAAAAAATGAGCCCATTTCCAGATTTAAAAATAATTTGTTTCATTTATAACTACACAATTTTTCAAAATTTAACACCAATTCCATTTCCAAATTTCCATCCTCTATCATATAAAAAACAAAATTTCAATTTGGACACCATAAGAATCCATAATAAGGATAGATTTATGTTTTATATTGAGGTGTTGTGCCAGCCCAAAATCGCATTTTCTACATTAAATTATTTTATAATTCATAAATATCTCAATAAATTTTTATGTTTTTTCAGTTATACCAACTCTCACCCATGACCACTTACCCAGGGAGCACCCCATGCTCTCCTCCTTTTTTGTGGAGATCATACAAATCACGAATTTGGGAGAAACTTCTCTGGATTTCGAAAATCTCCAAGATTTAAAGAGGTAAATTGTTTTGTTCATAAGTACATAAATTTTAACACTTTCTCTATAATTAAAGTTTTTAAATGACCTACTCTACCTTTTTAGAACATCACTTTTATTTTGGGATATTTGGAAATTCAGGTACTGCTGTATTTGGGTCATTTTATTAAATATTTTTTAGTTAAGTGTTTATCTCTTCCTTTCCTTCCCTCTCCTTATGGTTTCCTCCCTATTTAATGAGGTTATAAAATTTCATGTTTTTATAGTTTGTACCTAGGTTTTTATTTGGGGTATTTTTGGTAAAATCTTGTGGTTTAGGGTTCATTTTCACTTCCTTGTGGTGTGGCGGTGGTGCGGTTGATTTTTCACAGAAAGATTTTGGGGGTTGGACAAAAAATGTAGGTGATTACATGTGTAATAATTAATTAATGAGATAGAATTACTGATTTAATTATTTTAAATTTTACTTATATGTTGTGCATTGTTTGAAAACCATTTTTGATGGCGTTAGTTAAGCGGTTAATTTTATAGTTGCACTTTTGTTTGAAATTGGGTGTTTTAAATGTGTAAGTCTTGTTGTAATATTTGGGTTTGTTTTATAACATGTGAATATGGTTTAATAAATCTTTTTTGGGCATCCAATTCTGCTTTGGTAGGGTATTGGTGTTATTTATAGTTTAAAAGGGGGTTTTTGTGTGGGTTCTATGTGCAAAACCTTGTCATTCTTCATGAATGTGTTCTATGAAAATCATTAATGGTTGAATAAGTTACACAATGTGTGAAAAGGATTTTTATGTACAGTTTTGGTGGGTGTATGTTCTTAGAATGGGTTTTTGAGAGAATAGGTGCTGATTTTTACTCTCAGACATTTTGGGAATGTTTTATTATTTATCGAGATGATTTAATAAATGTTTATGGAGGTGAAAACAAGTTAGTTGGATGTTTTGTGAGAATATGATGATAAAATAAATTTGAAGGTAAAAATGTTATTATGAGTCATGTGTGGGTGCGATTTTATGTGATGTGTATCTCCTTGGAAATGTTTTATAAAAAAGTATAAAGGATTTTTTGAAGTGTTAAAGTGATATGAGAAGAGTTGTGGTCTATTTTGGTGTGTGTATGATTTCAAAACCAATTTGAATGAAAAGGGGCATTATGTGACTTGTGTGATATACATTTGGTCTATATTGTGATTGTGTGATGTTGAAGTGGTATTTTCGTGTGAGAATTATATTTCAAGGATTTTTGAACTTGTATGAGCACAAGAGGGAAACCCCAATATCTTGGTGGGTGTACGTGTACTAGTTTCCTAGTGATCCCATGGTGGTTGGCCTCAGTTTCACATACCAATTTCGACCCTGAAAATTCTAAATAAACTATGAGGATGGTGATGATGATTATGGGGTACCACTAGGTTATGGGTATGATCCCAGCTAGAGGATCATGTGCACGAGAAAAGATATTGTGATGGTTACTTTCACCGAGATATGAGGTACTAGGGACCCACAGCAAGCTGGTGCCTAGGGATTATTTCCAATTTCTTGTTCTCAATGGAGGATTATTGCATAAAGTTGGCATATGGTATGATTGGTGGGAAAATTATGTAGCTTTGTAATTTTATTTAAATGTGTGGATTCTTTAAAATAGTCCACTTGAAAACTGTTTTTATTTAAAGTTCCATCTTTTAGAAATTGTTACTAGTATTTCATATTATGAAAACATAATGTATTTTTGCCTATGAATGTTTATGACATGGAATATCTTAGTGGTGGTATCCTACTAGTATTTGTCTCACACCCTAATTACACCTTTGGGTGTAAGTATAGTTGGTTATTTTTGTCACATTTTTGGGTAAAACTTTTGTGCCAATGGTTCCGTTTTTTAGCGGTCCATCATGATACGGTGTTGTGGAGATGGCTTAAGGGTTGTGCCACTTGCCATGTAGAGGTTCTTGGGATGTCCATTTTGTTTTGTTACTTTTTTAATGGTATTTATACAATATTTTAAATTGTGAAATTCAGTTCTGAATTTTAGTAAAATATGTATTGATTTGAAAAAATTGGATTTGGTTTATTAGATTTGATTACAGTTGTATGTTTATAAACATAGGTAAATCGTCCCCAACAAATAATTTTATGATTCTCTGGAACTTGTTATAGGCCGTGGGGATTGGGAAAACCCTTCAGGCCTTGTCACATACCAGGTTGGGTGCAAGTTTTGATGGCAACTCGATTCAGTTCGTGAAACCTCTTCTCTTTTCTTCGCAGTTAAAATTATTTTTGGGTCTTCTAATTACAGAATAAATCTATTAATTACTTCCCTAAAGTAATACTAGAGTAAATTATTTGATTATAATGATTTTCTATGATGATTTTTTTAATCCTAAAGAAGTCGTCTGAAGAAGAGGTATCATTATTATGTGAGGGTTATTTTTTTCTTCTTCTACCTCTTTAAAATATTTTTTGTACATGGTTATATAAAAAATAAACATATACAATGATTTTAGATGTTATTATGTTAATTATATAACATAAAATTCAACTCCTCTTATGTCAAATGGGAAAAAACCAGAATTTGTATGTACGATGAAGTACCTCTTCGCAAACAGATGTATTTTTGTTTTTATCATCACCATTCAAAACTATATAAAATTATGGAGTAAATTTTTATAAATATATATACAGTATTCAAGAAATGTTTCTAATTATGGTTATATAATATATCACAAAAATTTTAACTACCTAGGTAATGATAAATATAAAACATTTAAATATTTATTATTATTCCAAAATCTTGTAGTTGTATTCCTCGTAAATATATTAAGTAAATATTTAAATAAAAAAGGAAATGTATTTAATAAACTCAGTACATATATTATTTCATTTAAAAAAATAATTTATGTATTATATAATTTTAATTTTTAAAAATTGATTTAATTTTTTTAATTCAACATGATAAAATAATATTTCGATTAATATTATATAATATTCAAAAAATATTTATTTTTCACAGAAGACAAAAAATACTAAATATTATTGAAAACTGTATTTTATATTAAATTATTTAAATGGAAGAATTATGTTTTAGAATATTATTAATACTCGGTTATTTAATTTTTATTTTAATAAATATATTTTTTTATGAAATGTAATACTTGAATTCATTATAATAACATTTTAATTTTAAAAAGGTCATTTTTATGCAGAATTGTATTTCAATGGGTTTTTTGGATGTAATTTTAAATTAATTTATGAAACTCCAGTATTTTGAATTTTCAAAAATTGAATTTATATTTGGAATTAGTGGGTATTAAATTAGTAAATAAATCACTTTTAATTTTGGACAAAATAAATAGCAATAATTGGAATTTTTATTAAATGATAATGAGTAAATCATGTAATATAGATTACAAATAAAATTATAAGAACCATTAGATGACCTAAAACATAACTTAATACTATTGGATTTGTATATCTAGACTATAATCATCAAGAGGTATAATTTATCACCATTTTTACCTATTTGATGATATTTTGACCATGATATAATTTTATTTAAATAAGAAGAAAACTTTTCACACTCTATTGTTTAATAAGTTTTATATTATCATAATTATATTACCGAATGGGTATGTTAAAAAGTACATATTATATAGAAATATAAAATATTCTTCTTCATCATAGATTATTTTAAATTTTTAGGAAATAAATAGTTATATTAAATTATAACACAACCCTAGTAATTATTCAATTAATTGAAACATTAAATAAATGATATTAAAAATTATAAAACAAAATAAATTTGACATAAAAAATGATATAATTGAATTAAATAAATTAATGTGACATGTTGTGGATATAATAAATTATTATTTTTAATTATATGTGTTTACAAGATTTTTTTGAGGTCAGAGAAATGATTTGTTCTAAAATATTGACTTATTGATATTTTATAGAAAATACTATTTTATTAAAATATATAAATTTCAAAAAAATAAAAAATCTGTCAAGAAATTATTATTTGGTTTAAAATATAATCCACGTTCCATTTGTGGGTGGTTTTTCATTTTATAGTAAATATATTGACCCTTAAAGAGTAAAGAGACATGTTGTCATAATAGGTGATAAATGGGTTAAATATGGGTTAAAATCGAAAAGGTAGTGGTAGAAAACTTTTCAAAATATATTTTTAGATTTTATAGGTAGATCTTCACAAATACTCATATATTTTTTGATATAACTCACATTTATGCAATTTTGAATTGAATATTATTTATTTTGTTTTATTATTTTGACAAATTCCAATATTGCCCCTCCCCTCTCTTATAAATGAGCTCCTCTTCTTCTCATTTATGCACATTCAAAAAAATATTTGATTCATATAATACCTACCAAAATACCATCTTATAATCCCTTCCCAGATTTTTTTGTAATTTTTTTTGTATTATTCCACTCTTAGAGGTCTTATCGTGTTAAGAAAATGAGGTTTTCCAAAGGGGACGTGTAGTTTTATCATAATGTTTTCGTTTAAGATTATTCGTACATATAAATCATTCCATATTCAAACATGACATGTTATTATGATATTTTAATGACCTGTATCCATCTCTTCTTCCATCAAATGGGAAATAAAATCATCATTTGTCTGTACGAAAGAATACCAACTCATGAAGCAATGTTATTTGTTTTCCATCACTACCTCCCATGAAATATTTTAATGAAAAAATTAATATTTTTAAATGATATTAATTACATATTTATTATTCAAAAAATATAATATATCATTTACAATCTCACCTTCCATGAATAGAAAAATGATTACATCATTACTGCATATGTGGGGATTACAACCCCCTAAAGTAATTTTTTTTCCTCACCACATCAGATGGATGACATATAAATTTATATTTAAAGAATAAATATTAAATTTATGATATTATGATTGTTATTAAAAAATAAATTAATAAATAACTTATTTATAAAATTATCTTTGATAAATGGATATGTTAGTCATGAATATGTCTAACCTTCTATCTAAATGATTGTAACATAGTTCATTTCTCATAAAAAAATTTAATGGATGCATTAAAAAGTATATATTTTGTGTAAAAAATATATTTTTTCCTTTTTAATATTCTTTATATGATTTAATAATGAGATATTTGGCTATATTTTATATACCGAATTCATTTTGAACTTATTTAATAAATATGTGTAAATTAATTGATGAAAACATAAATGGTTAAGTAATTGTTATAAAATGGTAATAAGTGAATTGAAATGAAAAATAAAATTTAAAGGCATTCTTAATAAAGTATAATTTTACTATCCTTTATAATTTTGTGAAGGAAATAACCAATATGATGAATTATACTCAAGGTAATTTATTTTCATCCCATTTTTATTTTTGTAGGACAGATGCTTTATACACTAATTTTTGCAGTTATATGGTCTATATACTATACATGAATGTATTTAATGATTATTATACTGAAAATGTTGGAATTTTTATATCCCTATATATTTTTTACAATAATTTTGATTCTAATTTAAAGATACCAAAATGGTAAGGGTTTATTTTACAATCTCATCATTATTCATGGTTGTTTATTCTTAAATCTCTATTAGATAATATTTCTCTTTAATTTGAATGTATTATAACATTTTTAAAATTTATTTTATTTTCATAATATTATAGTTTAAAATCAATTATACACTGGTTTTATTTTTTACAAAACCTTTTTAAAGTATTTTTTTTATTTTCCAAATGAGGTACTTTGTGACATTTTTAATAGAAATATAGAAGGAATGACTTTTTAAATATTATATGACATGAAAAGATTTTCCCTACATAATTAATGATATTTTCATTTAATATTTATTTTATATTTGATTTGGTTATTTTCAAATGATATGTTTACCTTGGTCTGTGTTGAATTTTTTAAAATTAATTAATTTCAAAAATAGAAAGGGTATTTACCTCAGGAACTTTTTATATAAACATTTATAATTTATTCATTCATCAATATAAATAAAAATTAATATTTTTTATACATTATTGGAGATATTTACCAAGGGAACCATCATTTTATTTTCTCTAAAGGGTTTATCATTACGATTGAATGAAATTTATGAATCTCATTTCATTTTAATCGGGTTTTCCATGATGAAGTGTTTATGAAAATAATTTATTTATTTTTGGAATTTCATATGATGAAAGATGTATGATTGGGTGGAAAAAATATTTATGTTTTCTATTATGTGGTAGGAATTACCCTTATCCAATTACAATTCATTCATAAAATTATTATATCTCTTGATATAGTTATAAAAAACAAGTCTATGTTCTTGATATGTTATGGGAAACAAGTCGATGTGCATGAACCACTATGGAAAATAGGTATTTATTACTCATATGATGGTTTTGGTATTTAATTATGACATATGAAATGTTTTGTATAATTATTATTTTTTCAAACACATTTATGACATTAATATATGGTTCTTGATTGAGATATGATGAATTCTAATCCTTGTTATTCATGTATTTAAAAATATTAATGTTTAAGGACATAACTATGGTTTATTATCATTTTCATATTCGGTATGAACTTTTTAATTTATGGTCCTAATCTTCTACACTTATTATTATCATATTTTTTCATATGATTATCAATCGATATTTTCTATTCTTACCCTTAATATGAACTTCAGAACATCCTTTCTTATGTCTCCATTTATGAGGTAATGATAAATGCATAAAATTGTATTATTTTATAGAAATGTTTTGTGTGTGAGGAAATTTTGGGGATATGTTAAATAATTAAAATAGATCATTAAAATTTTTTTATAGTGGGATATGATGTCGATCATTATTAATCAACTATTCATGAACCCATTGTGTTAATAGTGTTTCATAATTCACTAAAAAAACTTAATATTATATGGGTTTGTAAGTGCTTCCATATTACATTTGGATGTTGAAAATAATTTTATATAAAATGGTTGGTAACATTAATTGACAAAAAATCCATAAATATAATGATTTTATTTTTTTACCCAGACATAGGAGTGAATATTATGTGATGCCAGTATTGTTATAAGTGTTCAGTTTAAGTAACATTAGAGATTATGATGTTTACAGGATAGTATATATTAAGATGTTATTGGTACATTTTTGGGTTTATAATTTTATGTTTAAAAATATGTTCAATGTCTTAGACACCCATTATGAGGTTTTAGGTCATGAAATTTTATGGTTATTAATGATATTTTGGGAGACTTCTATTTATGAGGTTTATGTAACCCATTATGTTTATCATGTGAAAAGGGTTATCTGGTGATTAATTTACTTTTAATTATATGGAAATATGTTTAAAGTAATGGATAACCTTAAGGGTTTATATGATCTTTTAAATGAAGGTATGATTGGTTTATTACTCGGGATGAAAATTGAATGATATGAAATAAACATCAAGGCCAAAACTTTTCATTAATGTTGTATATATTTTGGTTTTTTTATATTTTTTCTCACATTTATGGTTATTTTATAATGATTATAATTTTTTAAAAAGAACAATCCATAGGATGGGTGACAACATGTCGTATACAGAAAGGCCCTATGGTTTGAACCCTAACTAAAGGCCCCAAAGGGTGCATCGCATACCACTTGCCTTTGTGATATTCTGGCCAGTATGACAATGTTTTTCATTATTTAAGATATAGAAATTAGAAAATTTATGTACATTTTTTGGGAACATATGTTTTATCATGTAAATAACAATGAAATTATAAATTGATTTTGTATTAAGTGATTAATGTTATTTCAAAATATGTTCATTTTTTTGGGAACCCTATATTATTAAGGTAAATAAAATAGTAATTAATTTTATTTTGGGAATAATGTTTGAATTTTATTTAGAGGAATAAATGATTTTATGATGTATTTATGGTAATTCTTTTAATTTATGGAAATTGTTATAATATCATGGAGATTATGTGATTAATGAAATATATGATTTTGGAATGATACTTTTAGAGTGATTGATATTATTTGGAGATAAATATTAAATTTATCATAGAAGACTATGTGATCTATTAATTAATTTTTTTCAATCATTATATACAATATTTTGGAATAAAATTATGGATATTTATCTATTGAGTGATATAAGATGACCTTTGGGTATTAAAGGATTAAATTCTACTACTCTAGTCAGTATATTTTCATATGTGGTTAGTATAGATGGATATGAAATTCCTCTACATAATGAAATGTATTTTGAAAAATGTTTTTATCTTTTTAATTTTTTTTACCAAGAATTAAATGTAATTTTAATCCATCTTATATTTTTGGTTTTGTGATGGAAAACATTCTCATGATCATGTTTTCTATCACTATTTATCAATCCCATTTCATTAGTCTTCTCTTCCATATCCATGATTTCACATTGTACTTAAATCTTCATATATAAAATCCATTCATGTGTTATTCTGGATGACTTATAGACTTATCTTAATCACTTTTCCAGATGAATATTTTGTAATCATTTTCATGATGTGGTATCTCAAAAAAGGAATTTAATAAATTCAAACAATTGTTGCATATCATGAATTCAAAATAGCGAGATTATTATTTAAAATGGGGGGGGGTATGATGTAACAATGTAGGTAATTATTGAATAAATTGTATTAATATTTATTATTATTTATGAATTATTTAGTTTTATTCATCACAAATATATTATCTAATTCCTAAAACGTAAAAAGAAATTGATTAATTAAATTCATTTCTTCTATGATTTTTTTGAAAGTATAATTTTCTTATTACTGAATTTAAATTTGAAAAAAAAAATTATTCTAATTTTTAAATTCAGCATGCCAAAATTATCAAAGTATTTATTTTTTAGTATTCACATAAAATATGTGATTTTCCTAGAATAGGGAAAAATATTGAATTTTATTGAAAAAAATATTTTATTTTAATGTATTTACAGGGTAATATATTGTTTTGGATTTGTTTTGAATGGTTATTGGTTAATTTATATTTATAATAATTCTATTATGGGTTTAAAAATTTATTTTATACATGAATTTAGAATAATAATACTTTATATTTATAAAGATATTATTGTGAAATATTATTTTTCATTGCTTCTTTCTGATTTAATTTTCATTTTAATTCTGAAACAATATTAGTTTTGAATTTTGAATAATGGATTCAATATTCAGTATATATTGGTAATAATTTAATAAAAGGCCCATTTTATTCTAGGATAATATTAATATTAAGATTAATAATTATTATTACCATGGTAAAGAGTAAGTCATATAATTTAGGTTGCAAATAAAATGGTAAGAACCATTAACTGACCCACACACTTACATAAATATTATTCATGAAAATATTTAGACCATATTCTTCCAAATTTATAATTTATGACCATTTATGGATAGTTGGATGAGATTATGACCTTTATAGTATTTTAATATAATAAATGTCAGACATTTTACACTCTTGTTTTTAATAATATAAATATTTTTAAAACAGTGTTATCTAAATTATATCGTAGAAAATAAATATTATTCTAAAAAATAGAATAATTATTATCAAAATGGTAATTTTTATAATTTTTAGTAAAAAAATAATTACATTAAATTGTTACACAATGTTATTGTAGTTATTATTCCAATTGTGAAAACATCTAATAAATGATATCAACAATATTCAAATAATATTTATTTATGATAAATAATTTGGTAAAATAATTTTATAAATTACAACGAAAATTTTGGGATATAATAAAATATTTTATCAAATTATATTCTTTATACTATTTCTATTAAATTCTATTGAATAAATTGTTATTAAAATTTACAATATTTATATTTTTTATAAAATAATATTTTATAAAATGATATAAAATTACAAAATATATTTAATTGGGAAGAATAATTAGGATATGGTTTTTAATATTAACCATTTTACATTTATACATATTTCCACATTATATAGTAATTATATTTATTCTCAAATATTAAAAATCAGTATTGTCATGGTAAGAGTTAAAGAGAGTTAAATAACTGTTAAAACCAAAACCTAAGGGTATAATTATGGGAAAAAATATAATTTTTACTGGATGGAGTTATTTTGAATCAAAATCTTATTACCTCTAACATAAATCACTTAAGATCAATTTTATAATTAATATCTATTTTTATTAATTTTATATTTTTGAGAAATTCCAAAAGGACCTTCACAACTATTATAAAAGAGAACCAATTCTTCTCAATTCATGAATATAAAAATCAATTTTTCCATCCATTACCAACCAAATAACCTTACTTTAATCCGTCCCCACATTATATATTTAATTTTTATGCATAATATAAACCTTATAGGTCCTATAGTGTAATGTATTGGAGGTTTCACAATGAAGACAAATAATCTTATCTGCATGTTTTCGTTTTGGTTCTCCTTCAACATCCCTAAAAAAATTTCAAATATGATAAATTAGAAAAAATAAGTCATCAATATAATTATATTTTATAATTTTTGTGTAGTTATTAATATACATCACCTCATCCATCATATGAGAAATGAAATAATCATTCTGGTCTATGGTGGACTACCACCTCATGAGCCAATCTTGTTCATTTTCTATCACCACCTAGTTGGACATGATATATTAAATTAATTATTTTTTATTTATGATATTATTTAAAGTTTTATCATTATGAAAATATAATATATCAATTATGTTATTATCTTAGATGAACATAAAAATGGTTACATCGTTCGTACGTATGTGTGGACCACCACCTCCACGATGTGATGTGATTTGTTTTTAATCACCACATCCCATGGATGAAATATATAATTTCATTTTAAGAATTAATGCAATATTTATAATATTTTTATAATTCTTGAAATATATTACAATACCAACCTTATTTCTGTAATGAACTTTGAAAATTTGAAACATTACTGTTGTGTATGTAAGAACTACTGTCTCCATAATTTGAAGGGAGATGAGCTTTAGAAAAACATATTTAACGGTTTTATTTAAATTTATAAAGTATGTATAAAAATGAAAATCATTACATTATTACTTATTTGGAGATGATGGAATAATTTCCACTTTGACTGTAGTCAAACTACCAACGTCATTTTGAATTTATGTACCAAAATTTGCAGAAACATTCCACATGAACATAAATAATTATGTACCTTCATTAACATGGTAATAAGTTATATGAATGTAATAATAAACTATAATAATATTCCTTATTATGTAAAAATTATACTATTTCTATTATTCATTATGATAAACAATGTACGTGATAAATAAAAATCAAGGTAAGGGATTCACATCTTGTTTTTATTTTTTTGGAATGCATGACTTATATACAACATTTTCTTTTGTGTAGTGAATTTACTATCAATGAATTACATTTATGATTATTATCATTAAAATTTATGAGATTTTTATATCCATATATGTTGTTTTTTCTCAGTTATTATTATCCAAATGATATGAAAAAGAGAAAATTTTATTTTACAATCTCATCATTTTCACGATTATTTATGTTTATGTCTATTTGAGGAATATTTCTCTTTCATGTCCATTTTTTATACAAAAAAATTGAAAATTGATTTTAAAATTATCATATAATTTTTAAAAATAATTTTTTACTAGTTTAAACTTCTTACAAAATTGGATGCATGGAATATTTTTTACATTTCCCAAATAGGTACATTTTAAATTTTATGACAAAAAAAATTAAAGGAATGTTTTAGTAAACATATACACCACGAATGGATTTTCACAACATTATGAATAATATTTTCTTTGAACAATCCCTTATAATTATAAAAGGTTATATATAAATACAATTTTCCCTTAGTTATCCAATTATTTTTTAAGAATATGTGTTATAAAAAATAGAACTAGTATTTTCCATAGGAATGTTCTTAATGATATTTTAAGATATTTACATTCATCAATTAAATAACTATTAATGTTTAATATAAATTACTGGGGAAATTATCCAAG
Organism: Viscum album; assembly: GCA_963277665.1. Taxonomy (NCBI): domain Eukaryota; kingdom Viridiplantae; phylum Streptophyta; class Magnoliopsida; order Santalales; family Viscaceae; genus Viscum; species Viscum album. Next base: position 958,671,033 of record OY728121.1, read on the forward strand.
GCTTCCATACTTATTCTTTCTTTAGATGGTTTATGTGTACTATGGAATGATATTTATAAATCCTGTTTCTTTTCAATGTGTTATGCTTGGATGATGTGTCTATTAAAATCATTCCTTTTCATGGGTTGTGATATCAAGAATGATTTATTATATTATGGATCTCGTTTGTATTATTATGTTTTTTTGAATGGTGCGACCTATATCTCTTACCAATTTATTGGGTATTGTATTGTATCTGATGAGATAGTTATGAAAAACAAGTAGATGTGCTTGATACATTACGGGAAACTAGTTGATGTGGTTGACCCACTATAGAAACCATGTATTGATTATTTATTTTTATTGTATTGGTAGTTAACCATGATATATTAAATGGTTTCTGCACATATGATGGATGGATGCATGATTATGACATGAAAATATGGTTCATGATTATGTTATGATGATTTACCATTCTTATTATTCATGTCTTTTGAAATGTTAATGTTTTATTTCATAAATAATTTTTATGATCCTTTTCAAATTGGGTATTAAAAATGTATGTTATGATAATGTTCATATACAATAGTTATTTTATGATGATTTCATATTATTATGGATTGATATCTCCCACACTTACCCATAATGAGCATCATATCTCACCGATTCTTATGTTTCCTTTTCCCAAGTTTTTAAGAATTCTATTAAATGATTTATGTTTAGAATGTTTTCATATGTGATGAATTTTATGTGATATATTGATGAATTATCATGGAATATGAAAATATGGGTATATTGGGAGATGATGTTTATCATTATGAATCAGTTTTTCATGAACCCATGTTACTAAGAGTTTTACCCAATTCTATATAACTCTAAACCTTATAAGACCGTTGATATATTATTGATACAATAATTATTTTTTTTTAATTGTATTTTTTTTATAAAAAATATTGGGACACATTTATCAGTATGAAAGTAAAAATGTAATTTTAATGTTTTTAGCACTGCATACATAAGTGAGTGTTTTGTGAAGCTACATATATTGATTTCATTCAACTGTCAAAAAATGATAATTTATTTCTTGTGTTTATGAGGGAAGATCCCACCATGAAGTAATGTGATTCATTTTTCATAACCACATCAAATAGATATTAGAAAATTTATATACCAAGGACTAGAAGTTTCAACTAAGAGGGTGGTGGGTCTATTTAGTTGTGCCCTTGTTTTATGAGTTTAATCTACATTAAAATTCATCCTCTTGAACTCATAAAAGTCATCGATCCACTGAATGAGTTTTCACAACCTCACCTTCTTACATAGAAATAAAGAAGTGGAATTTGAACTAAATAATTGTAGTGTTTTGATGAAATTCATACTCTTAACCATGCTAGTTAGAACACCCATCTTTTACTCTCCACTACAACTATAAGAAAAAAATTGTTCAGACACCCAAATTGCTCTTGTCCTTTGATTGGTTCGACACCCCAATCACAATACTCTAGTATCTTGTTTGAAACATGATCTATATTAATCCTATTATTTATTTATATGGAGATAAAAATATCTTCTTCAGGAATAATATTCATATAAAATAATTATATAAACCAATTCCTAGTGGACTTCCTCATGTACTTCAGAAAATCTGGTCTCGAAACTCCTTTATGTTCGTTAGCAGAAACCACAAAGGATCAACATAATTATTTTTTAAACTTGTAATCTCTATTTGACATAAGAGTGTATTGGGATATCAAATTTATTCTTTCACAAAGGATGAAAGAAATCAATATTTCCCCCCTCATTTAAAAATCATCTGGATGAATACATTTATCCCAAACATAAAATAATAATGCATATGATAATATCTCATTATTACATGATTAATAATTCCATAGGGTTCTATCATTTTAAAAAAAATTAAATATCATTATAATAACAAAATTATTATTATTATTAAAAGATGAATATCCATTATTAGTTTGGTATTCATAGTTTTTCATACGGAATAACCCTTACTTTTTTTCTATATAAACATGCATCTTGTACCTCATTTGAAATACATGGGTGATACAATGGGTATTTCTTCTTCACAATGTGTGTAATAATGGCTCAAACAATATTCATACATAGATGAACATCATGTAGAATTTCCAATTATATCAGTTTGTATACAATGATTCTCATGGCATACATCTCACATGTTCACGTAAATTATTCATTTATAATACCTGCAACTCATCATTAATTTATTGAATCTCAGGTCATCGCCATTATTCATATGAAATCACTAGTTTGAGTAATACAAATTTATTTTAATTCCTAATTTTTCATCATCATGTCCAACTAAGAGAATCAATTTCTCAATTTCCTCGTGTGGTCTATGTAAATAACTATCGAATATTAAATGAATGCGACAATAATCATTCCCTCATTCATAGAATATTCATGAATGTTAAAATTTAGAAATATTTCATTTAGATATTTAACTTTCATTAAATATAGAATTTTACAACATCTAGAATCTCAGCTTCAGCTGATTGGGAAACAATCAGGTTCCCTATAGCCGATACATGAATATAATATGAAATGTGTATTGTGGAATATCCTGGAACATAGGAGGTCAATTTAGCCACATTAAACTTTTTTTATGATTTTATTTAAAAGGTAATAGATTGGAATTTTTTATGGCTCCTCATGATTGTATATCATATGCTGAAAAACAATCAATGAGATAGTAGCAGGGTTTGAAACTCACAACACCTTAATACACCAGCCTCATGAGCCAACTGGCAGATTCCAATGTGCACTCTCAACAAAGAATTCATGTGGGCCTTAATGTGGTTTCCCCACTATTATCTTACACCCTAGTGGGTGTCGTGATACTCCTCTCAGGTCATTTTCTTAATGGATAGAGTTAAACCTTACTATCCACCTTTGAAATTGATATAATGAGGTCCTAAAGGCTGTCAATGGAAGTTGCAAACTTTTTTAATAATACCACCAAATAGTTATTCAATTGATTAATTCCCTGAAAAACTAATTACCTACCAAGACGATCCATAATCCAAATGTTTCCAAATAACCTTTTAATATTTTTCATTCAAAATAATCCTTTTCATGGTATTATGTAATTCTTCCTGAAAATAAATATTTTCATAGGAATATTCATACTATATTCTTTATTATCTTCTTTCACATGACATATAAACTGCGAAAAATATTTAACACAAGTATTTTCCATTAAATACCTATACATGAATCATGAGAGTTAAACATTGGAAAATTATCAAGAATAAAATTTAGTTTCATTATGTAAATCTGTAAAAATTACCTACACAACCCCACTTCACATATTGACCCATTGAAAACAAAAGAAACACTTCATATAAAAAATATTCCAAATTTTTCTTTGTTTTAAGTATCCCTTCACACAATGAAATTCAATATGTGGAGCTCTAATTATTCTCCCCCTTATGGAAAAGAAAATTAAATGAGTATGTGTGACCAAATGTTATTATCATTCGTCCCATGATCATCTCCCATTTTTTAAATAGAATTAATCATATCAACTGATTGTCAGTTAAAATGATTTATCAAATAATATCTATGTATACGTCGTATAAATCAATATAAAAAATAAGAGAGATATAACCAAGGTTGTCTAATATTACTATAATCATAATGGTAAGTGATACGAACAACAAAAATTCCTAATACTCAATATTGTTGAAAAATCGATAACTGATATGAAAAAAAATGCATACAGTTTAAAAACACATAATAATGATCTTGTTCAGAAGAATAATTCACCTTTTGTATAATTTTTTATTAGACCATATTTCTCCCTTAATGAATAAAATTGATATTTAAAGATGAGAGTGTGTTAGAATACCTGTATTTATCGTGTGTTATTACCCTCAATGTATGAACTAATCTATCATAATCGAAATTTATTATCTCTATAAATATCTACAGTAATCCTTGAATTCCCTACATGTTATCTTATATAATGATATGGAAAAAGGAAGAAAGAATTTCATTATTAGAAGAAACATTGAAGGTTACAGTTTTCTCTTATAATTTCATTCATATTCATTCAATGATAATTATGGAATGTTTAATATTTCATGATGATATTTTTCAAGGATTGTGCAAATATTTTCAACCATTTAATTTCCACTTTTTGATAAAATTATTTTTCCCATGTCCTTAATATCCTAATAAACTATTGTTTTTTATTTAATTTTTTATTATTTCATTATAAGAGTATGGTTATAAGTAATATTATTTTGGTTCTTTTTAGATACCCTTTTTTGATGATCATTTTTATTCTCCAAAATATTTAACATATTTTAAAACTAAATAATCCAAATTTTAGGATAAATAATTTCCATGTAATTCCTAGGAGTGGAGTGTATCCATATTAATTTTAACGCTACCATGAACTTATCCAAGGGAAAAATATTTCAATATAATAATATATATATAAATTAAAACATTTAATAAAAAATAACAGCTCATTTGGTCACTCTATGATAGAGATAAAGGAACTTTTGTGGATCTTTTAACATATTTGGGCATGTTGGCTTCCAAAAATATACTCATGACGTTTCTGAATCCTCCAAAATAATTTTTTGGGACAACATTTTCAAATCTAGAATGGTTGAATTCTTGATATCCCAATTTTAGATATGTATTCCAAATTTTTTCAAAACAATTTTATATGGAATTTAGAGGAATATTTTTCTATACCAAAATTTTTATTACTTTAATATATATCTCTGGAAATTCAAGGACCATTACATATGCATTATTCATACTAGATTATATTATTTATTAATTTGGGTTTTTATGGATATGATTCTAACCATCAACTCCTTTTCTTAAGAAATTTTCAAAATACACTGTTGGGAAAGCTCTGAATTCATATTACTTTGATCCTTCTTCATGGATACTATTTCCATTTAGGTGAGATTCAAGGGTACTTACATTCCAAAACATTTGTTTTCCAGGGACAATTCAATCACCACTGAATAGTAGACCTCATTTATAATTCTACTCTAGCTTTATTTTTTATTGCATAATTATTCCATGGAATAGAAAGATTATGTTTTTTAATCATCTTCATTAGGAAGACATTTTTTCCTTCTATAATAGAGAGACTCAAGTTTGATATTATTTCTCTATAAGAGGGTTAGAATTATAAATAAAATAAGATTCATATTTTACTAAAATAGAGATCATAATTTTGGTGATGGATTCTTCTACTTCGTTATGATAATGTTTAGAAGAATGATTTAATCTCTAAATTGAGTCCATGATAAGGATAAATAACCATTTTCTTCTCTACTAATAAGATTGTTTATAGGAAACTATTTTACTTATTTCAAAAAATTTACCTTCCATACTTTATTTAAATAAGGGTAACAATCTCATTTAGATCATTATAAAATTCTATCTTCAATTATTTATATTATATTTAGAGAAAATATATGCTCTCATATAAATTATAGTGACAAATGACTGACTGGTTTCCATTCCTAGGGAGGTGAATTAGTGAAACCCATGTTTTAAGAATTTTTTCACATTTTATATTCAACCTTTTAATTTATTTAATGATATGGATCCACTCACTATTTTCTCAAATCATAACCTTAATTTGATGTAGTAATAAAGAAATAGTTGTACAAAACATTTACAACAATTTATTGAATGGCCTAATATTTTTCATGTTGTCAAGACACCCCACCATGGATTCTTCACTATTCCTCTAAGTGAATACATATTGTTAAAAACCACAGTTAAAATATCTCCATAGTGGTTTAGATAGAAAAAACTCTCTTTTCATCTGATCAAAAAGACACCCCAATCAGAAGACTACAATAGCTAGTTAGAAACACCAAATACAAGATTCCTTTTATTTTTGATTCATATGTAGAAATATACTTTTCATAGATAATATTATACAATAAAAAAGTCTGATGAAACATCCTTGTGTACATCATTAATTAAATCAAAAAATCTGGTCTGGAGACTCCATCACGATCTTCATCAACAACCACTATGGATTAGATAAACTAGTCTAGAACCTAATATTCCAAATTTGATACCAGAATGTATCATGATCTCAATTTTCTTCTCACTTAAAAGATGAAAGGTAAGAATATTTTCCCTGTCAATTCTCTATTACCTTCATGAAAAAATATATCCATAACAAAATTTATTTATGAATATGATAATATCTCATTATTAAATGATTTGAAACCCATTATTGGTTTCTCATTTTATATATTCAATTTTCCTGTTTTATGGATAACACATTTATTATTATAATTTTATTATACAAACCAGTTAGTGGTTTAGTAATAATAGTTAATTCAATGTGAAAACACCATAAATTATGAGTATGTATTAATTAATATTGTTACTCAATTGAAAAAACCATGTGATACTCTATGTATTACTTATTCACATGGGGTGTTACTACAACTCAAAACCTTTATCATTCATTTATGCACTGCATTCTGAATACCTGATGGTATCAGGTGGTCTTCAATGATTGTTGTGACATATAAATCACTTGTTCATGGGAATTATTCATCTAGATTACTCGAAACTCATTATTAATTATTGAATTATCAGGTATTCTCCATTATTCACATGTAATGATTAATTTCATGATTACATGTGGCTTCTCATTACATCACTTGTTCTCATAACTTTCACCAAAGTTAATTATGTTATCTATTTCATCACATAGTATAAGTAAATACCCTTTTCCTATAAGATGAGTTCGATTATCATAACATCCTCAATTAGTGAATATTAATATTAATGAATATCAATGAATATTGAATATCAATCATATCTATGCATTAAATCATAAATTTAACATCATCTGTAAAATCAACTAAATTCGGTAGTGACGAACCTAGGTTCATTGTGGTTTATGCTTCCATATCAATTAAATGTGTGTTACAGACTCTCATAGATCACTAGAGTTCTATTTGGCCATCCTAAATGTGAAAGAGGATTTTGGATGAAATTTAATGTCTCAGGAAGTGTAATATTGATCATCAATGGAGGATATCTAGTATCATAATAACCTCGATGATGGAAGAAGAAAAATACACACACTCACCTTGATTAGATAGTTCATATTTTTGAGATTAGATAGACCCTGAAATATGAATCCCTTTTTTAAACACAAGAATGATAATTCACTTTCCACATGCCCACATCATTTTCCTACTATATCAGGTGCTTCATTTTATTACAACACAAGATAATATTTGTTTGGGTAGGAATTGGGGTTTTCTCAACCACAACACCTTCACATACCCACCGCATGAGCCCATTGGAGCACTACTTTGTGTGGTCCCACCCATGTGATACTACAAGCCTTCAAAAGGAAAACCCACTTCCACATTTGATTTCACATTGTCCCACAGGAAGTAATAGGTATTTGGAATCATTTATGTTATAAAATAGGGTTTCATTCAAATGATAAATTCCATTTCAATATTTTCAACCCCAAATACAATATAATTCTCAAGGATTCCAATTTACCATTTAATATTGGTCTTACAGAATTATATTTTCATGGGATTCGTTAATTCTACATGAAAATAAATCTTTTCAAGGAAATATTCAAACCATTTTCTTCATCCTCTTCATAAATTTGATGGAATTATTGTGGAAGATAATTGTAATATTTTATTTATATTCAAGATCATAATTTCCATAATCACTTTTAGGCATGGATAATTTCTCATGCATGACATCGAACACCATCAAGTGAATCCCTGACATTGCTTGATGCATTATAACATCACATAATGACCCATGGACCAAAAACACATGGTATCAACATATATTAGATTATATAAATATAAAGATGATATTAATGATATAATGATCATTAATTAATTATAAAATAATACTTACCTTCTTTCCATTATGTTTTTTCAAAATAAGAATTGTTATTTCTACGTATGTACGACCAGCTGTCTCTATGACTATAACATAGTTTATTTTTAAAATCCATATTTAATGGTGGAGGTATAAAATTACAATTGATGCATAAAAGGATAAAAAATTCCGGATTACTATTCTATAGATGATGAAATAATGAATTCAGTGACGATAATTATCCTACCAATGTCATTTGGAAATTATAATCCAAATGTCCTCAAAACATCTGATGTGAACATAAAATATTATGTAATAGAATAAAAACTTATAATAAAAAATAAAACGGATTATAAAACCAATTTTTTTTATGAAATTTAATAATTAAAATAATATTATTACTATGGATTATAAAAAAAACATAGTTGATTATCAAGACTCAAAAAATGGAAATTTCATTAAAAGACTGTATTTTAATGTTTTCTATCAACCAGTTTTATTCTTTTCCCAAATTCATCTAAATATTTCCTGAAAATAATTATTTGTTCATTTGGTGATATTAAATTTCATTTATAACTTTTTAAATATATCTATAATGGTTTCTATAAAATTGGAGTCTTTTTTTATTATATGTAAGGGACAATTTAAATTAAAAACACCATTTTGAGTGTTTTAAAGATTTATTTTCGAAATAATTACCTTCCATATCTATATTCATTAAATTGTATAATGGATGTATTTATATATACAATAATTAATTATAAATGTAACGTTATTTAAAATTTTAGTTTTTTATCATTTGTTTTAAAATAAATCTTTCTATATATTATATATCTAATTTTATGACTTTATTCAATAGAAAAAAAGTAATGTTTTAATGAATACCACATCAATGTATATTCCCACCACCATTTAAATTATTCTATATTTATATATATTTATATGATTACCTATGCTAACTAATGAAAATTAATATTTTTATTTGTTCTAAAAAAATTAATTAATTACTTTAAAATAAATGGATATATTGATAAGTAAAAATACTTTTCTAATGACAGTAAGAGATCTCTCTAACAACAATATTATTTCATTTGGGACCATTATCTTTCTGACTCAACTTATATATAGTTATATCTCTCTCTAAGATTTTGGAATCATTCTTAAATATAGTATATATGTCAATAAAATGAATACCTAGATCGGTCTCCCTTATTTTGAAGGGGTATTACATTCCTTATGATAATTTATAAAATATATTATTTAAGAAAACATTATTTAATATGATATGAGACCATATTATCAAGCCCATATTACTTCATGGGATAATTCTTATGTTTATGAATTATAGTTTTTCTATATTTTTTGGTACATATAATCAAGAGAAATTTTTAATTGGTGAAACTAAATAGATTTCCAATGAATTTTATAAAGCTTCTATCCCATGAGTTGTTATATACGGGATTACAGAGTTAACATAATCTATTTTCGGACTCATTCGACAACATAATATTGTCTTGGAAGTTATGATAATATATTATTTATGTTATTATCCTATGTGATTACACATAGGCCATTTTGTTTATAATAGCATGTCATGACCCATTATCTTATAAGGATACAATATTCTTGTGTAAGTATTAATAAACTAAAAAGATTAGTAATTTCATTTTAAATTTCCCATACTGAGATATTGTTCCCATCCCAAATTTTAAATTGTTAATCATAGGATTTTAAGGACAAATAAGGAAAAAAGTTGTGGTAAAAATGAAAACTGTAAGGATATTGGTGGAAAATATAACATGTTATTTCAAAAAAAAAGTTTTGTGTAGGGAATGGATACAATGTGGATGTGTATGTTTTAATAATAACTTTTTTTGTTTGATGTCCTAATTATATATAAAAATAATACTAAAATGTCCATTTGATGTAAGGAAATTTTTTCTTGACATAAAAGTAAACATTAGCTATTATTAAGGCAAGGTCCTCGTAGTTATTATAAAATCATGGATTATAAAAAATTTGGATATTATGATTATTTCATTATAATGTATCTTAAGATATATGTATATACGCTTCGGTTTATAATATTATATTTGTTTTTATGTTCCAAAGAATATACACCCATTGTTTATGTTTTAGGTGATGGAATTTTAAAATGATTAAAGAAATTTTGGGAGGCATTTTATTAGGTTGAGGTTTATGTAACCCTTATATATAACATTAAGTATTATTTGGGGAAGAATTCCATTAAATTTTTGGGAGTATTTTTAAAGGTATTGATAATATTTGGTGTTAATATGATCATTAATATTGAGGTAATTATGGGTTACTATAATTTTGTAACATATAATATAGATAAAAATTGGATTTAAAATCTATTTTGTGATTATGATACTAATGTAATTTTTAAAGAAGGTCATTATTTTGGGGAAAATTATTTGATAATGTATTATTAGTAATTTATTTTTATTTTGAAATCATATATAATTTTATGGTGCCTTTTTTCTATTCTACGAAATTTTTGAAACAATTATCATATCTTGGAGAGTATATAACAGTGGAATATAGATTTTATTATGAGACATTAATATTCATTCATGCTATTTGTAGATAAAGGTTATATTCATCTTAGAAGAATATAAAATCAAATGATTCTAATAATTTGGAATAAATATAACTCTAGAATATTTTGAATAATATTAAGTAAAGATATTTATTTATCTAATGATCTAAGTGAATATTTGTTTCTTATCTTTTAGATTGTGATAGTTAATATTTTATTTAATTATTTGATGTTTTAAGGATTATGAGAATTATCTTATGATAACCATTCTATTTTTGGTGAATATATAAAGATATGAGAACAATATTTTTATCCTTTTTCGAATATATGATAATTTAGAAGATGATATTAGCACTCATACATGAAAAATTCATCTTGAATACTAATCATTTGGGGAAAATTATTATATTACGGTGGAAATTAATTACAGGATGAAATTTTACCTATAAAGTTACTCTATTTTTTTATGTTCATATATTAGTTGGGAAAGTAATTACTCAAATCTATGAAATGGATAATGAAATAAATAGGTAATCATATTACCTTATAATTTAATGAATCGATAAAATTCTTCACACCTTATCCATTTATGATTTCATGGTTGTTATCATTATATTAATCATTGAAATTCTTTTAAAGAGTGACCGATAAATATCTCCATAATTATATTGACATTATTTTTTATCCATATATATATTTTCACATCCCACTAATGTAATACTATTCATAATCATAATTACCCTTTATTCAAAATGACAATCATATTTATATTTTCTCTCTTTTAAGAGGATGTTTTACTAACCCCTATTATGATGTGGTTTTCAATAATGGTATTTTTGAAGGCATTCCCAATATTTTGAGTGACAAGATAAAATAGTGAAGACATAATTTATTAATTTTAGGAATAATGAAACACGCCAAATTGTTTATGTTACAAATTAAAGTTTATTTCATAGTGTATATGACACACAACACTAATCCTAAATGACCAATGAAATATTAATATATAAATATGTTTTTTATAACCAAGACACCAAATTGAAGGGTATGAATAGGATTTATAAAATTGTGAAATATATATAATCATCCTAGTATGTTTAAATGTATTTATAAATTCATATTAAATAAATAATCGATTTTAAGAAATCCATTTTATTCTTCAAAAAATATGTTCCCTTAAAAAATGATATTTATTGTTTTTTTACAAAAATAATATAATTAGTTAATGGATATTATAGAATACTTATTTACCAAAATTAACATAATTTCTAAAATTATCATATAAAAATTAACATAGTGTGAAAATTATGGATTTTTTAAAATTATATATTTTTAAGTGGATGTTGTAGAATATCAATTTCGTGAATACTGTTATACATTTAATTAAATAATTTATTTAAATGTACCATTATTTTTTGGCTTTTTATTAAATTTATTTATAAATAATTTTATTTTGAATAATATAATTAATTACATTGAAATTAAAAAATTTCAGAATTCTGGTATAAGTTTTTTTACATAAAAACATAGTATTCTGAAAACTATTTTTATGTTCATAATGTTTATAGATTATAATTAATTAAAAAAACATTAATAATGAATGATTAAAATGAAATTTATATATTATATATCTTTTTATATTAATTAAAAACAATTTAAAAAATATTTCTATTCATAGTGTTAATGTAAGGTCATCAATTTCTATAAAAAATTATTTTTCATTAAAATAGTGTTTTATCTTTCATTGAGTGATTATTATGAAGTAAATATCTCCAAATTATTGAAATTTAACTTGATAAATTGGAAAAAATATTTTTCATAATAATTTTTAATATTATATTATAATGTGAAATTTATTTCTCTTACAATGAATACTAAAGTGAGGAAGAATTTGTCTCCATAGTAAAAGGGTAAATTGAGATGACCAAGATTAAAATTAAGTGATAAGGCTACCAATATTCATGTAAAATTATATAGAATGATGTTATTATGACACTAATGAAATTATTCTTTTTATTTATTTGTTTATGGGACCGTAGCCCTTTAATATATCCCATATAATATTTTAATTTTTTTTAAAGACAAAATGTCACTCTCTTGCATTCAAATATCTATTATCTATTCACAGGGGGATAAAAATATGTTTTGAATGAATGATAAATTTTATTTTCATAAAATTGAAATTATTTTCATGATATTCCTATGTTTATAATTTTTAGTGATTATATAATTATATTAAATATTTACACAACACGTAAATATTTATTATTCACTTGGTAGAAAAGAATGATTTTAAAAATAATAAAATTAATATAATTTGGAAAAATTATTATGTTTCATTTATTTTTAGATAAATATAATGTGACGTAGATGTGTTAATTGAATATATTTTATTTACATTTCTATCATGTTTTATTAAAAGTCAAACAAAATAAATGGTTCAAAAAATTTAATTAATGTTATTTTATTATAAATAATACATTATTATATGGATTAAAATGCATCAAAATCATAAATTCATCCATATAATTGGTATATGATAAAACATATATACTATGTTCTATTAATTTATTAATTTTCCATTTATAGTAAATATGTTTACCATTAAAGAGAGTAAAAAAATTGTTATCTTGAAAAACGTGGAAAATGGTTAACACGAGCTAACTTTAAAATTAAAGTGTTAAAACCTCACATAAAGTTGGGAAAATATTATATTATTAAATTATTTATTCCAATAATAACATTATATTAAAAATATATCAGTTTGTATAATTCGTTTCTTTGAAAAATACATTATATTAATTTATTATTTTAAAATAATCCCAAGGAACCCCTACTCTAAATTAAAAAAGGAAACACCTCTCCTATTTTCATAAAACATAAAAATATTTTTTAAAAGAATACCTACCAAAGTAAATTACATAATTACTTTAAACAACAGTCAAATATTTCATTTTTTATAATACACTAATATGAAGGATTTTTGTATAAACCAAAAGGGGTTGTCCAAAAAAGAGTTATCATTCCTAACTGAGCATTTTTTAATTATTATTTCTTAATATCCTTCAAGTATTATTCAAACATTATGTTATAACAACATAATGATATTATAAATAATTTTATGTTATTATTTTTTTTATAACATACATCCATCTCATCTTCTATAAAATTGGAAATGAAGCCATAGTTCATGTGTATGCCAAACTACTATCTCACAAATCCTTGTAATTCATTTTTCCCCATCGCTTCCAATTTCTATTTACAATGTGGGATTTATTATATATATATATATATATTATCAATGAAATATTCTAATTATATAAATATAATGTATCCCATATATTATTTTCCTTCCATTCACTGATGAATGATAATGTCGTCTGTCCAAATATTTGGACTCCAACATCCATGAAGTAATATAATTAATTTTTCATCACCAAGACACAATGATAATATATATGTTAATATTTAATGAAATAATTTTTCATTTATTACATATTTAACATTTTATATAGAAAATATAATACTTACATTATTTTAATCATGATCGTTGAAATATGGGATTGTTACTCATTTATATATATAACCTACCGCCTCCTTGATTGTAACATTGTTAATTTTTCAAAAACATATTTAATGGTTAGTTTGATATATATATTTTATGTACAAAATTTTTTAATTATTTCCTGTTTATTACTCTAGATTAGATGAAATATTGATTTCATTAACCATATTCGACCTACTAAAGTTATTTTGTGTTTATGAGCCGAATATCATCAATAAACCTGATTTTAAAATAAATAATTAAGTATTTGAATAAAAATTGATAATAAATAAGAACAATTCGGTAAAAATAAAAAAAAATATTTTTAATTAGTCAAATAATTTTGATAAGTTTATAATTATGAATGATAAATAATGTACGATATGGGTCAGACTAATGTTATGTAAATTTCCTTTTAAAATCTCATTGTTTAATCTTGTCCTTATAGTGAATTTATTATTTTTACATTTGATTCAAATTTTCTCAATAGGATTATTATTTATGATTTAATGTATGTTAATGGTAAATTTTTCCTATAATTAAATTTCATTAAATTATTTATAAAAGAGAACATTTTTTCGGTTTTACATGAGAGATACTTAACTTTTAAAACCTCTCTTGAAATGTTTTAGAGATTCTTTTCTAAATATTTATCTTCCTAGTACTTATTCATTATTTTTATTATCTATGTATTTATTTTTAAATAAATGAATTATAATGTACACTTTATGTCTCTTCTTTTTTTTCACACATTTTAAAAAGGAATATTTTTAGGTATTTTATATGCAACATTTCTACATCATATACAAAATAGAAAAGGAATGTTTTAACATAAAAGACATAAATGGAATTTCCCACCCAAAAAAACCATTATTTGATATTTTGGATTCATTATAAGATTTATTAATTTCACCAAAGAGAAATCCCCATTCCCTTTTTTCTAATTATTTTTAGAAATGATTTTATATGACAAGGATATTTTGATATCAGGGATTTATTTTCATACGGTTGTATGGGATATCTCTAACCACAAGTTTCATTGAGTATGGAACAATATCTATCTAACTCACATTTATCACCCATTAATGTTATAGAGTGATTTTAAATATTATACATATTCTTCTCGAAGATACACCAAGTTTTTTATCCCTTACATTGATGGGGTAATACATTCCTTATGATCATTTATCAAATTTGTTCCATCTGATTTCTATTTTGATTATGACATGAATAAAGATTATGAATCACATATACATTATATGGAATATTCTTATGTTTATACCTAATATTTTTTTGAAACATATAATGAGTAATATGTTAGGATGGGTTCACCAAGATCATGCTCTATGGAATTGGGTTTTTTTCTCATGATATATTATGAATGGGATAAGGGAGTAATCCTTATTCATTATGGGACTCTTTCTGCAATGTAATTTTATCATTGGTAGTTTTACTAGATTTATTATTCTATAATTTGTTGTGTTGAAACACTTTTTCTATGCTTACATGATCTTATAGCACTAAATTAATTATGTTATACTTCTTTATGATTACTCTTGAGTCCTCTATTTTATGAGATAGAGTTTTACCTCTTTATTATCTAATGATACCGATTTCTTGTGTAAGTATTTAGTAACATACTTCTTTCATTAATTTTTTTATATGTATCGTATTGAGCAATTGTTATCAACCCAACTTTTAAAAATATTCATAGGGTTTTAAGTATCTGAGGGAAAATGATGTGGAATGTTGAAAACTGTGAAAATATATCTAGAAAATAAAACTTATTATATCATAAATGTTTGTTTATGGGAATAATGGATACTGAGTAGAAGTCTCCAGCTTGATATGTAATATTAATTTATATCGGAGTGATGGACTAATTATCTAAAACTCTAAAACTAAATGTTCATTGCTATGTATGAAAATAAATTCTTGAAATAGAACTCATGATTATATAATGTTTAAGTCTTGGTTCTTATTTTTTTTAATATGGGTGCTATCATCATTTATATATCCTTCATATACTATGTGGATATGTAAAAGGGATGTATCCTTGGGAAATTTCCCAAGATATAGATTTTATCGATAGGATTCCATAGAGACATGGCCTCCATGCTCAAGCATATATGATAAAAACCTACTATTAACAATATTTGAACATGTATATACCATATAACGATTTCAAAAACACTATAATTTTAAATATATATGGGAAATATATATATATAAATGAATTTTTAATTTTTTTTAATTTTTATTGAAAATATTTTTGAACATTAATATGTTCATAGGACATCCAATATCCACGTTCAAGGCCGACCATTTATATTGGGGATTTCCCAAACACTTCCATTGTAAAAACCAGAAACCACATTGGTCAGTGAAAAAATAAACCAGACCTATCTTGACCAAGGCTATAACCTCACCAATATCCATGGGATGAAAATTCTCTGGGATAATACCCACCTATATCTACTGTTTTCGTAGATCTCAAATATTCATTTGTTACTATAAACTAAATTTCTAGTGGTGAAAATATGAAAACCCCTGTTGTCATAATGGTTTATGAATAGTATTTAAATATATATTAAATCACTTCCTACTGATCATTATAAAAACTAGTAATATTTAAAATTCATTTCAATACCACAATATGTTCTTACATTTCTATCTTCCTCAAAAAATATAAACTAATCCTCAAAAATTCGCACAAAATATGGACACTATAAATTCTCTCCACTATAAAATACACAGATTATAAGCATTAAATAGTCAAACTATAATTCATCTACTAATACACTATTATGATCTTAAACATATTCCCCAATAAATTTTAATGATCAAATAAAATTAAACCCCCATATGTTTAGATCCAGTGATAAAAAATCCAATTGTGATTTACCAAAGAGTCCCTTTCGTTCTCAGGATAATTCAAAAGTAATTATAAAAATACACAATTAGATATCTCTAAAATACATAAGTAAAATAATTTCCATTAATCATCTTATTAGGAACAAAGGATAAAAAAGAAACAAAAATTAGTGGCTAAAAAATTTATAAAATTAATTAAAAACATAAATATAAAACTTTGTGTCTTAAAAATAAATACATAGTTTGATGATCCCTGATGTAAATTAATATAAATAACAATAAAATATCCCATATACAATAAAAATTTAAATAACATACACTTTTTAAAAATAAAATCAAAACTCTTTTTTTACTACTCATGGCCCCATAAATAAATGATTTCTTAATATTTGTAAAATCCTACCTCACTTGATAAAATTATAACAATACATTCTAATTTATAAAAGTTACACTACCATAATTTTTCAAATTCACATTGAACTCGTCAACATAATTATTATATTTTAAAAATATGACAAAATTTAATAAATAGAAACTAAAAATAATACATCTTCACCCATTCGAGTATTATAGAACTAAAGTAATAGGTCCAAAATTACACATATCAATCCAACTATTAATTAAACGATGAACCATATTATATTTAATACAAATCCACAGTTGCATTTTATTAATGAAAAAGTTTTACTAGACGAAAAACTATATTTTATTTGGAACTCAAATTTAATTGGTTAGCTGATTCTGATTAGGAATTATTATATTAAAAAAATGCAACAAACACATAAAAATTTCCTCATATCAATACCAACATAAAAAATAAACACCTATTTCACAATATTATGAGTTTAAAACAAGTTTCAATATGAAAAATGAAACATAAATGAAATACAGACAATATGTAGACACTAAATAAATATTGATTTTATTCTTATATAATTATATAAATAATTTTATTGTATTCTTCTTATACAATACAAAAGAATGAATTTCAAAACTAAGCTGCATTCTAGGAAATTGTTTCCATAATCCCATGTTAAAAATATCAATTATACAATGTTTATGAATTTTAATAAAAGAAAAAAATCTATAAATAACT
Source organism: Viscum album (assembly GCA_963277665.1). Taxonomy (NCBI): domain Eukaryota; kingdom Viridiplantae; phylum Streptophyta; class Magnoliopsida; order Santalales; family Viscaceae; genus Viscum; species Viscum album. The sequence continues at coordinate 958,689,000 of OY728121.1, forward strand.
ATATTAGAAGGGGGAAATATAAAACTAAAATAAAAACATAAATAAAATTCACACTGATAGTTAAATAATAATCCCAAAATCTATGAAAATTAATTTATAATTATAATAAATAAAACAATTTCACCTCAAACTCATTTCAGATAAAAAATATATTAAAATAATCAAGTTCAAACCAATATCTAGTTCCATATTTCATTTTAACACTAATTTTTTATTTAAATATATGATAATTACATAGAGATATAAACCCCACATTTGTTTTATCTCAATCCATTTGATGTTTCCCATCAATTTTCTAAAACCCTATACTATGTTGCATTAAATATCAATTAAATGTAAAATTTATTTATAAAATAATCTCCTTTAAAATACATGTGACTCTAAAAACATAATTGATACTTCATTTTCTCACAGAGAAAAACAAAAAAATAATAATTTAGACAAAAAATGATCAACACGATTGTATTAGTAATTTATTTGATTAAAAACAAATGTGTTATTTTTAAAATTTAATTTTTTTTGAATTAATTTAAAACATTAACTATTACCATTCTTATTTATTAAAAAATCTACATAAAACAATAGTTTATAATTCAATATTCCAACCCAGTTCACTCCACCTAGTCTAGTTATATTTTATGAAACCACCTAAAATTTCATTTTTAAAGAGATAAATTTTGTAATACATTTTATGAATCAAAATTTACTCAAATGAGAGGCTAATAACCTATTAAAAAAATTAATTTCCATGAAATATTCATTTAGAAAAGATTATATTATATTATATATTTTTATTTTAAATATTTTTCAACTTTAAAATATTATTTTTAAAATAAATAAATAGCTAATGAATAACAAAAACATCGAACATGTATATATATAAATCATCGCATAATTGAATCATCTATCGTTTATACAAAACTTTTATCAATATTTTAATTATATTAGAGTTATTAAATATTAAAAAAGAATAATATAAATCACATATAATCTATTACAAAGTATCGAAAAATAAAATAATATTGTAATATCATTATGTTATGAATCTGTTATGACAAAACATTAAAATAAAACAATTTTCATAATATTGTTAAATTTTCAATCAGAATAAAATAACATATTAAAAATTACTTTTAGTCAATAATTTCCTAGGGACTATAAATAATAATCTATAAGTCCCCCTTTTTAAAATAATTTCCATAAAAATATTACAAAGCATTTACTTGTTGAAATAATTATAATCACCCCAAATAAATGTTTCTGTAATTAAAAAATTATCATAAATGCTGTTTATTTTTTTATCAAATTTATTGTATATAAAACCATTTAACGTATTCAATGAAACTAGAGTAGCATAACACAATTATAGGAAATAGTTAATCCATGACTAAACGTTTTCCAAAAATACTTTTAGTAATCGAATATCATCATTAATTATTTGAAATTAATTAGTTTATCCTAATAGAAAAAATACTAAATATTTTAGACCTTATTTTGATATCCAAATCATAACCCTATACCTCCAGGTTCTATGATTTAAATAAATCAGTCAGATCGCTTTCCAAAATTCAAATGTATATATTTAAAAATCACATTAACTAATTATGAGAAAATTTAACAACTCCAAAAAAATGGAACCATATAATTTTACTACAAATTCTTCAATCAATATTACCACCAATACACCCAAGAGGATATAGAGAGCACTTAAAACTGTGAATCCATGCTCAAAAAACAATTCCTTGAAAAAACACCCTATATTTATTTTCAAATTGTATAAAAAAAATCAAATTATGAAACCAGGATTATATGTCCACATATAAAGAAATATCAAAACATCAATATTTTTAAAATATTTACTCACTCTTTACATTTGAATAGTTCATAGGGATTGGTTGGAATTTTCAATCATCTCATAGTATTTTTCTTATTATAAATAATTTAATGTATCTAAATATTGAAATCACTAAACCCTTTATAATTATGTCTCAAAAATATCTTTTTTTACCAACCACATGGGTTGAAATTAAAATTTTATTCAATTTGAAGAACAATCAATGATTACATATATATCAAAATAGTATTATATTCTTCCTCACTCAAAAGCTCCTTTTATACACGACTGATGTGTTTACTAATTATTTACCTATAACAATCCTTTAGTATGTTTATATGAATTAAAATTTTAATTAATCCATGAATTTTTTTTAATTAATTATAAAAAAATATAGATAAAAAACCACGATGTACTTCAAACTACATAGTTTTTTGGTAAAACATGGATCCAAAAATCATGGGTTAAAATCTTTATTCAACTATTGAATAAACATATTTCATTAATAAAAAACAACACAGATATGAAGATAACCACTGTTTAATCCATGTGTTTATATTAAAATTTCTCTAAAACTAAAACATAGTACCATGAAATGTTTGGTCTTCTTATGTTAATTTGATAATTTTAAATAAAAAAAATTAACTTCTATCAATAAATCATTTTGAGAATCCATTAATTGATTCATTTCTTATAAATTATAGTACTTTAATTTAGAAAATATATATCTCTCATAATAAAACCATAAAGTATATTTATTTTCTACGAAATTATTATTTAATTTAGGAAATGATCAATATCTCATATAATAAAAAAAGAACCCTTTCATGAAATCATCAATCATGAAAATTGTATAAATATTATTTTTCCAAGCAATCGAACATAATATGTCAATCATGGTATGTTAGCTGTCTCATGGAGGATAACAACAGCGACATTTTTAACATATTCTATTAATTCATCAAACAATAATAGAAAATATATTTTGTTTTGTAAAAAAATAACTTGTTCTATTTTAAATAAAAAATGTCATATTTGTTTGTTATCTATGACGTAGTGATTCATTTTAAACTAATTAAAATATTTTAAAAATTTATAAAAAATTAATATTTCCATTAATAATTATAAAACATAGAATAATAGTCATAAATAATGAAACATTAACAATAGAAAATATTATATAATATGGTATAAATTTGAGAGTAATCTAAATAATAAAAAACTCAATTGAGTAAAGTGTTTGAGTTAATTTCATATATTAATATGATGAAAAATACAATAATTAATAATGTATTTTTCACCTATGAATGGATGTAGACATCTTCATTTAAAACATTTCAATATAACATCAATCTCCTCATTTATATTTTTTGGAAACTTGTTACCAAAAATAACGTCAATCTAATTGAAAATTTCAAAGTAAAATCATAATTTTATCATGCCTTCTAATGATTTTATTTAAGCATCAAGCACTTGAATTTCAAAAAAAATCATTCCTTATCATTATGGTAGGTGTTCTACTACCCGCCATTGAAATAACAAGGTCTCAAACCCCATTATTTTTTTAATATATGTGCCTCTTTATACACCTCAATTTAATGTAAAAAACCCTCATAATCATGAATAATCCATATAATTTTCTCTCATCTATAAAAATTGAAATAGAATATAAGGTTAGGGGTGCTACAAACCTACTCATTAATCTTTTTGGGATATAATTCACCCTAGAGTTATGAAATGTATTCCTGTTCTCGATTATCATCTTGAAATATTTAATTTGTTACCTTATTGAAATATACCCCATTTCTGATTTACCAAATTACACTATCTAATTGATGAAATATTATTTGATATTTAAATTACTGGATATCAAATGATACATTGGATTATCTTATATGTTAATTTTTTATGGGGTTTTTCAATTAATTATCAATGAATATGACACTTCTAATATTGTATACTTAATGCAGGATTTCGTCAAAATCATTTTTCCTTATAATTCTATATCAAAATAAAATTTATTGCTGAACAGAGTGAACAATATTTTCCCTGTTCTGTTTCATGAAACAAATCTTCCTCTAATAATGAATGATCCTACAAAGGATCAATTTTATTCTCGAACATCAACTACCCAAATTATATTTTTAAAACCTAAATGTTATTAATATATTTTATTATCAGACAACAAAACATAAATAGATGGTCATTTTTCAAACGCTACGTCCCACTTCAAAACAATAATATGTTTCTCGTTTGAAATGAATAATAATATTTCCCAATGGATATGAATTTATACAATTCTAAGACTATATTATGTCATGTATTGACCAGTTATTCAAGGACAACATACTAGTGTCGTGGCTGGGGGTGATACTTGAACATAAACATGCATCTGTTTCAAATATTTGTTACTTATTAGAAATGAGTTTTCAATGTGTTACATTCTTGAGACAATAAATTCATATCAAAGAATTAAAGTTGAAAAAAATAATAAAGAAGCATCGATAACAATATTTAGAGTAATAAAACCCCCTATAAAAAAAATTAATTCCACAACAGGTGTTGTGAAATCATATACAATCATATATCTTAATAGATCACCAACTGTTCTAATAAAAAATTCAATGTGTCTAAAAAATAAAATTACACGGAGTCACCATTACTTTCCATGACCCTAATATGATCTGGCTCTTAACTTGATCTAAGTTATCTAGATAAACTATCCAATCATAGGGCACTTCCACACACCAACCAATGAATAATGTGATCTTTCCTACTACCAAAAACCAATGTATTCCCATGTAGAGTGTGGATAATATTAATTGAAGGACCACCCATGAAATCCCTATCATAATCAGTATAATTGCATATACACATGTGATATTCCTATAATAATAAAATATATTATAAGCATGACTTTAATAACCACCATCCATCATCAGGTCTTACTGTGACCTTAGAGATTGACGATAACAAATTCATATGGTGATGGAGTGTCTCTGATAATTTGACATAAAATCAAAGAGGTACATGACTATCCCAAAAAATTCATGTGTATATATATAAGAATATAATATCACATTGGGGGAAATATGATATACCCATATAATATCATATATATAAGAATAACTATCAATGGGAATGGAACATGCCTCATGTATCTCATATCACATCAAGGTAAATGACACACCACCCTGGAATCAAAAAAAATTCTCGAGAAATATGATCTGAATATAAAATATCTCAGAAATGGAAATTGGTTCCACCATATTTCCTATAATCATATTTGTTGGAGTAGCACCCACTATATAGAATATCTTCATGGGAAATAACTTTCACCTTGTATCTCCAAATTATGTTGAAGGGAATTACTAAAGAAATATAATATCACATAAATGGGAGTTATCCCCATCTTATATATCATAATAATATTATAGGTAGAATAGTGACCACTCTATAATAATTCATTAGGTGGAATATATACAACATCCTTTTATGTCACATACTATATACAACATTAGGAGGGAGGTGACCCACCTGATTAAAATCCATCATATCCATATAGGTTGGATACAAACCAAAAATCATTATAAAAATATTAGGTTTTTAAATCAATCTAACTACCCATCTCAATTTCTAAAACCATGCTTGATTGAAAAATTAAACTCTCAGGTTCTAATGTGACACCCAAAAACATAAATTCCTTCAATCATGTACTAAATAACACTAGGGGTAATGAAATATTGAGTAGCCCAAAAATTTAGCAAAAATAACATCATAGATTTTTACCCCTACCAATCTATCATACTACCCTGGGTATACCCACCTTGGATCTCATATAATGTTATGGGAGAAATAATCACCCCTGTCTTTAATAAACTAACCTAAATGCATTAAGGTATCCTTGGTTAAATCAGGGGAAACCTGGAATAATCTCCCAAGGTCCAACAGCCTCCTCTATAAGGAGGGGGAAATGGTATCATAACAAATGAGGACTATGTTCATCATTTTTTATAAACCCTCATAGGGTAGCATTACTCTATAGAAAAAATTTATAATCAATCCCATATCCATTGACAGCTAAGTAATAAAAAATATATTATTGGTTCATCTTACCCTAAGATAATTTTGATCTCATTTTGGTATTTAAATGGAGACAATTATTTTTTTATTAAAGTTATTTCATTATTATTTCAGATACCACAATTCATATTCAATAAAAAACATTCATTTTTATATGGAGTTTTTCTAGGGTATTCCTACCTTCTACGTGGAGATTTTTCTTCAAGAAATTCCAAAAACTATCTAAGATAATCCAAGCTTTGTCCTATATCCTGTATACCCAAGAGATAATATATCGATCAAGAATATCCTATTTAACAAATTTTAAAAATTTATAATTAATTATTCAATGTAATTAAAATTAGAATAATTTACTAAATGCCATTAAGGGATATCAAACCAATGAAATAGTGACCAACAACACCCAGATGGTCTAATGAATGATCCATATATAGACTAAAGAAAAATTCATATAAAAAGTATTTATTGATTACTAATTTGCAAAATAAATCATGAAATAATCAATCATAAATTCATTGGGTGACATAAATATCTTAAAAAAATGATTAATCGTGTTCATTATTTATCACAAGATATCCTCTGTTGATGAAAATAAAATGACCATCATATTGAATGACATTCACCATGTGTTGTTATAAATCTATAATAGATCCCAAATTAGGATGACTAAATTCAGAAATCATAAAGAAAATATAATGATAAATTTATAAGGAGTAAAGGATCACCTAAGACCATTATAAAACAACCCATGAAATCCCCTCTAACCATAGGGAATTCGTAACAGAGGATGGGGAATCCCTTGTGGCTCATACATATAAAATGGCGGAGAATGGGGGTGTGGGGGATTGAATGATAAATGGGCGAAAATGGAAAATTAACAATTTCAATGATATAAGGGTCACCAAAATGATTGGAATCATGGTTTGAAAATCAATTTTACAAACAATGTATGTCACAATAAATTGAGACCCTACACCTAACAAGTTTTTACTTCATGTTTTACCAATCCATGTACAAAACATGAGAAACCTTTTATAAAAACATTGATGCCCCACATGGATTTCTTTAAAGGTTGTCAATAATAATTTATAATTCATTCACTAACACCACTTATGAATATCATAATGTACTCTTTTTCTTGGGGACATTGAGGTTTTTCCATAATGGTTTGATGACAGTACACACAGTTAAAACACATCAAATAGGCCCAAAATAATACTTTATGTGATTAGATTTATTACAACCATGAGAACCCTATCTAACACTTTTATCTCTATAAAAATAGTTTCTTATGATTTTCTATATCATAGAATTTTGATCCTTATTCGGATTCTCAAAATGACCCTTAATCTAGGTCCAAAAATTCAAATTCTTTCTTAATTTCAAATAACACAATAAAAAGTAGTTTTACAATATATTCATCATATGACATATTGTTCCCATGAAGCCTTGATAACAATTAGACCAGAAATCCCAAAAAAAACGCAATCATTGAATCATAATTAGTTAATTGGTTTATACAATGAAACACTGAAGGATTTTCAACTACATAACTCCATACACAAGGCTATGTTTTTTAAAAATATTAGATAAATCTATCCAAAATCACTAACACTAATAAGGACCTACATTACATTTATAAATCCTAAGACAAAAAATTTTCCTCACCTAGATAATCATTAGGATTATGGTTCACTAAAAATATGTCTCATCAAACAAAGGCATATTCTAAGCCATGAAATACTTTAGAATCATCTATTTTAATGAATTCATAGCAGTTTATTGACATGATTAATGCCATTTCCAACTCAATGTACCCAATTTAATGAAAAATAATATGTTCATCATCATTCTGAATTCTTCACAGAATAATCTTTGCCACATCATTTGATGATCAATATAATTGTTTGATCATGATTCTAAAATCCTCATATAAATCATGGGATCATAAAAACATTACCATTGATTTCCAAACCTAAAATTTATTATATTTCTATGGTAGGTTCCTGTGACAACCAAATATAATATTATACTCTACTCAGGGGTATCAATGCACCTCTTATCTATTCGATCTGTAATAATGTGAAATTACATCTTGAGTCTTGTATTATCTTGAATGTTCATCAATCAGTCTCACATCACCCATATCTCATCTAACATGTGGTATGTTCCACCATGAAAGATAATATGTTTTCCACTCCTATGATTATCCTTATAGTTATTCCACTAAACCCAGACATTTATGTATATATCACACATTCCATCTATTACCACACATAATAACTATATGTGACCATTGTGATCTTAACTAAGAGAAAATATAAAACATCAATAATTAACTATTCCTAGATCACTTAGAATTTCTTCTATAATATCCATTAAAATTGCATCTATAACATGGGTCAAACCATGCAATGACCAATGCTTTACTCTCCAGTATATTAATTTCATCACATATCACCCCACCACCAACTAAACAGGGTCCTATTACCCCCACACACATCGCACCTCCAGATCCACACTCATCGATCCTGTCATGAACTAATATCAGATTGACCACACAACCACAAATTTATCCTTCAATAACATCAACATAGATTTCAGAGGAGACTCCACCCACTCTCAAAAAAATCCTACCCTCCATACACATTACATTCACACTAAATCCATCAGTACTTTTCCCACACATGGTCAATCAACAATTCATAACCTAAAGGGAACCATTTTATTCCATTGTGTAAATTCCTTTACTAGATGAGGATTTCCCCAAAAACCCATACTAACACTCACTATACTCCATCATGTAAGGGTTAAAATCTAATTATCCTTTTCATATGTTCTTATCTACTATCCAACTAAACATTATCATTGTCAATTGAGGATACTCTATCACTAAATTTGATTCCACGACCTGATTCACACACCCATGGGTCATATATCATAGCACATAGGTTCATATGCCTAAAGAACTGACAATGACTCACTGCATGTCAATATCAGCCTTCCAAAATCATTTATGTGATTAATATCTAATAATCCTAACATATATTCCATGCTATTATTACCCTATAAAATCACGACCTGTCCCTTGGGGCTCTTCCCATGACTACCCCAAGCCCACCTTCCCTAGGTCATGGGATGCCGACTAGCACTGAAAGGCGTATTCCCTAAAAGGGGAAGGCATTGCCTTTAAACCTATAAAAAACATAGTTCGGGAACACAACATTAATCCACTATGAAGTAAACTACTATAGTAAAAAGATCGCTGAAAGCAAAGGGGTTGGAATTCAAGACCAACTGTAAAAGTACAAGTACTATTGAAACGAACAATACAACTGAAAAAGTGAAAACAACTACTGCATCCTCTTCCAAGGATACTACACTAAGGGTAGTTACAGATCACCTCCTCATCACTCCACATCTTCCGGTCTCCTCTAAGAACCACATATTCCTAGTTCCCTCAAACATTTTCCCAGCTGCTCGTCATCTACAGAAGGCACAACAAGGTTCGGGTAAAGCCTTTGCAGGGGTGAGTATAACAATACCTAGTAGGGACTTCGATACCCTTGAAGGTCTCTCATAATTCTACAATGGAAAACTATGAATCATGTTCTCAATCACAAAGCACAAACCAATAGATACATCTCAAAAAAAGTTTACGCTAAAATAATGTTTTCAGTGATGTATAGATGTACATATGATTAGTCGCGAAGCTAGATCATATTATTCTGTCAAGAGGCACTACTTCAGACCATATAGAGTCTAACCCACATCGGATCAAAAGGTTTCGACCCTTTCAATGACCCACACAGTACTTGATCTTCCCATGATCTATAGGAAACTAACCCCTGTAATGACCATCACATGATCTGATCTTCCAAGGATTAGTATATCGTGGAACTTCAACGAGCCTCTCTAAGGATGGTCATCATCATTTCACGAGGTGCTGATCCACATAGGGACTCTAGGTATAGAAACGTATAGGACTTCTAGGTGACAATCTAAAAATGAATTCTTAGTGCTGATCCACACAAGATCGCTCAGTACGATCCTCTATATGAACTATCTCCAACCTCTACCTCACTGCCACCCTTTGGATTCCTCCGACCCAGTGTGCTTGAGTTCTATAGAATCTTCCCTTGAGATATCGTTCATTCCTTTACTGGCACTAATCTCCACAAAGGAGTAACCTAATTGACTAAAATTTCTTAAGGGACCCAACACGACAGACGGTGCGTCAATCACTTTCCTGGTCTGTGAGTTATAATCATTTCAGCACTAGGGGCCCAGTTGGATTTGGGTTCGATCCAACCTATACGTACTCCAAATTTCTTAAAATCTCAAGTGGAGTATTCCAAAAAGGAATATCTCGATCCTAGGGTCCCAGATCCACAGACAGTTCTTCAAAGATATGTATGGTTCCCATATTATCTCCCATTATGTTTTTATGGGCCTGGTTGGTCTCGGGTTCGGTCCGACCCTATTAGACTGACCTGGCCCTACCCGGTCTAGGATGGGCCACAATAGACTCATCCTAGCCCACAAGGGGGCGTACTCGGCCTGGCCTGTAAGGAGTGACCTGTAAAAGGGGTGGCCCCCAATGGTGGCTAGACCCGTATTGGGAAACCCCCAAATAGGTGGCCGGGTAGGGCAATGGCCAGGCCACAAGAGGCACAACCTGCAAGGGGGTCCACCCCAGCTGCCACTGGAGGAGTACCACTCGGTTTTCCCAAATTTCCAATGGCCATTCAGTCTTTTTCATTGTGGTGGTCCGGTATGTCACCGCTAGGTGGCACACGGGACCCGCTGCACCAGGTCCTTCCAACTCTGTTGGGGCCAGCTGGCATGCCAGCTAACTTCTCCAACAGCGCGCAACAGTTCACTGCTCCACCACATGCCGCTAGTTGGTGTGTCGGCCGCCTTCCTTTAGTCAGTGTGGTTGATTACCCGCGTCATCCACTTGTTCATTGGTGGTGTGAGACAGTAATTCACGCCTCCTCCGCGGTCGGCTGGTGCCAACCGCTCTGATGACCGTCGTGGCTTGGTGCCACGCCCTCCTCTTGTGTCGTGTGTCGATGTGCTATCCCCATTGTAGTTGGTTGGTATCGCCACATTGTTGTTCTTCCATATAGGGTATAAAACTAGAAATGTGGATGTGTGTTTGAGCATGTTCGTTGGGCGCACACCCTCTATGTTAGCTCGTTATTCGATGGGGAGGATAAAATGGGGGGTTCAATAAATTCACTTTAATTAAAAAAGAAAACAAACCCCTACCTCGTACAACTATTGGAGAACGTCCAAGCATGACGGTGGGGTGAGTTCTAAGTTCCCGCAATAGGTTCCCAACGATTCCTCTTGTACATCATCCTTCGTTTCATGGTACAGTGTCACCTGTCACCTCCCGCTGGGATCAACTCCATCTTCTAAGGGTCCGGAATCACTATGCTCCTTCAGCACTTTGTTTCATGGGGAAGATGTTCCAATACCCCTCCCCAATCTCTATATTTGTAGGACAGCGGTAGGGTAAGTGACTACTTGGGGAATAAATGGGGCCTCATAAATTAGAAACCTTCTTAATTCCCCAATGACGATGTTACTTAGGATGGGCAGGTCAAGTCATTTATTGGCTTGACACATCATTTTCTCCACCCTTTTCTTTCCTATTGGAGGATATAAAATAAAATAATAAAATAATTTCTTTTCCATTCTTTTAAAATGTCACAAAACATATCTTTTTCTTGGGACCTACTATGCTCAAAGTAAATCCCCCCTTATGTGAATCCCATCACTGCAGATTCAACAGGGACCTCAAATTTTTAATCCGAGAAATGTTTCAAAATTTATTAAATTTCACTTACGTGTTTACTGAATGTAACTTAAAAAAGTACATAAATTTATTCCAAGCACTATGGGCCTTAGAATCAGGCACCTTCAATTTTTGTAGACCCGTAATAATTCTATATAATTGAATAAAAATACATGGAAAATCTAGATCTTTAATTTCTCCACACCTTTGGGCATTTCTTCCATGAAAGCTACAACATAGAATAAGAAAAACAAATGGGGGTACTGAGGACAAATCTAAGACTCCCACTCTGAAGTTCTCTCCTAGAGGTTCTCATGCTATCTGCGAACGCAAAACAGATGTATCGTCCACCCATTAAGGACTCACTCATGTCGATCCTCAATCTCTACTAGAACCCCCAAAAACTTCACCCCATCATCCATGTCCAGATCGCCATGGTCGATGAGGTGAGATGGGTCGTGCACATATCTCCATAGATGGGATATGTGGAAGACTTCATGCACTCTCTCCAACTACAGTGGAAGGGCTAAGAGGTATGACACCTCTCCTATCCTCCAAAGTATCAGAAATGGTATGATAAAATTCGATGATAATTTGTCACCTCGGCCAAATATTCATATTCCATGCTGAGGGGAAACTCGAAATAATATGTGGTCCTCCTCTTGGAACTCCAAAGGTCTCCATATCCTTTTAGAATAGGACTTATGTCTGCACTTCAATGTCTTAATCCGCTATTTGATTATCTGCACCTTCATAGTGGTAGCCCATACAAACTCAGGACCAGTAAGTGCTAACACCCATGGGTCTATCCAGGATATTGGTGATCATCAAAGTCGACTGTATAGGGCCTTGAATGGTTCCATACCAATGGTAGAGTGATAACTATTGTTTTAATAAAACTCCACTAATTGAAAGTGAGCCTACCAACTATAGCCAAAATCTTGGTCGCATGCACAAAGCATGTCCTCCATGGTCTGAATGGTTTGCACAGTCAGACCCTCCGTCTATGGATGAAAGGTGGTGCTCAAACGTAGATGAGTCCCAAAATCCTCATGCAATCCCTTCCACAATCGGGATGTAAAACATGTGTCATGGTCAAACACGATCATCGATGTCACCACATGAAGTCAAAAAATCTTCTCCACATAGAGGCATCCCAAGCACTCTACTGATCTCTACTCTCAAATAGGTAGGAAGTGGGCAGACTATTTGAGTTGTTCAATGATCACCTAGATAGAATCATGTCCCTTGGAAATACATGGATTCCCAATCACAAATTCCATATATATCGCATCCCACTTCCACTCTGGAACCTCTAGTGGCTGAGCCAAGCATGCTGGATCCTGATGCCTATCCTTCACTTGCGGGCAAGTTAGGCATCGTGAAACAAACTCTTCCACCGCCTTCCTTATCCCTGGCCATCGGTGCTGATGTTGGAGTTCCTAGTATATTATCTCCACACTAGGATGTACCGCCATATGGGACGTATGGAACTCCCTCAATGCCTCCTTTCATAACGCCACTGGTACCATGGAACGTCCTCTGAAGAGGATGACATGCTCTCCACCGTCAGAAAAATCATCAGGTGTCTGTCCTAAGGATATCTGAGAACATCGATCCATGCAGTCAAAGACCCCATGAAATGCCTCCTTGACTCATTGAAGGAGTGGGGGAGTGACTGTCATAGGTTGGAAGTAGGCTGCTCTATCTCTATCTATGAAGGACATATGCAATGTAGCTAGCTACTCTGTCGCCTCACTCAGAAACTGTAGACCAGACCTCCTGCTAAGTGCATATGGTACCACATTTCCCTTTTTATGAGCATAGACTATCTCAATGTCATAGTCCTAGAGGAACACTATCCATCTTTTTTGTCTCAGGTTTAGGTCCTTCTGAGAGAAGATAAACCTGAGAATCTTGTGATCAGAGTAGACTGTAAAACGTTCTCCCATGAAGTAATGTCACACCATTTTCAAGGTGAAGACCAATACTACTAACTAAAGGTCATGATTAGTTTAGTTATTCTCATATTGTCTCAGCTATCATGGGCCATAGGCAATCACTGCTCGCTCCTCCATCACTGAGTATATCAAGGTGTCATAAATGAACACCACCACCAAGTGATTGAGGTATGGATGAAATATCTTGTTCATGAGTCCCATGAACACTGTTGAGGCATCGGTCACACCGAACGACAAATCCAAGAACTCATAGTGTCCATACCGACACTCGAAGGTCATCATCTGCACATCCTCATCACGTATCTGGAGTTGATGCTAGACCAATCTGAGGTCTATCTTTTGAAACCCTATGAGATCTTTTTTGCTGATCGAAAAGATAATAAATCCACTAAATTCGATACGTGTTATTAACAGTTACATGGTTTAGGCACTGATAGTTCACCCAAAGTCTCAAACTCTAATCTACCATTGCGGAGAACAAAATTAAGGCTCCCATGGAGACACACCGAGCCTTATGGACCCCTTTCCATGCAAGTCCTCCAACTATACCCATAAATCAAGATGCTACGTGAGAGCCATTCGATATGCTAGTGTAGATATAGTGTCATCCCAGAATACAAGTAAATGTAAAAGTATACCAATTTGGCTAGAGGTAGTCCCAGAACATCATCAGGGAACACAACAGAATGCTATTCCCCCACTACAGGATAGCTTGGACTCTCCACATCAACTGCTCCAAGGGTAAGGATATCGAACTGACGAGTAACCAGCTTCACCCTCCCCTGGGTATGTCCATCCTATGATGCAATGGTTTCCTTCTCACCGTTGAAGGAAAATATGGTCCCATACATATGGACACACCGCACGTTGCCCATAATAAATTCAATATGACCATGGACTGCAGATAACTAGTCCACACCCAAGATGATGTCGTAAGGCCTCACTGTCGTAACTAGAAGATCCCAGCTGAATAACTCTCCTCCTAGTGTAAGCTCGCACTATTGGTACCAGTGTGTAATCATCAAATCTGATTTTGTAGGAGTCTCTATCCAGATGGATCGAATCAACTAGATTCTATGAGCCTCGAACGATGGCTGTGGAAATAAAATTCTGACTAGAACATGTGTCTATAAGTACTGCATCTATGGTGGTGTAGACACAAATCATAACTATAATCATCTCTAGAGTTTCTTGGTCATAGGACTTATCTTCTCAGAGTAGAGTTCATCCCCATCATCTGGCTCCCTATGGTCAGGGTGGACCACCTGGAAGTGGTGGTGGTGGAACCTCATTTCACCGCCCACCACCTGCTACACGACTAGCTCCTCTGCCACATCTTCCACCCAACAGATCTCCTCTCTCAAACCCATCCCTCTGCTATGGTGGTCCCATGATGGTATACTTGTCATCCATATGATGGTTCGGGCAGTTGTGAGCCATGTGACCCTACTTTCCGCACATGTAACATTGTTTGTGCCACACCTGACTTCTTCTACCTCGCGAGCCTCGTACCTCCGACATGGCAACCCAGAGTCATCCACCAGAAGGTCTGGTCTGCTTGGACCTCTGTTTCATCTGCCTAGTGCCTAGTAGAGAAAACTCTGCTACCTGAAATCCAGTGGTGGCTCTCACTGTGGGTGGCTTCTCAGTAAGTAATCTCACCGCAAATAGCACTCGCTGTAGAACCCTAGCCTGAGTCGGTATGCTGAGTGATACCATCGATGCTCTGATATCCCATCGGAGACCCTTTTCAATGGTCTGGGCTATGAAGAAGGGGTGAAATACCATGTCAGTGGAGTATTTGGATAGATCAGTGAAAAAAATAGAGTATTGTGCCACTATCATGCCACCTTTCTATAAGTGTAATAGCTCATGTATACACACAGAGCGTATGGTCGCTGGGATGAACTCTTCCCTAAAAAGGCTCTCGAAGTCCACCTAGATAAGGGTTGCCTCATTGTGTATCTGGAGAATCATGATCCACCATCTCCCAACCGTTGTAGGGAATAGAATGGCTGCTAGGATCACCATAAGATCAACTAATGTCCCAACCATGTTTGACTACAACCTCTACCAATTCCTAAGCCGCCTGCAGGTTCGTCTCTCCACAGCACCTCAGAGGCCTCTGTCGTTGGAACTTGCTCAACGTGCTCCATTGGTGTGAACCCTCTACTACTGGGGCTAGTGGAAATAGCTACCCAAAGTGTCATGGTGTTGCTAGTACACCACACGAAGGTGATAAATCTATAAGAGGGCCCTACACCAAGGGATCCTCTCTCGGTGGGCCATCATCACGTACTATATCAGGAATCCTAGATGGCTATCTATATGGAAGAATCTTGAAAGAAGACAGGTGTGACATGGTCAATATGTTATACCTGGTGAGATAACTGAAAGAGATCATAAGAAAAAATATTCAAAAAACACGCAATCAGTGCCTCAGTGTACTAAATCAGAAAATAGAATTCAGTGTCCTAGTTTATGGATATGTCGGCTGTTGCACCAACAATGGACTCCTCGAAATGAAAAACACACTCATAACACTCAAATCTATTCCCACATTGGAATGAATAGAGTCATAGTTCTTCGGTTGAACTGAATAATCTGATACAACTTTGTCATACCCATCCCCCAGGACGTGTTCCATGACTACCTGAATCCTGCCTACCATAGGCCATCGATGACGACTAGAATCGAATGGTGTATTCCATAAAATGGGAAGGAATTTTTTTAATCCTATACATCCCATGGTCAGGGAACACAACATGAAGCAATTGTGAAGTCAATTGCTGTAATAAAAAGAGTGGTGAAGGTAGAAGGGGTCGGAATACAATCCAAACTATAAAATTACAAGTACAACTGAATGGAACAATACAACTGAAAAAGGGAAAACCTCTAATGGGTCATCCTCTAAGGATCCCACCTGAATGGTAGGTACAAATCACCTCTGCATCGCTCCACATCATCATTTGTCCTATGTGTACGGCCTAGTACTTTCTCCCTAAAACCTTAGCCCAACAGCTCGTCGTCTGTAAATGACACAACAAGGTGCGAGCGAGGCCCATGCAAGGGTGAGTATAATAATACCATGTAGGGACACCGAGACCCCAGAGGAAATCTCATAATTTTACAAAGGAAAAATCACAAAGCATGATCTCAATCACAAAGCACAATGTAATAGACACATCTTAAAAAGTTTCTAAGCTCAGACATGGTTCTAAGTGATGTATTGATGTAAATATGATTAGTCGTGAAGCTAGATCATCTTATTCTGTCATGAGGCACTACCTAAAACCATACGGAGTCTGACCCACGTAGGATTAAAAGATACTAAACCCCACAATGTTTCACATAGGATCTGATCCACCCATGATCGATAGGTAACAAACCCCCACAATTCCCCACACAGGATCCGATCCTCCAAGGATCGATATATCACTGAATCACAATGTGCCGCTCAAAGAATGGTCCTCATGGGGAGATGAGGTGTTGATCCACAAAAGACCATTATGTCATAACACAAACAAGACCTCTAGGTTCTAATACATAGGGGACTGCTAGGTGCTGATCAACACTAAACTGCTAGGTGAAGATCCACATAGGACCGCTAGGTGCTAATCCACATATGACTGCTCGGTACTAACATCCATATGATCTCTCTTTAACCTCCGCCTCACTTCCACCCACTAGATTCCTCACAACAGGTGCGCATGAGTTTCGTAGAATCATCCCTTGAGAATTCAGTAGTACCTCTACTGCCACTAAGATCAAATAAGGAGTAACCTAATGTATTTCCATGTCGTAAGGGTTCCAACATGACAGATGGTGCGTAAATCGGATGTCCGGTCTGTGATTTATAATCATTTTAGCTCCGGGGGCCTAGGGGGAGTTTGGTTCGATCCAACACATTCGTACTCCAACTGCCTCTGAAACACATGTGGAGTATTAAAAAAAGTATCTTCTTGATCCAAGGGTCCCAACGCCATAGATGGTTCATCAAACGGATTCCTGGTTCCCATGTTATGGCCCTATATGTTTTTCTGAGCTTTGTTTGGCCCGAGTCTGGTCCGACCTTGTAAGATTGACTCGGACCTACCCAATCTGGTCTGGGCCCTGGTGGACTCAGCCCACTAGGCCAAGGTCTGGCCCAACCCACAAAGGGGAGGCCTGCAATAGGGAAGCCCACAAAGTGGCTGCCCGGTAAGGTGGCGACTCGCTAGGAAGGCGTCCCTATAGGGCGGCGGCCCGCTAGGAAGCTGACCTAACTGCATGAGGCGTGACCCACAAGGGGGTCTGCTCTAGCCACTACTGGAGGTGTGACCCTTCCTTTTCCCTAACATTCGATGTTGGTTCGGTCTTCTTCATAGTGGAAGCCCGGTAGGGCACAACTAGGTGGAACACGGGATCCGCTGCAGCGGGTCAAGCCGACTCCGTCATGATCAGTCGGCGTACTGACCTACTTCTCAAGAAACGCGCGACGACATGCCGCTCCACCACCCACAGTCGGTCGGGGTGTTGGCCACCTTCCTCTCATTACCATGGATGACGATATATGGCCTACCCTTACTCATAAGGGTCACGATGGTGCGCCACGCCTCCCCCATAGCCGACCATTGCTGGACTCTCTGATTACCATTGTGGCTTTATGTTGCGGCTTCCCCTTGTGACATGTGTCAACGTTCTATCCCCAATGTATCCAGTCAGTATCGCCGCGCTGTTAGTCTTCCTTAGAGGATGTAAAATTAGAAATGTGGTAGTAGGTTCAGGTCATGTTCATTGGGCTCGCACCCTCCACATTAGTGCGTTAAATAATGGGGAGGATAAAAGGGGGTTTAATAAATTAACTTGAATTCAAAACAATAAAACATACCCCTACCTCGTAAACCTATTGGAGAATGCCCTATATTGAGGGTGGGTAATGTTCTTCATTCCCGGAACATGATCTCATCATCATCGCTCATACGTCATCCTTGAGTTCATGGTTCGGTGTCACCCGTCACCCCCCATTGGGATCAGCTCAGTCTTCTAAGTGTCTGGCGTTGCTGTGCTCCATTAACTCTTCATTTCATTGTGAATTAGTACCGATACCCCTCCCCAAGATCCATATATAGAGGAGAGGGGGGATGTAATTACTTTCGGAATTAATGGGGGATAAAAATTAGGAACTTTCTTAATTCCCAAATGACATCGTTATTTAGTATTAGAAGGTGTAGCCATTTATTGGCTTGACACATCGCTGGCTCCAACCTTTTCTTTTCCGTTGGAGGATATGAAATAATATAATGAAATTATTTTATTTGATTTCTTTTAAAATGTCACAAAACATAACTTTTTTCTCTAGACCTACTACTATCAATGTAAAGCCTCTCTTAAGAGAAACTCGACACTACAGATTCAGTGGTGCCCTTATATTTTTAATCGAAGCAACAGTTCAAAAGTTAGAGAACACCACTCACACATTTACTGAACATACCTTAAAAAAAGGACAGAAATTCGTTCCGGGCACTCTGTGCCTCAAAATCTGGTGCAATCAATTTTCTCAGACTTGTAATAATTTGATATAATTGAAAAAAATTACATAGAAAATATTGATCTTTATATATAAAATAACAAAATTCTCAAATAAAATATGTCTACATGTGCTCCATTAATCATAGATATGATAATTTAGGACAATAATCTACAACCTCATCTGGAACCGAATAGAGAACCATTTGGTATATGTATCATAATAAAACATCCCACCAAACCCCTCTTTCATACAAAAGCACCTCATCTTCTCATTACAATGAAGTCTTAAGTCCATTTAATTCTTATTCCACATATATTTTATCCCATCCGATACATCAAGATCAATTTTCATTATCTCCCCATTCATATAATACCTAAAGGAACTCACAAGTCTATTTTAACCCACCTCTTGGGTTACCAACATATATAAAAACTCATATCATCTAAATTAGGAAAACTATTTTAATAGTGGGATAACTTGACCAAATTTAATAGTACCTTTTGATTATGATATCATGTATACAATGGGATATATATGATGTAAAACTACCATTATAGTGTATAAAATTATTCATCCAATATGTAAATGGTAAATTCCATAGATTAATAGTTGTATCTGGAGGTTATAGTAGATTCCTGGATATAATTTGATACTCAAGATACTTAGACATTAATCATAAATTAAATTCATATGGTCTAGAAACATAATAATGACTAGGTGTTATAGATGTATGACTATCAAGAGATAGAGGATTATAAGCATTGAGACTTATTCTTAGGAATATTTTAGTGGGTGACCTTTAGTAGTTGAGATCCTTAAGACAGACCTTTCCATAGGAACACAACATGTTTTTGTTTCCATTGGATGTTTTTTTATCTAAGGTCATGTGTTTTGGTATCCTCACATAAGATAATTATAAATGTGTCCCATTTCACTGCGTAATTTGATGCAACCAAAAAACCATGTTAATTAAATAGTTTCTAGGTAGATTATGTTTGGTGTGTCATTGGTGGTATGACATTGGTTGATTAATCATGAATGAATTTGTTTCTTTAAATAGGAGGAAGTGATATCTCTATCCATGTTGATAAGGATAGTGGTGCCTTCATAAATCCATGTTAATAGTAGTTGAGGGTAAATCCATAAATATAGATCAAGAAAAAACAATTTATGAAAGGATAATGACACATGTGCCCTTCCTGACTTATGAGATATCAAATGATAATTAGATTATATTACAAAATGTGTGTTTATAAGTTTATTGTTATTTTTATAACTATTCCTTATCTCATTTGGGGCCTTGATGGGTTGCTAGAATCTTCTCCTAGTCAATGACTACTATTCAGTTCAATTATAATAAGGGTCTATAGGGTCACACACAATATTTTAATAAATAATCATCCCAAATTCAAGTGAATAAGAATATAGTACATAGTGGGCCCCACAACTATATCTGAGAGATTTCCAATTTTACTGACTCCTGATAATTAAATAAATTCTTTATTATTCATGTAATGATTAATTTAGATGAATTAATTTTTTTTAAATATTTCAATTGTATTAAGGGAGTACAAGAAAATTTTTATATGAAATATTATTATTTTAATATTTCAGGTCATTTAATATTAGAAGGAATTATGAGTCGAGTTAAATGAATTAGTTTTATCACATAATATATTTAACTATATATTACAAGGCTGTAGTAAAATATTAATAACATTTCTAAATAAATTTAGTAGGTTTTTTTAAAAAAAGTGGGGGATGAAGCCCCAATTAAAAGATCATGAGGTGTTTGATGTTAGATCCTTTAAGATAAAATAATTGCTGACATATGCAAATACGCGTGAAAAAATCAAAATGAGGTATGTGATCCATTTAATTTATATTATTTAATTATACAATTCTCGATCCTTTGACTGTACTGGGTCATAGATCTCTAGAGACAAAACATGTTTTCGATTTGACGATGAAAAGTTTAAATTTCCCAGCCCACCAGCTTCCATTGCACCCCCTAGTACCAGCAACTAGTATCAGAGTGATTACATGATTTTTTGAATCCAATAATATTAAATGAGCTAAAAATTTATGTATAGGAATTGAAATCAGTCCCAACATATCTGAAAGTTATTCAATCTGAGGTTGAATGGCTATGATGCGACCATTTGAATAATTTTTAATATATTCTTCCTAGTTTTATCATAGGTATTAAAACTTGTACAATATATAAATATAAATTTATATATTATATAAGATAATTTTAACTCCATTTTTGGTGAATGAGTATTCCAGTTGGCAATGACCAAACCGGTATTAGTGGGAAGGTGACATAATTCCACACAAATGTGAAAATTTTCATAACAAAAACATGATAATATTAATGAAATCCTTCCTTTAAAAAAGGCTTCATGAAAATATAGACAATTATAATTTATTTGGAAGAACATATGTGGTCATTTTTTTAAGAAAACAATTATGTTTTCATGACATATAATATTAAATAACTCAATGGCTGAAAATAGACATCGTGAAAAAAATAGAGGTAATGCTGATGAAAAATATTAAAAGAGGGGAGGGAGTTCTTTTTTCTCCACCAGAAAATTAACCAAACAAATATAACACTTTTAAAGAAAATTTACTGCTGTTTTTAGTATGAACTGATTGTGCACCACTCCTTCTCCAGAATGTTCTTGGCCACATGGCCTTCTTATCCTTCCATGGTGGTTGCCTCTACCCATCTACTTCCTCTACATTCAACACCACCATCTTATACATATGGTAGAGATTGTATCCTTGTTCTTCCTTCAAGAAACAAGGGGAGTCTAAATCCACTACTTATTTGTGACAACATATATTACTCCACACCCTCCAAATCCACTCAATCCCATCTAGACAAATCTTATAGGGGACACCCATATCTTGGTCAGACTACCCAATGGACACCACTATCTTGAGTATTGTATTTCCTTGTGCTAGTCGTGCCCCACCCAAGTTCTAATATCCAACATCGTAGCTGACTGATGTCCCACTATATATAAATTGGCCAAACCATAATGTTCTTGGTCGCCAATTTCTGTCAGGGGTTCCTCTTTCTTTGAAGTTACCCATGTCACCATTGTCACAAGGTTTTTCTATTTTTTTAATGGGTTTGGGCGGGACATCCTATGCTAGAACACCCCCGCATAGGGTTTTCCGAGGTGAAACATGTCTATGGGGTTTGGACCTAATCCTCAAAGGATCACGGTGGAATTTTAAAGGCCCAAGTTAAATTAATATAATCATAATCCATAAAATATTTAAATTAGTTTTTCTCAATTTAATTAATGAATATTAATTTTAGTTTAAAATTAATAATATTTTAACATTCCAAATAGAAATTAATTTAATTTTTTAATTAAATTAAATCAATTAATAAATTTTTCTATTGGTATTACAATTAAATAAATTTTTGAACTAAATAATAATAAAATATGTGAATTAATAATTTAGTAAATTTATTTTAATTTCTCTTGTAAATTAAATTTATTGCAATTCAATTTTTTTAATCATGTATTGAGTGATCTTGAGCATAGACTAAAAATTCTATTTCTTTATATATAATTATTTAATTATCTAATTTAATTTCATGTGATGCATATAATTAATTAAAATATGGTATGCACATCAACATTTTTTCTCTTTTAATATTTATAAGGGCATGCATGTCCACGAGTGTTGTCTTGATGTCAATAATGCATCATGAAGACACCCTAACCTATTTATGAGTATGTATATATTATGACGAAGGTAGAGTAAGATGTGGACCACACTGAGACGAGGTGGTATTCATGACATAAATATGAATCATTATTCCTTGGTGTGAGCTGCAATATGAGTCAAGACCGAATTTAGGTACAACAACGCCTAGGTCATGGTTGTCCAATGAGTATAAATTGAAAAACAAATAATAGATGACCATGAAAAGTCATTTAGTATATTTAATTTATGAATTTATTATTATTATTTTCAGTGTTCCTGTTTATGTAATCACATAAAATACTAAACATAGTGATTTCATTAACAAAATTAATTAATTATATGATTATTGTTTTCTATTTATTTCAAAGTCAATTTCAAGTGAAATATGATAGAATGGGAATATTAGATAATAAAGGAATTATTAAATTGAAAGAAAGTTTATAAAAAATTCAATGAAATATTAAATCACAAACTCTTTCAATTGATTGAATTTGAACCCAAAAAGGATTTGGGGTGATTGATTTTCCATAGATAAGGGTTTCTCCGACACTGGGGAGTTCATATGAAAATAAAGGGTTGAATTAACTAAAGATATAAGCAAAAGAGTATCCAAATTTTTCTTATTTCCACTAGATAGGCTAGAATTGAGTAATTAATTTTAATGGTATAATAATATGGGACTTCACTTAGTAGATTAATGAACAACGAATTAATGTGGTTGCCAAATCAAACACTTACGTTGAACTCTCTCAATAGTTGGGTAGCTATAGTTTCTGTACTATAAGGGATGGAAAGCAGATTTTTTCCACTAAAAGAATCATGTGAAATTTAATTATTATTGTAGTATTGATGGGGTCTGTAATTTGACAAAATTGTGACAAACATTTAATGATCTAATAATCGATAATTTCCAAATATGGAATAAAGATAAAACATATATTTTTCTATATTTTATTTTTTTACAAAATGGAAATAAATACAAAAAAAATACTGAGATATTTATAGAAAAAATTCAATGTCCAATTAATAATGATTTTCCAATGAGTATAATAAGTTGTTTTTCATGTCAATATGAAATCAAAAAATTCGGTTTTTGGTGCCCCAAATACAAGTTAAGCAACCTCAGGATGCGAGGGTGTAAAAATTTCTATAGGAGAATCATGTGTGATGCATATTATGGTTATATTATAATGACATCATCAATGTATAATTTGAGTTGTGGATACTACATCTGTACATGGATGATACTACTTGTTGTCTCATATATGAGTATATTATGAGGTGAATGTGATGTTAGATATGAAGTATTGATAATTAAACTATTTAAGTGTAAATGATAATGTTATATCATGATATATCAATACATCCCATTATTATATATTTTCTCCCAATTAATCTCGTTTTTTAAGATTAATAACCAAACAATGGGGATAAAATTATTCATTATAATAGAGGTAAGGTTCCTAAGTAATACGAACATTAAAGAAAGACCAATGTTTAGTTCTTATGGTGATCATGTTGCAAGATGAGGTGAAAAGCCCAATGGAAAGAGAGACACCAAACAAACGTTCTCAATATCCTTGAAATTATTTGACATTAAAAATGAGTGTTTTATGATTATGTCATGAAAAAAATAAATGTAAGGCATATAGTAATAAACTAAATCAACGACGCAAGATTTCAATTATTCTTACAGGATATTCATCAATTTTAATGAATGATAATATTATATATATTTTTAATTAAATACAATATTACACATAAATATTTGTTTTTAATTATAGTATCCAAATGGGTATAGAAAAATTATAATAAGATAGGTGTGTTCTCCATGTGGGTAAAATAGGGTGGTTCATAATTCAATGGTGAGAAGAACATGACATCTAATTTCTATATTTATTGATTCCTGTTGAAAATTTGGAGTATAACCAAAAAATTAATCTTATGTGTTCAATGGAAATAGTGATACATTACATTATTTTTTGAATGAATTTCTTTTTTTTATATAATTAACCAATAGTTAAATAATGCACTAGTCATTGGCAATACATGAAGAATTTAAAATATACAACTTATATACCCAGTTATAGAAAGACTATTCTTTATCATGTGAAACTAAAAGTGGATGTCATGCAGATACCAAGTATGATATTTATTGTCACTGGAAATAAACACATTAGTTTTTATTGACGTATATACTTATTTATTTAGAAAAAATATTCCATTAGAAATAAAGGATCAACAAAAGAATTTCTGAATATGTTTGGTTAAGTGTGTAAACTATTGAAAGGTGAAGATAGTGGTAAGTATATATCATAACATTCCTTTATGTTTTTAAATAAATTGATCATAATATATGGAATATACATGGTCATAAGATAAGTGATGCCTCAGGATGGTTTGGAAAAGAATATCATTACCACGAAATCATCGATAAATAAAATATATCATCGAGTAATTTATAAATGCACATTTTCATAATCACACAAGGGACATGACTATAATACGGAGTATTGATGATGAGTGATGATCAAAATGTATCATAGAGTAGTTGCTAATTGAAAATTACCTAATACACATTACAGACATGATGTTATAGAATATAGTATTAATGTTGAGATTCATAATCATTAATGAAACATATAATATATTACATGACATGATTGTAAAATAATAGAGTTTTCCCATAAGAATAATCCAAATATCAAAAAAAATGTATATCATATTATTTGTATTATGATGTAAATCCATTTCTCTAAGAACAAGCCTTTAGTTTTACAGATCATTTTAGAACATAAACAAACATGTTTCTAGAATACCACATTTTTAATCTAATATAATTATTCTCAAAGTCCATTTTGATATTGTATAAGTCCCTTTGATAGAAATGTTCTAGTATAGCGATTTACTACATTTTAATAGAATATTGAGCGTATCTACTTAAGATAGTGGGATATATAATAAATTTTATTTTGTTAACTCCATGAAATTCACAAATAGTTGGCATATGAAAAATTTCCACAAGTGGTGTGGAAGAGAATTTTAAATGGATAAATATTGTGTAGTATGGATAGAATCATTCTGATGGTTTTATATTCACCATGACTGATGATACATTATTCATTGAGAATAATATTTCCTTCAATTAGTAAGAATATGGAATGTGGATAAAATTGACTAGAATAATTAAATTAGAATAATGGAATCCATTTATCAATGAATATGGGATTTTTATTTAGAAAACTAGGGTGTGTATTCAAGTGGTATTATACATGGATGCTTCAAGAATCACCCCGATAAGTATCAATTGGTTACAATATGTAGTTTTCCAAAATAGATTACAATTCTACTAGAGATAGCTAATTTTTGTCATCATTTTTTGATAATTGAATGTTAAGTCCACTGATCATGGAATGCATCTACCAGACACATCCTAAAATGGAAGGTCACATCCTTGAATGCTAGTATGGTCTAAAACATACTCAACTCAGGTTTTTTATTTTTTTATGAAACAAGATAATAGAATATTCATTTGGAATTCATATTTTCCATGGGTCCACCATCAGTTATTGGGAGGATCATTTTTTCACGTAAAATACTGTAGGTAAAATATAGAATGAAACTATTTTTCTTATCAATAGATAAGAGTGAAATTAATTTAATTCTGTAGATATTGACTTAATGTAACCAA
Source organism: Viscum album (assembly GCA_963277665.1). Taxonomy (NCBI): domain Eukaryota; kingdom Viridiplantae; phylum Streptophyta; class Magnoliopsida; order Santalales; family Viscaceae; genus Viscum; species Viscum album. Next base: position 958,715,622 of record OY728121.1, read on the forward strand.
ATATATTCTAGGGAATTTAATATACTGAGGTATATCTAATGGTTTCTTAGAAATCACCAATTGTATATATACTTTTTTTTTGAAAAATAAAATTTGGAATAATTTGAGAGAAAATTGTTTATATAGTCAAATAGAATAAATATATCCAAGAATAAATTTATAGGAATTGCAGGAGATTAATATTGTGTTTCGAATTACAAACACTTCTTCAATTGATCAATAATGTATTCCATGAAGTGTATAGGAAATTATATATCCATCATATAATTTATATTAGGAAAATATCATTTATATCATGGAGAACTATAAAAAGACAGTTAAATCAATCCCATAGTACTAATGAAAGTACAAATGTCATATACTTGATATGTGGAGAGGAAGGGATATTATTTTTATAGGTGAAAAAACCTGTATTACTTGGATCAATGTGATATAATTTCTATGTGAGGCTACATTGATGATAAAGACATGATAATACAATATAGTGGTAGCCATATCTTCAAATAGCGAGTACTTGTTAACGTATAGGGAAACTAATATAATTGTAAAATAAAAAATGATTTATTAAAGTAATTGGAATCATACAAAGTAAGTTTGTTATTATCATTTTGTATGTTATGATACTCTTATTAGAAAATATTTCATGATTTAATAGTGGAATAAAATGATGCACTCATGGTATACATCTCTTGATGTGTCTTAGTAAAGGAAATGAGGTCGCATATAGAAGAATAGCATCATAGAGAAAATTTGGTAGACAATGTTCATAAAGTCGTGACTCAGTAGAAATATGTTCTTAATCTTGTGAGAGAAAAAAAGGATGGTCATCATGTTGGAACTAGTGTACGTGAAAGTGTATTAAGAGGGGATTCCAAAGACCAAGATGAACTATAATATTTTTTGACCATTTTATTTATATAGTAAGATATGCATGACAAATACTTACCATTTTATTGTATACATTAATGCATTCACTATTTAAATTCTATTTTTACTAGATTAATAGTCGTATTAATAGGTTTTGGGAAATCCCATGCTATAATTAGAGTGTCAATATACTAGGAAATTGATATTAAATGTATTTCATATGGTATGAAAAAATTATTCTAGATGTACATAGTATTTGTCTAATTATAGTTTTCTAAAGGCTTAGAAGAATTGAGTATTTTTTTCATGAGGTTCTTCCTTAGTGATCTCTAATAGTCAAGATCATGAGGAATGGACCACCGAGAAGAAAACCACATGCTTTGGGTGTCATTTTATGTTCCTATATATGGTCTTGTTCATTGGTCTCATGAGATGATATCATTATCAATGGGTTCCACTTTAGTCCCACTTTGGTATAGGGAACAAAAAATGATAATCAAATCATAGCGAGGTGACTTTTTTTGGCTGCGTCATTTGTGGTAACAAATTGGTTGAATGATCAAGATGAAATTTATCAGTTTTGAGTTGAGGAATTGATATCCGGAGACATGTTAACCAGGATAGTATTACCTTCATAAAACTGTGTCCATGGAATTTTATGATAAATCCTTATATTTAGATAAAAAAATAATTAAGCATGAAAAGTAAATGAAAAATATTTGTTTCCTTCTTTATGAGATATTGAAAGACAAATAGATTATGTTACAATGTGAGTGTTTGTATGTTGGGTTTATTTTATACGAGTATTCCATATCTTGTTAGAGGCCTTCATCGGTTACTAGACTCCACTCCTAGTTTGTGAATACTATTCACTAATTTCCTGTTATGGTTTTAGGGCGTAAGAAACAATAGTGTATTCAAGAATCATCCCAATTCAAGTAAATAGGAGTATAGGATACATTTTCCCCCACAAAATTTTATAAGAGTTGTCCAGTTTTATCAATCACTAATAAATGGATAAATTAATTAATATTCCACAAAACATAATTTCACTAAATTTATTTATTAAATGTATTAATGTGGTGTATATAGAATTCAATAAAAATAGTATACATAAAAATATTATTTCAAAATTCTAGGTTAATTTAATGTTAGTGGGGATTATGAGTCGAGTTAAACGGATCAGTGTTATAACATAATATGTTTTGTGTATATATTAAAATGAGGTGATAATGTACAAATAATATTCATGAAGTGGTTTTGTTCACTATAAAAATTTATTTTTTTAGTAGACATTAAAAATATGGGGGACAAGAACCCTATCTGTGTATTGTAAGAAATCCACTATATTAGTGTGAGAGGATCTTTATTCCATGTTATATTCATGCATTCGAAATTGAGGACTTCCCTCCCCCTATTTTCTAGGGATAAGAATGCTCTGACCAAGAATAAATTCCAAGATCACCTTTTTTGGGTTGATGTTATGAGATCATGGTGATCGTTGTTAATCAAAGAGATCATCGAAGAACCACACTAGTACCTAGAAATGATGAGTGGAATACATAAAAATTCGATAAGGGTGTGAGGAAGATCTAGAGGCTATCAACATGGATCTTTAAATAAATATTCACTAACAAAAAAATGGACATGTGATATTCAAATAAAAATGTGGAACTCATTCTTTTTTTTCTATTCCGAATAAACCATGCATGATCTTCAGACTATACAGCGGATCAAGTCACCAGAGATGAAATGTTTCATCACTCTGGATTTTTTCTTAAAATTCCCTACCAACCTTCATATATTTCACACCGTAGTAAGAAAAACACACCCTGCTACTAAATTATACCCCAAACTAACTAATATATTGATCAATATTCTCAAGTAATGAGACATTCCCTCCAATCCCATAAGCCATACATCACATATGTCAATTTTTATATGATAGCATATCTTTTTTAGAGCAAATATCATGGGAAAAATTATATGCCAAACCTCCCACTAAAAGGTACTTATATTCATATATATTTTTAGGATCACATACCAAGTCAACCACATAGTCAAAGGAACTGATTCTTCATCAACCATTGGAATAATATAATACCCATAGAGGAAAAAAATATTTTCCCTATACACATATATAATATATTATCCATATAATGATTTAAATCATGTTAAATAATTGATATATGGTGCAGTGATATAGAATATTACAATGAATCTACATGGGAACACTCCATATTGGTTGTTTATCACACCATATACAAATGAACTAGCATCACAGTCACTTAAAATGAATTCATTATTAAGTAATTACGTTCATGAAAGGATGCACTACTTAAAACTATGAATCCATTTTGTAGAGGGACTATGTATTTATTTTCAAGGAACATTACTTCATATTATCCACATTAAAATTTATAAGATAAAATACCTTATGGTTTATTTAAGATGAATTAAAACAACATGTTATATGAAAAAAATGTATATATATTGTTGTTAAACATTTACATAGATAAACCATCTTTCTCCAGAGATATAAATAAAATATATGCACATGAATATTATAGGAATCCTATGATCCAAAAATAATTATACATAGAGTTCTCGTTTAGATAATCAGGGATGAAAAATGAATAATATAAATATCAATTTCACAATTAATATTTATAATAATACCACATTCATGATATTTAAAACTAATAAAAAAAATTCCATTTCTATGGTAGAAAAATATCATATCAAAAAAGGTGTTTGTGAAGTTCCAGTACGAGGTCTATTAGATTCTCCAACATTCCCCTAATCCATACTTACAAGATACCATATTTCTAAGGAAAAGAAAAATACAACTTGATATATATTTTACATGCTCCATCATTCTTAGGTAACATATTAATTTCTCGTCTAGATGTGATAAATGATCATATTGGTGCCTCCCTATATTCCAAATATGACAGAAAAGAAGTAGTGGTATAAGGTGTTACGAAGGTGAGAATAAACCAAAATATCAAACTAACAATTTTGGAATTATAAAAAGTAAATATCAATAAAATAATCATTGAATAGAAAAATCTAATAAAAATGAAGTTATTAGAAATGAAATTCATAATCATACTATAATGCATCTCATATAATAACCCATATTGGTATTAATATTTATATAGTAAATAAAATAAATAAAAATACAAAGATTTACTTCTTTGACTCTCAAGACACTTTGCATCCATCTCATGGTAGTATCTGAGCAATCTAGATGAATGATCTAATTCTAGGACTCTACCCTACATGTAGTTTTGAACAATGAGATCTAATCAAGTGCCATATTTCAACGACGACCTATAAATGGAATGATTAATAGTCATTATGGACCCACCAATTATTTCCCTAACACAACCAGTACAATATTGTACAAATAGGTAATATAATAATAATAATAATATCTAATGGACAAATAAATAAAATAAATTCTATTCATCTTTAGGTTTTAAGGAGACACAATAGAAAGAATATTCCTATTTCAAATATTTTCTAAGTATCTTAAATAATTATACAAAACCCATGAGGGATACATGTCATACTTCATAATCATAATGATATATATATATAATTATATAATATCTCATGGAGTGGATGGAATGATACCCTGATCATCTCATATATACATCTATATTAAGAAACACAAATTTGAGGGGTGATCATTCCAACCACATGTATCTCATATCACATTATGGGGGAAAGGCTCCCAACCCTATAAAAATGATGATAATTTGATTTAGGTTCCTATTATGTATTATCTAATCTAGGGTAATAACAACTTCCTCAAATCTTATTAATATATCAAGGGGAATAACACTTTCCTTGAAAAATTTCATCATGGGGAATACATCCCACCTCAAATCTAATCATAGTTTTAGGGGTAATATTAATCACCAGATGATATCTCATTCAAAGGAATGACACCCACCTTCTATATCATAATCATATTAATTTTAACAGTACCAATTAGATAATATCTCATGGGGGCGAAAAACACCCACATCTTTATATCATATTTTTCACATATAGGGTCTCGGGGGAAGGTTCCCCACATGAATTCAATCTTTCTCCAAAAACAGGTTAGAAAATGTATGAAATGTTCACACATATAATTTTTTTTCTACTCAATCTCAAAACCTATACAAAACACTATATTTATACTATGTTAAGACCATATACTATTGGGTTCTATTTTGACACCAAAAATCCTGAACTCCGACCTCCATATACTATCACTCACTAGGCTAAGAATCATATTAGGTAATCCATAAGGGAATACTAAACCAAAACAAAACCTATCAATCCCACATAGGCCCCTCCATCTATTTTTAATCATTCAGGACCACTCTCAATGATTTTAAGGGATAAATTTTCTTAACATTTCCCTCATTGTATTTTAGCCTCTTATGTAATACCATACCATCCCCACACTCAAGAGATGAAATGTGTCTAATTTAAACTCTATGTAATCCTCTTATATTCCTAAAACACCCAAGATACACATATTTCCACATAAGGTAAACCCACACAGACTCTCAAAAAAATAGTGTTGGGGAATAATCAATGCACTTTATAGTCATCTATCCCAAAGGTTGTACAGTATATCATGGATTCATCCTAGCCTATGTAATCAATCCACTCATTTTACAACAATATTTTCTTTAAATTGGGGTATAAGTTAACACATATATATTGGATAAATATTCATTCATTTTTATTCACATGTTATGGGTCCATTTTCTACATGGACAATATTTTTGACCAATACCCTGACAATTGATGACCAGGGAATGAAACTAGTATTTATGGTCTATCATGAGGCATGATAAATTCAATATACTCTTTTTATTTAAAGGTGAACAGTTAATTTTTAGAATAATTGTTTAACTGCCAAAATAGGTTGGATCACATGTCACATGTTATATGAAATACTATATTATACTTAGTGAGATGTTAATGGTACCACAAACCTCATACACCGAGATATTGCCTTATGAATTCTTTTCCCCCACCCATGTACTCCAAATCATCTCATATGATCATAAAAACCCAAAAATCCATTATCAAGACACAATTTATGATTTAATTTATTATAATAACTTATAAATACAGATTAATTTTTCAATATATGAATATTTTACTATAAACTATTGGATTGACATCGACTCACTAAAACCTTGATGAACAAAACCAAGAATGTCTGATGTGTTCTACTATCACTTTTAAATCATGAAGTCCTTTATATGAACACATATTCTTTTACTAATTGATTGCAATTTATCCAAAAACCCGAAATAAATTCATTATATGATGTACCACTAATTAATCAAAGAGAAATGATTTGTATTCATCATCACTAGACATGCACTATCCATGTGGAGAAGAAAACCCATCATATCATATGATTCATAAAATGATTAAGTGGGAATCATAACTAAATTCCTATACTAAAGAACCAAAATATATTGCTAAAATGTGATTATAAGGGTGGGGTGATGGAGAAAGGAATTAATTCAAACCAATGAAAAATTTCTCAATAAATACTCCCATCCCAATGGGAATTGATAAAGGTGTAGGTGTAATCACTTATGTATTGGTTTCATGTGAGTGAATGAATGAGGGGGTGACATATTAATACCCAATGTGTGGTAAATTCTACATTTTAATAAAAAAAATTTGGTTTCATGGTTTTCATTCATGGATTTCTAATCCATGTTCTAGCTATTCTACTCATATTAAACCAAGGCACACACCTGGCATTGGTTGGCCAAACAAGTTATCAAATCAGTCAATAGTCATGTGAAACATTCAATGAAAAAATCAACATAATTCCTGGATTCCTCATTAGGTTCTTTACAACAATATAAAATCAAATATATGACAACCCTAGTTTTATTACAAACTTAAACATGATTTATTACATAAAACGTCACTTGATACAACAATGAAGATAGAGAGGTTTAGTTTATAGGGGGATTAGGATCATTACATAAAAACATAAAACATGAAATACAACATCTTTATTTAAAACTTCTTTTACATGCTAACTATATTTCCTCGTACTTAGCATTTCATGGGATAACCTGAGGACATGCATAAGAAAAGGGTTAGCTATAAAGCCCAGTAAGGGAGTACACATGGAATAACATGAGGAGTACAATACATGTTAGGAAATAGGAATATCAATAGAGAATAAGAGAAACATCAACATAAAGGCATTATAAAGCATGATAATCATAACATTGAAATGTGGCAACAACACTTAACATGGAATTAGCATGAGCCAAGGCCCATTGCACATAGAGCATGAGTAAATCCTAATTTCTCATCAAGAACGGGTAAACCCACGTTGCACTTGAATTATCATGACACAAAAATCATTGCACATGACGTATCATGATACTATACTTTACCCAATGCATTGGAGCGCTATAAGGGAGCACCCTTCTTAAACATTTCATTTCGTGCATAAGTGTGCCACATGGATCTTAAAACATGGATTCATAAAACATAATCATTTAATCCATGATAAGAGAATGTGGAATTCATACATGAAACATTATAATCAATAAGTAAATTTGAATAAAGGTGAATACCCTTGATGGAGAAATGGGCATGTTATTCACTACAAAATGGCATTGGCTTAGAAAATCGGTGCGATTTCGGCAGCGTAACGGCGTGACATAAGAATTCATAAAAATAGTTGATGAGAGAGAAAGGGGTTCCTCATCATATTTACATGTAATTGACATTAAGGAGGACATATAGATACATGTCCCAACAATTTTAATGGAATTTAGATTCATGATACAAAAGTATTTCATGAATGTAAATGAAGAGAGAGAAGTTTCTTTCAGAATTTCGGCATAGTAACGGGTGTACATGGGAGGAATTTAATGAGAGAGAAAGCGGTATCCCATATTTCAATCATAAAGAGGTCAGTATGAGGGATGTTTGAAACCATACCCAAACATTCATAATTGAAATTAAATGGGCAAAACAACTTAAGGAAAATTCGACAAAAATTAGAAAGGGAGAAAAAAACCATTACTTGGAAGTGTGCTTCCAAAGGCTTGAGAGAGGCTTCTTGGGAGCTTGGGGAACCTTGGGAGGATTCTAGAGGGATTAGGGTAGAGGTTGGATGAACTTTAAAGGTTTTGAGTGAGGATAAAGTGGGTTCTTGGGTGGGTTTATATAGGAAAGGTGAGGGAATTCATTATTATTTAGGTTTGGGTCCCCTTACATTAAATTAATCCAAACCACAAACCATCCCATGGTTTTTTCCCATGGATTTAAAAAAGAGAAGAGGAAAAAAATATGTTATATAGACAATGTCTGAACTTCTTAAAATATTAGGGTTTCTTATGTGGAGGTGAGTCACATTCCCATGGAAATTAATTTAAAAAGACAAGGTGTTTAATAAGTCTTGAGGGGTCCATTAATGCTTTGAAAAATATGTCCAACAAACCCAAGATCACATTATTTTAATGGTAAAATATATATTGGCCGAACATAATGATTATAGTATTTTATTACATCACTATTGGGTCATTATGATGTCATAAAACACAATATATATTTAAACGCTACTTAATTTTTACACAAAAATTTGACTGCCTTGGAAAATTATGAAAAATTCACCATTGGATAATTTAGACGTCCTGATTCCAGAAATAACATTTATTTTATCTAAATAATTTTCTTAATATGTTAATTTTCACTTTTAAAATAAAAACTGACATTTATCGAAAATTCACGGGTTTTGAGAGAAATGGATTTCAAACCTTAATAAAAATTATAATTGCATTCATAAAATTATAAGATCATTTATATTTAATAAAAATTAAGTTAATAATAATAATAATATTTTATTAAAATGTAATTTAAATAAAAAATCCCTTAATTTAAAAAATATAATTCTTAATTAAATAATAACTAAAAACACTATTTGTACATTAAAAACTATTTACAATGTATCAAAACTGAAAAGGAGGTATTTTCATTATTATATACAAAAATAATATACATGAACCTAGTACTAGAGATTTGTTACATAACCTATTAAAATAGCCGCATAAGACCTAAGGGTAAGGTGTGCGATGTTGACAGACTCTTGGGGGGGCTCAGATAACATCACTCGTGTGGTAATCTCTATCAACTTCCACATTTCCTGTGGGCGGTCCTGTTCGAGCTTGACATGATGAAGCTCAGCTTGGGCTTGGTCAAGAGTGAAGCCCCAAGACGCCACCTCTTTTCCAAGCTCGGACAAATGAGCTTCGTATGGAGAAATTCTACTGGATGAGGCCATCGCTTCTTTTGTCTGAGTAAATTGAATTTGTTAAAGCCCTATATTTATAATAATCATGTGATCACTGTTCAATGGCTATATTAGCAATGGTAAAACTTCATAACATAAAACCAAGGAAGTTTAAATTTTATATGAACATAAAGAGACATTTGATTAGATCAAGAGGGATTTCCATTAATGAAACTTTGGGTCATTACAATATTCCCCCCTTAAGAAATTTTGTACTCGAAATTTTTCTTTTCCCACACTAAAATAGATGTGGGTAACTCATCTTCATAATTTACTCTGATTCCCATGTCTCTTCTTCAAACTTGTGGTTTCTCCACAACACCTTGACGAGGGGCATTGTCTTATTTCATAGAACGTTTTCTCCACGATCTAAGATCTTCACTAGTTTCTCCTCATACGAAAGATCATCTTCAAATTGTACCACCTCAGAAGAGAGTACATGTGAAGGTCCTGTTATGTACTTCCTTAAGATGGATACCTGAAATACATCATGTACTTTGGCCATGGTAGGTGGAAGTGCTAGCCGATAGGTCACAGCTCCGACACAATCAAGAATCTCGAAGGGGTCGATGTACCTTGGACTTAACATCCCTTTATATCCAAACCTCATGACCTTCTTCCATGGAGATATGCATAGAAACACCATGTATCCAACTTTAAACTCAAGGTCTCGTTGACAACTATCTTCATAACTCTTCTTCCTACTTTGAGCTACCTTGATATGTTGCTGAATGGTTTTCACCTTCTCCACCATTTCCTCTACCATTACTGGTCCAAGAATATTATGTTCACCGACCTCATCCCAACATGTCGGTGTTCTGTATCTTTTCCCATACAGGGCTTCATATGGTTCCATTTGGATTCTTGAGTGGAAACTGTTATTATAATAGAACTAAACCAGAGGAATATGTTGATCCCATCCTCCTTTAAAGTCCATTGAGCATTCCCTCAACATGTCCTCAAGTGTTTGGATAGTCTTCTCGGATTGGCCATCATTTTGAGGATGATAGGCCGTACTGAAGTTCAGTTCAGTATTCAGAGCACGTTGAAGACTCTTCCAAAACATAGAGGTAAATCGTGGATCTCGATCAGACACAATAGATAGTTGTACTCCATTCAACCTTACCACTTCCCTGATATATATTAGTTCCTGTTGATCCAAAGAGAAATCCTCTTGAATAGAAATGAAGTGTGCAGACTTTGTAAGATGATCCACAACAACCCAGATTGCATTATTGCCTTTGGATGTCCTTGGAAGTCTGGTGACAAAGTTCATGGGGATGTACTCCCATTTCCATTCTGGTATGAGCAATGGTTTCATCATACCCTTATACTTCTGCCTCTCTGCCTTCACTTGCTGACACACTAGGCAGTTTGATAAATATTTAGCGATCTCCTCCTTCATATAATCCCACCAATGGTTTTCTCAGAGATCTCGATACATCTTTGTGCTCCCTGGGTGAATAGATAAATTTGAACTACGTGCATCATCAAAAAGTTCCTTCTTCAGCTCCGGACATGATGGAACCCATAGTCTTTTCCCAGACCGCACAATTCCTTCTTCATTAACATTAAACTCTGAGGATTTCCCTTTTTTGATAGCTCCCACTTTTTCCTGAATTCCCACATCATCCTTTTGATCATCCTTTAAACTTTCCAAAAGAGACTGTTGACAAATAATTTGTGAAATGATTGATGATCTTCCCTTCTTTATGATTCCCAGGTCCATCTTCATCAAGTCTAAGAAGATTGGATCCTTCTCAATTATTATCATTGATAGAATTGATGGGTCCTTTCTACTGAGGGCATCTGCCACCTTTTTCTCTTTCCCAGGGTGGTAATGTATTGAATAGTCATAATCCTTAATGAGCTCTATCCATATTCTCTGGAACATATTTAGCTCTTTCTGTGTTAATATATATTTAAGACTATTGTGGTCAGTATATATCTCACATTTCTCTCCATAGAGATAATGCCGCCATATTTTCAAGGAAAAGATCACTTTGCCAACTCCAGATCATGCGTTGGATAGTTTCTCTCATGGATTTTCAACTTCATTGAGGCATAGGATATAAATTTATCATTCTGCATCAGCACACAACCTAAGACCTTTTTTGAAGTATCACAGAATAAAACCAAAAGTTCCCCACTTGTGAGTAATGTGAGTACGGGCGCAGTGATAAGCCTCCTTTTCTACTCCTTAAAGCATTATTCGCATTCATCACTCCAAGAAAACTTTACTCCCTTTAGAGTTAGCTTGATAAGAGGGTTGGACAATCGTGAGAAATTTATCACAAATCTTCGATAATATCCATATAATCCCAAGAAGCTACGGATATCTATTACCGATGTTGGCCTCAGCCATCCCTCAATTGCATCTATTTTGGAGGGATCTACAGATATCACATTACTTGTGATTATATGGACCAAGAATGAGACCTCCTTCAACCAGAACTCACACTTTCTGTACTTTGCATAGAGCTTCTCGTTGCGCAAAGTCTCTAGTATAGTTTTTAAATGCCTCTCATGATCCTCCTTGGTTTTGGTGTATAATAGAATATCATCTATAAAGACTACCACGAATTTGTCAAGGTAAGCTATAAAGACTCTATTTATCAAGTACATTAATATTTATGGAGAATTGGTGAGTCCAAAAGGCATTAATATGAATTCATAGTGCCCGTATCTTGTACGCAAAGCAGTCATGGGGACATCTTCCTTCTTCACCCTTACTTGATAATATCCCAACCAAAAAACCACCTTGGAGAAGTATTGTGTTCCACATAGCTGGTCAAACAATTCATCGATTATTGGGAGAGGATAATTGTTCTTTATCGTGATTTTGTTAAGTTCACGATAATCGATGAAAAGCTGAATTGACCCATCCTTCTTCTTGACGAAGAGGACTGGTGCACCCCATGGTGAAGCACTTGGGCGTATAAACCCATTATCCAGATTCTCCTGTAGTTATTTCTTCAGCTCTTCAAGCTCAACAATATCTATTCTATATAGAGTAGTGGATATTGGTAGCACCCCAGGTATAAGTTCAATTGAGAACTCAACATCTCTTCTAAGATGAAGACCAGGAAGTTCCTCGGGAAACACTTCACCGAATTCCCTCACAATAGGTATTTTTTCAAGGATGGTTTCTTCTTTGGACTCAATCATCTGAGCCAGATACGTGTGCTCATAAGGCAGTAATATCCATGCTTGAGATGATGTATCTAAAGGAGATTCATCTTCCTCCTTACACTTGTAAAGAATCGGTGGTTGCTTCTCCATATGGAGTGTGATTTCCCTCTCCCGACAATTTATGTTGGATCTATATTAGGAAAGCCAATCCATGCAAATAATTGAATCAAATTCCACCAGAGGTTGTATGAGGAGGTTGTCCGGGAAATTAAATCCACATATTATAGCAGGGGAGGACTTATATTCATGGGATTCAATGATTTCCACATTTGTTGTACTCACCGACATCTTTACTTCCAAGATTTCTGCTGGTGCTGGGATGGTTCTACTAAATATTCGAGATATAAAGAATGAGTAGAACCTGAATCAAAAAGTATGTTCGCTATTATTGAATGAATAACTAGCGTACCTATCACCACATCATTCTCAGTGTTCACTTCGGCATAAGGGTTGGAAAAATCTCTTCCTTGCAGCCTTAGAGGGTGTTGTTTGCCTCCGAAAACCCATGGATTAGGACACTAATTTGCAAAATGCCCCAGTTATTTGAATTTGTAGCATTGAACAATGCGTTAAGGTTCGAACGGAGAGTTCCACTCCTCTCTCACAGCCGTGGGTCTTTCTTGCTGACAGTTAACAGCTATGTTCCCTTCTCTTCCACACCTGAATCATTTCCTGGTCCCCTTAAGGAAATTTATAGGGTTCTTCTTTCAGCACTTTTGGAAAGTGGGGTGATGGATCTTCTTAGTACCATTGGATTTAACCATTGGACCCCACCATTGAAGTCCACCTTACGCTTCTTATCCCCATGATACCCCTGTGATTCTCCAATATCCATTTCGACCTTGAGGGCACACCAGATAACTTCATCATAGTTGTCTAATTCATGGATCACCAATGCTTTCCGCAGGCTAGGCTTTATCCCACCAAAGAAGCGGTCAGCTTTGCATTTGGGGGTAATGACAAAGCTGGAAGCATATCATGCAAGCCTTCTGAAGTTTTCCTTGTACACTCCAACAGATTATTCATCTTTTTTCTGGAGGGAAAGGAATTCCCTTTCTATATTAAGCCGAAGGGTACACAGAAAATATTTATCGAAAAACATCTTCCGGAAATCCTTCCATTCCAACACCTCGATCTCATCCTCAGGCTTCGTATTTTTTATCAACGTCCACCATTGATCAACTTCACCCTCCATATGATAAGCCGACATGAGAACCTTCTCTTGTTCAGAACATTGAAGGATGGAGAATATCTTTTCAATGGAGTTTATCCATTGCTCAGCGATCGTGGGATCAGATGATCCACTAATTGTAGGAGGCCTTTGTCTCATGAAGATCTCGATAGAAACTTGTTCCTTCTTAGGGGGTTTTGGACGTTCTTCTTGACCCGTGTTTCTATTCAAAACTTGAGTTAGCTGAGAGAGAAGCATGAAAAAGTTATTGATTCCCACTCCCATTGGATTGGGCATCTCATTAGTACAGTCATCACACTGATCTTCACAACAGTTGTTAGCCCGAGTCCTCCTATTACCATCCATTGGCTGGAAGAAAAGGAAATTTAGGGGTAACACATAAAGGGTAATCCAAAGAAAAAATTTGATGACTTATAAATAATTTTTATTTCATTAACTCATGAGTTTATATGCTTCAATCTAGGATTTTCATGATCTAATTTCTAACATATATTCTTAGGGGCATTTTTTTAATTCCCTTAATAAGGGTTCATACTAAGCTTGTGAATTTTTCAAAAAATATCCCTATGGAGTGTCGTAACCAAGAGTGAAGCAAGGCCCTTTGTCGTGCACTAGTTCCTATTCGAGTCAAGATCAAAGTGGTGTTTTCAGGTTTTACCCCTAGGATACATCTGTGCCAGAGCCGCCTCTACCTTCTCGTATCCAGACAGGGATGTATTTTTTTGATAAAACACTTACTTTTTTCTTACCTAAACATAGGGATGTTTTTATTATACTTAGTCTTGTCTCTAAGGCTTTACTATGCTTTTCTAATCCTAATCCCAAAAATAACTAATCCTGCCTCTGATACCAACTATGACAACCCTGGTTTTATTACAAACTTAAACATGATTTATTACATAAAACCTCACTTGATACAAAAATGAAGATAGAGAGGTTTAGTGTCTTTGGGGATTAGGATCCTTACATAAATACTTAAAACATTAAATACAATATCTTTATTGAAAACTTCCTTTACATGACGACTACATTCCCTCGTACTTTTCATTGCATGGGATAACATGAGGACATGCATAAGAAAGGGGTTATCTATAAAGCCCAGTAAGGGAGTACACATGGAATAACATGAGGAGTAAAATACATGTTAGGAAATAGGCATATCAACAGAGCATAAGAGAAACATGAACATAAAGGCACGATAAATCATGATAATCATAATATGGAAATGTGGCCACAACACTTAACATGTAATTAGCATGAGCCAAGGCCCATTGTACATAGAGCATGAGTTAATACTCATTACACATAAAGAATGAGTAAACCATCATTGCACTTGAATTAGAATGAGTCAAAACTCGTTGCACATGACGTATCATGATACTATACTTTACCCAATGCATTGGAGCATTATAAAGGTGAACCCTTCTTAAACATTTCATTTCATGTATAAGTGTGCCACATGGATCATAAAACATGGATTCATAAAACATAAACATTTATTCCACGATAATGGAATGTGGAATTCATACATTAAACATTATAATCAATAAGTAAATGTGCATAAAGGTGAATACCATTGATGGAGAAATGGGCATGGTATTCACTACACAATGGCATTGGCTTATAAAATCGGTGTGATTTCGGAAGCGTAACAGCGTGACATAAGAATTCATAAAAATGGTTGATGAGAGAGAAAGGGGTTACTATTCATATTTACATGTAATGGACAGTAAGGAGGACATATAGATACATGTACCAACAATTTTAATGGAATTTAGATTCATGATACAAAAGTATTGCTTGAATGTAAATGAGGAGATAGAAGTTCCTTTCAGAATTTCGGCATAGTAACGGGTGTACATGGGAGGAATTTAATGATAGAGAAAGGGGTCACCCATCATTCAAACATAAATAGGGTAGTATGAGAGTGTTTTGAAACCATAACCCAACATTCATAATTGAAATTAAACGGGAAAAAAATCTTAAAGAAAATTGGACAAAAATGAGAAAGGAAGATAAAAACCCATACATGGAAGTGTGCTCCCAAAGGCTTGAGAGAGGCTTGAGAGTGGAATCTTGGGAGTTTGGGGAACCTTGGGAGGATTATAGATAGAGTAGGGAAGAGGTTGGACGAACTTAAAATGTTTTGAGTGAGGAGGAAGTGGAAGCTTGGGTGGGTTTATATAGGAAAGGTGAGGGAATTCTTTATTATTTAGGTTTGGGTCCCCTTACATTAAATTAATCCAAACCAGAAACAATCCCATGGTTTTTGCCCAAGGTTTTTGGAAAAGGGAAGAGGAATAAAATATTTTATAAGGCCAATGTCCGAACTTCATAAAATATTGGGGTTGCTTATGTGGAGGTGAGTCACACTCCCATGGAAATTAATTTAAAAAGACAAGGTGTTTAATAAGTTTTGAGATGTCCATTAATGATTTGAAAAATAAGTTAAAAAAATCAAAAATAACATTATTTTAATGTTAAAACATATATTTTCCAAGCATAAATATTATATTATTTTATTATATAACTATTGGGTCATTATGATGTCATAAAACACATTATATATTTAAACGGTATTTAATTTTTACCCAATAATTTGACTGTCTGAGAAAATTATGAAAAATTCACCGTTGGATAATTTTGATGTCCAGATTCTAGAAATAACATTTATTTTATCTAAATAATTTTATAAATATGTTAATTTTTACTTTTAAAATAAAAACTGATATTTATCGAAAATTTACGGGTTTTGACAGAAATGGATTTCAAACCTTAATAAAAATTATAATTGCATTCATAAAATTATAAGATCATTTATATTTAATAAAAATTAATTTAATAATAATAATATATTATTAATATATTATTTAATTCTAAAATCCCTTAATTTAAGAAATATAATTCTTAATTAAATAATAACTAAAAACACTATTTGTACTTAAAAAACTATTTACAATGTATCAAAAATGACAAGGAGGTATTTTCATTATTATATACAAATATAATATACATGAACATAGTACTAGAGATTTGTTACATAACCCCTTAAAAAAATCGCATAAGACCTAAGGGTAAGGTGTGCGATGTTGACAGACTCTTGGGGGGGGGGGGGGCTCGGATAACATCTCTCATGTGGTAATCTCTATAAACTTCAACTTTTCCCGAATACGGTCCCGTTCAAGCTTAACATGATGATGCTCATCTTGGGCATGGTCAAGAGAAAAGCCCAAAGATACCACCTCTTTTCCAAGCTCCCAAAAATGGGCTTCGTATGGAGAAATTCTACTGGATGAGGCCATCTCTTCTTTAGTCTGAGTAAATTGGATTTGTTAAAACCCTATATTTATACTAATCATGTGATCACTGTTCAATGGCTATATTAGTAACTGTCAAAATTATTAACAGAAAACCAAAGAAGTTGACATTTTATATAAACATAAAGAGACATTTAATTAGATCAATATGGATTTCCATTAATGAAACTTTGGGTCGTTATAATATCACCCCCTTAATAAATTTCACCCTCAAAATTTTCCTTTTCCCACACTAAAACAGATGTGGGTAACTCAGCATCATCATTTCCTCGGATTCCCAAGTTGCTTCTTCAAACTTGTGGTTTCTCTACAACACCTTGAGGAGGGGCATTGTATTATTTCATTGAACTTTTTCTCTACAATCTATGATCATCACTGGTTGCTCCTCATAAAAAAGATCATCTTACAATTGTACCACCTCGTAATAGAGTACTTGTGAAGTGTCTGGTATGTACATCCTTAAGAGGGATACATGAAAGACATCATGTACTCTGGCCATGGTAGGTGGAAGTGCTAGTCGATAGGCCACAACTCCGACACGATCATGAATCTCGATGGGGCTGATGAGCCTTGGATTTAACATCCATTTCCTTCCAAAACTCATGACCTTCTTCCATGGAGATATGCGTAGAAACACCATGTCTATAACTTTAAACTCAAGGTCTTGTTGACAATTATCTGCGTAACTCTTCTGTCGACTCTGATCTTCCTTGATATGATACTAAATGGTTTTCACCTTCTCCACTATTTCCTCGACCATTTCTGGTCCAAGAATCTTACGTTAACCAACCTCATCCCAACATGCCAGTGTTCTGCACCTTTTCCCATACAGGGCTTCATATGGTTCCATTTGGATGATCAACTGGAAACTTTTATTATAAGATAACTCAACTAGAGGATGATGTTGATCCCATCCTCCTTTAAATTCCACTGAGCATGCTCTCAACATGTCCTCAAGTGTTTGGATTGTCCGCTTGGATTGGCCATCAGTTTGAGGGTGATAGGCCATACTAATATTCAGTTCAGTATTCAGAGCATGTTGAAGACTCTTCCAAAACATAGAGGTGAATCTTAGATCTCAGTCAAACACAATAGATAGTGGTAATCCATGCAACCTTACCACTTCCCTGATATATATTTGTGCTAGTTGATCCAAAGAGAAATCCTCCCGAATAGCAATGAAGTGTGAAGTCTTTGTATGACGATCCAAAACAACCTAGGTCGCATTGTTTCCTTTGGATGTCCTTGGATGTCCAGTGAAAAAGTCCATGGTTATGTTCTCCCATTTCCGTTATGGTATGGGCAATGGTTGCATCATCCCCTTAGACTTCTTCTTCTCTGGCTTCACTTGCTGATACACTAAGCACTTTGATGTATATTCAGCGATCTCCTTCGTCATATTATCCCACCAAATGTTTTCTCGGAGATCTCGATACATCTTTGTGCTCCTTGGGTGAATAGAGAAATTTTAACTATGTGCATCATCCAGAAGTTCCTTCTTACGCTCCAGATATGATGTAACACATAGTATTTTACAAAACCGCACAATTACTTCTTCATTAACATTAAACTATGAGGATTTCCCATTTTTGATAGCTTCCACTTTTTCCTGAATTCCCACATCAACTTTTTGAGCATCCTTTAACCTTTCCAAAAGATGTGGTTGAGCAATAATTTGTGAAAGGATTGATGATGTTCCCTTCTTTATGATTCTAATGTCCATCTTAATCAAGTCTATGAATATTGGATCCTTCTCAATTATCATCATTGATAGAATGGCTGGGTCCTTTCTACTTAGGGAATCTTCCACCTTGTTTGCTTTCCCAGGGTGGTAATGTATTGAACAGTCATAATCCATGATGAGCTCTATCCATCTTATCTAGCGCATATTAAGCTCTTTCTGTGTGAATATATATTTAAGACTCTTGTGGTTAGAATATATCTCACACTTCTCTCCATAGAGATAATGTTGCCAAATTTTCAAGGCAAAGATCACCGCCACCAACTCTAGATCATGTGTTGGATAGTTTCACTCATGGATTTGCAACTTCAATGAGGCATAGGATATAAATTTATCATTCTGCATCAGCAAACATCCTAAGACATTCTTTGAATCATCACTAAAAACAACAAAAAGTTCCCCACTTGTGGGTAAAGTGAGAATGGGCGCAGTGATAAGCCTCCTTTTCAAATACTTGAAGATTTCTTAGCATTCATCAGTCAAAGAAAGAATTACTCCCTTTCTAGTTAGATTGGTAAGATGGTTGGACAATCATGATAAATTTCTCACAAATTGTCAATAATATCCAGCTAATACCAATAAGCTACGGATATCCGTTACCGATGTTGGCTGCGGCCATCCCTCAATTGCATCTGTTTTGGAGGGATCCACAGATATCCCATTACTTGTGATGATATAGCCCAAAAATGAGACATCCTTCAACTAGAACTCACACTTTCTTTACTTTTCATAGAGCTTCTCCTTGCGCAGAGTCTCTAGTATAGTTTTTAAATGCTTCTCAGGATCATCCTTGGTTTTAGAGTATATTAGAATATCATCTATAAAGACTACCACAAATTTGTAAAGGTAATATCTAAAGACTCTATTCATCAAGTCCATGAATATTTCTGGAGCATTGGTGAGTCCGAAAGGCATTACTATGACTTCATAGTGCCCGTATCTTGTATGAAAAGAAGTCTTGTGGACATCTTCCTTCTTCACCCATACATGATAATATCCAGAACGCAAATCCACCTTGGTGAAATATTGTGCTCCACACAGCTGATCAAAAAAGTCATCGATTTTTGGTAGAGGATACTTGTTTGTTATCGTAATTTTCTTAAGTTCACGATAATCAATGCAAAGCCTCATTGACACATCCTTCTTCTTGACAAAGAAGACTGGTGAACCCCATGGTGAAGCACTTGGGCGTATAAACCCTTTATCTAGATTCTTCTGTAGTTGTTTCTTCAGCTCTTCAAACTCAACAACAGCCATTCTATATGGAGTCTTGGATATTGGTACCACCCCAGGAATAAGTTCAATTTAGAACTCAACAACTCTTCTAGGAGGAAGACCAGACAGTTCCTCGGGAAACACTTCAACGAATTCCCACACAATAGGCATTTATTCAAGGATGGCTTCTTCCTTGGACTCAATCATCTGAGCCAGATACGCATTCTCATATGTCAGTAATATCCATGATTGAGATGATGGAGCTAAAGGTGATTCATTTTCCTCCTTACACTTGTAATGAATCGGGGGTCAATTCTCCATATGGAGTGTGATTTCCCTCTCCCGACAATTTATGTTGGCTATATATAATGAAAGCCAATCCATTCCAATAATTTCATCAAATTCCACCAGAGGGAGTATGATGAGGTTCACCGAGAAATTCAATCCACATATTATAACATGGGAAGAATTATATTCATGCGATTCAATGATTGCCCCATTTTCTGTAATCACCGACATCTTTACTTTCATGATTTGTGAAGGTGCTGGGATTGTTCTACTAAACATTCGAGATATAAAAGAATGTGTAGAACCTGAATCAAAAAGTACGTTTGCTATTCATGAATGAATAACTAGAATACCTATCCCCACTTCGTTTTTGGGGTTCACTTCGGCAGAAGTGATGGAAAAAGCTCCTCCTTGCTTCCTTGGAGGTTGTTGGTTTCCTCCGAAAACCCTTGTATTAGGCCACTGATTTGAAAAATGCCCGAGTTATTTGCATTTGTTGTATTGAACAACGTGTTGAGGTTCGAACGGAGCATTCCTCTCCTTTGTCGCAGTCGCGGGTCTTTCTTGCCGACAGTAAACAGCTAGGTGCCCTTCTCTTCCACACCTAAATCATTTCCTCGTCCCCTTAACAAAATTTCCAGGGTGCTTGTTTCCACACATTTGGTAAGTGGGGTGCTGGATCTTCTTAGCACCATTGGATTTATCCATCGGACCACCAGCATTGATTTCCACCTTACGCTTCTTATCCCCATGATACCCCTGTGATTCTACGACCTCCATTTCGACCTTGAGGGCACACCAGACAATTTCCTCATAGCTATCAAAGTCACGGATCGCCAATGCTTTCTACAGGCTAGGCTTCATCCCACCAAAGAAGGGGTCAACATTGAATTTGGAGGTAACAACAAAGCCAGAAGCGTATCGTGCAAGCATTGTGATGATTTCCTCGTATGCTCCAACAAATTCTTCTTCTTTTTGCATGAGGGAAAGGAAGTCCATTTCAATCTTAATCCGGAGGGTTCATGTATAATATTTATCAAAAAACATCTTCCAGAAATACTTCCATTCCAACGCCTCGATCTCCTCCTCAGGCTTCATATTTTTGATCAATGTCCACCATTTATCACCTTCACCATCCATACGATAAGCCGCCAGGAGAACCTTCTCTTGTTTAGAGCATTGAAGGATGGAGAAGATCTTTTCAATGGAGTTGATCCATTGTTCAGCGATCAGGGGATCGAAGGATCCACTAAAAGTAGGAGCCCTTTGTCTCATGAAGCTCTCGATAGCGACTTGTTCCTTGTTATGGGGGTTTGTACGTTCCTCTTGACCCGTGTTTCTATTCAAAACTTTAGTTATCTGAGAGAGAAGCATGAAAAAGTTTGTGATTCCCGCTCCCATTGTATTGGGCATCTCATTAGTACAGTCATCACACTGATCTTCACAACGGTTGTTAGCCCGAGTCCTCCTATTACCGGCCATTGGATGGAATAAAAGGAAAGGTAGGGGTAACACATAAGGGGTAATCCAATGACAAAACTTGATGACTTATAAATAAAATTTTATTTCCTTAACTCATGAGTCTATAGGCTTTAGTCTAGGCTTTTCATGATCTACGTTCTAACATATATTCTTAGGGGGATTTTTATTATTCCCTTAATAAGGGTTCATAATAATCTTGTGAATTTTTCCAAAAATATCCCCTGGGATTGTCGTAACCAAGAGTGCTGTAAGGCCCATTGTCATGCACCAGTTCCCGTTCGAGTCTAGATCAAAGTGTTGTTTTCGTGTTTTACCCGTTGGATACATCTGTTCCAGAGCCACCTCTACCTACTTGTATCCAGGAAGGGATGTATTTTCTTGATAAACCACTTACTCACTACATACCAAAACATAGGTATGTTATTATTATACATATTCTTGTCTCTAAGTCTTTACTAGGGTTTTCTAATCCTAATCCCAAAAATAACTAAACCAGCCTCTGATACCAACTATGACAGCCATGGTTTTATTACAAACTTAAACATGATTTATTACATAAAACATCACTTGATACACCAAAGAAGATCAAGATTTTTTAGTGTATTTGGGGATTTGGTTCATTATATAAAAACTTAAAACATGAAATACAACATCTTTATTGAAAACATCCTTTAAATGGCCTCTACATTCCCTCATACTTAGCATTGCATGGGATAACCTGAGGATATGCATAAGAAAAGGGTGAGATATAAAGCCCAGTAAGGGAGTACAAATGGAATAACAGGATGAGTACAATACATTTTATTCAATAGGAATATCAATAGAGAATAAGAGAAACATGAACATAAAGTCATGATAATGCATGATAATCATAATATGGAAATGTGGCAACAACACTTAACATGGAATTAACATGAGGCAAGGCCCATTGCACATAGAGCATGAGTAAGTCATCATTGCACATAAAGCAAGAGTAAACCCTCATTGCATATGAATTAGCATGAGTCAACACTCATTTCACATGACGTTTCATGATACTATAATTTACCCAATGCATTGGAGCGATATAAGGGAGCACCCTTCTTAAACATTTCATTTCATGCATAAGTATGCCACATGGATCATAAAACATGGATTCATAAAACATAATCATTTATTCCATGATAAATGAATGTGTAATTAATACATGAAACATTATATTCAATAAGTAAATGTGCATAAAGGTGAATACCCTTGATGGATAAATGGGAATGGTATTCACTACACAAAGGCATTGGCTTAGAAAATCAGTGCGATTTCGGCAGCATAACGTCGTGACATAAGAATTCATAAAAACAGTTGATGAGTGAGAAAGGGGTTCCTCATCATATTTACATGTAATGGACTATAAGGAGGTCATATATATACATTTCCCAACAATTTTAATGGAATTTAGATTTATGATTCAAAAGCATTTCTTGAATGTAAATGAGGAGAGAGAAGTTCCTTTCGAAATTTCGGCATAGTAACGAGTATACATGGGAGGCATTTAATGAGAGAGAAAGGGGTCTCCCATCATTCAAACATAAATAAGGCAGTATGATGGAGGTTCAAAACCATACCCCAACATTCATAATTGAAATTAAATGGGAAAAACAACTTAAGGAAAATTGGACAAAAATGAGAAAGGAAGAAAA
This sequence comes from Viscum album, assembly GCA_963277665.1. Lineage (NCBI taxonomy): Eukaryota > Viridiplantae > Streptophyta > Magnoliopsida > Santalales > Viscaceae > Viscum > Viscum album. The sequence continues at coordinate 958,738,945 of OY728121.1, forward strand.
AACCCTTACTTGGAAGTGGGATTCCAAAGGCTTGAGAGAGGCTTGAGAGAGGATTCTTGTGAGCTTGGGGAACCTTGGGAGGATTATAGATAGAGTTGGGTAGAGGTTGGACGAACTTCAAAGGTTTTGAGTGAGGAGGAAGTGGGAGAATGGGTGGGTTTATATTGGAAAGGTGAGGGAATTCTTTATTATTTAGGTTTGGGTCACCATACATTAAATTAATCCAAACAACAGACCATCCCATGGTTTTTGCACATGGTTTTTGTCAAAGGGAAGATGAAAATAATATTTTATAATTCCAAAGTCCGAACTTCTTAAAATATTAGGCTTTCTTATGTGGAGGTGAGCCACACTCCCATGGAAATTAATTTAAAAAGTCTAGGTGTTTAATAAGTCATGAGGGGTCCATTAATGCTTTGAAAAATAAGTCAAACACACCCAAAATCACATTATATTAATCATAAAACATATATTGGCCGAAAATAAATATTTTAGTATTTTATTACATCACTATTTGGTCATTATGATGTCATAAAACACATTATATATTTAAACGGTATTTAATTTTTACCCAAAAATTTTATTGTCTCAGAAAATTATCAAAAATTCAACGTTGGATAATTTCGACGTCCTGATTCTAGAAATTACATTTATTTTTTATAAATAATTTTTTTAAATTTGTTAATTTTCACTTTTAAAATAAGAACTGACATTTATCGAAAATTCACGGGTTTTGACAGAAATGTTTTTCAAACCTTAATAAAAATTATAATTTCATTCATAAAATTATAAGATCATATATATTTAATAAAAATTAATTTAATAATAATAATATTTTATTAAAATATTATTTAATTTGAAAATCCCTTAATTTAAAAAATTGAATTCTTAATTAAATAATAACTAAAAAAACTATTTGTACATTAAAAACTATTTACAATGTATCAAAAATGAAAAGGAGGTATTTTCATTATTATATACAAAAATAATATACATGAACATAGTACTAGATATTTGTTACATAACCCCTTAAAATAGCTGAAAAAGTCCTAAGGGTATGGTGTGCGATGGTGAAAGTCTCTTGGGGGGCTCGGATAACATCGCTCGTGTGGTAATCTCTATCAACTTCCACTTTTCCCGTAGACAGTACCATTCGATCTTGACATGATGAAGCTCGGCATGAGTTTGGTAAAGAGCGAAGCCCAAAGACGCCACCTCTATTCTAGGCTCCGACAAATGGGGTTCTTATGGAGCAATTCTACTGGATGAGGCCATCGCTTCTTTTGTCTGAATAAATTATATTTCTTAAAGCCCTATATTTATATTAATCATGTGATCACTGTTCAACGACTATATTACCAACGGTGAAAATTATTAACATAAAACCAAATAAGTTGACATTTTATATAAACATAAAGAGACATTTAATTAGATCAAGAGGGATTTCCATTAATGATACTTTGGGTTGTTATAAAATACCTATATCCCCCTCGTTAAAATCACATAACATGGTTTTCTTGTGTCCCATACATGGGTTTCTCTAATTATGTGGTGACTGTGAATAGGGTTAAAACCCTTAAAAAATTCAAAACTAAAACACAAATAATCAAAAATACTCATAAGCACTAGATAAATCTATCAACTCTTGACCAATGACCAGAAACATATCCTTAAGATCGTTAAACTCATATATTTTATTATCAGAATCCTAATTCTCAAATTGATCCCTACTATTGAACCCTAAAATAAAATTCCATAAAAATTTAAAAACTGGAAATGAAAAATGGTATTACTATTTTGTATTAAAAACTATCAATTATCATTATAGACTATTTTCAAACACCAATTTTATATATTAATATTTATATATTTTTGTAACAACATTAATATATGTATATCTATTCTTTAATTATTCAACATATAATAAACTCAATTAATCATAAGTATATTTTTCTTATTACAAAAATTCAATCAGGTGCACATAGAACATGAAGACATAAAAAAATATCCTAAAACTATTTCTAAATTTACGTATAAAATTCATCCACACATGTTATCTAATTTCCTAAACCAATAATGTAATTAACATACACTATAATAAAAACTATGTTATTATGGTGTTCTATGTTGGGTTATTCTGGTATTCAAAACACACCCTAGAAAATTTTCTTTATAGATACTCATGAAATCAATTTTTTACTAATTATCATAATTTTAGTGAATTTTTTGGTTTGTATTCATTTGTGAAAGAGTATGTCAATATATATGACATTGTCAAATGTTTTTTGAATAATGCTTTGTAATTTTTGGATGTTACATTTAATCGCCTTTATTTTGTTTCTTTTAATGTTTCATATCACTTATTTAAAATGAATCAAAAAACTAAACCAAACCGTGATATATTTTACTGAGGATCAATATTATAATTATAAATAAATATTAATACACTATGATAATTCAATATAAACTGTCACTAAGAAAACTCCCCGATTAATAAAACTAGAATAAAAAAAATATCCTGATAAAGAACTCTACATCTTCATCTTTTTAATTGATGATCATACCACTGATTATATATATAGATATAAGGGAACACATTATAAATATAAATTAATTTCGTGAATTATTTAAACGAATAGGATAATTGTTTTGTAAATATGTATTTATGTATAAAGTAATGTAATGTAGGCAATATATATATAGTAGTAAATCTTATGGTCATTGGATATATGGTAATTGGACATATAGTCATTATATATTCCTATATCCAGCCAATAAATTAATCATATGAGATTATTAGTATAAAATAAAAAATTAGGTAATTCAAACATAATAAATAATTTTGGGATTTATTAAAAAAACTATAATAAACAAAAATACATTATTAAAAAAATATATAATTTGTTTGTGACATAAAATTATTGTTATTTTAAATTAATTTATGTGTTTGTAAAATCCAATTACACAATTGAATAAAAATAAATTTATAAAATCTATTTTTTATAAGATAATTTTCTTTGGGGATTCTATTAAAATATTTTAATATTGGAAAGTCCTATTTTTAAATGAATATTTTTTTCCAAATGGTGAGAAGTTTTATATAAAAAAATAAATATTTTCACTCTTAAATAATAATTAAATTTATTTTTTTAAATTTATATATATTTATTTATATATAATTTTTTAAAAAAATTATAAAATATCTATTATTTGATTCGGAATAAGAATAAAATCATTTTTATTGTTATAAATACATTTTTTCAAAATTTATTATTTTTTATGTTTTGAATTTGTATGCTAAAAATATTATTCATCATTTGTAGATATTGAATATAATAAATTATGTTTTTTATATTGAATTTTCATGTAAAAAACATAATGAAATTTAATTTTTTGTCATAATAAAAGTTATCAAGGTAAAAAATGTGTTATCATGGGAAATATACAATTTGGTAAAGGGATTAATTATATGTTTAAGACTAGAAATACCATAAGTATGTTGAAATTTTCAACCTCCACATATCCCATATCAACAATATTTCAAATTTTTATCAAAATGCTATGTTACTTTACATTCCGTATTCTTTATGGAATGAGTATTTATGAAAATTAATCTCACGGTCCCTTATAAAAGAACCCCTAATCTTCCATCATAAACCCAAAAATTTCCATTATATTTCTCTTGAATACAAACCCAAATTATATCCTTTTTAATTTTATATCACGTTTAGGGTCCTTTGGTATCAATAATTAGTCCCAAAAATAGTCATTTCTGAAAGGCTATTAAAGAGAAGAGTCTTGTCTTCAATGTAAGTGTTATCCTCTAATTAATCCTTATTCTTTATATTATTCATTAAATAAAATACTAAATCTGATATAAATGTTTAATAAATACATTGAAACCATTATTCAGAAAAAAAAAATATTATATTATTACTATATAATAACATGTTCTTACTCATTAAGTCATTGTAATGTATTTTTGTTTAGCTCAGATTCTCTTTATACATGAGAAAAGTCATAATGTTTACATTATTAATTACATATATAACTTGAAAACATGTAATAATATGTAATAAAATTTGATTTAGGATTTTTTTATATTCCTCGAGTGGAAATATATAAAAATCAGTAATATAATAAATTATATATTAATTTAATAATATTTGAACGAGGTATTTTTAAAAAGTTCCATGAAAACCATCACTATAATTTCTATGCAATGATCTTGGGAGTAAAATATATCTTAATAATATAATATTTATTAACAAAAATTCTATTGGTAACTAATACATTATCAATGAGTGGGAACAGGAACTTTCAAGTTGTTGCCTGAATGGAAAGGAAAAGTAGTGAACACCAGAATATTAATTTAAACAATAAAAAATTAATATTTTGGTAACAAGTATTTCAAAATGAATGGTGTTAATTAATAAAAATATGAATAATGTTGTTATAAATATTAATATTAAAAACAATTTATTTATACAGGGATATTGAGAATGCCCAACAGAGTAAAAGTTCAAGGAAATAGATTCTTTTCTTAGTTTCCCATCAAAGATATATTAATTATATTCACCATTTTATTATTATTTTTTTGTTTTTGTACTACCCAATTGATGTATATTATTCATTTTTGGGAATTTAATGGACTTACAATGGTTTTATTATTAAATGTTTTCTTATTCAAATATTACCAATTTCACAAGTTTGTTTATTCTATAATCACATTTAAATAAAGATTGTCGACCTAAAAATTATTATTTTAATTTTTTTAGTCTTTCCATCTAAAAAAACTTATATTTAATTCTATATAATTTACATCTATTTTTAAAATTTCAATTTATAATTTCTACTATATTTTCGTAATAATTCATAAAAAATGTTACTTTTATGTCTTCCCATTCTTATACCATTATTTATTTAAATAATAATTCTCATCCATGTCTATATTTTTCATATGTTTATATATATTTCCTTAAAAATAATTCCATTAATTCTTAGTAATTTTTTTCATTTAATTTCATTAATAAATTTATCCTTTATTTTTTAATGTTTTCTCCATAGTTTCTTTCTCCCACTATTGTATTTAATTTTCATTATGTCTCTTCCATTAAATGTTGTCAGTTTTAAAAAGAAAATAAAATAAAATAAAATAATTTTAAATATAGATATTTTAATAAGATGGATTTATTTTTGAAATAAATTTTATAAATAATAATGGATATATCACAATATTTTTCAAATATAATTTATAATTCTCTTATTGTAATTTTTATTCAATTCTATCATCCATTAATTTTTATATTTATTCAAATTAGGTAATTCTTATGACTATATACGACATTATTCATTGGCTGGAATAGAAAATTTTCTTATGTAAATTATAAAAAAAAACAATTTATTTTTCTTAATTTAATTACGTTATCCTTAAATTATTTATGATTCATTTTCATGTTTCACATATATCTATGGTATTCATTATATTATAGGAAATCTGTGAAACACATGGCCCTCTACTAGAGAAATATTAAAATATCATGAGATGTCATGTCAGGGATTTGGGAGTGAACCCAATCAACTTTTCTAATGTGATGAGTAGAGTGTTTTTGTAATAGAGTGATGAATTGAATGTTATATTATAGTAATATGACCTCCCATCATTCTATAAGTATAATTAATATTAAAGGACTAAGAATATAATTAATTGGATCAATAATATATATGATTAAGACCTTGTGATAATATATGTAATGTCTTAGCTTCTATATAATTATTAATAATAAGAGGTAGTTCGTCATGAAATTTGAGTACTATGTATCGGTATTTTGTTTTAATCTATTGAGATAGTAGATAATATTATCCTATAACACAATAATATTTTTTTTAAAATTATAGTGCCCTGTGATTGCACAATGGATTCTATATGTGAGATTAGAAATTTATATTCTACCATCAGAAATATGAATGATTGTGGAAGATGATACTAATAGTAATTATTTAATGATTATGAACAAATCTCTTCCCCCTTATAGATACATGGTTTTTTAAGCAATTCAAAAATAGGGGTAACATTTTGATTTGGTCGGATGTGAAGCAGTATATATATGTAAGATATCCCTGACGTCCCCTCAACACCTTATGGTAATATAAAGGTTTAATATTGAGGATTGCCTTATTCAATGTGCAGTTGATGTTGATTCTGGGATATCTTACCATGAATCCATCGAATTTTCCAAATGTTACCTAAAAATTTGATTTTCAGGGGTTCATATTCAAACTATGTTTTCATAAAAGTATCAAAACCTATCTCATAATTGTAAGGATGATCGCATCATCATTAGAATTTAACCACCGATTTTTTCTATGTATCATTGAATGGTAATCCCTAAAAGAGTCTTACTGATTTGGTTAATCTATTGATAGTATATAGAATAAAAATTCTTTTGGAAAAAGGAATTTTTATAATAATATTATACCTCATGATCTAACCCAATGATCATAGATTTTTTATATTTATAGGTCATATAAATTTTATTACACTTTTAGTGTCTATCCATGATGATTTGAGATTAAAATCAAACTATCAAATCAATTAGTATGTCTGTGATTGAGATTTTTAAGACTTCCTTTTGGGAGTTATAGTTAAAATCTCTGATGTGGATAAAAATACTAATATATAAATTATTTTTTTCATGGGATGAATATTATCTATATATTTTATATATTGTACATCCAAAATGATGTCGGGTTTGTTAATGTCTTCATCTTTAGCTACTTTCTTATTAGTGTAGGTTAGAATAATTCTCTTTGATACATGCTAATATCCATGGTGGTCATTTGACATACCAATGTGATAGGTCAACACATCAGAATACATCACATGAGTTTCTATATAATTTTATTAAAATAAATCTCAATTGCATTTCAAAGAAGATATGTACATGTCATATTCCACAATATTCATGTTATAATTGATCAATATAAAATATTGATCATCATATATAACTAGATCCACATTTTGGAGATCACAAACTGTGGAAGATATACATTTCAAGAATATTGGATGGGCATTTGTGAGATATTATTTTTCTTCCACTTGTTTTATTCTACCATTATTAAGAGTATTTGATGTAAGGTATGTTTTCGATATAGGAAATGTTATAGATGCATCTTTAGGCATTGAAGATGATATTTTAGGGGAATCATTATCTTGGAATCCTAGATAACATCCACTTCCCCTCACTATCATTTATGGAATAAGCTTCACTGATATCCAATGATTTAGGATTTGATTTGGAAATTTTTTTATCTAGTCATTTATTATCTTTTAGAAAACAATATCCCAAATTGACATAGTTAGATTTGGTGGAATATTCTAGTATCATTAGGATAGGGATGAATGTTCTCAAACCCCATGCCTCCCTCCATCACTGAGGTATGTTTTCTATTTGATTGAAGATATTTTGGGAAATAAATATTTTAATACTAGCCTTAGTGTAGAAGAACCCATTTGAGATATTTATACATATTGATAGTATAATAGTTTCATAATCAAACTATAGTGACTACTTCATAATTTTTTCATCATAATGTTCATATGAAATATGGGTGATCAAATTCAACTAATTACCAAAAACAACATACTATTCAAGGTGATTTCTTTGATCATGATTACATCCCCAATTCTGTCGATGTACAACACATAACATTCTCACAGTTTAATCCATGTCATGTTGGGAGAAATTTCAAAACCATTAGGGGTTGTGTTTGTGATATCATTGTATATTATTTTTTCCCCTATATTTTTTATAATATTTCATATATTTACTGAATATTTTGAGACTTAAAAGGTGAATTATTCCAATATATTATTCTGAAATTACAATAAGATATGTATTTTAGGAAATGGTGGCTGGATTAGGGTACAAATAGGTGAATTAAGAGGTACAAACCTTCCAACAAATAATTGAAATATATTTCATAGAATAAAATTATAAATTAAAATTTTTAGGTGGGTTCTATAGACTTGGTTTTATTATTTATTCTTCTATTATATTTCTACTCACTCTTATCATACCTTTGTAACCTCAGGTTGGAAACATAAAATATTGATTTATAGTAGCTCATGTGTGAGAGGGTCTACAAAAGTATGAGTATAATTTATGATCATTACTAATAAAGGGCTGAAATATTTGAATTAAATATAATTTACTAAATGTGTACTATTGAATACCATTCTCATTGTCACACTTTATATATTTGTACATTGACATTATGTATCCTTGTATGGGTTCCACCAATTCTTGCTTCAATAAAGAGATGACCATGTGAACCATAGGGTGGATTAATTCTCCAAACTATTGTACAGTAGAAAAAATTCATAGCCGAACTCTTGAGGGAAGAATGGGACTAAATGTGTGCCTCTTAAATCATGGTGGAGAGATGATGTGAATTTATAATAGAGTGTTATGAAAAAAATGGCCAATTGTTTATAGATTTCATACATCGTGAATATGGGTATGTGATATTCTTTTGAGGATTATCCCCAACCCAAGGGAAAAAAGACACCACTTCTTATGCTTGATGCACCTATTATAGATTATAATTAGTGTATTATTTATTAATTTCGGATTACTTTATGTAATATTCCTAATGTTCTAATGCTGTGTATTTTCCCAACCCCAGAAGTCTAGTGCTGGTGCATTGTTTTATTACATTGGAATTGTTACACAGAAGAATATATTAAAATACTATTCAGTTTACCAATCTTTAAAAGACATGTTACATATATGATACCCATAATACATTGGGAAAATATTATAAACCATTCTACATGTAAAATAAATTAAATTAAATGCATTACTAAATGCTTATTCAATGTTATCTTCTTCATAACCATGGAAGTTTATCTTAATAAAGGTGGTCTCAAATTCTCAGTAAAGGTAGATAAAACTGAATAAATAATGAATCAATATAAATAGAAAGGTAATTAACTGATCAAAAATTCCATTTAAATAACTAGAAAAGGCATAAATAATATGGAAAGTAGAAACTACAACACGTACCATATATCAATAAACATATAATGAATTAATTCTGTAGATATGTTGAAGAAAAGTTTCATGGATAAATAGTAACAAAAAATAATATAAATGATTTTTTTAATTTATTTCATGTCCCTGGAACATGAAAACCTATTACCATCATGAACTTTCACAAGACGGTTTAAAACCATGGCTAGAAGCCCATTTAATTTCCCCAACTTATTTGTCTAATGAGGACCTTTCGATGCATCGAAGAGCTATATAAATTTGAGATCCTCCCATCATTACTGGTCTAAATTATTCATTATATTGAATATTAGAAATAAATAATATTCCTTATCAAATATCCATATTAAATGAGGGAAATAGAATTCTCAATATTTTCACAAATATTAAAATAACAGTCAATTTAGACATCGTATATAAAAAGGTATATGGTTCAGACAATAATAGTATCCATTTTATATTAATATGGATATTAAAGTGAATTTATAATGAAAAATTATTAAATAAGGTTTTAGTTTCAATATAAAGTTAACAATCAAAAAAGTAAATGAGATTGAAATTATAATCATTAAGAACATTTTTTAGAAGAATAATCCGTAAACAATCGAAATTGTCCCATACCATTTTGAAACATTTAAATCATAATCTTCAGAAATTTATTTTATTAAGTAAAACAAATAATATAATGATAATAAGTATATTCATTAAATAAGGATATATATCAACCAAAAAATTTATTTTGGGCATAATAACAAATATGTCTCAATGAAATGAAAATTGAGACAAAAATTCCTTACCATTACCTTCCATTTGGTGTGTGCTTTTTATCCTCCATTATGGTGGTTTAAAATGTGTTATTAACATATAAAATAACCATAATATTTATTATATTCCATATAGTAACTTATTAAAATGTATCATTACTCGTTTGTTATCAAACATTCATTAATTTATCTATATCGAGTGCTAATTTCATAGTTCGTCGAGTGTGTTTTAACTAGTTATTTTTTGTACATATCTAATTTATTAGTATTTAATCACATATAGAAATTAATCCAATACTTAATTATTATATATATATTCATTATATATTTATTTATAGTTTTTATTTATATTTGGTGATTTTAAATGAAGTACACAATTCATGGAGACGGTAGACCGTATGTACACATAAATTCTACTTTCATTTAACTGTCGTAATAAAAGAATGAAAGATAAATGAAACATATGTGTATTATAATTACATTGTAATATCATTGTTATATATTTTACATAGTTTTATTAAATTTTTCCTTAATATATTCCATGTATAGAATTAACAAATCACATCGCTTTGAGGGGGGAGTAGTCCACTCTCCCACAAATGATGTCATCGTTTTTTTTGGAAAAAATGAAATGTATAGAGTTATGTGTTATATAAGAATTAAATAAAAAATGATATTATAAATATAACATATATTATATATAATAATGTTTTCCTTCATAATGGGAACCATGACAGGCATTATTGGAAAATTGGACAATCATCGTTTAGCAAGGTGGTAGTCCGCCTATACATAAATTATATCGGTTATCCATTAGATGGATTTATTTATATGTGTAGGCTTAAATAATAACTTATCAAAATCATAATATATTTAGGATTCTGTATTTGTTATATGAATATGGATTATGAATATTTTAATGAGTGGAGAATGGAAATAATAGTAGGAGTTTGGGGGAGGGTGTTACCTCTTAATCAGGTAACTCTTTTTGGTTTGCACCAAAATGACTCATTAGATAACTTTTTTCCCAAATCGACATTCATGAAGGATAATATGGATGTTGGGGAGTTAATTTGATAGTTTTTTCAGAACCTATGGTGCCTGATATGTGTGCATAATTGGTAGTGAAAGAGGCCTTCTATAATAGCGTAGTGTAATCACATGTAATATTTTAAAACAAAAGAACCCCACCGACATTTTTTTATTGAAAGGGTGTCAATAATGTAACAAAGTCTATAAAAGGGTGTATACGGTTTAAATATGACAATCCAATAGAATATGTACTTGTTTCTAGGTCTTTTTAGGCCTTTAGGATATGGTTTAGTCTCCTATTAAGCTAAATTGTACCTTAATCATAGTAATTAAATTTTATTACATTTACTAATATTTTTGGTAAAAAAATATGTTATCCTTTTTAAAAACTATAAACTATTATTAATAAAAATATGGAATCATTTTTTCCAAATTCTAATCAAATAACTGAACGAAATTAGAATAAAATTAATAATATCGTTGGGATGATAGTGTAGGTTTTTAAAGTAAAAACATCCTAAAAGTTTCATTGATTTATACTCAATTTTTAATTGAAATATATATATAACCTAAATTTTATTAATTGAAAAAAATATAATCTTATTAAACATTAAAACTCTTTTAAATTATAGTTTATCATTATAAATTAATTATATAAAAAATCATTTTTGGGTTAAATTTCAGTATTTTTTGTTATTCATTAAAAAATGAAACTTTATAGAAAATTACCAAAAAATCATCTTAATGTAATATTACGTTTTTATTTTAGCTATTATGTCTATTTTGACATATTATTTTTATAAAAGGGTCCAAAATTTGATTTTAATAGGGTTCTCCATCAAAAGGTGAGAGAACGTCCTGTATGAAAATATAGTATTTTATTGGTTTTATAGGGTTCATTTGTATATTATACTTATAAAATATATCAGATAAGTGTAAAACAATTTGATTGGACATATAATATATATAATTAATATATAAAATCTTAAAGGGTTTTTATTCTGTTTATTTCATAAAATGTGATTAAGTATTGTTTTATTTAATTTTTTTTGTGTATTGAAATGATATAAATAAAATATAAATGAAAAATTGGTAAACTCATGTGGTGATAAATTATGATTATAAGATGGAAAATTCTGAAGTCAATATATAAATATTATTTGATGTCAATAGACTCTAGATAATTGATGATTATATTATTTTTCATTTTGCGGTTACTAAAGTCCCCATAATTTTATTTCAAAAGAATTTATGGCTCCAATAGATACATTTAATGAATAATAGGGTCTATGCAAACCATGTCTTACTTTAACTACTCAAACTCTCTAACCTCCCTATCATATCAACTTGGGGACCCATATTCATTTTTGTCTTCTTCAATATAGAAGGGGGTTATCGAGTGAATTAAATTGATATAACCATATTGTATCTCATAATTTAAAAAGGCCATAGTTTAGTGGGATTATTCCCACTACTTTGTTTGGTGGGGAAGTTATCATCCTCATTGTGATGGTGGTAATTTTTGAGAAGAATGGGACTAGTTTCGATTCTTGTATGTGACCACACTTCTATTTTTCCTTCTATTTGGAATGATTACATTGATTTTTTACCTACTGAGATTATGATGTTATCATTTCTATTATCAAATAGGTTGTTAGAGTTTGTACTAGCTATTTTAGTTTAACACTTAGTTAGGAATATTCCCAATTTACCACATTCATCATCATTTGATCTTTTTTTATTTTCCTCAAAAACTCACATCGTTCTCTTTCCTCCTTTGGTGTGATGGAATATAAAAAATTCACCAATTTCAACTTCATAAGAAATTTTAAATTCATAAATACAACCATCTTATGATGTATGTAATTTAATAAAAATCAGTATTATATATTTTACAAAAGAAACCTATATCTTAATCATTAATAAGTGTAGTTTTTTTTACTAAATTAATTGTTATTTTTAAATACAAGTATTTTGGGAATTTTTTCATCTATGGTAGTTATAACACACTCTATTTGTCAACTCTAATAAAATAATACGCTTTTTATCCTAGTATTAAATTATTATATATTTTTTTCTCACTTCCCTTTCAAAATAGGATGTTGTTATTGTTTCTACCCTCATTTATACTTATATAGCACACATTATTCCATGGGAATGGTTTTTTAATATAATCATAGATAGTGTTTATTAATTATATTTTAGGCCTCTAAACTGTCATGTTTATTCCTTAGGGGTGATTATATTAACCATGATATGGTGTTGTACAATTTTATTGCATCCTATAGGCACTATTTTATATCCAAATATCATAAAATATACTATCTTATTTCATAGGAATTAGTAGTGGATATTACTCAAATTTTATATTTTTATATAGATCTCTAGTTTGTTCTATTATTGGAATTTCTTACTTATGGAAATGCATGTCCATTCAACTGGGAAATAAAATTTGAGAACCTATCATTCTCTATCAAATTTTTATTTGAGAGAAAGAGGATTGTTTCCCTTGTCATCATATAGCTAATCCGATAGAGTAATTTCCAATGAAGGTCTTCATGGAATGGAATAGAACCAATTGGTAAGTTCTTATATAAGGAATGTTATTTTTTCTTTAGAGTCTTTATGAAAAACATATGAATCATTTATTACTTGTCTTTGAGTATTCCCATCATGGGGTAACATCGACACTAAAAATGTTTGAGATATTACTATATGTCCCTGATTCAATTTAAGGTAAGAAAGTTAGGGTTCCCAATGTTTGGTTTTGGAGGAGTCACATCCAACCACTCAGGATATGTCTTCCACTTGGGCTACATAGGTTTGTTCCCCTCTTTAATCTCTTTCAACTGTGTGGAATGTGACTTGATTGAGTCATGATGTTTTAGAGGGACTACTGGTAGTGTATTTTCTCTAGTAGATGCTAAATGAGAAGCCTAAAATTATTGAATATTCTATATTGGCCGACAATAATTTTTATGTGATATCCTAGTTATGTTTTCATGAAATGATTGAGACAACTACCCTAGTATTTGAAACCCCTAATAATATTTGGCCACATTGTTTAAATACACATGTCTGATAAACAATGATGTAGTTAGATTTCTAATTATAACACTTATAGGTTGAGAATGTTTTTCCAACATATATTAACTAGAGGGTTAATTTATTCTCTAGAATGAAAATTATACCTAGAACTTATATTTTCTCTAAGTAATTAAGCATTCAAGCACCAAAATTTCTCTATCCAAGCTTCACATGAAAAGGGTTTTTCAATAGGTATATATTATATCCATTTGGGTTATGGGGGGGGGATATAACCATTTCTTTCACATAATCGACGGATTAATTTTAATGAGAATGTTCTAGGTTACTATGTGTAAGATTCCCCAAATTTGGATTTATAATTTGAATCTATGTACACACACCATATTTTTGTATTTTTGAGTAAACCAAATTTCAAATAGATTTTACGTCATCATGATCTCATATTCTTGCGTCAGGATCTATAAAATTTATTTTGATAATTCCAATGACATTCATTTATTTCAAGTGTGTAGTGGGATTCATAAACTCATAAATCATAGATTAGTTATAGTATTTATCATCCTATGAATATTAATAAAAGAAGATATCATAATCCTCCTTAACATATTGTTTCATGGAGGCTAATTTTGGATTTAATCCCTTATGATTTCTGAAATTCCCTCCATGATGTTCCAAAAAATTATACTTTGGGATATTCATCCAATGGGACTCCCCAAAAGCATCCAATAAACACATTCACAATTATGATGATTCATCTAATAGTGGAAGTTACTATGTGGGATTAACCTATGAGATCAATCCCAATATGACGAAAACCAACATCTATAGAAGAATAGAGGATAATATTTACCCAAATATATAAGATGGAATGTTATTAACTCTATCACTATCACATTATCAAACCACAACATATTCTCTATCCACATGGGTGGTGGTAGTGTTAAAATTTTACCTATACTTGTGAGAAGGGGGTAATCCCATAATACCAAAATGGTTTGTATTCTCTTAGCTGTTGTACTCTTTTTTTCCATCACCCTTCACATGTGTTGGATGTAGTATATTTTCTGAGCTTCAGCAATTCATCAATGAGGTTTTATCATTAATTGGTATTATTTTATTTCCCCAAATGGTAGGAAATATTAATAATCCCAATTTCTTTATTTATGAGCTATTCAATGTCACACTACCATTGAGTTTTTTATTTATGATCTCTATAGATAGATGAATTAAATAAGATATACATTTTTTCATATGTCGATCTTAAACCTGAAACATGATATGGGGATATGAATTTTCATTCCCACATCCCTTGATGAAATTTTTTACCAATAAGTGGAGTTTAATTAATTATGCTGTATTAGAATCATCCTCTGATAAAGCATTCAGGTGGGGTGATGATGATAACATGACATGGTAATTTTATATTATTTATAAAATCATAATAAAGGTATTTTAATTAATTCCCTTAAATTAGGTTTAGAACGATATAATTTCATCTAATTGAACATGTGAGAAGTTTTATCAAATCTCTATGACCAAGTATACATATTAAATATAAGATAGATATCATATATTAAGATTATAGAGAGTGTTTCACATATTAGGGCATAGAACATTTATGGACTATGCTTTCAGGGGCTCCAAAATATCATATGATGATGTGATCATAGGCTATATATTTACTAGAATTTATCCATTAATAAAATATCACCACACAAACTATATTATTCCCCACATTATCAAGGGAATATTATTCTATCTAAATTGAAAATGTGGTAATTTATCAGCTACCTTATAAAAGTGAAAGATTTTATTTATGTCCTACTTAGTTACAAAAAACTATATGTGGAATATATTTGGTGTAAATATTGACCATCACTCATAATCAACCAAATATGTTGGTGAAACAATCTATACTAACATTGAATAAAGGTGTGTGGTTATCCTAATATTTTCCTATTCCTCATGATATATGGGTATCTTTGAAATATTTTTTCATGGGAAGGAACATAATTAAAAATAAATAGTTCACTAATGGGATGATATCTGTAATGAGAAAAATTAATAGGTCATCTATGAAGTTCTTCTTATCCATCATTGTGCAGAGGTACTCATTTCTAGAATTATGTTTGATTACTTGTAGGGCCTCCAAAACGTATTTCTATGGGGGCCTCATGTGTTTACAATCTAGTTTTCATTTATGATCACCTTTATGCCGTTAAGTATCTGATGAATATTAAAAGGGAAAAACTTATTACTATTTAATTTTATTTTTATAGGGAGGAACTCTGCAACTGGTTTCATACTAAGTTATTTCACAACTAATTGTCACATTTTAATGGGGGTGAGAAATAGTGGGGAGTACACAATATAAAAATTCACGAGATGATGTAATAGTATCCTATTGTTTATGAGTTGAAAAATTATTATGATTTTATTATCATATATTAATGATATTTCAAAATTTATTTCATTTTTTAGTTAATGGATATGGTGAAACTCATGGATTTTAGGATATCATTGATTAGTCATTATACATCTTCATAGTTGATTGATTAAAGCTCAAACATTGATCATGATAATATTTTTGAAATATAGGAAATAACCCTATTGAATGTGAAACCTCTGAGGGAATCACCTATCCATTATCATAATAACTAATTGACATTCATGGATAAAAACATGTATATTACAACACGCATCGCAATACAGATAATATATGGTAATATAACCCAATCATTGGGTTTCAATCACTATTTAAATGTTTTGGTTGACTGACTTGGATTCTATTGTAATACGAGACTTCTCCTTTCGGGTTTTCACCATGATATACTATTGGGATTCAAGAAAGTGTGTAGGGATAATGGGATACCCTTTTTTGTGTTCATAATATGTTTTGAACTCATCTGGTGGTTGAATAAATATAATATTAATTATGTGTGGTATCCAAATTATATTCATGAGACCAAATAATTTTGTAATTAATATGAACCTACCCAAAACAATAATTTAACTAAATACGGTTAATATAATATGTAATAATAATATTTTCCATATCCAGTTAACTATTCGTTTCTAGGATATGTGCATGGTGATCATGAATGAGAGTGGGAATATGGTCTATGTCTTATATAGACACCAAAAATAAATACAATATTTTCTAATGATGGAAGTAAACATAAATATTATTTACATTCCATCTGTTAGATATTACAATATAGGGCCTCTATTTCGACGACTACGATATATTAGTAGAATTAAAATATTTGGTCCCAGATATTTTTCATCCTAGAATTTACTTTTAGTAATAAATAATTGGATAATTAAATATGAAATATGATCTAATCATGCTATTTAAAGGTAATTGGTATTTTCCCACACAAGTCATTTACTTTCCATTGGAATATCATCAATATATTCATATATTGCAAGAATAATAAAATTAGTCCCATTAGCTACATCTAAGGTGTGTTAGAGGATTTCATCAATTAGAAATGTGATATGGGTATTTTCCTTGGTTTTTACAGTAATATGTTGACAGGTTTCATTTTATAGTTCTAACAAATTATTGAAATATTCCCCATTTTGATAGGGAATTCGGGCCTATTTCCCAACTTCTATGGTCTCTCTTAACCAAATATACTTACAGATGGGTTATTATATCTATGTAACTATGGTCTAAATATTCTAGTAAGATACTTCACAAGGGTCATTAGGAGGTGGGGAAGAAAAATGATAATGGTGGAGATGGATAATAGGTTCCCTCGAAGGAGGCTCTTGGGAGAGAGCGAGGAGCTTTTCACCCCTTCCTACACCCCTAACATTAGAGGGGATAGTGTTGTAACATTCTAGGCATAAGTTCTATTAAAGGTTTAATCTTGTGATACACATGATTGTAATCATTTTGTTTCACTAATTACGTGGTGATCCAGGATGTTTGAATTAACTAAGTCTCTCTAGGAATTTTTTTAGAGTCAAAATATTTCCATTATTATTGTAACCATTTCCTAACATGTTTGTCACCAAAATATAAAGATATTGTGTGCGAGATAATTTATGACTAGGTAGAGGGACTACAATCTCTCTAATGGATGGGGAATAATTGGGGTCAGTCTATTTCTATGTAGTAATTGGTTGGAACAAAAATTTCTTGCATTTTTATCTATAATAGAGGCATAGAAATTTTTTTATGATTCCATGGATTGGGTCAAATGAGGCACCTATAAAGGTTACTAGGAGAAAGAAAAGAACAATAAAAATATCCATAAGTATAGTTTGATAAGTAAATATAGACATATGACAAAACATGTCATAAAGGATTCACATCAGGTTCCCTATTATCATTTAGATTCACTCATCAATACACCCTTGTTTTAAGCCTATGTACACTAGATTCAGAATTTGTTGTAGTTTATAGGTCCTTTAATTCTATGTCCAAAAAAGTCTTAGATACCCCGAGGGGGGGTGAATTGGGTAAGGATATACTATTTCAAAATTCTTCTTTCCCTACTGGATCTTGACGTCTATATTATAAGGGTAACTTTGTTTTCTCTTATGAGTTTTTGTTGATCACTTATTTTTATCATTATCTAATGGTTATGTTTTAGATTCAATGATGGGAAGCAACTGGAAGACACAAATATTTTTACTTGTTTCACCCTTACTGTGCTACGTCGAAGGAGCATAAAACGGTGATGTGTCATTGTTGCAAATCTACTAATGCTCACTTCCTATAATGTTCATGATAGATCGCTTTTATGCCCATGATCACTGCTTTTACAATGTTTTGGGTTAGCTTACTTCTTTCCCAAGGGTCACTCCATGTTTGTCTCTCTCTAGTTCACTGTTGGTAGAAAGAATAATTTTCTCCCTCTTCCTTTTCTCACTACACTTGGAAGGGATCCACTCACTGTTTATAGACCGGTAGGTCTTTTAACATTCATGAATACTTGCATCCTAAATTATTAATAGATGATCTATTGATGTCCAAATTTTATCCTTTGATGAATACCCCTTTTCCCCTAAACACTAGGTAATTACCTTGGAAATACCTTCCCAAATGACCCTACATCGTGAGGCTCCCAATTTCGCGATTCTCAAATAAGCCTTTGTGAATTCCCTGCCTTTTCGTGAAGAACACTCCTTCGCAGAGCCCCTGCCACATGGAGCACACTTATTTAATGGAGCTCAGACCATCGCAAAGCTCAAGACTTCGCAAATCTTAGGTCGTCACGAAGCTCAAGTCTTCAAAGAGAGACTTCCTTCATGAAGCTTACTCATCCAATGCAAAGCACGCAACTTTATCAGAGCTAAAATAGCCTCCATGAAGCCCCTTCCTTTCGCAAAGCACACAGCCTTCATGAACTACCTTTGCGAGATGAGAGAAAAATATTTTCTTCTAAAACTATCTCCTATTCTCTCGAGCAGGTCAAGGTCTATTTATAGTCGATTCCTATGACCCTCTAACCTTCCGCGCGACGTCAACAACACATCAGCTCAAATCACGATTCTCCGAAGTTCCGACCGAAATTATCGCAAAATCGGAAAGAACCATGAAAATTTTCTGATCATAGAGCTCATCTTAATCATGGAGAATCCCATAATTTCCTTCACACCTTCACCGCGATTCTCTACTAGCAATTCCCTTCACCACCACAATTCTCTTCAACACATATGTTCGCGAAGCTCATAGTAATCACAAAGAATCACGGTCAACATTCTTCTGGTCTTATCGAAATCTATAACATGAACCTTACCTTAAAGAAACTCATTACTTTGCCATATTTATATTAGATAGTGAAAGAAAAAACTATTTTTGTGATGCTCACCAAACTCCAAATTTTGGACCAAAAAATTTAGCAAAAACTGGGAAAATGATCCACCAAGTATTTTCACTTTTTGTACCACCTCCAGATCGTCCATTCCATTGTTGTGGTTCTTTTTCAACATATATTTCAAAAAATCTCTCTAGAACTCAACAATTCCCATGGAATCCTGCTTTGTCAACAAACACAATCATCCAAAAAATGATGCATTATTGCCTTGAGGGATTTTTTCCCAAAAATACCCCCCTTTCTGTTTGTTGAAAACTCTTCTCAGAATGATTTCATGCACTTTAATGTCTCACTATGTCTCCTTCCATCATCTACCTCCATTCACCTCATGAGATTCAGATAGCGGCCAAGGATTCACTCACCACATACTCTAAGCCCACATGAGAAATGCTCGTTGTGAGAAATAAGAGTAATTGAAAAGATCATCAATGAATCACTTCATTTTTTCCCCCAATTATTGACACCAAACTAATAACAATTTTTAAAATAATACCAAATATTGATACAACACTGATACCAATTGGTGATAGCTGGAAACCATCTCACATCATTCCAACATCACTATTTTTATTTTATCATGATCCTCAGCTGTCATGATATCTAATCGTTGATCGATCACTTCTAGCATAATTCAATTTAAAACTCTCCCACTATCTCATTACTCTACCCCTATCTCGATGCTCCACCTATCAGCTTCTCCCCGTTTCTTTTACTAAGACATTTTCTCCCTTCCTTAGCAACAGTTTCTCCCCCTTGAAGAGTCACTATTTCACCCCCCTTTTTCAATGAACCCAATGGTCACCCCTTTGCGTTCTGCGATATTGGAAGCAACACAGGTTAGTGAATTATATAAAAACACAAAATACCTCGAGATGGGGGGGGTTCCACAACCACACATTTTCAAGAGTGGGGAGTCTACTGAACTCCAAGATCCAGTCAATTCCTTTCAAAAGATTCGTTGGATAAGGCCTTTGTCAAAATGTCTGCAACCTACAGCTCAGCAGGCACATACTCCAACTTCACAATTCCATGCATGACCTTCTCCTTGATAAAATGATACTTTATCTCAATGTTCTTTGTACTTGAGTGATGGATGATATTTTTTCTGAGATTTATATCACTTGATTTATCAAACTGGATTTCGATCGGAGACTTAACTTCAACTACTTTGTCATCAAGATTGTGCCCCATCGACAATAATTGTGTGCATTCATGAGTGACTAAAATATACACCTCTTCTGTGGTGATCAATAAAATTAAATCTTTCTTCTTTCTAAGCCAAGAAATAAACAAACCACCAAGATAGAAATCACCTCCTGATGTTGATTTCCTATCATCCAATAAACCGGCCCAATCTGCATCAGTATATCCCAGTAATTTCGACTGAGATATGTCACTGTATATCAAGCCTATATCCATTGTTCCCTTGATATACTGAATTATTAATTTCACTGCAAGAATGTGGCTTTCCTTGGGATTATTCTGATATATCACTGCTTAGTATATAATGAATAAAATGTTAGGCATTGTCGCAGTCAAGTATAACAAACATCCAATGATTTGACTATATTATGTTATATTAACTGCCTTTCCATTATCATCATTAGATAATTTCATCTGGGAAGCATCCAGAGTCTTCATCTCCTTGGAATTTTCCATTCGAAATCATCTCAAAGCCATATAGGAATATTTGTATTGAGAAATTAATGTTCCATTCTTTCCTTGTGTCAATTGTAGACCAAGGAAAACGTTAGCTCTCCAATCATTGAAATTTTGAACTCACATTTCATGAATTTGGGGAACTATCTACACTGAGATTCATCTGATCTGCCAAATATTATATTGTTGACATAAACTAGGACCATCATACTTTTATTACTTTTGTTGTTGAAATAGAGATTGTAATCAACTCCACCTTGATAGAAACCATGCTTCTTCAAATACTAATCAAGCCTTGAGTACTATGCTCTCGGTGCTTGTTTCAGTCCTTATAATGCCTTCTTTAGCGGAAAAACCTTGTACTCATTATCATGAATGAGAAAAACATTTGGGTGCTCAATATACTCTTCTTCCACTAGATTCCCATTAATGAATGTAGATTTTATGCTCATCTAGAAATCTTTGAACATCTGTTTCACTACAATGGCTAGGAATAATCTGATTGTCTCCAATCTTACTACTGGTAGAAATATCTCATCGATATCTATTCCCTCTATCTGGGAGTATCTATTGCACACCATCCATGCCTTTTTCCGAATCATTGTTCCATCATCATCCATCTTGTTTTGATCAAACCATTTAGTCCCGATGATATTCTTATCTGTTGGCCATGAAATAATATTCCATGTTTAATTACCAGTTTTAACATTCATGTATAGTTTTAGCTAGACTCTTCATCTTTCATGTTGATATATAATTGAATTCCAAAGATTCATTATTAGTATATTCTTCTGAATTATCATTTTCCACTTCTTATCCCCCTGAGTCTCTTACCACATCATCACTTTCAATAGACAACTAGTCATTTTGTCATTGTTCAATGGAATCATTTCATTCAACTACATTGATAATCTTATTGTTGAAACATTGTTTATAATCTCCCACAGCATCATGGTATATTCAAAATAGTTATCTGATACCACATTGTTAGAACAAATATATAATCATGAGATGCATTATTATTGCGGATTCTCCCACAATATGTCTTCTCTCGATAGGCAACACCTGATCTCGGTCATCCAATTATTTATTTGATTGATCATGCATCTGATTATGATATTGAATTCTCCCCTTATGCTATACAACACATAGTGTGGTTAGGCCCACTGTTTAGACTCATAAACATTCTTCTCCACTTGTATCATTTATACCAATTTGGAACAAAGAATTGATCCATTAACAAAATCTCTAAGAACATAGTGTAGGGAAAATGAGATAAAGTTAATAACACAATCACTTCTTATTACACTATGTTGCTCCCTTTATTCATCAACTCTGGTACCTGATTAGATTCAATTTGAAGTCTAAATCATATAAATTTTCCATTGTGCGTATTTATATGACCCTTACCCTTGGATCGTATCTCCCTAAAACCTGAAACAAATGAATCATCAGATAATAGAATTTATATACAAAGGGAGAAGGGTTATTTCTGGAATTTTCAAGATGAGGATTGTTGTTGATCCTAATGGGCCAAATCATTGATTCTTTCTTGCAGAGAATCACACTCCTTCCTTTATTGTTCGAGCTGCAAATCCAACTTCAACTGCTCTTGCCATGTGACTAAGCATTAATTACCCACATGTTGAAACTTTCTCTGATATGTAGATTTTGCAAGCCTGGCCTTTCTCAGCATTTGGGGTTTAAACCCACTAGTTCAAATGTCCTTCTCTGAGGTTCCACCAAAATTCCATTTTTCTTGATTCCTTCAATCAGTAGGAAAATTTCCATAGGTCATCCGCCCTTTCTTATTCCACCATTGGAATTCTCTTTCTCTTTCCTTCACTTCACAGAATGTGGCATGACAGGTGAATTTTCCAGGACATTTTTATTCACATTTCTTTTATCAATTGTTTAATTCACTCCACCTTTTTTAATTTGGGTTAAGTCTTCCACTGACTTCACATTCCACTTACTCAAAACTGGTGTTGGCCATCCCTTAATTATCCAGGATTGTTCACATTCACTCCATGAGGTCTATTGTGAGTTTTAAAGAGAAGGTGATTGATAAAACTTTTTTTTATTTCCTTGTTATTCTCCTGAGGTAGTAAACTTATTTTCAATTTACCACTTCGTCTATTAGTGTACGATTTCTCATTATACACCAATACATTCATGAATATCCTCTTGAGTTTCTTTTTCTTTCCATATTTCTTCTTGCTATAATTTCATGACAAATTCACATAATAAAAACATATAAAACATTTTCCATCAAATTCATGCCTCACTTCATCATTTCCCTATCGAGATGTTGATGCAGTTTGAGTTATTACTCTGACATTCATCTCTTGAACTTCCTGACACATACTCATGATGTGTCCCATTCATCCATAGTAATAGCATGTAATAAATGACTTCCTATGAGAGTCTCTTCTTTCTGATTTCTCATAACACTTATTATTATTCTTAGATTAAGAAAATTATCTATTTTAATAGCCTGAAATGTATTCATGGGCCTCTGAATAGAATCTTGATGTGTGGCCATGAATCCTGCCAAAATAGAACATGTTGTCCCTACTTCTTGTAACTGCCCTCTTAGGCCTGTCTCCAGAACCTACAGGATTTCCTCCACTAATGGAACTATCCACGGCTCTCTATCTTTCATGCACAAGAAGGAATTCATCAAATCCAATACTAGTATTTTCCTAACTCTACAATCTTTGTGCTTAGAAATTTTTTCCTGTCTAGTTTCAGAATTAGCAAATTTTCTTTTCATTTCATCATAACCTGCCGAAGGATAATCAAATAGTAAGTGCAATGCATCCTTCATTTTAGGCTTTCCTCTAGCATTGAATTTTTCTACTTCTTTCTTCATGGATTCTAGTTTTTCTTCCAACATTTGAATCTTCATATCCCTAGATTCAAGTAGGGCATTGAGTTCACTTCTGAAATTAATTCCACAACACATCTCATCTTCTAGTTATCATGTGAGATTTTCATACCATATAACTTTTCTCCTTTACTTTGAATTTTTCCTAAGAAACAGATTCAAAGACAGATACATTCTCTTGTTGCTGCCTTTGATTCTTCTGAACTTTTTCAGACAATTGTATAGCTAGGTCATCATTTATGGCTTTCAGATTCTGAACATCATCTAACATTTGATTCAACTCATAATCATCACCCTTTTTTCCTTTCATTCTAGACATATTTTGTATTTCTTCACCTTGAGAATCATTATTCTCCCTTAGGTCAGTAGCCACATCAATAAACCTTTGATTGAAGCCTCTTAGGTGGTTGGCCTCAATTTCAAATACTTGGATCTAGATATCATTAGATTTAACTTCTTCATCCAATTTCTGAACAAGTTTCTTTTTCATGTTGACAAAATCTACTAGTGGCCTCCTTTTTAAATCTTCTTCATCATTAGTTGTTTCAGTGTCACTTTGATGTTAAATTACTTCAGACATTCCTAAATCATGATTGAGTGAATCAATATTTTCCCTATCAGATTCATCCAGGCCATTTTCAGAAAGCTGTTCGATTCTTTTAGTTAAATCACACATATTCCATAAACAATTCCAAACTGATTGATATCACCTGCCTTCTGATTCCTCTTTGATGTTTCCCTTTTCCATGAGAGAAAAAGATAAGAGAAGACGAATTTAACCACAAAAATCGACTACACCAAGTCAGAGAAAACAAATCGGATAAAAGAAACCTGCCTTTGTTACAAATTGTTAGGACCAAAATGGGCATAGATTCCCTTAGACGGGGTGTATTAGTGTATAGATAATCTATTTCAAAATACTTCTTTCCCTAGTGGATATTGACCTCTATATTATAAGGGTCACATTTTTTTCTCTTATGTGTTTATGTTGATCACTTCATTTTATCTTTATCTGATGGTTATGCTTTAGATACAATGCAGGGAAGCAACCAAAAAGACACAGAGATTTTTAGGTTGTTCACCCTCACTAGGCTACGTCTAAAGAGCATACAACGATGATGTGCTGCTATTCCAAATGCACTAAAGCTCACTGCCAATAATGTTCAGGCTATATCACTTCTATTCCCAGGCTCACTGCCTTTATAATGTTTTGGGTTAGCTCACTGCATTCCCAAGGTTCACTCCCTATTTCTCTCTCTGAATCACTATTGGGAGAATGAATAACCTCCTTCCTCTTCCTTTTGTCACTGCACTTGGAATAGATCCACTCACAGTTAATAGACTTATAGGTCTCTTCAATTTCATTAATACGTTCGTCCTAAACTATTGATAGATTCCCTTTTGAAGTCCAAATTTCATTCATTGATAAATACCCTTTTTCCCCTGAATACTGGGACATTCTGATGGAAATACCTTGGTGAAGAACCCTACTTCGTGAGGCTCCAAATTTCACGAAGCTCAAATAAGATTTTGCAAAGTCCCTACCTTTTTGAGAAGTGCATACCATTTTAGAGCTCCTTCATCCAGGAGCACACTTCTTTCGTGGAGCTCAGACCATCTGAAATCTCAAGAAATCACAAAGCTTAGGCCGTCATGGAGCTCAAGTTGTCACTGAACGAATTCCTTCCCAAAGCTTACTCATCCAACACGGTGCACACAACTTTCACAGGGCTATAATAGCCACTGCAAAGCTCGTTCCTTTAGCGAAGCACACTGCCTTTGCGAACCACCTTCATGAGCCAAGAGAAAAATATTTTCTTCGAAAACTCTCTCCTCTTCTCCCAAGGGGGCCGAGGTCTATTTATTGGCGATTCAACCGACCCTCGAACCATCAGCATGAATTCAAATCCACGTCAGCTCAAATCACAAATCTTTGAAGTTCTTGCCGAAACTTTCTCAAAATCGTGAATCACCACAGTAATTTTCTGATCATAGAGCTCATCGTAATCGCAAAGCATCCCGTCAATTCCGGCACACCTTCTCCATGAAGCCCCACACAAAATGCACTTTGTCGCTATAGTGATCTTAAATTTTCCTTTGATCACTGCACTTGTATCTACTCTTTTTTACCACCTCTAGATCATCCATTCCTTTGTCATGGTTCTTTGTCAACATGGATTTTCAACAACCTTTATAGAACTTGACAATTCCCATGGAAACCTGTTTTCTCTACCAACACAATCAAATCTCCCTTCTAGAATATCAAATATTTTAAATTTTATACTTATTAAATTATAAAGGTGACAACATTAAAATGACTTTAAAAAAATTAATATATGTATCATAATCTCTTCTTTAATGCCTTATATGGTCTATTAAAAGACCCTTGGATGATTCTGGTCGAGATATACTCGAACAATTTGTTTTTTTCAAGTGTTTGGATCTTTTAATGGGTCTTATTATTTTAATAAAAACTATATTATTGAACTTTCATCAATTGAATAAAATCTACATCAATAATTTAAATGATATTAAGGTAATTATTTAGTTCATAAAAATAAATATTAAATTACCATGCTAAAGGAAAACATTACAAATTTCAAATTAGAATTTATAATCCAAATTATCTTTATTATAAAATTATATTATAAATGATATAGTTATTAAAATTCGTGTGAGACATAGTTAACATTTTATTAAATAAAATAAATTAAATTTCCTAATCTCATTCAACTGTATTCAAATGGATACCATATAAATAAGAAGATTATTTATGTCTAAAAACACTCATCCAAAGATATTAAGACATGTGTTAGGATAATTTTATAATTGTATTATTTCCATTAATTACTGGTTTTCCCTTTTACCGTAATAATAAACATGACTGATGTTACTATTATTAATGAAAAAAAATAAATTAAATATATTTAAACAATTTGGACCCACTGATTCCAAATATGGTTTTAATTTTTCATAATTCAAAACACTATAGTTGTATTTATTTAAATAAAATGAAACCCACTTATCGAAATAGAAATGAGTTTTAAAAGAAAAAACAATGCAAAAGTTTGAAATGTTTTTACATATGAATTAAATGTAAAATTAATCATAATGCCATATATTATATTGAACGATAGAAATATATTCTATATATACTTTAAAACCATTCAATATTATAATTTTAACATACAAATTATTTCGATGAAAAGAGTGTTTCACTCATATAGTTTACAATGTTTTTACTATTCCTAAAAACCTGAATGATATCAGAAAAATATCAGATATTCATTCAAAGAAAACTTTTATATACAGATTCAAAATAATATTTTTCTTCTTTCATAAAATAAATATTAATTTTAAAAAATATTAATATAAAATGAGTTATCCATTCAAAGGATTTATATTTACACATTTAAAAATATATGATTTTATACATCAAATAGGGTTTATTTATACCCAATGACTAAAATATCCATTGAAGAATATTAAAAATAATTTTTTATATAACATATATATCTCATTAATTTCATTTCCAATATTAATTCTCCCAAAAATAAAAATATCTAATTGATTTATATTTTTGATAAACAACATATAGCCAATGAATTCATAATGATTTTTCATAAGTTAGTTATACATATTTCTGCTAACTTAAAACTAGGCTATAATAGTAATCTTTAACTAAGGGTGTCTTGCTGTTTATTAAAACTATCGATTTCACACAATGCAAGCTACTGAAGAACTAACATTATTTAATGAAAATATTTCCTAAAAACATCAAGGTATTACATTATATACCTCTTAAGCAGAATTTATCCCTCGAAATTTATCACTTGAAAACAAAAATAAAAGGATTCATCTCCCTCATCATATCCTCATGTTTCCATATTAGTTACTCAAAGTGGTGGTTCCACCATATAATGTTAACCAAGAGAGTGGTCTTGTTTTGTAGATTTTTTTTCTATGATCTGAAATCTCTATCTTTTTTTTTCATAAGAATGATCTTGATCCATTAGTGTGACTTCTGAGTTTAGAACTTGTGAAGGATCATGTATATGCTTTCTAAGGAAAGATACTTGGAACACATCATGAACATGAGAGATATTTGATGGAAGTACCAATTGGTAATCTACATTCCCAAAAAGATATAGAATTTAAAAAGAAAAAATATTCCTCGGGCTCAGCCTGACCTTCTTTCTAAATCTCATTAGTCTCTTCCTGGGATATATTCATAGAAACACCTTATCACCCACATCAAAATTTAGGACATGTCTTCAGTTGTTAACATAACATATTTGTTGACTCTAAGATTCTCATATGTGTTGATGATTAGATATGACCTCTTGTTAAAATCATCAACATGATCAGGTCCTAATAGACTTCTTCCACCTACTTCATCCTAGCAAGTTTGAGTTCTGAACTTCTTTCCATAGAGGGTTTTATAAGGAGACATATGAACAGTGGAGGGAAATCTATTATTGTATTAAAATTCCACCAAAGGTAGGTGTTGATCCTAAAAAATTTTGAAATACAAAGAAAAAATCCTGACATGTCCCTTAGAGATTTAATTGTCCTCTCAGATTGACCAACTATCTGATGATGATACAAAGTGATGAAACTTAACATTGTATCCAAAGTATACTAATGACTTCTCCTAAACAATGAGGTAAACCTTTTATCCTGATTAGATATAATGGATACTGGTACTCCATGTAATATTACCACAACCTTTACATATATTCTACAAATTTGAACAAGAGAGAAATCTTCTCTAATAGGAATTAAGTGTGACATATTCTTAAGGTTGTTAACTGTAACTCAGATAAAATTATTACCTTTGTATATTCTGGTATGTTAATTGACAAAGTATATGGTGATGGTTTACCATTTCAATTATATAATGGGTAGTGGTTTTAACATCCCCTTAGACATTTTTTTCTCAAACTAAAAATGCTAACAAACCATGTATTTAGAGAAATTTTTAGAAAAATCATTTTTTCCATCCCACTAGAAATAGACTTTCAGGTTCATGTAAAACTTTGTGCTTCAAAGGTGAATAGATAATGAATAACTATAATCATCACACAAAACTCCTTTATTAATTTTGGTATGTGAGGAATAAAAATATGATTCCTAAACCTTATTATTTCATAAAAATCAAGGTTGAATTTAGGATCAATTCTCACCTTCGTTTGTAGCTAAACATATTTCTTGTGCACCTCCTTAATATTTACTTGTATAAATGGTTGAATAGTAATTTGGTAGAGATATGATTTCTCTACATACATTAAATTTCCAAAATCCCTCCTTTTCAAATACATAAATATTGGTTCTTTTTTGATCCTCATCATGGATAGGCTGGCCCAGTCTTTTCCACTAAAAGCATCTGCCACCTTGTTCAATTACCCAGGGTGGTAATGTATGGAGAATTCATAATAATTAATATACTCCAATGACTTTATTTGGAACATATTAAGCTCCTTTTTTGGAAATATACTATAAAAATAAATGATCAAAATAATTATCAAGCATTTTATGATAAAGATAATACCATTATATTTTTAATACCAAGATAAAAAATCTATCTCCAAAAATATAGTTGGGTAATTTTTTCATGGATTTTCTACTTCCATAATGCATATGTGTTCTCCATATAATTTTTCATGAGAACACATCCTATATCCTTCTTAGATGCATCACTATAAATAAACAACCATTTTTCCACTACAAGGTATAGTGAGCATAAGTACACTAGATAACATTATGTTTAGCTCTTCAAAATTCTATTTTCATTCCTTCATCCATACAAACATAAAAACTTTCTGAGTCGACTTGGTGATTGGATTATATAATCATGAATAATATTTTACAAAACATCAATAATAATGATCAATTCCAAGAAAACATCGGATATCAGTTACCATTTTTGGTCTCGACCAACATTCATCAACTTCTATTTTTGATGGATCTATAGATATTCCTTCCCTTGAGATTTTGTTACTCAAAAAAATAAAACATTATGAATCCAAAATTCATACATGGTAAATTTTTCAAAATGTACCTCCTTTCCCAGGGTCTTTTGTAAAATTCTCACATGGTCTACATGTTATTACATTATTCTTGAATAGACTAGCATATTGTCTATAAAGTCTAGCACAAACAAATCAAGATAGTCTCTAAAGACTATACTCATTTGATCCACGAAGTTGGAAGGGGAATTTTTATGTCTAAAAGGCGTCACTATAAATTCATCATGTCCATACCTAGTAAGGAATATATTGTTTAGTATATATTCCTTTTTTATCCTTAATGGATGATATCCTGAATAAATAGCAAACATGGAAATTCATTGATCTTCACATAGTTGGTCGAATAAGTCATCAATGCAATGAAGATGATATTGGTTCTTGTTATTGATCTTTTCAAGTTAAATATAATCAAGGTAGATTCTCATTAATCCATATTTCTTCTAAATAGTTAGACTAGGTTCTCCTTGAGGTGATGTAGTAGGGAATATGAATCCCTTATCATTATTCTATTGGAGTTACTTCGTAAATTCTTGCAACTCAATTGGGACCATTCTATATGGTTTCCTTAAAGTAGGAATATCACATGGTATGAGTTCTATTGAAAACTAAACATAAATATTTGGTTGAAGACCTAGAAAATCATTTGGAAATACATCATCAAATTCCTGTAAAATGGTTTTATTATTAATTAGAAGTTTCTCCCCAATAATTTGAGAAAAAAATGTCATTTAAAGGAATCAAGACCTATATGATGGAACAAATATTAATTAGATGGTTAAATTTATCTTTACATCGATAAATGATCATAGATTGATCTAGAATATAAAATGTGACAACCCCTCCACGGAAATTGAAGTGATCTCCAAATAGAAAAATCCAATCCACGCTATGAATCACATCAGATTCCACTATAAGAAGGATCAGAAGATTTTTAGGATTCAATTTCACACAAACATCAATGAGAGAAGAATTATAAACTTTTAACGTGAACGTTGTTCCATTAGAGGTTTTCATAGAAAACTCAAAATATAGTTTCTAAGATAATATGGTTAAACCATTAGGAAATTATTTGTAAATAAAATAGCGTGTGGATCTAGAATAAAATAAAACATTTTATAATTTAGATTGGATAATAAGGGTACCTTTCATGAATTCATTTTTATACTCCACATAACTGATTGTGATTTAAAGTGACATTACTTTTTATTTGGCCTTAATAGTTTATTAATGCCATTCATCATCAATAACCCTTAGATTATGAAATTTATTGACATAATGATCCATTTACTTATAATTGTACCATTTATGAGTAGGTGGTGCGTCTTATTTTTCCCTTTCTCTATTTGCATCATTAGACATTGCTTTTCCATCATATTAGCATTCAAATTCCCAATGACCTTATTTTCCAGACATAAAAAATTTACATGTTCATTTAATATAATTTCTACCATTTTCATTCCACACATTGATTATAAGGGAAGTCAAATCTTCTTTTCAGGGTGGTATTTATATTTTACTTCAAAATATATTTTTCTTTAAATATCAAATCCATAGGACTGTTTTTCTACTAAAATATCAATATTAACCATGATGGAACATCCAATGATTTCCTCATAACTATATAATTTAATTATGGATAATTCCCTTCAGAGATGTGGTTATAAGACACTGGAGAATCAATCAATTTTACTCTCTTGTTTGATAATATTTCTAGAAACATACCTTGAATGCATTGTAAAAATTTCTTCGTAGGAACAAACAGATTAATAATAATAAATTTTTAGTTCAAGTATCTCCTTATCCTTATTTTTTTGAATAATAAAAGGAGTGTACTTATTGAAAAATAAGTTCTTGAACTGGTCCAATTCCATGGACTCAATTTCATCTCTTTGTCTCATATTCATGATAATATTCCACCATTGATCATCCTCACCTTCCAAAATATATACAATTATAATTAATTTATCATGTATAGAACATTGTAGAACTGAAAATTTCATTTCAATGGTACTGATCCAATGTTCATCCACTAATGTATCAGAACACCTACTCAAAGATGGTGGGCACTGCCTCATGAAGGACTCAACAAAATTTTTCTACCTCCTTTTCTCAATTGGAAGCCATGAATGATTCATATCAGGAAAAATCTATGTGAGAATGAATAAAAGATAATTCATTCCATATCCCAAATTAATTGGTTGCTCAGGATGACAATCATTTGTTTTCCCTTCGCATTCAAAATTAACGTGCTTCCTTAGGTTTCTTTCCAATGACTATACCGAAGAAGAATATTGTGAGAAACACTGATCATAATTTGAAAACCACATAATAAACAATAAAACATCTATTTAGGATACTTTAGGTTTTATCCTAGGTTATTCATTGTTTTTTCTAAAACACTTGGATTTAAGCCAATACTTAGACATATCCTTAGGGTTCTTACTAAGGATTTCTCATCCTAGTTTCCAAATGTTAACTATAAATTTCCTTTGATACCAACAATAATGACCCATACATTACATACATTGATATTACTTTAATTTTTTGTATATTAATTAAAACATATAATAATTCCATAACATGACTGTATATGTGTAGTTTCTTCAGAATCTAGTAACCAAAACAACTAGTGACTAAACCATCTACATTTTATCCCACTCAATTCTTCATAATTAGATTCCTTTTTTATATATCTTACTTAATAACCTTATTCATGAATTTTGGAAAAGAAATTTATGAAAATGCATGCTAAAATTCCCAGAAAGGGAAACCCAGAGAAATATAAATCATATCATAATATCAATACAATAGAATACAAAATTTGAAAAATATTATCCCGCATATGAAAGATTGTGATATCATTTCATGGGATAAATGTTTATAACAATTAATGGTCATAATACCAAAAGTAATAAAAAAATACATGAAGCTCTATGGAATTCACATAATCATAGGAAATCATTTTATATTAGTCATGGCTCATTTTTAAGACCAATAGAGCAGAAAAAGTTCATTACTGAACTCGGTTTACTTACCATTCTAGCCCTGTATTACTGTACATGATTTACATTATATTCTAGTCCATTCTGCCTCATGAGATATAAATCATTACCCAATTCATTTTATGGAGACAAATATCCCACCCATCTCATAATGAAATCATCTTTTGCGTTCCACAGAAACAGAAATCATTTATCATATAAAAACCTAGGGAATAAAAAGGTTTCATAAACATCATTCCATCAAAACATATTCCATATAAAAAATGGATTCAATAAATATATTTCAATCATAAACACAATAAGAAAATATTATTAATAGTAATTTAAACTTAACCCTATTTAAATAATTTCCTCTTAGATGGAATGTATTTTTTATATTACACATTAAATTGATTCTTGAGGAAAATATTATTTCTTCTTCAAATATGTTTTCTATTCCCAAAAAACCACACTATCATAATAGAAACAAATTTCATTTAAAATAAAATTTAAAACTTTTTAGGTAAGATTCATATAAATAAGTCATAATTAAAATATAAAAAACCCTTCATACTTTATAATTTTAAAAAATACCATCTCTTACTTTTGACAGAAATGTCAAAAAAGTACATCGTACTGAAAATGAAAAAAGATTACATTTATAAAATTTAATAACAAATCACTAATGGGTAAAATTAATATTAAAAATAAGTGGAATAAAACAAATAATATAACATATTTACAAAACATGTACATGGATGAAAACTATACCACAGTAAATACTTACGTATAAACAATCTCCTATAATAATGAGATTAAGAAATTATCCCTTACCTTAGGTATGATATACTTTTATTTATCTGATACTCTTATATAATTATTAAGATTATTTAATTTACATTTTCCATATCATATTAATTTTTATGATATCATATATGATTATATTATAAATTTTTTAGTAATATTTCAATGTAACCTGTTATTAAGATATTAAGCGCTTTATGTTCGTATGCATGTTTTCTCAGATATGTTCAGGTTCAACATCATAGGTTATTATTATATCATTTAAATAATTATATTAGTGTAATATATATCATATTTTTTCATTAAATTTGTATATATATAATCATTGTTTAATATAGATCATTTATAATGAATCACATCGTATCATGGAGACAGTAGGTCGTACATACGCACAAGCGACGATATCATTTCCATAATGGTAGAATAGTATTGAATTGAATGGTGTATAACATTCCATAATAAGTATAATTTCATAAAAATCCTATATAGTTTTTATTTTAATCGTTATACCCATCCATGTAAGGTGGTGGTGAAAATCGACGATAATAGGGCATGGAGATGGTATGTCGTAAGTATGCACATGTGTTGATTTTGTTTGCTATAGGATGTATAGAAGGTTAAGTATGGAAATTTAATAATTATAATAATGTATCATTTTAAGAGTGATATTATATTATTACATTATAATCAAACAACTAATTAATAGGATGTAGAAAAAGAAATAATTTTTAATGAATCGGTTGAAGGGGTTACCTCTTCCTTGATGTGCTTCATCAAAATCTCTTCATAGAGCACTACAGTTGGTCCTTAAAGATGACCTGAACATCTAGAATGTAAATAGAGAAGTTTATAAGGAAAAATGGTAAGTTATTTCTTAGCTTGAAGACTCAATGAAATGTCAATATCTAATGGAGGAGGTTCCCTTTTATAGTTGAGGTGAGTGGCACTCTTAGAAACACCATAAATAATAATTTATAATAAAAATAAAAACTACCAAAAAACCTCCAAATTTTCCCAATTTTGAGGAAGCAATAATAAAGGAATGTTATATCATCAACCAATAATTTTTTGAAAATTATTTATATCAATTTAAACATTATATGATTAATTAATACATTGTTATTCTATATATTTTTTAACTACGGTAACAAATAATTCAATATTAAAGGGTAGAATATTTACTTATTTGATGTAAAATAGACCGTATATAAATAAGTTAGATTATTTTATACCATATCAGATTTAATTTAAATATTTAAAAATGTTTAATAAATTTTAAATAGTTTTATAAAACATTATTTTGATAAACTATAAATAATTTCAATTTCCAAACTATTTAATTCATTGATTTTGAAAAATATTAATATAACCAAATTACATTTAACAAACTATTTTATTATATTCAAAAGAGGTCATGGTAATCAATAAAATTCATTATAAATGTAGATTACCACAATATATATTTACTTCAATATTTTTAATAACATTTATTTGATATTTCTCTTAATAAAATAATTAGGATTGTAGTTTTCAGTTATGTTATAATATGCTTATTGATAGAGTAAAAATTAAAAATAAATTACTATTGTCATCCAATGACATTAAAATTTATCTTTATTTTATTATTGATTGACTTCAGGTTCTATCCTCATGGCTCTAATTGAATGATAAGTTAAGATTATGAGGATTGGTATTTGTAGTGGGGTTTGGGCGCGTGCACAGGCATCACAAAGTTACTAGTAACATTGCAGTCAACCCCAGTGTCTGTGAGATAACCCAAATCATAAACATAAATAAATTTTATATGTGCATATACCATAATAATAATAATATTATTCTTATTGTGTAGATAATAATATTATTAGTATTATTAAATTTTCATAATACTGATATTTCTAATGTGATGTACTAGTATTATTTTAAAAATTGATATTAACAATAATATTATTAATGAAATGAAAAAATGTCATTAATTTGATTATTACTCTTATTAAAATTTTTATTACAATTTTTATTATTTTATTATATATTTTATTATTATTATTATTATAAAATGAAAAATAAAAAAACCCTAAGATTCCCCCTTCATGTTGCAGGTGGCACTCAAACCCCCCCCCCCCTATTTATTACATGATCGGTGCTCTGGTTGGCCCCCTTGCATCCCTTCCCTATGCGCTATGTGATCCGGATAAACCCATCTCTCCTCCTGTGCTTGGCACTCCAGCTGGCCCCATCATCCATTGTTGCTTCATGCTCCGGCTACCCCGCTCGACCCACCGCACTCCGACCTCACCCCTCACCACTCTGATATCCCCTCGTCTGCCCTCGTCTCTAGATGGTTGCAGCGGTGGTGGTACCCATGCTCCCTCCCCCTCTCCTTCCATTCGCATTTTTTTCAAGGAAACCCAAATCCCCCCAGTCTGGCGGTATTATGGCACGAACCAGAACCCCCTTTGTAGTGGCTTCGCCGCCCTTGATGCATGCAGAATCCTCCCCTCTTGATATTCTTTCACATTGAATTTGTGTTATCCTTCTTTTTTACCAAACCCTAATGGAATTATTTGTAATTCATGTGTTGTTCTCATTTTTTTGGTGGGTGGTTGGTCCATAGGGGGTTGTTATTCCATCAACTAAAGCGGTCTCATGGTTGCACGCCATTGAGGTATGAGAATATATGTTTTCCTTTCGGATTAAGTCCATTTAATATTTGAGTGTTTTAAATTAATCCTTTGACTTGATTCACTCCTTTTCAATACATATGGTTAATCTTCTATATCATTTTCAAGTAAATTTATTTTGCTAAAATTAATTTTGAGGTTTTTTCCCTAGATATGATTATATGTGCTTATGGAAATTGTGTTCTTTGGATGTCATAAGTTGTATCGATAATGTATTAAAAATGGCATGAACCTTTGTGATACTCTCCAATAGTTTATCATGGATCTTTCTTGTTTGTGAAATTTTTTTGATCTATTTATGTAATTTTTTATTAATTTTTTATTTTTTTATATAGATTTTCAAGTAAAATGATTAGGATTATTAATAAATTAATTATACCATGTTTGGCTTGCTAATAAAAAGTGTTTATAAACAGGTTGAGTTTTTTATAAATATGATTATAAATTTTCTGATTTGATTGTATAATTGATGATAAATTTTTTGGTTATTTTTATAAAGGTGTCACAATTTTAGCATTTCTAAGTACTTTTATGAAAATGGTTTGGTTTGATTTTGGAAAATGATGAATGCCTGCATGGAAAATGTGAGTCTTTTGGTTGTGTTCTTGGATATATCTAGTTTATGGTCCATTTGGTATGTTTTACGAGTTTTCCATTTTTTGGAAAAAGGGGAGAATCTAATAATGGATTTGGGGTGTTTCATGGTATAAGAATGGTGTTTTTTTAAAACCATGGCTTCAAAAATAGTTTTTCAGTTTCTAAATGATGTTGGACCTATAGGTTAATTAATTAGAGCTTTGGTGGATATTTGGTTGTGTGCACACACACATACAAAGGTACGTATGTATATATATATATATATATCATCCCTTCGCATATTCCCTAATTGAACCGGGAATATGTTCATCAGATTAAGGGTATATATATATATTATAATTCATTTGTGTGCTGGTGAGGACATCATTCATTAAAATATTCAAGAAACGATGTGTCTTGTCTTGGAATGCATCTTTTTTGAGGTATGATTCCTATTCCTGAACATTTAATTTGTGTTTCCTGATTGCATAGTATTTTAAAAGAGTGTTTTTATTTTAACGTGATATATATATACATATATATGCATTCCTAGGTGTTTTGTAAAATTAATTATGCCTCTTGGAATTAGATGTTATTAAAACATGTCAAAGCATATCCACAAGTTGTTTTTAAGTGTGAAGCATCCAAAATGTTTTAGAATATTCTTCTAAAGGATTTCTTGCTTGTGAAGTGTATTTTTTTGGAACATAAAGGCTTTATTTAAATGGGTTATATAAAACCTTCCTTTTTGGCAACTGGAAGCATGGTTTGAAAATTCAATGACATGAAGGCCCATTTGGAACTTTTTTATGTGTGTTGTGTGTTTTTATCCACGAATTTGAAATATCATTGCGATGTGAATTTGGTTTGGAATTTTTTTTCAGTATATTGGAATGATGGAATTAGTGTCCCAGTTAGCAACTTGAAGTGTTGTGTGAAATGATTTAAAAGATTATGTGATGTGACAACCCGATTGGCACCGTGGTTGATATGGGAGGTATATGTATCTATGTGTGTATATATATAGACACACACACACACACATAGTGGGAACCCTAATAGGAGCGAGATCCCATTATGGGTAATTATATATGGTGTTCATGTTTGGGGTAGGCAAATGCGGTGATGGAAGGTAATGTTAGCCACGCGTCCGTGGGCCTCCTACTTACATAGAATTACTATACCCACCATGTGTTAATGGGTGTCATTTAGTGGGTCGATGGATGGTTGATGATCAACCCCGATTAAATTGGTTGGGACCCTCTGGATATGTTGTTAGGCCTAGTGGGTTGTCACACTAGGGAGGCCATGTTAGGGAAGCTAGTTGGCTACCGACATAGTGGCTTCTCTATATGCCACTAGGTGGTTCCGAACTGAGTGCATCTACGGATCACTCTATTAATGTTTTTAAAATTCCTAGGGATGCATACTTTTATGTTCCAGATTGATTTTATCACACTTTTGGTTATTTGATCTCATTACAATTTTACTTTTCTTATTATGATAGTGTACTTGTTTTGGTAATACATGGATTTTAATAGATTTTATTACAATGACCTATATTAATGGGAAATTGATTTAGAAAAATGAAATTAAAAATAGGGGTTTCTTACAAGGGAATTCTTGTTATCTGTTTTTTGAAGGAGTGGAAAAGAAAACGTTTATATATCTTATGTTAAAATGAGGAAGATAGAATTTCATATTAGAGGTGGGGTATGGGGTGTGGTTTATTTTGGAATTCCTACTGATCATCTCGGTGCTCATGCCTAATCTATCATTTTAGATGCAAATTCCTCTTTCAGTTTATGGTTCAATTAGTAATGGATTTCTCTCAGATCAATCTTGGTTTTGAGTTGGTTGGTGACCTAATATGTCAGGTGGAGGTATTTTTAGATTATTTTTTCCCTATTCATTGATAGGTTAAATTTTATGTTTAGTGTTTTATTATGTACTTGTGTTTTATTTATTTTCCAAATTTTTCCCACATGTAACTTTTGTTGCCTAACACTAGTTTCCATCACAGGGGGATCGGGAAGGTCTTTGGGGCCATGTCACGGATCCACCTGGTTGACCAGTTCCGGTTAGACCCCAGAATCGTTCATGAAAAAATGGTATATGAGAAAGGTTCTTTAAATTTGGGGTGTCCAATTGATGGATATGTGGACTATCTGGAC
This sequence comes from Viscum album, assembly GCA_963277665.1. Lineage (NCBI taxonomy): Eukaryota > Viridiplantae > Streptophyta > Magnoliopsida > Santalales > Viscaceae > Viscum > Viscum album. Next base: position 958,778,467 of record OY728121.1, read on the forward strand.
ACTGGAGGTAGGTATAGTAAGGGTATCATGAACCCCCGCTCCTTCAAACAACGAGTCCACATGGGTAGTTGGGGAATTGAGTCTTTATCATATTCTGATTTGTTTTAGATTTATGTATGGAAGTGGTGCAGATTCGGTGTCTTGTTGTGATTTCTCAAGGAGAAGTGACCCATGTGATAACCACGTGCACTGTTCAATTTTCTCTTAGTGTTATTAACTACCTGGGGCATGGCTCACTACCATGTCACAAAGTTGGGAATAGACAGTCATCCCTCTATCTAGTGTTTTGGTGTATGTGGTGTTTTGTCTTGGCTCTAGTTGGTGGAAGTATTTCTTTAAAAATTAATAGAATTTTCGAAATGAAAATTATTTTATTTAAATGGTTTTGGGATTGGAATAATTGGTTTTAATTTAGAATTTTTTTTTCATAATAATTTGTTATTTTTTTTAAATTAGTAACAAAATGGAATGGATGGACACATATGTGAAATTTCATTGGATGACACGGGTTTTTATTTGAAATTAAAGGCATGAAATTATATTATAATTTTTTTGAAATAGATTCTTTTGGATGTGTTTATATTTTTTTGGTTTTCAAGCAGTTTCTCTTTAGATGAAGTCACATTAATTGATGCTTCTTCCTCTTGATATTGGTTTTGGATTTTTTTGTATTGGGTTCAAAAAATGACACCCATAAAGGTCCCCACGGTTTCTAATATGTCATGACTAGTTTTTGTTCCTTCTTAGACATTGACTATCCTTAATGGTGATCAGAGTCCATTAGAGGCAGCAGAATGGATTGAAGAGGTCAAGGGTTTCTTCAAGGTATATTGAAATCCTGAAGCTATCAGAGTGCGTATAGTTTTGGGTATATTTGAAGGTCCATCCCTGGATGAATGATATTTGTTCTCCCCACCATCAATGAAATTCTGGATGATGTGGGATGTATATAAATCCATCTCCATTTTATGGTTCATACCTGAAGTGGTGTAGAAGAAGAAAGAGAAGAACTCATGAATATTCAACAAGGACAATAGACGGTAATAACATATATTGGTCATTTCAAGGGACATGTTTCCCTTTCTCCGGAGGTAGCATTTCAGGATTTGATGAAGACTTCTCTTTTCATTAAGGGGCTTCATCCAATGATCAGGAAGCATGTCCTCCCTTCTAAAGACAATTTTTTTGAGAAACTGTTGGATGAGGCGTTCTTAGTTGAGTTTGTCCCAAGAGAATGGATGGTTGGCAATCCATCATATCTAGTTTCTCATAAAGGTTCCACATCTGGTGAGAAAGGTATTCCATAGGGAAATATTTTGGAATAATCTACTTCGTCGATTCAGGCTTCTAGTTTGTTGAATCATCCTCGTGCGTGCCATCAGTGTTGACGTTTGGGGAACACATATCAATCATGTCGCGTCCCTCTGAATACATTTTATCATGGATGGTTTCTTGATAATCATGAGAAGGTTTTCGGGAATAGTTTCATATAGAAGATGAAGTGGTTAGAGGATTATAGTGCCTGACTGTGAGTTAGGAGATGCTTCATCCATTGGAGTCCCAACCACAGGTCTTGTTGTGATTCTAAAGTTTAGGTAGGAGTTTCCAGGGGTGTGGAGCCTTAGTTTGGGGTTTGTGTTTCAGGTTGGCAGTGGAACATTTATAGAATTTTTTTTCTTGTTTCTCGGTTGTTAAATTTGTAATATTATTGTGATTTCATCATTTCAATGGGGTAATGAAATGAACATTTTCAATTGTATTCCAATTGTTCTGCTTTTCGGATTATGGGTTTCTTGAATCATGCATTTTTTTAAGTGTGTTTGGCCCTTTAATGGGTATATCTCGGTTTAGTTGTGTTCATTTAGAGATGTATCTACAAATGGAGGATTCAATTTTTTTAGTTATGATCAGGTTTAATTGATGGGTTATGTTCTACTCAGATGTTTTTCCCTAGTGTTGGGGTTTTTTTTCTGGATCATTAGTTCAATGTTTTATTGGAGGTGTTGTTTTTCTCATGCTATACAAGTTAGTTTGGATTGGTTGGGAGTTCCCGCAACCCCCTCCCCATCCCGGGGTGGTATGTTTGGGTGATAAATTTCTTATCTAGCTGTGTTCTTGTGGTAGGAAGAACCCTCTTTGATTCTCCCATTCTCTTATATTGTGGTTTCATTCAATTTCAATCGGGCACAAATTCAAGTTCTATCCATTGTTCGGCAGGGAGACTTACTGGGGGCAGAATGTGTCTGTCGTGGGGAGAACAATCACACCCTTACTTTTAAATTTTATTATTTTATTTTTTATTGGCCATGTGTTCTATATTCAAGGATTAGGTTGAAAATAGAGTTAAAATTTATGAGGATTTTTATTTTTTGTGTGTTTTAGGGTGGTGCATGGGCACCGCACAAATAGCATTAACCATGCTATTAGACCCGGTGTCCGTACGATTACCCAAATCATAAAAATAAATAAATTTTATTTGTTATTATACCTTAATAATATTATTATTTTTATTACTGTGTAGATAATAATATTATTAGTATTATTAAATTGGTGCAGTACTATTATTTATAAAATGATATTAATAGTATTATTTTTAAATTTTTTATTAAAATTATTATTATTAATGAAATGAAAAAATGTTATTAATGTAATTATTAATATTACTATAATATTTATTAAATTTTTTATTGTATTACTGATATTATTATTATTATTATAAAATGAAAAATGAAGAAAAGAAACCCTAAGCCGCACCACCCTTCACACTGTGCACCACATCCTAACCCCTCTCGCTTCACTTCCCTCTGTGCTCTATGTTTCGGTTGGCCCCTCACCAGGGTACTCTGACTGGTCCCTCCCCCATTGCCACTTTGTTTTCCAACTGTACCCATCACACCTCACCACTCCGCACTCCGATCTCATCGATCCAGGCTCTAACATCCACTCACCAGACCTCGTCTTTGGCATCCTCCAGTGGTGGTGGGGCCCCTGCTCACTCTCCCACTCAGGACGACTGTAACCTTTTTCAACCCCCCCCCCCCCCCCCCCGATCTGATGGTCTTCCGACGCATACCCAAACCCCCATCATAGTTCTTCTTCCTCCCATATGGCTCACAGACTCCTCTCCTATTGTGTGACTTCCCTTTGAATTTGGGTATTCATTCTTTTTTACCAAAACCCTAGTGGGGCAATTTGTAATTCAGGGGATGTTATAATTTTTTTAGTTGTTTGGTTGGTCCATAGAGTGTTTTTATTCCATCCACTGAAGCGGTGTCATGGTCATAAGCCATTGAGGCAGCCAGGTCCATATTTTACAATCTGATTTAGTCCATTTAAACCCGGAGTGTTTTTAATTTCACCACTGACTTCATTCGCACCTTTACAATACATTTGGTTAATCTGCTATAGTGTTTTCAAGGTAATTGGTTTTAATAAAAATAGTTTTGAAGTATTTTCCATGGTTAGGATTATATGTGCTTATTGAAATTGTGTTCTTGGGATGTAAAAATATGTATTGACAATTTTTTAAACATGAAAAATTCCATCATGATACTCGCTAATAGTTTATCCTAGTGATTTTTAGTTTGTGTTATTTATTTGATCTGTTTATGGAATTTTTAAAAATTGATTTATTTATTTATAGAATTTCTATTTAAGAGTTAGGCTTATCTATAAAATTATTTATGCATTTTTTCCTTCTTATAATATTTTTAAACAGTTCATCTTTCTTATAAAATTGTGTATAAACTTGTAGTGTTTTTTATATAATTTTTTATTAATTGTTTGTCTTGTTTGTCTTGTTTGTATAATTTTTGATAGATTGTTTGGATTGTTTTATATAAGTTTCATCATTTTATAGTTTTAATATACTTTAATGAAAATTATTTTTTCTGATTTCAGATTGAGATAAATCCCTTCTTGGTGAATGTGATCTTTTGGGGTGTGTTCTATGTTATATTTAGTTAAGGGGAAATTTGTTATTTTTTTTATAGTTTCATGTTTTTTGAAAAAAAATGGGAGAATATAAAAAGCGTTTGAGGGTGTTTCATGGTGTATTAATGGTGTTTTCTTAAAAACTAGGATTCTTATATGGTTCATTGGTTTCTAAATGTTGTTGGTCGCTATAAGTTATCTAATTAAATATTTGGTGGCTCCTTAGTGGTGAAAACACACACATACATAGTTACATATGTGTGTGTCTGTGTGTATATCTCCCCTAAACATATTCACTAATGGACTGGAGAATATGTACACTGAATTAAGGGTATATATAAGAGAATTTATGTGTGTGCTTGTGTGGGTGCATTTTTTCAAAACTTCAAGAACCGAAGTGTCTTTGTTTGGTCCACTTTCTTTTTGAGGAAGGTTTCCTATGCACAGACATTTAATTTTTTATTCCTAATAACATTGACTTTAAAAGTGTTTTTATATATTTATTTGATATTTAAATATATACATATATATGAATGATTATGTGGTTTGTAAAATTAATGGAACCGCTTTGAATTAGTTTTTTATATAACCCATCACATCTTGTTTTCTTGTTTTTTATGTGTGAAGTTTCCAAAATGTTTTGGAATAGTTTTCTAATGGATTCCTATAAAATGAAATGTATTTTTGTGGAAGATAAATCATTTTTTTAAATGTGATATATAAAACATTACATGTTGGGCATGTTGAAGCATGTTAGACAATTCAATGACATGACATCCCTTTTGGAATTTATAATGTGTGTTGTGTTTTTTTTAACTTGTAATTGGAAATGTCATTTCAAAGTGAGATTGGTTTGGAATATTTTTATAGTATATTGAAAAAATGGTATTAATAGCCTGGTTGAATCATAATGTCCTTTGTGAAATGTATAAAAAGAATATATGATGTGACGGCCCTGGTTTTACCTTAGTCGATATGGAGTATTCATGTTTATACATAAAAACAAACACAAATATATATATATATATAGTGGGAACCTTTATAGGAGGTATATCCCTTTATGGGTTATCATATATGTTGTCTGAGTTTAGCGTAGGCAAGTGTGGTGACAACAGGTAAGGTGAGTCATGTGTGCGAGGGCCTCCTACAAACACAACATTACTATTACTATCATCGGTTCCTGAGAATCTTTTAGAGGGCCACGTGATGGTTGTTGATCAACCAGGATTATAAGGGTTGGTACCCCCGAGATTTATTATTAGGCTAGGTGGGATATGCCACTAGTGAGGCGAGGATAGGGTAGTTAGTTGTTTATTGACTTTGGGGATTCACTATATGCCGGTAGGTAGTTCTAAACCAAGTATGTCCAGGGATACCTCTAGGGATGTTTAGGAAATTCCCATTGTTTTATATTTGTATGTTCATACATTCTTTAAGGCACTTTTGGTTATTTTAACTCCTAAAACATTTACCTTTTTTTATAATAAATAACGAATTGGGGTTCTACTTTTATTTTGAAATAATTTATTTCAATGACCTATATGATTTGATAATTGATTTCAAAAAATGAAAAGAAAAAGGTGGTTCTCCCAAAAGAAAAATCATGTTACATGTTTTTTAAGGAGTGGAAGACCATACTTTTATATATCATATGTTCACATTAGAAAGAAATGATTTAATTTTAGTGGTGGGTCATCGAACGTGGTTTATTTTGGAATTCCTACTGGGAATCTTGGTTCTCACACAATATATATCATTTCATATACTGTTTTGACTTTTAGTTTCTGGTTTCATTAATACTGGATCTCACTAGGCGAGAACTGGGTTCTGAATTGGGTGGTGACCTAGTAGGTCACGTAAAGGTATGTGCATTTTATTTTATTCTATTTCTATTTATTGTTTTATTTTATTTTCAGACATTGTTAATTTTATTTTGTTTTATTTATGGGCTAAATTATTCCCACACGTTAGTTTTGAAGCCATACAGTAGTTTCCATCTTGAGGAGGGGTCAATAATGCACTTCAGGACTTACCACATACCAGTTTGGGTGACAGGATTTTCATCGACCATAGATTTGTCCGTAACATCTCTAATGATGATATATCAACTAGCTTTCAGAAAAATATTTATATTCGGATTTATCTTCTTTAAATTCCGATATTTTATATTTCATATATATTAAATTATGATGGTGACAACATTAACATAACTTTAAATAAAATATTATAAGTGTTATATTCCCTCCTATAAAGCTCTAAATGGTCCCACAGAGAACCCCTGGCTGATTCTGGTCAAGATATACTCAACCAATAAGATTTGGTCAAGTATATGGATCTTTTAATTGGAATAATTATTTATATAAAAACTATAATAATGATTTTTTATCAATAAAAAAATTTCATCACCCTCAATGAATAAGGTATTAAATTAATTTTTCAATTCCTAAAAATTAACTTTAAATTACCATGATAAGGGAAACAAATTTAGTTTTCAAAGGGCAATTTATAATCAAAATTATATTCTGTATAACCTTATTTTAAAAATTAGTTAGTTATTAAAATTTGGGTGAGACATGTTTAAAATTTCTTAAAATAAAAAAATAACCTTCAAATCTCATAAAAGTGGATTAAAATGGATATCATTTAGACCCAATGATGATTTAGGTAAAAAAACTCATCTGACAATATTAATATAAGTGTTTGGGTAATTTAATTATCATATTCTTACAATTAATTACCTGGTTTACCATTTTATATTATTAATAATCATTACTTATGTTAGCATTCAAAATGCCTAAAAAACTATTTACATAATTTGGACCGGCTGATTCCAAATATAGAGTACATTTTTTCAAATTCATAACACATAAGTGATATTAATTAATTTAACTTTAATCCCTTGTTCAGAAAGAGAGATTGAGTTTTAAAAGCTAAAACATTTCAAATGATTGAAATTTTTTTAAATCTGAATTCAATATAAAAGTAATGAAAATGAAATATATTATATTGAATGATAAAAATATATTCTATTTATACTTTAAAACAATTCAATATTATAATTTAACCATATAAATTATTTATATGAAAAAAAAATTTCACATAAAATGTATTTTATTTTTACTATTAATCAATACATGAATGTTACTAGAAAAATATTAGAAATTCATCCAATGAAAATTTTTATGTCCTGCATCAAAAGATAATGTTTATATTTTCATATAAAATTTTTTAATATGTCAAAATCATATTATAAAAGGGTTTCTCCATTCAATGATTTAAATTTACCCTTTTAAAAAATATAGGTTTTTATACATCAAATAGGGTTTATTCATACCCTATGAATAAAATATCCATTGGATTAATATCAATAATATTTAATAATTGAAAAAATATATCTCATTAATGTGATTACCAATATTAATTCACTCAAAAATTAAAATAACTAATTTATTTATTTATTCTTTTCATAAATAATTGATATCCAATGAATTCACAAAGCATTTTCATAAGATAGTTATATTTATTCCCACTACCCAAATGATAAGGATATAAATGTTATTTTATACCATGGGAATCTCTTGGTTCATTTAAATTCATAATTTTATATAACACATTCTACTAAAGAACTAAAATTATTTTAAGAAAATATTTCATAAAAACATCTAGGTGTTAAAAAGTTTTTTGGGAAAAATATTTAAATTACAATATAGTTAAATGAGTAACACTGTGAAGTTGTAATTTTAATTGATTAGGCACTAATATATATTTTCACATTCATCTATACCTAATATGTATTGATATAAAAATTGAATATCATTTTCATAAAAATGAACCATTTACACAGGAAAACTGATAAGTAAAGGTTATTATGTAACAAGTTGTGATTTGGGGAAACTTAACTCAAAGAGTAATGTGTTACAGAAAGAAAATATGATGAGTATTATATTTTCTCAAATGAACATTCTTATACCATGGTTAGACTTAATTTAATTTCAAATAGACAATCTACAGGACAACCCATTCTCGATGTGTTGTAGATATCCCTGATCATATTTGGTAGTCAAGATTACACAACAACATTATATTAGATGATGATATATTTATGAATGAATTTTATAATATATATAATAATTAAAATTATAATGGTAATGAAATTTATTATTACGGATATGAGGATGAAGATAAAAATGAGAAATAAAAAAGAAAAATTATGGAGGTATGCGTTTCATTCTTTAAAAAGTTACTTAATTTTAAATTTCATTATTTGTTAAAAACAAATATATTATTTATCACATTTATTTTATGTTTCTAAAGAAAGATTCATAATATGATTGAATTATTATAGGGTTTATCAATGTTGGATTACAAGGAAATACAATGTTATGGGTTTAGTGTAAGGGTCTATTGGGCATGTCTTACTAATATTTTTGTTGTAATAATTTAATAATCAATGAAGTATGTGACATATAACTTCATGTCCAATAGAAATAATTTAATGATTAATTGACTTATGAATTCCATAACCAAAAGGTAAGATCATTTCATACAATTTACAATATTACATAGTTTGATATATAATTTCCCTAATCATATATTTTTAACATCATTGATGAATTAGTAGGATACACTCATCATACCATTAATTCATTACTTGATCCAATTGTAGATTCTCTTGAAGAGTACACCACACATCCTCTAAAATCATGAAACATTGCCCTAGAAACACTTGAAAGTAGAATATTAAATCCTATTTAATTGTACTAATTTTCATTGATCTAAATGAGCATATATATGATGATAAAATATTTTTTAGGTCTCTCAATTCTTGATAGGGTAGAGGGGGATCAACGTTCATGACCATGAGTGCATTCTAGATAGTGATTTATCTATCAGGATTTAGAGAATTATCTGTAGATTATATATTCATGGCCCTTATCTATCCATGTAAAGTGATATAACATAGTATTAATATATCTAGGTTAGGGTTTAAAATTTCCAAGGGTCCCTTATCTAGCTAACTATTCTTTAGAAAACACCATGTCTTATAATAAAATTAATTATATTATTATTCACATAAGATAACCTACAACTTGATAAAAGATATTGTTTTTTTAAAAATGTAATAATTATTTATTTAAATGTTATTTATTATATCATTTCTAGCTTGATGATTAAATTCAGACCACTTATTATCATCAATATTGTGGAACCATCAATAATTAGTTTTTTAGTATAAAAATTAATTCATTATTTTCTAATAAATATAATAAATATTATATTCAATAAATCATGTGAATTAATATTTAATATTATTGTACTTACATATTAATTAATCAAAAACTCATGATTAAATTTTGGAGAGCAACCATCCCTAGTTATTTATTGAGGAAAAAAGTTCATATAATATTTATACTAACTTGTCAAATTCTTGTAATATATAATTGATATACTAGATACACTTACTGTGTAACCCTTTTGTATTTTTGTTAGTTTCATTTGATATAACTACATAATGTATACAATTATCATCTTAGAATGTGACATAGAACATATCGAGGAATAATTTGATTTCATCACCACATTAAACCCATACAAATGCTAAATATTAAATATAGTCCATTTATCATCGTATCTCTAATAAAAATGGTGTTTGAATGTTTTGATAAACCAATATTCTTCATGTTTATTTATTTTACTTTCTAGTAATGAAATATTCCACAACACTGACATGGCCTTAGACATAATCAAGAAGTTTCATTCCTATAAAAACGGCTTGAGGTGTCATCATCCATCAATGAACTACCTATAAAAACCAGTTATTGCATTACTCATTCATATTATACAATTCATGTACTACCAAACATATCCTAATTTACCATGAGAATATGTTATTACTATTTTCAGTAATACATGAATAAATTTGACTGATAAAAAGAATTAATGATAATTTTATTGACTAAAAATCATCATAAACATCCAAAAATAGGAAGATCCAATGACAATTATGAATTTCGATATCTTACATGCAGCTAATGTTCTCATAACCATCCACATCAAGGATTTATAAGGGAATAAACCATAAGAATGTCTCTCAATTTTCTATGAGTCTCCACCATCGATAGAATGCATCATTTATGTTACATAAAATGATTTCATTTTTCTATAGAACATTTATTTATGAATACTATCATTTATTCTATAGGTTATTATCATAGAAAGGAAATAGTATAAGATTTCAGTGCGACAAACACCCCTTATACATTATTACATACTATTTGACACTGAAGAAAAATAATGATCTGATAAGAACATTTTTATTATTCATAATAATGAATAAATTCAATCATAAAGTACATAAATATTAGTTATAGGGAACCTCCTGAAATAGACTAACACTTTAAATAGAATACACATTTAATAACATTTAGTCCACTAGATATTATCTCATATCCATAATTTTATTGTGAATATTCATTAGATGTGGTGTTTTCCACATTTTCTTCTATTGTAACTCTTCTAACCACAACTTCAACCCTTTATGAATAATCTCCCAATAGTTGATACATAAATATTTTATTATTTATATATTGTTGTGATCTTGGATCCACTATGAGAGCCACAATAACAATATTATAATTATTTAATGTGATAAGGTCATTACTATTAAGCACCACATTAATTTAGTGGATAATGTTTCATATAGAAATAGCTTCATTGGTTGTATCACAACCAATTATATATTCATAATAAAATTTAGATTCATCAAAAATATGTTAATTTGATCTCTTACAGATTAAGTATCCTCTATTAAGACTGAAGACATATCTATACTAGGAAATAATATCATTAAAATCAATATAAAAACTAGAATCAATGTAATAATGAATGACTGGATCCTCATATTATCCACACACCATGAACATATCATTAGTTTCTCTTAGATACTTACAGATATCCATATCAACACACTAGTTCACTTTACCTATATCAGCAAGATTACTACATAGTATGCTCACAACATAGACAACAACAATAAATATATATAACATTGAATATATGATTAATATTATCATAAATGAGTATGATATCTTAATAATTATCTATATATCTCTTTCCTATTTTCTTTGAATACACATTGTATTGTAATTATGTATACCATGTAGAATTTGATCCAATCCACCCATTTTTAGTTCCATATTAAATATCATTAGTATTTGGACTATATAAATATGTTGAGGAATTATATATATCCACTTAGAACATTCATAAATTATTTTTATTCCTAGAATATAGGCTACCTCCCCTAAGAATTTCTTGGTTATGCGATTTTTCTACCAGTGCATAACAAAATACAAGAATTGTATTCCAAAATAAATAGTTACATTTCTTCTACATGTACTACTAGTATAACAACCACATAATGACAACCAATATCTCTAATAAACCATTAATCTTGATATATTAGATAAAGGTATACATTATATATTCCCAATATATCATGAAGCCTTGTGTCCTTGGGAAATTTGGTATATAGAACACCAAATGAAATATTAATAAAATGAAATTATTGAAAAAATCTTCAACATTAAATCAAAATTAAATTTCTTTTTTAAGGACGCATGAGATATCCTAGGAACGTAAATAAACAATGCGAGATCAATATAGCTGAGTATGTAAATAAACAAAACATACCATGATGAAATAATTATATGTTAGTCAATATGAATTTCAATGGGATATAAAATTGGTGATATTCAAAAACATGAATATAAAAGCATGATACTGAATGATAACATAATTGAAACATTGTAATGTATTAACAACATAAAAGGCTAAATCATAGACATAAGTCAAGCGTAACCAGAGAGAAAACATTAAATAGAATGGTTAGGAAACCTCCCACACCCCATACATGGAATCTCATGATTCTAAAACCTTACCCAATGCATTGGATGAAAATATAATTTTCCCCCACTTCCCACTCTCATATCATATACATACATAAGGGTGACATATAGATTATACAACATAAGGATGAATTTTATAAATATTATCCCCATGATAAAGGTGTGTGGGTTTAATTTATGTTAGTAACCATAAAATTATGGATGGTACATCTATCTGAATATCATTTAGTGGTAAAGGGGGTGTTATTAACAATATAATGGTTTGGTATGTAAAATCATAAGATAATATAAGATGCCTAACAGAGGTATATAATGAATAATGGTAGAGATTAATGGGAGTGGAAATAGCATTTAGTCACATGGAAATCATAAGGGTTTTATGTGGTATAATTAGAAACATATCCCAACAAGAAAACCAAGAAAACTAGTGAAAATATAATGGAGGTGACTGATTAAACAGGAGAAATAGAGGATCTCTCACGTGATTAGGAACATCTAAAATCATGGGAGGAGTTTATTAAGAGTATGGGGGAACCGTGGGAGGTACCTAAGGTGGAAAGGTTAGATTAATTACATGGTGAATGGTTTTTTGGTGATGATAATTGAGATCATGGGTGGGATTGTATAGAAAATAAAGAGGAGGGTTATTTATTGAATTTAATCTTTATTCATTGAAATCCATTTCACTATATAATTTAAACCAAAATATTTATAATATTTTTAACCAATAGATTCTATAGAATTAAAATTTTCCATTATTTATTATTATCATGAAACATGATCATTAAAATAATACCTTTGGTTATGTGGATGTGTGCCATACTTACAAATAATTTATTTTAAAACATTATAATATAATATATGGTCCAGATTTATCATTCGCTGTTTATAAGATTAATCAAATAAACTTGAGAATAAATTATTTTAAATCAAAAATATTTATGTGTTCAGGGATACAATTTATTTAATATGTGAAATAACATTTGAATCATTATGATTTTATAATATACACCATATATTTTTAAAATATTTAATTTTCACTAAAAAAAATTGTTTGTCTCTGAAATGTATTATAGAAATCTCCATTAGATAATTTTGATATGAATATTTGAAAAATAATATTTTTTTACACAAAAACAACATTATGTATTATAATTTACTCTATTGAATAAGAATTCCCCAATTTGTTTTGAAAAATACAGTTTTTTGTAATATATATTTTTTGGCGCTTATATTAATGATTTTGACGTTATGAAATTATTTTATAATTTATGTTTAATTATGATTAATTAATAGTAATATTTTATTAATATGTCATTTATTTCAAAAATTCCAGAATTCATTAAAATAGAGTGTCTTAATTGTAACTATATGGTTCCCAAGAATTAAAATTTATTGTTAATCATATCAAAATGAAATTTTTATCAAACCCATTATCTAATCAATAAAACTAATAATAATCATAAAGGATAAATAAAATACCTATTTTATAAAAATATTTAATAATCCATACTATATTGGTCTTAATACATAGCACTAAATTACACTAGAAATTTTTTGAAGTGTAAGGTGTGTGATCATTATATTTTCAAAGGGTGGTTCAATGAAAATGGTTTGGTTCAGGATATTGATGATCTTGCACATGTACTATAAATGTTTTCCCCCATTTTTTAGTAACTGAATACCAACATTAGATTGATCATTGGAAAATCCCAATGATGCAATATCCCCTAGAAGATCTAATAATTGGGCTTCATAGGGTTCAATCCTAATGGTCAAGGATATTATTTATTTCATTTAAATAAATTGGAAATTATCATAAATCTTTACATATACTAATTGTATGATAAATATTAAATGAATATATTCGCAATGTTAATAATGTTTAATGGTCTTTTAAATTTGATAATATATTACTAACAAGGGTCAAAAATAAAAAAATTTAGTGCACTTTCTTTCATAACTACGTTACATAAAAACACCTTTAATCGCTCAAAAATATAATTTTTATTTATAGATGTTTTGGTCATCACATTATTCCCATCTTCATATAATTTATCCTTGATATCTACATTTTCTACATTAAAATAGAGGAATATACCTCTATTCCAACACCTATTCTGGTTCTTATAACTCTTCATAATGCTCTTGGTTTCACCACAATACCATTACCAAGTAAGTTTTTATGTTTTTAAAACATTTTTAGTAAGATACATAATCATCACTAGATGCTAAAAATATAAAAGATCGTTATTTTTTGTACCACCTCTTGATTTAGTACATCAGGGTGGTTTGGTATGTTCATATTCAAGAGTCACAGATGGAACACATCATGTACTTGATATATGTTAGGTGGGAGTACTAGTTGACATGACAACGCACAAATGAGATCAAGGATCTCATGAGGTGTGATGTGTCAATGGGAACTCTTCCCATTCTTCCAAAACCACATGAAATAATTCCATTCAGAAATAAAATTTACCAATTTATCAGTGACATAAAACTTGAGGTCTTCATGAACAAATTATACCTTTTTTTCTGTCAACTTTGCACATATTTCATATGACTCTAAATGGTATCAAACTTATCTATCATATCGGGAATAAGATTATGTCTAATAAGCTTATATGTCCCATCTTCATCCCAACAAGTTGAAATGCAACACCTCTTACCATACATAGCCTCATAAGGATCCATTTGAATGTCAAAATAGGAACTATTGTTATTTGGGAAATCATCATGGTAAACCTTATATCTCAAACAGATATAAAAGAATGTATAACTCCATTATGTTTTACCAAATTACTTATGTATAACCTGGGGTGATATTCAAGAGATAGATCTTTTTTGGACTATAATGAAATGTGATAACTTATTATATAGATTAACTAACACCCAAATGATGTTATTATGAGTAGGTTTCCATGGGATTACAATGAGGAAATACATGGTTATGTTTTTACATTTCCATACTACATTATAAAATGTTAATTTCATACCCTCAAACATCTGACATTATACTCTGACGTTTTATCATTCCAATCATCTATATAAAAACTATGAAATATCTCCCTTCTTGTTACCCTGCTAGAAAATTTGAATAAAATATTTATACTTCTTGGTGTTTCTCTGATGAATAGATAATAAAGAGATATGTACATTATCACAATTTTTCTCTTTAGTTCTTGTATTAATGGCAATCTAATGTGGGTTCCAACCAATATAACCCCATCTTCCAAAAAATCATAACATTGTAATATTTGATACAATATTTTGTAACATTTCATAAACTTTGTAATCCTCTTTGATTCCCCCAATAATGTATGTATGAGAAATTGTTCGATCAATTTTAGATGAAGATACTTTTATTATTCATACTTTCATACTTTTCATGTCCATGATGATTGGATCCATTTTATTCATGATCATGGACAGGACTATAGGATCCATTATACCAAGAGAATCTGCCACTTTATTTTCCATAAAAGGATAGTAACAGATTGAGTAATCATAATCCTAATCACCTCTAAATAAATCTATTGGAGAAAATTATGGTCCTTTTGTGTGAATATAATCATGATAATTTTTTGATCCATATATATGTAACACTTATTGAAGTAGAGATAATTAAAAAAATCATTATCATGATGATCACCAAATCCAATTATTGATCATGAATTTGGTAATTCCTCACAAGTTTCATTAGTTTTTGGGAGGACTAAGCTACAATTTTTTCATCATTCATGAGTACACAACCCAATCCCTTATTGAATTAACAAGTGTAGATAAAAAATCCTTCCTCGTTGATCGGTAATGTTAGAATATATTCATTTATTAGAAATATCATCTGATCATTAAAATAATCCTTGAAATCATCATTTTATAAAATATTGACTCCTTTCCATGTTAGCATAGTCAGCGGGATTGGAAATCAAGATATTTTTATCCTAAATTGATGTTAGTAACCAGATAATCCAATGAAACTATGTATATCTATCACATAGTTTAGTCTGGTCCATCTACCAATTTCATCTATTTTAAAAGTGTACACAATAAACCATTTTAGGTGAAAACATTCACAAGGAATGTCAATATCCCCCAAAAAATTCACATTTACGTCACATAAAAATATACATTTTATTTCCACATGGTCTTCATTATATTATTCAAATTTGTCTCATGTTCAAAAAATCTCAAGAAGAAAATGAGAATATAATTTATAAATACTACAAAAAAAGGTTAATGTAATCTATGCAGACTATATTCATCTAGTATAGGATGATTTATGGGGAATTATTGGTTCCAATTGACATCACTATGAACACATAGTGAACAACAATGTCTAAAAATAGGCCATTGTGATTATCCTCCTTTTCCATTATTTAATGTTATATTAATCGAAGATCAACTATGTGAAATATTTTTCTAGACATAGCTGATTGAGAAATTCATCACTACATGTAAGAGGATAGTTTTTCATTATCATTATTTTATTATGATCATGATAATCACGGTAGTGGAGAACTGAACCATCCTTATTCTTAACAAAGAGGACTGATGCTCCCCATGTTGATGCACTTTGGTTTGGGAACCCTTTATCCAAATTTTCCTATACTTTCCTTTTATAATCCTCATTTTTATCAACAACCATTTTTAATGATGTATTGGATATTGGAAACACTCTAGGTATAATATTTATTGATAATTCATCATATTTTCTAGGAGGAATAATGTGAAACTCTTTATGAAACACACAAATGTTTTCCCTCATAATAACAATTACATCATTGATGATATTTTCCTTACATTCAATCGTTTGATCTAAATATACTTTTTCAAATGAAAATAATATTCATGATGGAGATTATGATACAAAATAATATTCATATTGATGCATTAATTTGTATAGAATTGGAGGGTGATTAAAAATATCAATGGAAATTTTCTTCTGTTAGAAATTTATGTTTTCCCTATATAAGGAAAGTCAATTCACGCCCTAAATATCATTGAATTCAAATATAGAATGTTTCACATGTTTCACTATGATGTTCATCCCAAAAATCATGTTATCAGTGGATTCATATACATGAGATGTAATAATTTACCACATTTTCAATTTTTCCAATATTTTACATCCATGATTTGCAATGGTGCTTGGAATGTTCTACTATATAATTGAGATACAAAAGAATGTATTGAAACACGATCAAATATTATGTTCTATATTTTTAAATGAATAACTAAATTATCTTTCATTACACTATTATAAAAATATTATTCTATAGTTGTGATGGTATAAGATCACCCTTGATCTCTAGTCCATGGGGGTTTCTGTCCTTAATTATCTTTGAAAATCATAAGATTAGTGCATTGGTTCACATAGTTTCATTCTTCCTTATTCTTGAATCAACAGAGAATGAGTTGAAGGTTGGCTGGATAATTCTGTTATTTAATCACATTGGTTGGTCTCTCCCATTGGAAATTTCTATGTGGGTACCATTACTGACCATATGATTATACTTTCTTCATCTTCTTAGGAAATTTATTGGGTGATTCATTCCATATATTTTACAAATTAGTTTTTTCAATTTCATAAAACCATTATATTTCTCCATCGAACCAAAAAATTAAAATAGACATTCCACTTCTTCTCCCCATGATACAATTGTGATTTGTTGATCTCAATTACAACATCATGTGCACATTAGAAAATTTTCTCATTGCTACCAATATTACAAATTTCCATGGATTTATGTCTAATTGACTTCAACCCCCCCCCCCCCAAGAAGTTGTAATATTTAAATTTGTTTATAATGATAATAATATATGCATATTGTGAATTTCTTTTGATGATTGGATTATACACACTGATATATTATTCATTATATTTTTTAAGGGAACGTAACTACCTCTCTAATATAATTCATATAGTGGAAAGAAAATATTTATTGAGTAGATTTTTCGGGAATTCCTTTCTTCCCATTTACCTAATCTCCTTCTCGTGTTTTTTATTTTTTAACAGAGTACACCATTGATCAACTTCTTTAAATATATGATAAATATACACCATGACCTTCTCCTACTGATATAATTAAATTTTAGAGATGAAATTTTCAATTGGGAAAAAACATTTTTCATAAATTAAGGGACCAGAATATCCTATAAATGTTGTAAGCCTTTATTTTATAATGGACTTAATTGAAAAATTCACGTTATTAAAGTGATTTTGTAATTTTTATTGATTTAGTTTTAATGTTAAAATCATGAGTCAATTATGTTAGAATAGTCATGATGTATGGGAATCATGCTCTCATTGGGTTAGGCATCTCACCAGCGATGATATTACACTACCTCTCACGTTATTTTTTGACTTTTTTTTTATATTTCCAACGATTGACTAGAATACATATAAAATTATGGATTATAATTTTTAAATTATTAAACACATAAAAGGGATTTTTTGGAAATTAAATTGATAACTCATAAATGATATATACTACATAACCTAAGAATTTTTATCCTTTAATCTATGTTATCCATAATGTATTTCCTAATATAAAATACTTGGGAAATTTTTATTCCCTTAATAATAGTTTCTAATGGGATTGTGTTTTTAAAAAAGCATATTCTTTATGAGTATAAAACCAGGTGTGTAGTACACCCCATTATCCTACAACAATCAGTGATCGAGTCTAGCTAAATTCATATTCTTCAGGTTTATTACCTCTAGGTAATTATTTCGAGGAACAAATCCACTTATTGAATCCAAAATAGTATGTATATTCATTGAAACGAATTTCTATATACATTAAAAAATTAGGGATGTTTTCTAATGTTTTCCATTATCCCAAATTATTTCTCTAGAGTTTTGTAATCCTAAACCAAAAATTAACTCAACTTTTATCTGATAAAAAATATAAAAAATGATATCATTAATACACAATGATTATTGATTTATAACATAATTGTACACATTACACAATCCTGAAATATCAATAATTATTGGGTATTTGGTAAATTCTATAGATATCATAACGAATTAGAAAACTAGTACAACGAAATTTGTGAAAACATCTTTATCATGCTCTTAAAATTCCTTCACTCTTTTAAAACCACAATAGATAACCTCGGGACATACCTAAGAATGTGTTCATCTATAAAGATGAGTAAGGGAATAGAAAAATAATAACATTATTAAAGTATTACATGTTTGACAACATTAATTTCAATGGGACATAAAATGGTTGATAATCATAAATGTGAACATCAATGCATGTTATACAATGATAACATAAAGGAAATGTAATAATGTTGAAATAAGATAAAACATGGAATCATAACCACATGTCATTGATAACACTAATGATAACATATAATAGTGTTAATTGGATAATATCCCATGAACTATACATGGTATCTCATGATATAAAAACATTACCAAATGCATCGGAGGACTATAATTCATGGCCCACCCGTCACATTCATATCATTTACATACATATGTGTTCCATAGATATAATAAAAAATATGATTTCATTTGTGAATTTTAACCACATAATTAATTAGTGTGCGTAAAATACTTTTATTTATCTAATAAAATATGGATTTGTACATCTATTTTAATTCTATAGAGAAGATATTTTGAAGATTTTCAAAATAAAAAGTTTTTGCATAGAAGGATCATATGTTAATTTATGCAGCATATAAATGGTACATAAAGAATAAAAAGATATATTATTGAGAGTGAAAGGGATCTCTCCTAACATGGACTATATGAAGCCTATATTTTAATTATACATCTTTGAAATATATTAAGGAATGTTTTATGACCATGTAGATGAGGTTGTATGAGATTTTATGTCTTATTCATCCATGAATTGATATTTTAAAAATATTAAATTTATAAATTTCTCTCAAGTGTAGTTTTCTTTAAAAATTGGAGTAAAATAAAAGTTAATTCTCAAATAAAAAAATTGATCGAACTACTTTATCTAGAATATAGGGTTTACCCTATGTGAGATTTAAAATTGGTCAGCTCTGGATGTTTGAATAAGTCCATCAATGTCAATTATTTTAAATTAAATTAATTAATTAAGTAATATATTGTATTATGAAATTTCAAATAGACATAATTTCTTAGATTTAAATGATAATATTTCATTTCACCAGGGTTAGCCACATATTCCTTGGAGCTCTCAGAGGATGAGACTCAGCATATATCATTTAAGGATCACATATGTGGATAACAAGAGATCAGATCAATGGGAATCAAGGGGAATCATAGACATCAGGATCAACATATCACTAGAAAATTCATTCTTCACTAATGACCAATCCATTTTTTAGGTAGGAATAATAATTTCTGGTTTCATTCCTTATTTAAAATATTGTACATGGATATATATTTATCTATTTTATTGATTTTTTCCAAACCATCACAAGAAGTATTTGTTGAATGAATTTTTTTTCCAATATATTTTTTTCTTCCATGATCTCACCCAAATTAAAAAACATTGAAATAATATTCCCAGAACCCTTTTCCAATGATATTTGTTAAAGATTAATATTTTTCCCCATCATTTATCATTTTCTTCACTATTGGACTACGGGGTTGCAGTACAACATTTCTATGGTGGGTTTGGGTACAATCAAAACCCGAAATAATATGTGTATGTACAAAAAAATGTGATGTTGATTTATGGATGGATTGAGGATTGTTCGATGATGCTGGAAATGATTTTCCTTGCTCTGAGATTCAGGATGGTAGCAGGTTATGTATACAACACAAGGCGCATGATAAACCCCAAAAAATAATCAAAATTTGTTTCCTAGCAATTTAATGATGGGAAATGATATCTGGATGTGGTACCCACTAATGGTGGGTTGTCAATTGTTGTGATTAATGGAAAAGAGACTATATTGGGAGAACACGTTAATATTATATATTTTCTATGAAAAAACAGATTAAATTGTGTGTATTCTAAAATTACAATTCATGTATCCCGACATGATATGGTGGATAGGGTTATTTGGATAATAAGGATCACATTTAATGAGTTCTAAACCACACACCTTGTGACCCTCCCAGGGAAGCATGGATATGTGCTAGCTGGAACACGCCTATGATCTTTTGTTAGAGAGAACACTGTGTACTCTGGGATTACATGGGTTTAGGCCAGTACCCAATCATAACCATATACATGGTCATGATATGTGTGATCTATATATGTTGTTAACTATGAAATGGATTCCAATACATGTCTATAGGAGAACACAATTGGGAAATAAGGTTTGATCTCACACTATGTGGACAACCATACACACATTGTATTTCCTCCTTTAACTTCATCATTATTAATATATTTTTTGGATTGGGATTTTGACCCACAATTATCCTATTATGAGATGTTTTCCACATATAACATGATGGTGGCCTTCGTAGTGGATTTTGAGATATGTTATAGAATTTTGCGAGCATGAATCTTATTTAGGCGATGATTGATGATGTTAGCTATCATGGATGATCATCAAAAAAATATTGTGTTTGGTAATCCTTTAATATTCCAGGGAGTAGGTTCCCCTTACTATTTGAGAAATATCGAGCTCAGTACTCACCAATCACTATATTGTGTACGTTCCCCATAATATTTATATAGAAATATATGGTACCCCCTACAGGGGTACAAGTTTTCTATCTTTGTAGTGGTAATCTATTCCATTTGATATCCATTGGCGTGCGGATTATCCATATGAGTTTTGACTCCCTTTTCTATGGTTCATAGTTACAAGTGGTGGGACCCTATAAAAATATTCTAGTGAGGTTTCATTTTATGTTGTGTATCTATGATTAAATTTTACAACTGCATGCTTAGTCATCTACATCAAATGGGTTGTGAGAAGGAAATCCCTTTTCTGCCTCATTTGATTTTCATTATGAATATATATATATATCTCTCTTTGTGTGTGTGTGTTTGTGTCTGATGGATATCTTTTTCCACTGTATTTTGGGTTGATATGAATGTTTTTTATACCTATATCTATCCATTTTGGATTTTGTGGCATCCTACTGGGTATGCATATACATACCCATGGATGGGTTTTCCTACACATGTCATATCTTATAAAATGATGGATAGATAGATGATAATTATGATAGATAATTTTTATATCAAGGTGCATTGAACATAAATGGTTTTCATTCTTGGAGATTATAAGTAATGATCTCTCACGTTTCTACATTTCTAGTTTCTTTTAGGATTGTACATCATTAATTGTTGTGAGGGTCTTTTCCTATTTTAAAATTTTTTGTATCTTTTATAATATAATTTATTTCTTAGATATTATTGAAATCATTTTTTATCTCCATATGTTGTAGTCCATACTTTATGATTTTCTACATTACCTTATGGAGATGGTTGGGTGTCTACATAAATTTTCATTAGGAAATAGTTTTCCATTATAGTTATTACTTCTCAGTGCTTATAACTAGAACATGAAATATCATTGGCATTATAGATGTTTTTACAACTCAGTCTTCCATGTGCCATGTGGGCCCCAATAATTCGGGTCCTTACAGAGTGGTATTAGAGCTAGATCATCATCGTGATGGTGTCTGGTGTTTTCCCCTTATGAGGATTGGTTGTTAATTTAGAACAATAATGTAAGTGTGTCTTGAGTTTATGTTTTAGGATTGAAAATCCATTGTTTTTGTTGAATATAACATATCCATACACATGGAATCAGAAAACCAACTTTTCAACACTGCTTGCCATGATATTTGATGCATGAAAAATTGGTATATGAACCATATAAGTTTGAGTACATTAAATATCCTTCTTTGGTGAGTTCCCCATATGTTTGTGTATGTGTATATATATATTCTCATCTATCCCTGGTACGTATTGATTAATTTTAGAATTCCCCAACAATGATAGCCATCCATGTTTATAATTAATTATTTTTAGGATATTTTTATGAGTGATAATGCCTCGGTTTAGGAGAAATCCCAAGAAATATTTCCACTTGGTGTGTAGGTAGTGATTCCCCTACCAATATAGTAGATGTCATTTTCTACAATTTCTCCCTTGATGTGCATTGGATCATCCCACATTATGTGTTATAGTAATATAGACTTATGAGGTTCTATGACATGCCATAATACTAGGCAGTAGAGGTTTGGCTTCATTCAGTGGTGTGAGTTTTCACTCTGATTTGGATTCGATAAAATTAGATGTTTATGTAGGAATAAAATATTTTTCATTAAATAGATGGTCATTTGTGGAGTTTGTTTAACCATACACATGAAAAAAGACACAATTATGATAACATTTCTAGTAAATGTTTCTGATGAGCATTGCCCTTTGTTCATGTACTGAATTTGGATCCATGAAATTATTGAGACAAAAGAAGGAGATATATTATATTCTCTGTATGATGCATGGGTCAATTACCGTACATGATGGTCCCTTAATGTGGTATGAGTCAGATTATCTAGTGTGAAGTTTTTTGAGAAGGGTCTCCATAGAGATATTCAATTAATTTTTGTTTCCTTTTGCCTATCCACTAATACTATAGTGGTAGAGAGGGCACTGGTGACTGAGAGTATCCTATCATTGTAGAGCCACATGGTTGGATCTAGCAGTGGATATCATGTGGTTGATTCATCAACAGAAGGTATCTGACATCAGGTGTCATGATCCCAGAAGAGGAGGCATTCACATTCTATAACAGATACACATAGATTTATAGCTCATGGATCATAGAGATAATTCGATCTTCCTAGTGAGGGGAAATGATATAGTTCTGATGGGTGTGGTCACATATCTCATTATTGACAAACATTTTGTATGTTGAAGGACATGTAAATAGTGGATGGAACACCACGATGGAGGAATCATTGTGATTAGGGATCTCCTAAATGTGGCTAGAACATCCTTAGGGAAGTATTGGTAGAAGAAGAGAAGAAATGAACATAAGGGAGGATAGTTTGGGGGAGGATTACATTAAATGATTCTATGACCACCAACACTAGGTGTCCCATATTTGGATAAATGAATTGGTGGCCAATTCCATGTGGAGTTTTAGGCCCTAGAGTGGATTTACTAGGCTTCACATGAGATAAAATGAGGTATTTTATATTATAATTATTATCATTATTCATTATTAGTAGGTATATTTAGGACTCATTACTTTATCTCCTTATTCCCACTATGAGAGATTAATCTTCTCACTGATTCATTATCCAAGATGTTTTCTTTAGAGGTTTTTAATGGGTGTGATTCTTAGATATCTCTTATCTAATGAAAATGAAAGATACATCTTGGAAGGGGGAGTTTCATGGGAGACATATCGGTTATCTCAATAGATCCTTATGACTTCATCATTTTTGTAGAGTTTTTTATATGGTTCGATTCCATATTGACTATCATCATAGGAATGTTAGAATACATTTCAAATACGAGACATGAATTTTTTATCATGGTGAGGGAGATGTCATGGATGAGTGTGTGGGTCCTAAAAGCTGGATGTTGCAACTCATCACCCATCAGTTGGTGAGTTTGTCCCTTGATGCAGTGGGATCTCTAGGAATCTAGATTCATTCAGTAGTGTAGGACTTTATTGGCATGACCTGTCCCCGGGGGGCTGTTCCATGACTACCCCAAACCCACTTTCATTAGGTCAGGGGATGGCGACAAGAAACAAAGGCATAATTAATGTACTGCATTTGCAAAATTAATTAGCTCAATTAAATGGACCAATTTAATGGACCAATTTAATGGGAGGGGTGGGATATTGGGGAGTTGGGAGGTTTCTCCCCATTAAGAGGGGTCGGGTGGTCCCCGACCTCAAAATTCAAATTGGGGGGTTTAGGCTCAGGTGGTCCCCACCACTATAACCTCACAAGGGAGGTTTTGTTCCGATGGACCCCACCTCTTAACTTTCATTGGGTGGTTTAGATCTGATGGTCCCCACCCCCCAACATCCACATGGGTGTTTCAATTAAAAATAATTTTTTACATAATTATATTTTTATTTTATTCCTTCCCGAAAAACCCAAAAACTAACTTTCACCCTCAACCAACTACCGTCGAGGTGAAAGTCTCTTTAAGTGAATACCAATGGTGCGAGTTTAATGGTGTCCTCTGATTTCAATTATGATCACTTGTTAAAAATTTTTAAAAACTGGCACGTACATTTACTGAACATACCCGAAGAAAAGTTTAGAAATTCATTATGGGAACTCCGGGACCTAGAATCAGACACCGTCATTTTTCACAGACTCGTCAAATTCCCATTTATTTAAAAAAATACATGGAAATTTTGGGTCTTTAAATTATCCCCAACTCAGGTCTTTACATCCCCATAATCCAAAACTCATAAATAGGTAAACATGTGGGGTTACTGAGCACTCATTTTAGCCTCCTACCCCCATGTGCTCTCCTAGAGGTTCTTGTTCTTCCAACGAACGCACACCATAGGTATCGACCATCCACGAAGGACCTGATCTTGTCGAACCTCAATCTATATTAGAACCTCCATAAAAGTCACCCCATTGCCGACATACAGCTCTCCATGGTCGATGATGTGAGAGGGGTCATGCACGTATCTCCTCAGCTAGGATACGTGGAAGATGTCATGCACCCGGTGCAAATGAGGTGGAAGATCTTAGTGGTAAGAAACCACTCCAACTGTACTGAGGACCTAAAAAGGTCCAATGATCCTCGGAGATAACTTTCCACCTCAGCCAAATCTCCGCAACCCTCGTCAGGATGAGACCTGCAGAAAGACATGGTTTCCATCCTCGAACTCCAGAGATCTCTATCTCCTGTCGGCATAACAATTATCCTACTCTGTGATGTCTTCATCCTCTCCTGGATGATCTGTTCTTTCTCGGTGGTAGCTCGTACCATCTATGGTCCCACTTGTGCTAACTCCCACGGGTCTATATAGCACAAAGGTGACCTGCATTGTCGCCCATACAACAGCTCCAAATGTGTCATCCCAATGGTTGAGTGATATCTATTGTTGTACGCAATCTCCACCAAAGCGAAGTGATCCTCTCAGTTGTGACTGAAGTCAAGGACACAAGCACGCATCATGTCCTCGAGGGTATGAATGGTCCACTTAGTCTGACCATCCGTCTGAGGATGGAAGGCAGTGCTCAAACGAAGCGGTGTCCTGAAAACCCAATGCAACCCTTTCCATTGCTGAAAAGTGAAAAGTATATCACGATTTGAGACAATCAGAAAGGTTACTCCAATCGTGATGCACATTTTACTTCCCGGCTATAGAAGGGGTTGCATGAGGCTTTTGGGATGCAACATAGTTTGATCACCACCTTCCATCCTCATACGGTTGGTCAGACTGAGTGGACTATTCAGACCCTTGAGGACATGTTGCGTGCTTGTGTCCTCGACGTTGGTCGTAGTTGGTAAGATCAATTTCCTTCGGTGGAGTTTTTGTACAACAACTATCACTCCACCATTGGGATGACACCTTTTGAGGTGTTGTACAGGCGACCTTGTAGGTCACCTTTGTGCTAGACAGACCCAGGGGAGTCAGAACTAGTGGGACTAGATATGGTACGGGCTACCATAGTGAAAGTGTAGATCATCCAGGAGTGGGTGAAGACTACACAGAGAAGGCAGAATACTTATGCCGACATGAGATGGAGACCTCTGGAGTTCGGGGATGGCGTCCACATCTTATTACGAGTGTCTCCTCGATGAGGTTTGCAGAGATTTATCAAAGGCGTAAGGTTATCCCCAAGGTTAATCGGACCTTTTCAGGTCCTCATTAGATTTGGCAAGGTGGATTACCACATTGCGCTTCTACCTCAGTTGCATCGGGTGCATGTCGTCTTCCACGTATCCCAACTAAAGAGATACGTGCACGACCCTTCTCACATCATCAACCATGGAGAGCTGGACATCGATGTTGGGGAAACATTTACATAGCTTATAGTAAAGACTGAGGATCGACAAGGGCGGGTCCTTCATGGATAGTTGATACCTCTGGTGTGGGTACGTTGGTAGCAGAGGAACCTCCAGGAGAGCACATGGGAGATGGAGACTCATATGCATGCTCCGTAACCCCACCTATTTACCTAGTTATGAGTTGCGTATTATAGGGACATAATTAATGTACATCATTGTTACAATTAATTAGCTCTATTAATTGGCCCAATTTAATGGCTCAATTTAATGTGAGTAGTGGGATATTGGGGAGTTGGGCGGATTCTCCTCATTTAAGGGGGTCGGGTGGTCCCTACCTCTATAATTCAAATTGGGGTTTTAGGATCAGGTGGTCCCTACCTCCATAACCTCACAAGGGAGGTTTAGTTCTGATGGACCCCACCTCTTAACATTCAAATGGTGGTTTAGATCTTGTGGACCCCACCCCCAACATCCACATGGTTGTTTCAAATAAAAATAAATTGTTACAATATTTTATTTTTATTTTATTCCTTCACGAAAAAACCAAAAAACTAACATTCACCCTTAACCAACTACCATCTGGTGAAAGTCTCATTAAGAGAATACTGAGACGGTGTGTTCAACGATGCCCTCAGATTTCAATTCCAAGAACCTATTCAAAAGATATAAAAACCCGCTCATACGTTTACCGAACGTACCTGAAGATAAGTTCATAAATTCATTCCGGGCACTCCATGCCTCAGAATCAGGTGCCGTCAATTTTAAAAGACTCATAAAATTTACATTTATTTAAATAAATTACATTGAAATTCCGGGTCTTTACACTTATATATGTATTCCTCTTAGATGTTCTTTAAATACCTATATGTAGGTAGATGGAAATATTCATTGAAATAAGGTTTAGTACCATACAAATATATTATATAAAATATTTGATAGACCCTATCGAGATCTGGAAGTTAAGGGTGCAGTTGAAGATCCTTCGTGTGATGGTTTTTCTTAGATCCATTATGTCTCCATCGACAACTCATGTTTTTATTACGAAAAAATTATATATGATATTTTGTCTCGTATTATTATAATCTCTTAAACTAGGATGAAAATTTAAACATGTACCCCTATTCGATGATTGATGACTTCTTTGATCAGTTTCTGGGAAAGAGTTGCTTCTTAAAGATCAATCTGAAGTTATGTATCAACAAATTAAATTTTCAATAGGCTGATATTCTGATGATGGAATTTTAATGTCTCTATGGGTACTATGAGTTTTTAGTGACACCTATCAATATGATTAATTCCCCCTATTTTTTTAAATTGATGAAACAAATCTTCCAACCATACATAGACCAATTTGTAGTTGTCTTCATTGATGACATACTCTTCTACATTTCATTATAAATGGAGAATGTGGTTGAATTGAGGTTGGTCCATTATATACATTGGGATAATAAGATTTAAGGTATTCTCATTAAGTTTTAGTGTTCGATATGTGAGGTTCATTTTTTTGGGACTGTCATTTTTGAGAGTGGTGTAGCTATGGAGGGAGCAATGGTTAGTGAAAAGGTTATTTGGTAGACACCCAACCGCTTGGTAGAGGTGTGATGTTTTCGTGGTTTTATAGGGTAATAAAAGAGTTTTAATATATACTTCACCATCATTTCATCATCTTTGACCAACATGACACATAATGGGAGACCATTTATTGGGACTCTATATTGTCATATATCCTTTGATGTGTTGTTGCATAAGTTGACTAGTGGTCATATTTTGAGACTATAAGAGGAGAGAGTGGAGTACATAGTGTACATTGATTCCTCTAGATTAGGGATCAACTTTTTTTATGTAGAGGTAGTCATTGATCATATATGGGAGGAGGTAGGTGATACCCAATGAGAAGAGCTACATGACTCATGACCTAGAGTATGAAGTGGTAGTATTATCTCTGATGATGTGAGGCACTATATTTTGGGAGTGTGTTTTTTCATTATTTATACCATCAAAGTCTCAATTATATCATTATAGAGAGAGATTGAAACCAGAGATAGAGGCATTGGTTGTACATTATACAAGACTATGACTTCATGATTATCTATACTCCTGAGTTGAAAAATGTGGTAGGGGATTCCATTAGAAGGATGTCAAATTATCATTTGATATAGGATTCATCTGAGTAGTTGGATTCTATAAAGAATTTCCTTGAAGAGGATACGGGTCCTTGTTATGTTCCATATATGGTGTCGACTCATCGACTTATCTAGTGTTTTTGTGAGGATAGTTGGGAAGAACCAACTATGAGAATCTCCATGAACATATATCTTTAGGAGAATAATCAGGTAAATCATGGTGAAGGTAATATGTATTGAGAAATTCAATGATAGTCTGTATGGAATGGAATGATGCAGCGTGTTGCTAAGTTCATATCATGATATATCACATTCTAGATTATGATGGATGAGCACTGATTTATAGAATATTTGACATAGCCTATTGATATCATAGATTATAAATATGACGGAATATCCATAGAACTTTTTATAGGAATACCATGATTCTATATGGGTGACTGTTGAATGACTCATGATGGTAGAAAACTTCCATTCCATCAGATATAATATTTTTGAGGAGTATCAAACGAATTTTTCCACATGGTAGATCATTTATCTCCATGGGGTAATCTCAATGATTCTATCTGACAAAGATGTGTGGTTTACATCAAATTTGTGGAGAATCGGGTAGAAGTAATTCAGGGCCAAATTGTGGATGAGTATGGGGATTCACTCCTAGATGGATTGGTTAATAATGTGAATAATCAGGTAAATGGATGATATATTGTGGGAATGTGTTCCATAATATTTTCGGAGTTGAGAGGAACACTATCCATTGATATATTTTTCATATAATAAAGTAAATCCCAATAAAATTGACATGACATCCTTCATGGCCTTGAATGAGAGACCTTGCATGTAACCCTTGTTTTGGACTAAGATTGGGGAGGTATCTGTATTTGGGTCAGATATAGTGAAGGTAATGGTAGATAAGGTCCATGTGGTCTATGAGTGGATGAGTACAACCTAATCCTAACAAAAATCTTACACAGATCATCATTATAGGCCCTTGGAGTATGAGTATGGAGACAATGTTTTCTAGAGTGTCTCCCTGTGATAGGGATTAAAAAGGATTGGATGGGGAGATAAGATATCACATAGGTTCATTGGGCCATTATATATCTTTCAAAGGGTGTGTGAGGTTTCTTACCACTTAGCATTGACCCCATAATTAGAGTCGGTACATCAAATATTCTATGATTCATAGTTGAGTTGATAAATGTATGAACTTATGAACATCATTGATTGAGTTGAGTTGGACATAGAGTATTGATACCCCATCACAGAGTACCCCATGGGAATCAATGATCGATAGCGGAGGATACTTCATGGATATATTATCCCATTGGTTCATGTGTTGTGGCAGAATGAGAACATGAAGGTGAGAACTTGGGAGCAGTAAAGATAGATAAGGGACCAATATACCAATTTTTCTGTTTTTATATATATAAAAATAATTAAATGGGGGAATAATATACTAACCCTATATCTTCCTTGTATGAAATTGAAATATATTAGGGAATATTTTCAGATCAGGACGCCAATAATATGTGAGATTTTGAGTCCTGATGAGCCCAAAATTAATATTTTAAAAATGTTAAATATATTAATATCACGTGTTAATATTTTTCTGAAAAATAGGAATAAAATTTATAATGATCTATATATTGGAAATATTACACCATGATTATGTCATGACTGTAGGGTTTACCTTTAGAATGACATAAACATGGTTGATGTCGAATGTTCGGCTAAAGTAGTCAATAGAGGATTATGTAAATAAAATAAATAAATTTAATAATAAGTTTTATTATTAAATTATCAAAAAATCTAATTTCCAGTATTTAAATGATGCAGTTGAGTTTCAATATGGTAATATTCATAACCCTATGAGATCCCATAGTTTGAGAGTCATCATTTTTTCATAATAAAATCACATTAGAGGACACTAAGAGATCATATTGAGGGGGATCAGTAAGTAATGAACACAATAGTATCCCCAAATAACTAGGGAACATGTTATTCATAATGATCCATCCACAATAAAGGAAAGACTTATCAATTTTATTTTCCACACTTGATCAAGTATTTTTATAGAATATATATTTATCTTCTTTTGATCTCCATTTTCATACACTTCACATGAGCAAAATGATGGATTAAATTATTTCAATGAATTTATTCTATTAATCAATTATATTTCATTAATTTCCCACTATGAAATAAAAATATTATAAATCATTGACCACTTTTCTTATAAAAAGTTTTATTTTCTATTTACCCCTTCATTATTTATGTTGTACGTGGTTGGCATATGGGGTTAGTGTTTGACATTGCATGCGTCAGTTAGAGTGCATTCGATCACCTAGATTTATAGAGGACTTCAAAAAAAAATATTAATAGATTGATCAAGATTAATTGTAGGATATAAGTGATTATATCCACAGATCGTGGATCAATAATTATGGAGGGAAATGGGTAGTTAAAAAGATGGGAAATAAACCACCATGAGTGACCAAAATCTATTTTCCAGCCACTAATGTTAAGGAAAACACTATTGAAGGTAACTCCCATCCCCCCACTGATATCTGGAAATAAATTGGTGAGATTCCCTACAATGAGTATAGATTTAGAGTACCAATAAATATTTTTTTCATTCTTAAAATAACACAACTATAAAACATTTATTCCATGAAATACTCATAATTCTTCGTTTAGAAGCCATTTATTAGATGTTTTTAATAACCCACAGAAAAGAGCTCTAATAAATTAGTGGATGTTATTGAATAACTACAATTATATTTTTCCACTTACTAAAAATGCACCTTCACCCAATCCCCCCCACTCCTCTTGATCCCTATTCTCCCCTACATACAGCCCACACCTCTCCCCAGTGTACCCCTACCCTGATCCCTTGCCAATATTGCATTTCCCCCCTTGTCAGTGCTTTAGTATCCCCCAAGACTCCCCGAGACCACACTAGTGTTCTGGTTTCCCCAGATCCCCCATTCTATATCCCGTATTGAAACATATGTTACCACTTTGCCTTCCTTAATTCTCTATATATTCCTCTATTGCGCTCTGGTTCCTCTCTCCCTCACCCCCATAATAATTACAATTTCCTCTAATCCCCATGATCACTCAACCTTAATCTCACTGCCTGCATCATATTCTCCCACGAGTGACTCCTCATAGGAAATAAGTGGATATAATATTTTAATCAATGGGATTCCTTCCATGACAGATTCTATAAGGAATTTACATAGGTTAACCTACAGTAATCTCTAGGTCATTATTCCAAGATTTTTTTTATGATGTTCCATTAATATTTACCTAATTCTAATATCTTCATAGGTGGTTGAGAATGGATTGTGGGTGAAATATATCCTATTTTCGATTATATAATGTGATTGTATACAATGAAATTGGTAGGTTTCCCCCTTATTTCTCTCATATCAAAAGAGAGTTAACAAATAGATGGTTTAGGGTCGGGAAAACCATACATAATCTATGAATTTAAAACTAGTAAATATCCTTCCTGAACCCTTCATGGTTCAATGGTTTTTTTGTTACTCTTTCATGGTTTTTACATTTATATCATGTTTTGTTAATTAAAAAAAAGTATTTCCTTCTATCATATATGTTCTATGTGTGCTTACTGCTTTCTTTAGCAATGTGAAATATGAAACGATAGATCTTCATTTTATTTGTTATTGTTCATCTTTTAATAAATTGTTATCATATATTTATTCCATTCCATAATTACTAATTTTATCATGAATCATTCCATTTGACATATTTTCCATGTTGAAAAAGTTTAATACATATAAATTGTTGTTTATGAAACAATGGCCTCTTGTATTATTATTCTTTATACCATTCTTTATCCAATTTTTTTCATGTTATAAGAATGTACCTTCAATTAATTATTTCGTATCTCATAATTTTTAGTACCATAATGTTATGAATCTGTAGTTTTATAATAAATATCTTATAGTTCATTTGGAATTATACAATTATCATTGGACATTTTTATGAGATCTCTTATAATTTATTTAGTTTTCTACTAGAATGTTAATTTTTCTAATTTTCCATCTCTTATATAATTATTTTCATACTACTAGTTTTAAATAGTTTCTTAAAATTCCATATCTAATAATTTTTTAGATTATGAATAATGTTAATCAATTTTTCCCCATTTCACATATTTTACTTTTATTGGAATACTATTAGTACAATAATGATTTATTATAGCCACTTCCTTATTCATTTTAAAATATTTCAATAAATATTCCTTAGGGATCAGTTATATCATGCCTTTGGAATTGTTTATATTTCTTATATTATTCCATTATTTTTAGTTATTACAAACATTATACTTATAATAAACCTAAGGTTGAGCATCAATTATAATTTGGGTCCTTAATTGGTTTCAAATGTTTTAATGAGTAGACATAGAACAAGCTCACATTCTAAGTGATTTTTTAATTTCATAGTAGATTTTCAAATGGTAATTAACTATTTAATGGTGTGGTTGAAACTATTTTTTTTCTTTAAAATGTATGTGTGTTGTAACACCCCAAGATTTAATAGTATATTAGTTTTTCAAAGTAACGTAATAAATTGCACTACATGCAACACTGAGGTCAACCACACAACGACTTACCAAACTAGCCGTTCAAAAGTGGTTATGAATAGTATTAACTGAATTTTTAACTTTATATAATCCTTATAATTTTAGAATCCATATTATGAGTTACTTAGACATAATTTAAGAACAAATTAATTTTTTTAGATAAAAGAATTATTTTTAAAAAAATCCAATTTTACTACCTTTTAATGGAAAATCATTTTTAAATCCAATAATTGAAACTTTTATATATTCAATTATAAAATAAACTTCTAATATAGAATATGGATTTAATAATTTTGTTATAATAAATTTTTTGATTTTTTCTGATAAATGTTTTATTTGGGTGAATAGTGAAAAATACTATATTTTATCTGAAAACAATATTTTTAATCAAAATAATTTATATTATTAAATTATAAATTTTAATGGTTTGGATGTATAATTAGATTATATTTTTATCATTTAATCCAATGATGGTCCTTTTATGTAATTTCACTTTAAAATTGTACATAAACAACTGTCAATCTTTTGATAGTTATTATTTCTTAAAAATACCCTTTTTTGTTTTGACAAAGGGAATTAATTTTAAATTAATTAATGTAATTTCAATGTTTTGAAATTTGTAAAATATAATTCATTAGTGAATTCAGAATATCAAATTTATCTTAGGGTGAAATTTTGGTATTTTTCTGAAAAATTCTATTTTTGATGAATAATTAAAAACACTGAGTTATTGTTTAAAACAAAATTTTTATTGAAATAATTATTTATTTTATTTAAATTTATTTTTGGTAAAAATAAATAAAACATACCTATATAAGTCAATATAATTCATTAGAGTTAGTTTTTAATAATTTTAGATATATAAAAAGTTTATTGAACTTTTTAACGTCTTTTACCCACAACCTAGGAGTATTTGAAAATTTACGTAAAACATAATATTTACCGCTTGTGAGAGTTGAATTTCAAAAATATGAGAGATATGGTTGATATAATTAAGTAAAATCTTGATCAATAAGATGAAAATAATATTTGGTGAATAGTAACTTATTGCTTTTATTTACCACAGTTAAAAGTAAATAGGGTAATTAAGGGTCAAAATGATATTATTATTACCCTAACACATGTCCTAATTCTATTGGATAAGTATAATTTGACAAAAAAATTACCTGAGGAATAAAATATGATTCTTTAGGTCCACTTGTATTAGGTTAGGAAATTTATTATTATTTAATTTAAAGAAGAGTTAAAAGTGTTAAATTCAATGATTAATAACAAATCAATTTTTAATATATTGTTACACATAAGATAAACTCGACAATAAATATTCATTAGAATGCTAAAAATATTTGCTAAATAGTGATTTTTTATTTATATTTTTTAGAAATTGAATAATTTAATTTATTTATGACACAATGATGATGCAGTGAATACCTAATTAATGAAATATTAAAATATTTTATATTATAAATATCCAAATAAATATAATTTGAGACCTTTTAAGAATTAAAATAATTTTATAGGTTAATATGAAATGTTAGGGTTGGTCAGATGAATTGTTTCTAAGTAATAATGCTTTATGAATTTAGAAAAAATAAAATACCAAATAGTGTAAAAATTGACATTATGGAGTTTTTTTAAAAAATATTTTATTATTAATTGATATTCAATTCATAAAAATATAAGGATCGGCCAAAGGGATTATATAATGATAGTTGTATCATAAATTATCCATTGGGGGTTCTCTTGAAGTATATAGTAATTTTACTAACCATATAATCTAAAAATACAAAGAGACATGGTAAATGTCAAACTATTTAACTAAGAGTTAAATCTAAAAGATAAATATAATATAGTTTACCAAACCTATCTAAAACCTATTTCTTAAATGTTTTTAGACACATCCCCACATTATCGTTTAAATAATTTAGGTTGGAGCCATTAGAAACCTAAAATGATTTTATTATAAAATAATATTTCTAGCTTTTCCTAAGGTGCCTCTCACCCCTCTTATAAAAAGGAACTCCCCCTTATCTCCAATTCACACCCTCAAAGCCATTGGGAATGGCCAAACCCTGCCCAAATACCCTATGAACTATCCTATCTTACTCCTAGAGTCCTTACTTTAGTTTGAAAGCCATCCTACGGAGCCCTTTTGATCAAATCAAAAAAAAAGAACTTGAAGAACAGTTAAATATTTCGCCACCTCTTTCATGTTCCTTTATTCTTCCACATCCTCTTTCTTTGTAATTTCCATTATAAAATAATAACTCAAGTATCTTCTATATACTTTGATATTATAATAAATATTGTAAAACCATTTTAATTATTATATCCATCCTTTGAATGACATGTCACCATAGGTGCGTACGTACGGTTTACCGTCTCCACGTCGTGTGGTAATTGTTCTTCAATACATTATTATTTGGATGGGTATAATAATGATGCGTAATTGATGTAAATAATAAATATAACATAATAATTATTTTTTATATATGATATACCATCCAGTTATATATTATTTTAATATCAAAAGAATGATTGTGTCGCTCGTGCGTAGGTATAGATTTCTGTCTCCATGAATGCCATGAGATTCATTCCCCATCGTATCCATTCTATAATAATTTTCATTAGATGATTAAAAATAATTTTTAAATAAATAATATCATTCGTAATATGAATAAGATACCTCCTTTCCATAACAAACATTACTTACATAACAAAGGATATAAAAAAATGAATCAGTTAACACCCGAAACGACGATAATACTATGATATTATTAACAATTCAATGTTAAATGATCATATATGATATCATATTAATGTATATGATTCTTTTATAATTTAATAACAATTATTTAACCAATATACATGAAGTTAACCTACCCTTGGACAAGTAAAAGTGCAAGGTAGGGGTTAATTTTTACAATCTCTTTATTATTCGTGGTTGTTTATACATAATTGTCTATTGGGACCTCTTTATCATCCTCATTCTTGATTATTAAAAATGCATTTCCAAACATTCTTGTTATTTTATATAATATGGGTTAAATTCATTTATACCCTTTTTTTACTTTTATAAGATGTTTATAAAGGAATATTTTTTTCATTTTCCAAAAAATGAACTTTTTGGCCATTTCAACAAATTTAAGGTAAGAATATTTTTAACTTATATAATGGGTGCGGCTATTTTCCACCGTTATAAAATCATCGAAGCATCACTTACAATATTATAAGAATATTTTAAAATATAAATGTTTTAATTTATAATTATGTGACTTATAAATTATTTATATATAGAAATAGATATTTCTTTGAAATGTTTTTGATTTCATCTATGTCAACATCCTTTGACCGATTTTTAGTTTGTTTGAAGTTGATTTATTATGATACAAAAGTTTCATATTATATTGAAGGTTTTATGATATTTTTGACTTTGGATGTGTTATTTCATACCATTCATGGTTTATGGATAAAGTAATGACAATTCGTATGCGAGTTTTAATAAGAATGTTTATGTTATGTTTAAACCTTTTCATATGAGGAATGCATTGGACTTAGTAAGTGACCGGTGGAACCCGCTATAGCTCTTCGATGCATCATTAGGTCTCATGTGACAAACTAGTTTCTTGGAATAAGGCCTTGAAAAAATCTTATTTGTAGTCTTGGCATAAGGCCTTGACTATGTGGTTATGAAAGTCTGGCATTATGCATTCCATCATTATGAAAGTGGATATTGAAATTGCATGTTATTATGCGGCTAGTAGAATATCCATGTGAGTAAGTAAATTGAATTATTTTGATTTATATTCACCATATTATGATGAAGTTCATGTTTAAAAGGCATTTGTATTATTTTTATACATCACCTTAAATGTTTATGCTTATTTATGAATGCATCAACTATATTGTTATCCTTACTAAGAATTTGAGCTCACCCCTTTCTATGTTTTATTTTTCCCAGGATGCAAAAAAGTATATTATGACTAACCTACAGGGATAGTCTAAGGGATCTCAGTGTTGTCTATGGAAACAATGTTGTTGTATTTTTACATTTTATGATGAATTGTAAACCTCATTATTGTATCTAGTACTTCCAAGGCTACAAAACTAATCAGTCTTTTGAGACATGATCTTTTGTGATCATGCCAATGATATGTAATAATGTACTAAATATGAGATTATGGGGTCAGGGCATTATAGTTGGTATCAGAAAAGTTTATTAAAAACCTTGGAAACAATATTTAGATAAACTCTGATTAGATCACATATCCCTAAGATAGACTTTGGGGATTAGTATTGAAGAACTTCCACGAATTTTGTTATTTTAGAGATTTTGTGAGTTTCCGAAGAAATACATCCCTATCTAGATATGAGCAGGTAATGGTGGCTCTGGAAGAGATATTCCTAGGGGTAAAACCTGAAAACACCGCTTTGATCTAGACTCAAAGAGGAACTGGTGCCCGACAACGGGCCTTCCTGCACTCTTGGTTACGACAATCCCAGGGGATTTACTTAGGATAATTATCATTTTATTTACATATCATTATGAAAATATTACAAGTATATACCGCCTCAATGAAAATATTTTTATTATTATAGATTATATCCTAAAACTATTCACTTTATGTTAGTTATTTTACATGTTTGGAATTATTCACTGCAATTCATAAACTGACCAAGTTTATGCCATTATATAGAAATGGTGCCTAGTATAAGGAATGTGAACTCCAGAAATACCTATGATCCAAAAAGTAAGAAGGATCATATCTTTCAACAGAATTCAGACAACATTTAGGAGGGAAATAGTCTCCCATGTATTCTCAACATATGAAGAAATAGTATCACGTGTTAATAAGATAAGTAATGAATTATCTAAATCCTATGGATTTTAAGGGAAGCAAGAGAAAAAAAGGATTGAAGAGAGAAAGATGGATAATGGGAAGAGGGAAAAGATGGATTTTCCCCTATGTGATATCTATGGAAGGAATCACCTTGTTAAATTTGTGAAGGTAATGAGAGTTTGATATAAGTGTGGAGAAAAAGGACACCAAGTACATGATTTCAAGGGTAAGAAAACGGTTTCAAATGTAAAATGCTTCGTCAGCAAGGTGTTGGGACACTATGAGAATCAATTTCCCAGTCATCAGAGTATACCACAAATGATACAATTGGATAATAATCATGTTATGATACTACCATAGATGAAGAGGAATGACTAATGTTCTTATGTTTCAATTATATAATTATTTCATTTAATTGTTAAATCAACAATATACTGGTTATACGAATTATGGAGATAAATAAGGATTGTACTACAGTACTATTTTATTGAAGATTTGCGATTATATGGTTTTATGAAATGTGACATAATAGTAAGCTACAATTTTTTGAAAATAAAAATTTTAATGAAAAGTAATCCTTAATATCTTCCTAATAATGAGGTAGAGATTATAGAATAAGAGATCATTGATTTGGATAAATTATATTGGATATTATTAACTACCTTGAAACTGATTAATGATTTTTTTATTTCATCATGGTTGGATTTTACAACATTTTTGGATGGAAGGATTATATCCAGTATTATATAAGGAATAAGGGATCATGATTGTAATCAATAATGTTTTATGGTAATTCAGGACTTGCAGTGTTTTAAAAGAATAAATGATGAAGGTGTTCACATATTATTACGTGGAAAAAAGGATCTTCATTGTGTTTACCTTCCTTATAAATTTTGGACTGTGAGTTTGGATATAATTATTTTGGATAATTCTAGTTTGAGATTATTTTTAGATTACCATAAAAGGACAACCTGGAGGTCGGGAGGCAAGTCGTCGCGTTCAGAAAGGCCGTGATACTTTAACCCACAACTAAAGGGGGACAAGGGTTTATCACCTTCCACTGGCCCACGAGATTTCCTTGATTGAATAATATATTTTTTTTAAATGTTCTGGTAGATGAATTATAAATTCATTTTTTTGGAATCTTATATGAATAGGAAAAAGAGAATATTTTTTTTGTTCTATAATCTTTTAAAGTGAAAGATAATTTTGTGTTAGAAATGAGTTAAAGGTTCGAACTCTAATTATCAAGTGTATATTTTTTTATTCTCTTATTCTATGAAGAAATTAATTCTAAAACATTAGGTAGAAGATCATGAAACTAAAAATTTGTTATCCTAATACCTTATGTTTTGTTGAACTGGTGATATTTTAAATCGTCATAGATTGATGGCTTTGAGGCCCCCAAATATAAAATTGTTTGTGAATGATAACCACAATAACTCCCTATAAATATTTACATTTTCCCTCCAATTACATGTCTCTAATTTCCACCAACATTCTCTTAATTGAGATCATAATTTGGTGGTGACTTTTTCATTCCCATTTCTTTCTTATTAAGACAAAATTTTATTAGCCCAATTTCCAATGTGAGGTTTCCCACAAAGGCATTTTCTATTTTCAACCTATTATTTTTTAAGAAAAATTTCAAATTGCGAGGATGGAATTTATTTAAGGAGGGAAGATAGTAAAATCCCAAGATTTCTTTGTACGTTATTTATTCAAAGTAATGCAATAACTTGCCCTACACGCAACAGTGATTTCAAGCACACCATTACTTACAAAAATAGTCGTTCAAAAGCGGTTCTGAATATTATTAACTGAATTTTGAACATTATATAATTATTATCATTTTATAATCCATATTATCAGTTTCTTAGACATAATGTAAGAACAAATTAAATTTTTTCAGATAAAAGATTTATTTTTCGAAAAATGCAATTTTACCGCCTTTTAATAGAGATCCCATTTTAAATCCTATATTTCAAACTTTTATATATTCAATTTTAAAAATAAACTTCTTCTTCAGAATCGAGACATAATAAGTTAGTTTTAATATATTTTTGGTGTTTTTCTGATAACTTTCATATTTTGGTGAATAGTGAAAAATACTATATTTTATTTGAAAACAACATTTTTAATCAAAAAAATTGATAGTGTTGAATTATAAATTTAAATTTTTTTGAAGTATAATTAGATTATATTTTTACCATTTAATCCAATGATGGTAATTATATATAATTTCACTATAAAATTGGACATAAACAATTATCAATCTTTTGATAATTATTATTTCTTAAAAATACGCTTTTTGATTTTGACAATAGAAATTAGATTGATATTAATTAATGTAACATCAATGTTTTGAAATTGGTAAAATATAATTCATTTCTGAATTTGGAATATCAATATTAGATTAGCATGAATTTTTGGTATTTTTCTAAAAACATTCAATTTTTAATGAATACTGAGAAACACCGAGTTATTGTTTAAAACCGAATTTTTATTTACATATTTATTTATTTTATTTAAATTTCTTTTAAGTCTAAATAGATATATAATACCTATATATGTTCAATATAATTCATTAGAGTCAGTTTATAATTATTTTATATATATATAAATTTTATTTAACTTTTTACAGTAATTTACCCACCTCCTAGGAGTATTTGAAAATTTACATAAAACATAATTTTATGACTTCTGTGAGTTTAATTTCAAAAATAATAGAGACATGGTTGATATAAATAATTAAAATTTGATTCAGTAAGACAAAAATAATTTTTGGTGAATAGTAACTTTTAACTTTTATTTACCATGGTAAAAAGTAAATAGGGTAATTAAGGGAAAAAATGATATTATTATTATTACCCTAACACATGTCTTAATTATATAGGATAAGTTTAATTCAACCAAAAAAACTTAGGAATAAAATATGATCCTATAGGTCCACTTGGACAAGATTAGGACATTTATTAATATTTAATTCAAAGAAGAGTTAAAAGTGTTAAATTCATTGTTTAATAACTAAATAATTCTGAATATAGGGTTACACATAAGATAAATTAGGGAATAAATATTAATTAGAAAACAAAAAAAATTTCCTAACTAATGATATTTTATTTCTATTTTTTATAAATTTAATAATTTAATTTATTTATCACACAATGATGATGTAGTAATTACCTTATTAATGAAATATTAAAATAAAGTGATGTTATAAATATCCAAATAAATGTAATTTGAGGATTTTTATGAATTAAACTAATTTTCTAGAAAACATATTTCATGTTAGGGTTTTTTAGATGAATTTTATTTGAAGTAATAATTATTTTATGAATTTAGAAAAAAAAACAAAATACCAAATAGTGTCAAAATTGTCATAAAAGAGTTTTAAAAAAAATATTTTATTATTAATTGATATTCTATTCATAAAAATATAAGGGTCAGCCAAAAGACTTATATAATGATAATTGTATCATTAATGGACCACTTGGGGTTCTCTTGGATGTATATAGAATGTTTATTAACCATATAATATAAAAATACAAAGAGAAATGGTAAATGTCAAACTATTTAACTATGAGTTAAATCTAAAAGATAAAGTTAATATAGTGACCCAAAGCTATCTAAAACCATTTGGATGAGTGGTTTTCAACCCATCCCTGCCTTATCCCCAAAATAAATCATTTTTGGGCCATTAAAAACCGAAAATTATTTTATTATAAAATAATATTTCTAGCTTTTCCTAAGGTGCCTCTCACCCCTCTTATAAAGGGGCACTCCCCCTTCACTCTAATTCACACCTTCAAAGC
Organism: Viscum album; assembly: GCA_963277665.1. NCBI lineage: Eukaryota > Viridiplantae > Streptophyta > Magnoliopsida > Santalales > Viscaceae > Viscum > Viscum album. The sequence continues at coordinate 958,820,640 of OY728121.1, forward strand.
CATTTGGATCGGCAAAAACCTGCCCAAATACCATATCAACTGTCCTATATTAATTCTAGTGGCCTTTATATAGTATTAAAGAAAACCTAAGGATCCCTTTTCATCAAATCAAAAGAAAGAACCCGAAGAAGTGGTATATATTTCATCACCTCTTTAAAGTTCATATCTTCTTCCACATCCTCTTTCATTGTTATTTCCATTATAAAATAATAACTCTAGTATCTTCTATATAATATGATATTATTATTAATATGGTACAACCATATTCATTACACTTTTCATCATGTGAATGACATGTCACCATATGTGCATATGTACGGCTTACCGTCTCCACGTCGTGGTGTAATTGTTATTCAATACATTTTTATTTGGATGGGTATAATAATGATGTGTAAGTGATGTAAATAATAAATGTAAAATAATAATGATTATGTATATATGATATAAATTCCAATTATATATTATTTAACATCAAAAAACTGATAGTGACACTTGTGCGTACGTACGAATTACTGTCTCCACAAACGCGATGAGATTCATTCCCCATTGTATCAATTCAAGACTAATTTTCATTAGATGATTAAAAATAATGTTTGAAGATTTAATATCATTCTAAATATAAATTAGATACATCCTATACATAAAAAAAAATTACTTACGTAATAAATAATATAAAGGAAAACAAATCAGTTAACACCTGTAACGATGATGATACTAAGATATTATTAACAAAGCAATGTTAAAAGATCATATATGATATCATATTAATGTATATGATTATTTAATAATTTAATAATTATTATTTCACCATTATACAGGTGGTTAACCTAACCTCTACCCCGGAAAAGTACAAGGTAAGGGTTAATTTCACAATCTCTTTATTATCTGAGGTTGTTTATATGTGATCGTCTACTGGGACTTCTTTATCATCCACATCCATGTTTCATAAAAATGTATTTCAAAACATTCCTAATATTTTATAGACTATGGGTTAAAGTAATTTATACCCTTGTTTGACTTTAATAAGATGATTATAATGTAATATCTCCGTCATTTTCAAAAAAGGTACTTTTGGAACAATTCGACACATTTAATGTAAGAATGTTTTTTTAACCTATACGGTTGTGCGACTATTTTCTGCCGTTATAACATCGTCGAAGCTTCCCTTATAAGATTATATTAATATTTTAAAATATAAAATTTTTCTTTTATAATTACGTGTCTTTAAAATTATTTCAAAATTGAAAGATATATTTTTCTAAAAAGGTTTTGATTTCATCTATGTCAACATCCATTGATGGATTTTTAGTTAGTTTGAAGTTGATTTATTATGATACAAAACATCCATATTTTATTGAAGGTTTCTGATATGTTTGAATTTTGATGTGTTATTTCATTCCATTCATGGTTTATGGATAAATTATTGATATTTCATATGCCAGTTTTAATATGAATGATTATGTTATGATTAAACCATTTCATTTGAGGAATATATTGGACTTAGTAAGTGACAGGTGGAGCCCGCTATAGCTCCTCGATGCATCGGTAGGACTCCTGATAGAAACTAGTGTCTTGGAAAAAGGCCTTGACAAAATCATAGTTTTAGTCTTGGCACAAGGACATGACTTTGTGGTTATAAAAGTATGGAATTATGCATTCCATCATTATGAAAGTGGCTATTGATATTGAATGTGATTATTCGACTAGTAGAATATCCATGTGAGTAAGTAAATGGAATTATTTTGATTTATATTTTCCATATTATCATGACGTTTATGTTGAAAGGGATTTTATTTTAGTTTTATACATTGCCTTAAATGGTTATGCTTATTTATGAAAGCATCCGCTATATTTTTATCCTTACTGAGCATCTAAGCTCACCCCATTCTATGTTTTATTTTTTCCAGGATGCGAAGAAGTATAGTATGACTGACCTGCAGTGATAGTCTATGGTATCTCAGTGTTGTCTATGAAAACAATGATGTTGTATTTTTTCATTTTATGATGTAATGTAAACCTTATTATTGTATCAATTACATCTAAGGTTACTAAATTGATCGGGGTTTCGAGACTTGATCTTTTGTTATCATTCCAATGATATGAAATAATGAACCGAATCTTGGCTTTTGGGGTTTGGGTGTTACATGTGTTATTTTAGAGGTTGGTTTTAGGAATTTAAGTTAGATTACAATTAATATTTTCTTAAACGGTTTTGAGACCCTATGCCTCATGGCGGTAGAAATTTTTTTAAACGGTGGAAGTTTGTTCATGAAAAATAGAAGCTTGACACTAATTTACTTCCTTTAAAGAGGTGTGTCTTGCCATCAAAAGTTATTATATATAAATAGTTATATTTCTAAATTGGTATTCAATGTATAGTTTGATAAATTATTTTAAATGAACATTTTTTGAGTTGTTTTCTTAAGAATTGTATGATTTTTCAATGCCATTTATTTTACATAATATCATTCATGATTAATTTTCTTATTCTACTTTGTCATTTTTAGTTATAATATGACTCTTATATAAATACTTGGGTTTTATTTTTTCAGATTTATTCATCTCTTTTCAGAATGTTTATTACATATCTTACTTAAATTATTTTAATAAACTTTAGGCACATTTTAATATATATGGATAAAAGCTGGAGCACATTACTATGGAATGTAGTTCAGGATGCTAAGGGTTTGGAGGTGTTTTTAAATTCTTGAATGTCCAATCGATCTACTGATGGGAAAATAAGATTTTCATGTCTTAAATGTAAATTAATAATATGGATGAAAAGGCCACATGTTTATAAACACTTGATATTAATTCAATTCCCTGGTTGGTATTTTTTATGGGATTGGCATGGAAAATTGAATTGAACAGAAATATTGAGCATTGATTTAAATCAACAGAATTAGCTACCAAATTCACCGACAATATAAAATGAAATAAAAAAACATACAAATGATGGTTTTAGAATAGAAAAACGAAAAAATCAGTTACAAAACATATCGTAACCACCATTTCAGGGTTCTACAAATAGTAACATGACATGTGAGGTTTTGGGAAGATAGGAGAACAAGATCAATATTTTTACATATCATTGGATAATCCTCTTGATTCTGTGGAGACATATGCATGATATAACTTCACTAATAATAAAAATGTGTTTCACTATTTATTTGAAGATGGAAAAAAGAGTTGTATGGTGGATGTTTGAAATATTAAAATGTTTCATATTTATTGATATTTTATCTTGTTAAATACTTATATGGAATTAAATATAAGGCGATTTCCCTGATATTGGAAATTTTTCTTGATTCATTTCCAAAAGCTAAGATCCTGATGTCTTTTGTGATATTAATAAAATTGTTAACCTGATTTGACTGAATTATAAAAAAATATATTCTTATCCCATTTATTGTATGCTTTATTGAGTAGGGGATTCATGCATGTAGGATTGAAAAAATATCCTCTTCTAGTCAGTAGTCAATCAGTGATATTGGATGTCTAAATAAACATATTACTATGAATAATAAGAAACAAAAGAAACCACCTAAAAAGGTTTTTTGTTAATTCATTTTGATGCCTTGATTTAAATGATAATTCATGTCATTTAAAATTAATGAGAACATGAAGTGGAATTTTAAAAATAATAAAAATGGCGGGTCAATTCCATATCCCAGAGACTCACTGTAATAGAAAAAAATTGATTCATTAGATCCAATTTTCTCATACAATCCATGTAATTTGTGATTGGTACTGATTATTATGCATGCAACACATTTGGGATTTTGATAACTAGTTATATAATTTGGCCATTTTTTTTGATCCCTTACAATCATCCTACATGATTGTGTATTCAATAAAAAAACATTTACCATTTCAATAATTATTAAAGGAACAAAAGTCATAGAATGATACGGATGTATACATGAAGCCTCTAATTGAATAAATAAAGGATTTATGGATAACAATTGATTAGAAATATGATGAAACTTGTAAAACAATGTTCAAAATTCATGTTGTAGTAATGTGGACCAATAGTGACCTCCCAATACATGTAAAATTATATTGTTCGAACACATTCACAGGTTCAGAATTTCCTATTTGTAACATTTGATTTAAGCTAATAAGACTACATTATTTTAAAAAATGGTTCCTCTTATAGAATTGATGATTTATTGATGCATTAAAGAGATTTCAGTTGAACAAGTCAAAATTAAGTGGTTATATTGATTGTAGACCACCTCGAATGTTGTTTAATGGTTCTGAAATATTGGCACAAAATAGAAAAATTGGAAAAAAAATTAGGAAGATGTTTTATTTGATTGTTAGTGGGAAATGAGTTCAAATTGAATTGTCATAGGAAATTGGAACACAAAAATTGGATAAAAATGTGTATTCATCGAACATCCATGCTGGGAATTTAATTTTTGTGTCAAATAATCTTCATTTTTTCATTTTGAGAAGAATTTTTGTGATCATTTGATCTTTATATTTCATAATGATCATGTAAATTCAAAGGAACATGTCAATGACATGAAGTAAATACAAACAATAAAAATAAATAATGATCCCTATTAAAATTATATTGGAAACATATTCTCTATAAATTTTTAAAATTTAAAATATGGATAAATATATATTCTAATGAATTTTAAAATGTGTGAAGGAATCAGAAAAGAATTCAAATAATATCTCATGGTGTTTCAACATAATTCAATTTAGTTCACATCGGGTGAAAATTCATGATTCTTATATTTGGATAAAATAGTGACTATAAGTGGAGTAATATATATTATTATCGAAAAAGGTTTCTTGATTTATACAATTTTTTTGATATTCTTCAGACAATTATATGAGAACACTCCACAACCAAATGAGCATCTGATCCTTCAGGATAGATTTTTATTGACACTTGTTTCAGTGGATAAAAAACTTCATCCATCATTGTTTACTATACTGATGCATTTAACTGTGCATTTGATCCAAAAAACCAAATTAAGAGGCCTCATACATTATCAATTGATGTATATAATTTAGAGGTACTTTATTTATGTGTTTTTCAAAATATTTAAAAAATTATTGAGCCTTCATTAAAAACATAATTATGTTTTAATTATTTTATTTCACATCTCTCTTAGTCATTTGAAATCATATATGAAAACAAATATCATCCTAATGGATCTGTTAATGAATGATATTTTGTAGAGCAGTGTCTTACCTATTTTTCTAGATACCTGGACGATATTGAGGAAAGATTAAATAATGTTGGATGTGTGGATGAAACATCATCTCAATCTTAACTACATTGGAAATAATATTTCTTTCTTACTATTAGCTGATCAGTTGGGAAGATTTCAGATATTACACTAATAGAAATGGAATTATTACAAGCATGCATATATGTGCATATGAATTATGAAATTAAAGAACCACATATTGAAGATATATGGATACAAATAATGAGGTCAATTAAAATATGATCAGAAAATGAAAATGATATAAAAAAAGTAATAAAATGATATTGTAGAATGGTTTTAACATCATTTAAGTACATATATATTTTAATCCATTTAGAAATTAGTTTTACACATATTTTTTAAATCAAATGATGTTTATTAATTTTTGTACTTCATGAATACAGATACTAATGTTTAATTGTTATAATATTTGATATTTCTAGGTTGATATCCTCTAAAACATGTTAGAAATTTTGATTCTTAAACTATTAATGTATTTAAATTTTGTACAGTCGATCAAGAAGAGGGTTTGAAAACACAAAATAGTGGTATATTTACGGTTTCAGAATTGGGATACTATGTAAAATTTATTGATATTATCTAAATAAACTACCACATTCATTTTCAATTGTTTCATTAAAATTATATTTTGTCAACAGTACCAACCATATTAAAAGATATTCCATTCAATTTAATTTTTTTATCTTGTTTCTCTTGATGGTTATTGGTCACCACCAATTACATGATTCAAACATATTATCATTGTAAATAGAAATGATATATTATGTGGATGATATAATGGATGAAGGGTGGAGTGTCGTTGTTCATATAACACAAAGTGACTTGAATGATATGAGTGATGAAGTGTTATATATGAAATCTAAAATTGAATCCAATCAACAAAAAACAAACAAACATATTTTTCCATCATTATATGGAAAATAATAGTATTTCATCGGTGGATGAGGTAGATAATGTATTGATGGAGATAGACGATGAAATTATTGAAGGAAAAAATGATTGTATGTCGAGTCACCAATTAATTTATGAACGTATTATTTTTTATTTTTTGTAATTCATTATCATATTTATATATTTGTTTTAGTACCATTCATTTTGTATCATTTCTAATTTTTTCATCCTGAAATTTTTAAAAAATATGTTTCCATGTTAATTTTATTGGATTAAAGGAAAATACTAAAAAGTAATAATCATTTCAATGATCCTAGTTAACTACCACTTGAAATTCCGCCAACCACACAAATAGATGATGGTCCACCAGTTTCCCTTTTTACAGTATCTAAGACATCCTTGGTCTTCCCCCATTTAGCATCCCTCACAACCTCAATTCCATTAGCATATTGACACTCTCCCTATCCTTCCAATATGAATTTGAGATAGTGAAACCCCATTAAGTAGGTTTAATAGTTTAGGAACAAAGATACACTCTTATTTCATCATGAGGATACTGTTGGGTGATAACCATAGGTAGAAAAATTATTGGGAATAAATTTATTACAATTTTTTATATTACAATCTTTTTTTTCATAAAACATGAAAACAATGTTACTAAAAAGAGAAATATGAATAGTTTACATGTTTGGAATCTGAAAAGACATAAGATAGTTGTCTCATTTGACTATAATGGGATGCCCATGGATGATGTCACATGATTTTTCCCCAGATTCCAAGTCAACTAGTGACGAATCTGGTTACCTTTCTAATTACATTTTCTGATTGGAGGCAGCTCTCTCAATAGTGGTAAAATAATTTATTTGATTCCTAGATAAAGGTAATTTTAATAAATAATGGTTTAATGGAATGTCATTATGTTATTAAACTCAAATATTTTAAAAAATAAATCTCTTCGTACAAATGTTATTCCACTTTAACATTTCTAATATTATAAAATGAAAGTGGATGTTGAAAAATTTGTGTAGGAAATGAAAGGATTTTAATCAACGATTATGGAATGAATTTAATCATACTTATTTAACCACACAAAAATATTATTATATGGTACCTAAAGGGGTTCCTTAAGAGAAATAAAATTAGTTTTTTGATAGCCATCGTTATGAGAATCACATGGTATTGGAATATATATTATTATATTAATCTCATTTTTTCATATATAAATAAATATGGAATGAGATGGAATTTAGTAAATTACTATTAAATTACATGTTATTAATTTTAGTAATTTTTATTAAAAATTAATCAGGTTGAGCTAAAAAAATTATTCCCCACACAGTCATGTCAAGGTTTTTTTACCAAAGCATATTGACTCTGGTAATATTTTCAATAGTTTAAACATATTTTAGAAACAATTTTTTGATAAAAATATTATATTATTGAATTGTTTTTATTTAATGTAGTCAATGAATTTTTGGAACCATGTCTCCTGAAAAAATATTTAGTTGGATGTACATAGAAAATATGATGTCAGTTATTTTAATGAGACTACCAATAAAGATGAGCTATGAATTCATTTTTCATTGTAATAACTTATTGTCAGTTGTAACTATGTTAATATTTATTTCTTCTAATATGATTAATATTTTACTTATAGGTAAAAATAAAATAACTATGGGATGTTAATCCCTTACAGTATTTCTTAGTCTCATTGGTTGATCAACTTGGTCAATCCTTGTGAAAGAGCATCTTGGTCAAGTGTGTGGGATGATTTTGGGACCATTTCCATCATTGGAATTTGAAATGCCATAGGGTATTGCATCAAAATCTACCAATGGTTTTATTTACTTCTTACATAAATATCTTTATAGGTATATTTTTCAATCAATGGAACAATTTAGGAACAATGATCTAAAATAAAGATGAAAATTCAACGGTTATTGCTTTAATTAAACCACTAATTGAATTATATCATAAGAAAACTGGATTTATCCCCAGTAATGTTGCCTCGATGGATGGAATTGAGAAGGTAAATAACACAACTTCAAAATAATTTAGTACAAATAAATTATTAGTTTTATGTTCAAATATAAAAATAAAAAATTGTTTATTTTCAACATATTTATGTTGTAGGTTCCAGTATAAGTGAGCAGACCTAGAGAGGGAGAGGTTGTCGATCAAAATTCATCATGCTCTTTTTATGGTTCTCTTTTGATTCTGATATAATGTGTAACTAAACATATGACAGACTAACAGAAATACAGTGTTTCCAAAACCTAGTTGTCGTTTCTGGTAGGGATATCATCTGTTACCTAACATTGCAAGAAAATAAATATGATTGGTTCATTTTCTGTGTTTTACTCCAAAGATTTCATTAGATTAATAAATATTATGATCTTTATGTTTTGTTTTGTTTTATTTCTCATTTAAATTATTCCTCCCATTGTTTTTATCAAAATATATATTCTCTTTAAACCATTTATGAACTTTATTAAGTTCAGACTTCAATTTCTCAATTCATCACATACTACTTGGAGAAATAAACATGTTTTTTATCGTGAATATTGAAATCCCACTAGTATTTTTATTTCATATTCATCATATTTATTGTTATCTTCACCCTCCAATCATATAGAAGACCTTAAAGAAGTTTTTTCAAAGAGATAAAATTTCCATCAGTCTATACACTCCAAAAATTTCTTGTCTAAATGTAATGTTACCTTAAAAATAAATTGATGAAATAATCTATCAAAATAATTTTTCATTATGTGTATCCTAGATATCATCATGCTACAAGATGAAACATCTAAATTATCTTTTACATATATTTAAAAATGTTTATTCTTCATGTATTATTATTAATGAAAACCACATATTCCATCATATTAACAGTTATATAGTATCTATAAACCGTGAGAGAACATACAACTATATTCTCATAGACATGCTTGGGATCACCAAACCACTTCACTATAATATGCCTCAATACATAATGAGTTCATCAATATTACCCTCATCATTATCGATGAAAAATAATCGATAAACCATGTTAGCTCAATATTTATAAAAGATGAATCACCACCCTCGACTATGAAATTTTGTTGTCCCACCCTTAGTGATTATGTTAATGTATTTTTGGAGTTTTTAAATACAAATTAAGTTGTAATCAATATGTAAAAATTAATTTCATATTTTATATTTAAAATATGTTTTAATCATTTCACAAAACTGTTTGGGTGAAGAAATTATTAGCCTTTCTTTAGCCTTTTCTTATTTTTGTGTAATTTTTACAAAAATATTATAATCATTATAGATTATGGAATGTCTATTTCCATTAATTTTAGTGATTAAAATCTCAAAAATGGTCTGTAATCGAACAATTGATTGTATCACCTATTGTTCATATGTTTAGATTTTCATTTTATATAACCCTTCCGTAAAAATGAAATCCCATGTTTGGAATATCCTTATTATTTTCAGAAACTATAATTCCCCAAAATAAGGAAAGTTTAGAAGTGGTAACTCAATGTTATTTCTTATAAGAAGTAAATAATTTTCCTTATTTTCCTTTTATCTTCACATACTCTTCCATCTTGGATATGATTTAAGATTTTTATATCATTTAAATATAATAATTATACCTATATAATAATGTTATTATAATAATATAACATCATTTGAATCCTCGTCAACTATAAATGGGAATTCTGATACGAAATGGTAGATAACTGATATCATTGGTTGGAATAGTTTCCTTACTCTCATCATATAGCCAAGTTCATCACAATGTTCATATCCATTGATGGAATGAATTGAAAAAACAAAACATTGTATATGATCAATAATATCTCATGTGTTCATGGTTGACATGAAAACCCAACCTATATTTCCATCATAAATCCCAATATCATTAGCATCATCAGCCAAGAAAATTCACATAACAACTCTTTAAAATTGCAATACAATGGTTGGAATGCTCACCCATCTCATCTCAAAAGGAACCCAAATTAAATTCAATCATAGATAATATTAAAACACAATTAATACCTCACGATTCAAAATGATAACACTAATCATACAAATTAAAAACATAAAAGGCCATGGATTCTCATGGGATAGAAGAATAACTAACAAAAAATGATACAAAATATACGGTAGCTATAGTCACACACCTAACCTCTTTAAAATTCCAAATAATTCATATGTGTACCACCACGTTTTCCATACCTTAACATTCAATAATATATCATTGAGGGATCCAAGGTTTAAAAATAAGATCACAAGCCCATGGCATTCCTATATGAACCCAACATGGGTTTATTTATATCATTTATATAGAATTAGGGTCAAATGAACGTTAATCTATAACCTATACATCAATAAAAACTCAAGAGGATAATCAAATAATAATAATCATGTCAATTAAATTCTGTTTACTAACCATTTTATTTTAAGGATTTATTGGATTATGGTTTTCTTTAAATTCAAAATGGTATTTTTTTATTATTTTATTATTACTAGAAATGTTTATTTACTATTTTTATATTTTCAAATCTATTTTTTGGTTGGATGTTCTATTGATGCAGTTTATTCCGTTGTAATTTTTTTGAAAATAAATATACAATAGTGTTTTTAACAATTTCTACATATGCCAAATTATTGTTCATAAGAATATTAAACAACATCTATATAAAGATGAAATTTTTTTAGAGGTGATTTACCCTCCTAAAAAAGGCTAGGGTATTGGGGCGGTTTAAACCACCCATATCCCTCTGTAATTTTTAAGACGGGAAACAATGACTAAACAAATGTTTTATAAAGGTTCATCGTAAACACCCGTAATTGAATGTAACCAACATGATTTAGATGTCAACACCAACATTAACTGTGGTTTTTTTGAAACATCATAATACCATATGGATACATTTTAAACCACAAATAAATAGAAAAAACTACTATTAGTTTATTTCGATGTACTAATTTGTGGTTTCATATAATGAATATTATTGCTCAAACTATTATTTTTTAACAAAATGGTGGGAAAATTAATGAAATTGATTAACATTGAATGTTATAGGCTATATTTTTATGTGAAACCAAATGGAATGTTAACTAGGGGGGATATTGTGATAATTCTAAATATTTTATCAAAATATATGATTAACAACATATACTACAACTAACTCTTGAACTCACTAAAGATGAGAAGGGTAGAGTTTGTTGAGAGTTCAAGTGTTGGGGACCATTGAAGGAGGAAGATACAGTTTCTTATATATAGAGAATGTGGAAAAAATAACATATGATAATTATTTAATAGAATAAGAATAATTGTTATGTGTACAAAATGTGTGCATAGAGAAAGTAATTTCAGAAAGAAAATGAACATTTTAATTAAAATAATGGATGGGAATATTTATCTCCCAAAGGTATTAAGAAGACGTTAATTTTTCAAATATAAAATTTATTTTTATTAAACAGATAAATGTTATATAGGGGGAATTCTCATGTATATAATCAGGTAGGTGGTATAAGTAACATTATTACTGCTGATGATTAAGAGACCATGAAGGAAAAATGAAAGGTTTGGGATATTATAATAATGTAACTTATGTTAACCATAAGAAGAAAGATTATATTGAGTTTTTTGAATGTTAAGGACTTATTCTTATTTAATATTTTAGGAAAGATGTATTAAGGAATAAGATGACGAATCCTAGTTAATGTTTTAATAATTAATTCGAACGATTGAACTGTTTGTGATTGATAATATAAGAATTTTTTATATGAATCATGAAATATATAATGACTTATAAATATAAAATTTTCATTATAGATATTTATGAAAACATTTAATGGTGTTGATGAAAAAGAAATGTTATTTAATATAATGGTGATATTTTAAATGAAACATATGATTAATTGATGATAACCCATAATATATTCCAAATGTGAAGATAATGGTATTGGAATAAAGATATGATGTATATAAATAATTTAAATTATATTTTATTGATAAACATGGAACATATTAATGATTATTTGAAAATATAGTTTATGTTATCAATGATGGAATCTCCAGTATTATTAAATTTACTGATTTTATTCAGCAATATCTGTTTTGGATAATAACTAGAGAAATAATTCTATTTCGAATAATAACTAGAGAAATAATTAATGAATTGTCATTTTTGTATGGATCATATAACCCATTATTTCTTTAAGAATAGAAAATAATCTTCATTTCATATAGTATGATATGAAATGGAAATGGATTTAAGCAGATCTATAGGATTAGATTATTCATGGGAAATAAAATAAAAACAAGAAATTATATCTTCTCATGACAATTACCCATCATCTGAAAGGTATATTGAAATAAAATTTGTTCATGTTACTCTCATTTTAGATGATATCAATTCCCCTTTTCCATTATCTTTGGTTTATGGTTATGTGGTTTTTTAGTTTCCCATGACCATTCCATTTCTAATGATCAATAATCTATGTAACTATCCATAATTATTTGGATATTATTAGTTTAATGAATGTCTAAATATTCACTTCCCACATATTTTTTTCTTAATTTTAAATCTAGATTGTGTTATTCTAGATGACATGTTCATATCCCTTTCTCTTCTTTCATGATAATGTTTTGTTAACCCTTTTTACAATGTGGGTTTCGAACAAGGTTATTTTCAAATTACATACCCTTGTTTATTGAGAAAAAATTCAAATCGAAAATAAAAAATTTATTTAAATGGGTATAATGTAAAAATTAATGATTTATTAAAATATGGTTTTTCAAAAAATTTAATTATTCCAAATTTTATGTTACATTCAACACTATGTTTATATTTCATTATATGCAAAATTGAGTGTTTCTTGTGAGTTTAAATGAAAAATGACATAATATTCAAATTTTATTATTTAATATTATAATTATCACTTGCCCATTTTAGTAGATGGTATTAAAATTTTAACTAAATTATAAAAAATATATGGTTACGACATGTGCATAAAATCATTTCTTTGGTTACCAATTAATAATAAATAATAATAATAACCCTTTGAAAATCAATAAAATCTTTTTCTGGAAAACTATTTTTACGCACAATAACTTGTTTTACCTAAATAAAATAATCTAGTCATTTTTTCTGAAGTATATTAAAAAAATTAAATATTATATATTCAATCAATTTATTATCATTCATCTTATTTTTTATACAATCAATAATAATTAAACTGATATCAATCTTAAAAAGGTTTTTCCTAAAAAGTTGTATTTAATCATTAATAACAATTATAATTAATGAATTTTTTACAAATATAAAAGATTTAATTTAAAAAAGAACACTGACTTTTCAATATTAATGTAAAAGAAATATTAGGGTAAATGTTTTGGATTCTTTTGATAATATAATTTTTTAATGAAAAGTGAAAAAAATATTATTTTGTATTTAAAACTAGTTTTTCATATAATGAATTTATAAGTATTGATTTTTTAAGAAGGGATTATAAAATATAGTAGTAAAATTATATATCATATATAAAATTTTGTACATTTGAAAAAGAAATTAATTTTTTTGTGTAAAATCTAGTTAATCTTTTGAAACATTTCTCTTTGGAAAACTATGTTTTCATCAAATCCATGATAATAAATTACAATTATGTTTTAACACTTCTATGAATTAAATTTTAAATTTCTTCCATATTTTTAATTATAATTATTTAAATTATCTAATATGTAAAAATATATTTTTTACCATTATGATTAATAAAATAATGAAAAATTTATTACCTTAGTTAATGTTCAAGTGGGTTTACTCAGAGGTAAACTAAAACTTTTAGTGGTAAAATGACCAAAAAAATTTCCAAAAAAATATTTTATAGATATAATTAAACATTATCACACCTATGGTTTTATAATAATCCAATATGGATATAGTTGGAATGTGTTTAATGTGGAGAAAACATTTAATTTCAAATATTTTTTGTCAAATACTCACCTCATTTATAAAAGGCTACCCCTTCTTCTCTTCCTCACACTTAAAAAACCAATTGTATAGGATAGTACCTACACAAATAAATTCCATTATTACATCCCAAAATCATAAGATAATTACTTAGTTTATTAATTAATTCTATGAAGTATTTTATAACAAACCAAAAGAAGTTTTTAAAGAAAATATAACACCCCTAACAATGATTTATATTTTATTTCCTCATCCACCTCCTTTAGTAATTATTAATGAATTATGATTTTATAAAATAATTATATTAAATATAATTAAATATAATTATTTTAATTTCATAACTTAAATAATTATCCATTTCAATCAAATTGGATACCAAATCACCATTCGTGTTTGCTGCAAACTACCGCCTCACGAATCGATGTTATTAAATTTTTATCACCACATCTCACAGATGGAAGTAAAGATATATTTAATCTATATATATTAGATTTATTATATTGTTATACATATATAAAAATAATAAAATACATACCTTATTACCTCAAAACCCAATGGGTAAAAAATAACATCACTCATCAGTACGACACATTACCACTAAATGAACTGATCTGATGTGTTTTCATTTATGATTTTATTATATTTTAATAAAGATATATTATATATAATTATATAAATTAATTGTAACAAAATTTTAATTCATTAATAATAATATCAAATATACCTTCTTTCATTCCATTTCAGGGGTGGTTAGATGTCATAATTCATGTGCATAGTGGACTACCACCTTGCAAAGTGATGTAATTCATTTTTCACTAACTCTTTTAATGAAAATTATTTATATAATTAGAATTAACATATTTGATATATATGAAATACGAAATATTCTTTATAATTAAAATATTTTTTAAATTCTTTAATTTCAATAATCATGGAAACAAAAATTGTGTTCATGTGTACTTACAACAAACCCTCTCTATAATCGTTGTGTTTAATTATCTATATCTAACATTTATGGGTTCCTATAAATACATATAAAATAAATATATAATATAATTATATATTTTATTCCATTATATGGATGATTTAATGGTTATTAAATTAAGAGGAATGAAAATAAAAAACAAAACATATATAAGAAAATAAAGAATTTATTAAATAAAACATGATATTTATAAGGACTTATTAATAAATATCAAATAAAAGATCATAAGTAAATAATAAATTGAATAAAATATATAATTATAATTCCGAAACATAATTATAATAAACTAATCTTTATTATACATGTGGTCCCAATGAGTATGATGAATTTTGAGACTTAAGTTAAGGGATTTCCGTCACAATTTTATTTAATATAAGACAGAAGTCATACTCATCACTTGTTTCTTTTATGTGGTGTTTATATTGAAAATGGGGTATTTTATAGTTATTATCCGTAAAATAATTTGGATTTACATATCAATTTATGTATCTCTATTTCATACGGTTTAAAATCATAATTAACCACTGTAGTAAGCGATTTTTTCTTGATTTGTCTTATTTTGTGACATAGGTTATGTTATAGACTAATGTTATCTTTTCCTGAGAATATAATGTATTATTGAGCTGTAATATTTATATTTTATTTATTAAAATTATATATTATGTTTCCTTTAATGTTATTTTTTATTGGTGATTATGATTCAATGTTATGAATTTGGTATGGGTTTTAGGATATAATCTCACCGTTTATTGAGATTTAATATTCTTATTAGTCCGATGATGAAATATTATGATAAAAATTTATATAAACAAATTATTTTTGTTATATTATGGTAATATAATTAGAATACATGTTTTCCACTCATTTTAATCTTCATAACATGTCAATAGTTCAAAATAATGTCTTTAAGAAAAACCATCTTTATTTATCTCCTTGGTTGAAAACCATTTTTCTCCCAAAATAAAGTTTTCTAAAAATATCAAAAATGTTTTTGGCATTCTCCACATTATTTACTAGAGTAATTTTTCAAATATTTTAATTTTTAGATACTATTTTAAATGATTCGTCGTGTATTATTATAAACAAAGAATATTTTAATTATATTGAAAATATCAAATGAATTAATGTTTTAATATATATGTCATAAAAAAATTTCTGAAATAATTAATGATATTTTCCTTAAATATTCCACTATAATTATAAATTTTAATTTTCAAATAAAATTTAATTTTAAATTATTTTATCTTATAATTTGTTTCATTGTTCAAAGAATGTTTTTATAGAGAAATGATTTATATTATATTTAAAATTATGTTTTTAATTTTTTAATGTTATTTTAAAATGTAATGGATTTTGGAAAAAAATTATATTTTAGAAAGATTTTATCAAAGTTGGAAGGAAATTTCCTCATGAAAATTATCTATTAATATTTAAAAATTATTTTCCATATAAGATGTGATCATTTAACATAACCTATTATTTACTCAAGATATTATCTAGGGACAACATTCTTATCATTTATATGAATTTTTTATACTTATGATAACAGGATATTTGTGAAACCCATTTCTCTTCTATTGGGTATTCCATTGTAAAATGAATTTAAAAGCCACTTAATTTTTCAGGGGTTATGGTGTTCTAAAATGAAAGGATGATTATGAAACTTTTTTCTTTTCCATAGGTTGTTCTATGATGAAATGTTTATAAATCCCATTTCATTTAATGGGTTCTAATATGAGGACTTTTTTATGAATCTGATTTATTTTCATCAGTTTTATAATGATTAATGATTCATGATCTTGTAGAAAATGTATATATGAATTTCATTATGTGATAGCTGAGACCAGTATCTCCCTCCAATGAATTAGTTAATGATGAATGTTACATGATATCAAAGGGTACATAGGATCTTATCCCATGCATAAAATAGGATACACAAAAAGTTACCCAATCCAAAAATATGGTATATGGGAAGTTATCCTAAACACAAAGTATGTACTTGGGTGGTTATCCCAGGCCTAACATGCGATGAATGTATTGGTGGGTTTCTCTGAGAAAATATTTTCTATTATTAGTATATTCCCAAACTCAATGTCTTATGAAAATTTTATTATCTCATGGATTATGTTCTATGATTCCAATATGATTCTGGTCTTATGGACAGCCATGTTTTTTTTCGGACTCATGATTCTTATCAATGATATGAATGGTATGGTTTTAAAAAGTTTTTATCATGTTCTCATACCCATGTGATCATGTTATATTTCTATGTTTCTTGTTTACCCTTAATAAGCATCAAATATCACAATTTATATGTTTCTTTTCCCCGGGATCTGAAGAAACGTGTTAGGCATGGTATGTATATTAATAGTAATATGTTGGAGTATCTTTTTTTCATATATTTATAACATTCATAAAATAAAAAAAGTGAATATAGTATCTAAAGACACTAAAACTATATGGTCCATGAATGTGTATTTGTGAAATATATTATATATTCACATAACAAGATGTAATATTTATATATGAGAAAATAGTATCATTTCAGTTGGCATCATAGGAATGACTTAGTTATCTATTGGAAAATAGGAAGAAAAAACATTTCTAATATCCTAAAGAAAATTTTTTAGGATATGTATACGTATTTGTTTAAGGAGAAGTCGAAGGACGAGTCAATGACTATAAAAATACATTGGATTTTTGGTGAATGATATATATATTGGTTTCTATGAAATTAAATCCATTTCTGGATACTTTAATTGGTTGTGGAACTAGCACAGAGGTACATATGGGTAATCACTTAAAAAGAGTGAATTAAGAAAGACCGCATAATCACTTAGTGCATAACATTGGGACATTCTTTACAACTAATTTTAATATCTAGTGGGATATGATTTTTTAATTCAAAACCCCTTTTTTGAATTATCATTTTGTAATTAATAACGAACATGAGTGTACTAGGAGGATCCTAATATGTCATTGTTTGAAAAGAATGTTTCACAATTTTGACATCATATAAGTGAATTTTAATTATTATGTACATTACCACTTTGACTATTGTTACTCACACTATGATTTTTGGATTTAATTAATAGTAGAAAATAAAAGGTACCATATTTATTTTGAATTTGATAAAAAAAAATTGATGAGAAACCATGTGGGATGATGAATAGAGTAAAGTCTATTGATATTATTACTAATAAGTTATCATGATATATGATTAAAAACATATAGCTTAACCAAATCATTGTGGCACCAAAGATGATAAAGATATAGTTTGTTGATAGTTTGTGTGGTGGACACCATAGAGGAAATATGATTCAGTTTCCAATATGTCAGTAATGTGGAATGAATCAATAAAGATAATTCCTCAAAAGATTAACAATCTGTTTTATGTGTGGAGAAAAAGGGAATATATCATGTAATTTATAACGAAAAATGGAAATTTCTATTCAGGCCATGGATGATAATATTGTCCTCCCTATGTTATTATTAATAGATAAATGTCTTAAATGTGGCAAGTATGAGAATTATATAAATTGATGTCTTAGTTGAATGTCTTGTGAAGAGAATCATAAAAGTGGTACAAGTAATGGTTATAGTACTGATGGTGAAGTGACCATGAATGAAATATGTAAGGTATTGGTTTTTCAAATAGTGAATTTCATTTAAAATGTGGGGTCAATCATTAATTTTTCGTATATGGATTTAAAACAAGATTTATATTATAAATTTTATAAAAGAGAAATTGAGTAATTAAATAATGATTCCTAGTTAATGGTTTATAAATAAAGTTGAATGAGTGATTTTTTGATCGGCCATGGCGCTTCTGTTTTTCCATGGATTTGATCATTTCCCTTTCCACGGTGGTGTGGCATCGGCGATTCCCTCCTCGGCTTTTACTGGTGGCACTCAGTCTTCGGTCGACGTTGGAAACCCTACGGTTTTTGTGAAATCGAGCTTCTCGGCCGGTGTACAATCGGCTTCAGATTCTCATGTCAGATCTGCAGAGGGGTCGCAATAATATTCTGCTGCTTTGAAGTTTGGTGTGCATCATGGGGATCCGCGGATTCTGGTTGATGTTGCGGTGAAACCGAATTCCTCGACCAGTCTACAGTCGACCTCGGATCCTCATGTAAGGCCTGCATAGGCGTCGCAAGCAGATTTGATGATTGACGTGCATCGCAGTACTCCGCAACATCTGGATTGTGTTGCGGAGGCTACGACCCCTGCTGGGTTGATGTGGGAATTAGGTGATGGTGTGGTGAGGAAATCATCTTCTGGGTTGAAGCAAGCTGGAACTGGTTCGTTGGCCCTGTTCAAGGACTCATGTGCTAGCAGAATTCTTTGTAACGGTTCTTCAGCTCACGTTGAAGCTAACCTTGCAGCGCTTTCTAAGCGAATGTCAATTGGTAAAAATTCATTGATTGCGCGTATTGTTCTTCCTAAAGGTGCTCAACCATTGAAACATTATGATTTGATTTGTAGAACCTCAAATTTGTAGGGTTTTTCTATATGAAAGTGTGTTTCTCTGGGCCATGATTTTTTCATTGTATTTTTCCATATGATAATTTGAAGCTTCGGGCATGGAGAATTGAAACCATATTTCTGAAACCTGGTTGCTGGCATTTTCATGAGTGGTCTTTGGATTTTGATGTCTCGCATGAAATAAATGCATTTTCCCAACTTTGGATTCGTCTTCATGGACTCAATTGGGTCCTCTGGCATCCAAAAATTCTCCATGACATTGGCATGGCAATTGGGACCCCTATTCAGCTTGACAAGAAGACTAAGGACAGTACAAGAAAACTGTCGTTTAGCAATGGTTTTTTAGCGGCGGTCTTTAAAACCACCGCGAAACGCGTTTCGGGCCCCCATTTCGCGATGGTTTTAAAAACCTCCGCGAAAAACCTGCTGCTAATCGGGAAAATTTTTTTTTTATTTTTTTCGAGGATTAGCAGCGGTTTTTTATAAAACCGCCGTGAAATAGCGGCGGTTTCGGTAAAACCTCCGCGAAATGAAATGAAAAAATAAAAAAACACAAGAAACCCCGAAATCACTAAAACGACCATAACTTTTGATCCGGGCGTCCGTTGAAGCGCCACGACCAGTCAAATCGAAGCTCATAAAAAGATCTAGAGGCACATATAATCAAAACCGTGAGACGGTCTAATGTGTGAAAGATATTAGAGTTATAAGAATGCTGAAAAAAGTTCTCCAACTTCAAAAAACCATAACTTTCGCTCCGGGTGTCCGTTTGGGCTCTTCCACATATCAAATCGAAGCCAGCGAAGAGAGCTACGCACCAGTTCGGAAAGGAAGATTTTTTCGTGTTTTTCGACCCCAAAAACCCCTCCAAAGGACTCCAAAACCCTGTTTCCGTCACCGGTGTCCCGTCGAACATGTATTCAAACATACCTAACTTTCGATCCGCGTGTCAGTTCAGCCTCCTCCACCTGTCAGATCATAGCTCGTTCCATGACCATCAGTTTGACTTGTTGCGGCACCCACATACACTCCTAGATCATATGTTATGGCCTTTTAGTGGGTATCAGGTTTGTTATGTTTTTCAATGCCTCGTTTCTAGTACTCGTTCCCCGTCATCTTTTTTTTAAATGGTCATAACTTCTGATCCGCCTGTCCATTCGGACTCTTTCACATTTGAGGTTGAAGATCATTTCAGGATCATTGTTTTGACAGGTCGCAGATCTAAAACGGACTCTCGGATCATAAATTATCTCCGTTAATGTGAGTCCAAAGTTTTTGTCTATTTATGACCGTTTTGACGGGTTTTAACGGTAGCTCCATTTATTACTGTTTATTTGGGTTTCCATGGCTTGTTATCTTTATCAATGATTTTTTATGGGTTATTTTGATGATTATGTTGAATTATTAAGGAGTTTTCCAGAGTTGTCACGAGTTTTCATGCGTTCTCATTCTTTCTAATGCCTCATTCTTCATATGCTTCTCCATCCTTTTTCATGCGTTTTCAGGGTTTTTCATCCCTTATCACGTCTTTTCATAGTTTTTCATGTGTTTCCTTTGTTATTTATTATTTATTATTTATAATATACTTTAATTTATTTATTATCTATTATTTGTAACTGGTTATTTATTATTTATTACATATTTATTTTTTATATTTATTTATTATTTATTATTTATGATTTATATTTATTTATTATTTATTATTTATATTTATCTATTATTTATTATTTATATTTATTTATTATTTATTATTTATTATTTATTATAAATTATTTATATTTATTTATTATTTATTTTTTATTATTTATTATTTATTATTTATATTTATTTATTAGTTACTATTTATTTGTTATTATTTATTATTTATTATTTATATTTATTTATTATTTTTTATTTTTTATTTATTATTTAATATTTATTATTCATTATTCATTATTGATTATTGATTATAGATTATTGATTATTTATTATTTATTATTTATATCTATTATCTATTATTTATTATTTATTATTTATTATTTATTATTTATATCTACTATGTAATTATAATTTATAATTTATAATTTATTATTTATTATTTATTATTTATTATGTAATATTTATTATTTATTATTTATTATTTATTATTTATTATTTATTATTTATTATTTATTATTTATTATTGATTATTGATTATTGATTATTGATTATTTATTATTTATTATTTATTATTTATTATTTATTATTGATTATTGATTATTTATTATTTATTATTTATTATTGATTATTGATTATTGATTATTGATTACTGATTATTTATTATTTATTATTTTTTATTTTTATTTATTATTTATTATTTTTTATTTATTATTTTTTATTTTTTATTTTTTATTTTTTACTTATTATTTATTATTTATCTTTATTTATTATTTATTATTTATTATTTATATATATTTATTATTTATATTTATTTATTATTTTTTATTTATATTTATTTATTATTTATATTTATTTATTATTTATTATTTATATTTATTTATTATTAATTATTAATTATTTATTATTTTTATTTATTATTTATTATTTATTATTTATATTTATTTATTATTTATTTTATTTTTTATATATATTATTTATATTTATTTATTAGTTATTATTTATTAGTTATTAGTTATTATTTATTATTTATTATTTATATTTATTTATTATTTATTATTTATATTTATTTATTATTTATTATTTATTATTTATTATTTATATTTATTTATTATTTATTATTTATATTTATTTATTATTTATTATTTATTATTTATTATTTATTATTTATATTTATTATTTATTTATTATTTATTAGTTATTATTTATTATTTATATTTATATTTATTATTTATTATTTATTATTTATATTTATTTATTTAATATTTAATATTAATTATTTATTATTTATTATTTAATATTTATTATTCATTATTGATTATTTATTATTGATTATTTTTTATTTATTATTGATTATTGATTATTGATTATTTATTATTTATTATTTATTATTTATATCTATTATTTATTATTTATTATTTATTATTTAAATCTATTATGTATTTATTGTTTATTATTTATTATTTACTATTTATTATTTATTATTTATTATTTATTATTTATTATTTATTATTTATTATTTATTATTTATATTTATTAATTTTTTATGTTTATCTATTATTTATAATTTATTATTGGTTATTGGTTATTGATTATTGATTATTGATTATTGATTATTTATTATTTATTATTTATATTTATATTTATTTATTATTTATATTTATTTATTATATATTATTTATATTTATTTATTATTTATTTTTTATATTTATTTATTGTTTATTATTTATATTTATTTATTATTTATAATTTAAATTTATTTATTATTTGTTATTTATATTTATTTATTATTTATTATTTATTATTTATTATTTATTATTTATTATTTATTATTTATTATTATCGAGTTTATATCTATTATTTATGTATTATTTGTTTTTTCAATTAATATATATAAGTATATTAAATTTTTTTTATTAACCACATGGCGAGCTTGCTGGAGTGCTAAAGACTTTGGAAAATATGCAAGAGGATAGGGGTTCAAATCTCACCAAATGCAGAATTTCTTTATATTGCATGTGCATGCAAGTGCAGGTGCATGTGCAGGTGCATTGCAGGTGCACGTGCAGGTGCAGGTGCAGGGGCAGGTGCACGTGCACGTGCAGGGGCACGTGCAGGTGCAGGTGCAGGGGCAGGTGCAGGTGCAAGTGCAGGTGCATGGGATGTGCATGCATGGATAAATAAATAAAATAAAATAATACGAAAAAAATAAATAAAAAAAAATAAATACGAAATTAAATAAATAATATAAATAAATATGAAATTAAATAAATAAAATAAAGAAATAAAATCAAATAAATACGAAATAAAATAAATACGAAATAAAATAAATATGAAATAAAATAAATATGAAATAAAGTAAATAAAATAAATATATACTAAATAAAATAAATAAATACGAAAAATAAATAAATAAAATAAATAAAATAAAATAAATAAATAAATAAAATAAAAAAATAAAAAAGACTAAATAAATAAATAAATAAATAAATAAATATGAAAAATAAATACGTAATAAATATATAAATAAATATATAAATAAATATATAAATAAATATATAAATTTAAAAATTAAAAAAAATAACAAAAATAACAAAAATAACGAAAATAAAAATAAAAATAAAAAAAACCGCCGCTAAAAAACCGATGCGAAACGTTCTGCGACGGTTTTGAAAACTGCCACGAATAGTTTCCCGACGCACGATTTCGCGATGGTTTTTCAAAACCGCCGCTAAATTTCTTTTTTTCCATAGTGAGATGTTTGGTTTGGTCATTTTTCTAGGATGTTGGTGGAGGTGGATCTTAGCTCCAATTTGATTGACAAGGTAACCCTTTCCACCCCTTCTGATAACATTCAAATTGATGTAGAGTATGAAAAAAAGCCTCTTTTCTGCAATGTATGTATGGATATTGGACACTCTTTAGAGTTATGTCGGAAGAATGTTTCTTGTGAGAAATGTGGTGTGAGAGGGCATTCAACAGCCCTCTTTCGCAGGAAGTCCAACTAGAAGGATTCGACGTTTCCAAAGTCTAATGCTCATTATGGTGATTCACATATTAAGTTGGCTCTTGATCATGGTAAAGGGTTTCTCGTTGATGTATCTCCGAAGGAGGCTCATAGTGGCCCTTCTAATCCTCGGTCTGATTTGGTTAAAGAGGTTACTCCAGTTGAGGACATCCATATACGGACCCCTGAATTGGTGATCCCTGATTCTTTCCTGGTTGATGTCTCTAATCAGAGTGATGTGCAACAAAATGTTTATTGTCAACAAGAAATCTAGAAGCATTTCCAGGTATCTAAATTACCTGAGAAATCGGGAAACATTTTTGAAGATGAACAGGGGAATGTGAGAACCCTGATTAGGGTCTCGGGCCATGGTGGTCATTCCTCTTATAAGGATGCAATCTTAAGTGGCAAGCCAAAGACTACTAATAGTGAGGGTGTTCCCTCTAAGAGGAGACCACGTAAGGATTATTCTAATGTTCCTAGAACTGTGTCTAC
Organism: Viscum album; assembly: GCA_963277665.1. Taxonomy (NCBI): domain Eukaryota; kingdom Viridiplantae; phylum Streptophyta; class Magnoliopsida; order Santalales; family Viscaceae; genus Viscum; species Viscum album. Next base: position 958,845,366 of record OY728121.1, read on the forward strand.
CAGATCATCGTCTACGTTTTCAACGAAAGTGGATACAAATATCTTGAAAATCCTCAATCAGGATAAGTCTCAATCTGAGTGGGAGACTGCTGGTGATTCGGATTTTGGAAATGATATGTCATTTTATGGTCTCTAGACATGTTCTTGGTGGTTGAGGGAATTTCAGTTGTTTGACCCCATCCGCCGCTCTGTTGTACTTTTTCTTTATTTTAATAAATGGACAGAAGCTTTTCTTCTGGCTAGAATTTCCTGGTAAATTGGATACTAATGGTGAACATGGAACTAATGAATGATTTTCTATAAGAATGGTTTATGTTATCATTAATGGTTTTTATATCATTATTAGATATATGGATTATATTTATTAATATATTGTCTTATTTAAGGAATTAGTTATTGTGTATGTTTTAATTAATGTTTTATAGTAATTCTTGTTGTTACTAGGTTTCATGAAAATATGTGATAAATGTACTCAATTATTTATTAGCTGGCATTAACATATAATTCATGTTCATTGGGGATTAATGAGAAGTTGATTTTTTGAAATATACTTACCTTATTTATAAATTTTTCGATTTCAATATTGGTTATACATGAAGGACAATTATGGGTAAATATTTTTAAAATGGATTAAGATGATATTTGGATGTTATTGGATAGCATGGGACAATAATTCTATTTTTACTAATTACAATATAAAGATAGAATAAATGTCCAATATATTATTTATCATATGATACAATTGTGCTTCAGGAATCAAAAACACAACTATAATTATGAAATTAAGTGATAATGTGTAAATTTATTGAAGAACAAATAAAGGATGTGGTTTTCTTATGAAATGTAATGAAATCATGTATGTATATCTTCTTATGAAAATTACCCAACTATAATAAATTGATATTAAATTAAAAGCTTTTCATTAGTGCATGATTTTTTATGATATAATTCAAATTTTACACAGCTATTTAGTTTATGGTTTTGTGGTTATTGATATTATCTTTTTTATTCACTTTTTGGGCATTAATGCTCATTATCAGTAACCATTGATATTTGAACATGATGATTTTATTTTATTCCCAAATCAAAACTTCCCACCCATGTTATCTTATTTGGAAACAAATTGTTTGTTATTCAAGATGGTCTTAGCGCATACCATTATCTATTTTATAGAAAAAGTTTTATTAGAAATTTTTTTATGTTGGTTTCCCACATAAGTATTTTAAAATGTAAAACAATTGTTTACCGAGAAAAAGTTCACATTCTGAGGAAAAAAATTTATTTAAGGGGTAGAATAAAAAATACAAGGATTTTGAGATTTGTTTTCAAATTAACATATTCTTTTTGATATTTTACATGACACCAAACTCTAACTTTTTCTTGTGCTACATGAAACACTGAGTTTATCATGGGAGTTTAAAAGAAACATGACATACTATAAAACCAATTTCATCTTAGATTTTTTCTAGACAAGGGATAATAATAAAACCAATTTTATACATAAAACTGTATTTCCCAGTAAATTTTTTTAATCATTTGAGCATATATAATAGCATTAATTTTCACCACATTTATAATATGTAATTGAAAAAAAATTAATTTTTAAAATTAAAATAATCAAAATTGTCATCAATTAACTTTTAGGGGTTTTTCTGAAATTACTAGGTTTTCAATGAAAAGTGAACAATATTTGTATTTATTTAAAACTCTCTTTTTCTTTAGAGAAATTATATGGTCTATTTTTTAAATTTTGTTTAAAACTAAACATAGTTCAATTATATATCAATTAATCTAATTTATTCCATTTTAATTGATTATATATTGAATTTTTATGTAAAGATGTTTTAAACATTTGAAACATTTCTCTTTGGAAAAACCCTTTATCGTTATGATTGTGAGATTAATTTTGAATACAAATATTCCAATTCTATGAATGAAATTGGGAAAAATAGATCACATATTAATAATCATAATATTTTATATTTTATAATAAATTCATCGATTTTTTTTTTCCTATTTGTAAAAATTAATTACTATGGTTAAGGTGAAAATGGGCTTACCAATGGGTATAACTAAAAATATACATAATAAAATGAGTGATAAAAATTTCAAACACCATTTTTGTCAAAATATTTATACCCATAACCTCTATAGAAAAATAATATCCTTTTTTGGATCACTTTTTCTTGTGAAAACATCGGAACATCACTTTCTTTTCAAATATTAAAAGTGCACCACTCACCACACATATAAAATGCCACCCCATATCCTCTCCTCTTCACAAATCCAAAACCATTTGTTTAGGCTAGTTCCTACCCCTATTACTTACATAATTCCCAAATATCATACTAGAATAATTATTTTGTTTATAAAACATAAATTATAATTCTATTGTTGATAACCCAAAGAAGTTGTTTGAAGAATAGGTTAAATCCCTAACCGAGCATTTTATTTTATTTTCTCATCCAACTCCTTTAGTTTTTTTTAATAAATTTTGATATAATAATATAATTTTATTTAAATATAATGATATTATATTATATTAATTTAATAACTCAAATCCTTCCGTTCTTTTAGGAATTGTGATATAGAATCATCATTTTGTGTATGACAAACTACCACCTTATGAACCGATGTCATTCATTTTCCATCACTATATCACACATGTATATAATGATGGATTAAATATTTATATATGATATTATTATTATTATTATATCTATGTAATTAAAATATCACCTACATCTCCTTTCTTCTAATCCTTTTGAGAAAATAATAACACTGCTCGTGTGTATGGAGGACTACCGCCTCATGAAACGATGTGCTAGGTCATTCATTTCTGATTTACTTGGGTATAAATAAGGATAAATTAAATAAATATAATTTTATATTTTTAAAGTATGTATAATTTTATAATAAGTAAGTTATATATAACACCTTAATTTTAATTTCATTGGAGATACAATAAGATCGTTCATTTGTACGGAAAAATATATCCTCACGAAGCGATGTGATTCGTTTTTTACAAATGATTTTAATGGAAGATAATTATGTTAAAATTTATTGAATACATGTATATTTAAGAAAAAAAATTATTATATAATTTTAATTGATTATTTACCTTCTTTAAAATATGTCCTGTAATATAATTGAGATGATGTTTATGATTATGTACAGCTTACCGTCTCCATCAACAGTGCATTTTATCTTATATATCTTCTTTTATGGATATTATAAATACATTTATAATTAATTAATATGGTATTTATATAATTTTTATCATTAGTTATATGTTAACACCATTTTTAAATTAATATAAATAAAAATATAAAATGAAAACACACATGAAGAAAAAGTGGTTATTACCCAAAACCTAATTTTTACAAGGAATTTTTCATAAATGGGTTATAAAATGTCATAAGTAAATAATATATGTTATGATATATGTATTTATAGATTTGCAATAGATTTAAAAAAATTATTTATTATACTTGATTTTATAATGTGTATAATAGAAATCGAGACTTATGTTAAGATAATTTTTTCTCATTTTATTTTTCGTGAGTCACATTCCATATTGGCCATGTTGTATTATGTGGTGTATATATAACAATTTATTGTATTTTTTATGATTATAAATAATAAAAAATTGGATTTAAATGTCCATTTTAGTCTCTCTCTTTCAGGATGATTACATATCAAAATTTACCATAGTGGTAATGGATTTTTTCTCATCATGTTTTCCTTGGGACATATGTTTTGTTATGAACCTATATTCATTAATAATGTGTATATACAAGAATTTTAAAATGTAATTTCATTAATTAATTTAATCTCATTATATTTTATACATCATTTAAATTAATTTTTTATGGGTATTATAATTTTATGTTACCAATTTGGTAACGGTTTTATGGAATAGTCTCATCATTTAACAAAACTGTTTATATTTATTCTTCTTATGATTAAATTATATAATCATTCTATAATGAAACCCATGAAGTTAATTTTACTCTAGTTATTTCATTGGAATACATGTTTCCATGTATTTCAATCTCTTTATGTACACAGGTGTTTTAGAATTTGTTTAACCAAAAACATTGTTAGTCATATCATTAGTTAATAAAGCTTTTTCTTCCAAAAAAAAGTTTTCTAAAAATGTTTGTAAAAAGGTTTTTTATATTCTAAAAATAATTTATTAAATAATTATTTCCCCATGATTTAATTTTTAGAAAAAAATTTATTAGGAATATTTATGCAAATTTCCCAACAATTATTATTTGTATTTTACCGAGAATGTAAAATGAATAAATATTTTCATAATATGACATGAAAAATAATTCCACCTTCATACACTGTATTTAATTTTATGATTTATTGGTAACTTTAAGATCGTTATTTTTATGAAAATTAACTTTAAAATAATTTTTTGTTTAAAATAAAATATTTCTCAAACTATAAAGGTTGTGTTCGTCATGAAGTGTTTTTAGTGATATTTATGTACTCATTTATATTTTTTCAAATATAATTTCAAGTAAATGGTTTTTTAAAATGTTATACTTTTTGAAAATGATATTTCATGTTTGGAAGGATATTTTTATCATGAAATGCCCCAGGTTATGCTTCAAAATACTTTTCTATCTAAGAAGATATACTTTGATGTAACCAATTTTGTAATGGGGATATGATCCATGTAAACCATTATTATAAATTATATAAATATTTTAATTTTATGATGAAATGTTTTTAGGAAACCCATTTATCTTATATTGGCAATTTCATGATAAATTGATTATAAAAGTCACTAATTTTTCCATAGGACATGTAATGATGGAATTAGGGAATGATTATGGATCCCATAACTTTTCCACATGTTATTATATGATGAAGTTTTTATTGAACCCATTTTAGTAATAGTTTTAGAGATGGTGAATGTTTTATAAGGCCCAATTCATTTCATTGATTATAATATGATAAATTATTTATGTTTTTTTAGAAGATAGATGCTTTATTTTCAATATGTTATGGGTGGGGGCCTATTAATTCATTTTATGCATTGGGTATTTATTAATGTTATATGTGATCGATGGTTACGTGGGAGGTTATGCGAAACCCGAAATATGTTACATGGGAGTTTATCCCAATACCAAATGAGGGTATACAGGGATTATCCCAAGAATGAAGTAGTTACAATGGCACTTATCCCAATCCTATCCCTTTATGATTGTCTTAGTTTTTATCCTTGAATTAATATTTTCAATTCTTATATATATGCCAAAAAACTATGTCTTATGCCGATTTTATTCCATCTTGGATTATATTTTGTGATCCCACATTGATTCATGTATTCTGAAATGACTTGAGTTATGTCATTACTCATGTTTATGATATAAGATATGTAGGGTGTTATTTTAAAATGATAACCCCATTTTTCATACCCATATTATCATATTATATTGATATCTAAATTTTTTGCCCTTAAAAATAATCTCTTATAACCCATTATTATGGTTGCATTCACTACGTTATGATGAATGGTATTAGGTAGGTTATGTCTATGAAGAGTAGAATGTGAAAATATATTCATGGGATACATTGAATATATTTCCTTAAATACGATGTTAATGAAACTATTGTCTAATTACACAAATCCTATATGATCAATAAGCATGTATTTTTGACATGTATTGAATATTAATCTAGAAATATGCATTATTTATACATTAGAGGTTTGGGTCATTACTAGAGGTTCTTTATGAGAGATTATGAAACCCTGTGAATGCATTATATTGGAAATGGAAGACTAATTACAGGCTCTATGGTTATTATGTGAATAGAAATGGGAGATTTGGTGGTTTATATACTTAAGGATACGTCATTGCTTTATTAATTTACAAATTTTGGTATTGTAGTACATATGATAAAGTAATCAAAAAAAGAATCATTTTCCTGGTTTTAGACTATGGTTTCTTTCAAATTGAACTCATTTTCATTATTTTACATGTTTAATAAATGATATCCATAAAATAACAAACTTCTTATTGTTGAAGTGATTCATGTTTACTTATAAATAATTTTAAAACCATAAAATATTATATAGGTTTTAGAGTTTTAATTAAGGGTTTCTAAATTTAACAAAATAAGCAAAAAACAAATTATATTAAATGGAAAATAAACATTTGATCATAGATACACTTTATGGGTTATATTACATCACATTGAGGTCATTATTTTATCATAATACAAACTATATATTTATACCATATTTGAAAAAAAATATAGTTTCTTGGAAAATTTGGGAATAAAACTATTGGTTACTTTTAATGTTCTGATTTCATGAATAATAATCATTTTATGCAAAAAAATATCGATTATGATAATTTAAACATTTAAATAAAAAATAAAATTTTATTGAGTAATATTTCTTTTTTACGAAACACTTTCCTCACCCAAATAAAAAATATATTTTTTACTTCATAAAATAATATTATCATTTATATTTAATTTAAATTATTCATTAGTAATATTTTATTAACATATAATTTATTAAAAAAATTCATGAATTCATTTAAATACATTGTCTTGATTGATACTATTAATTTCCCAAAATTAACTTTTTTGGTTTCATTGTATCAATATTAAAATTTTATAAAACTCATCATCTATCCTTAAAAAGGAATTATAGTAAAAAAAAGATAAATATAATAATTAATTTAAAAAACATATAAAAATTATCACTATTAGATCCTTAATAAAAAACCCCTTATTTAGACTAAAAAATGACATATGAGTATGGTTTGTGACCATGATATTTTCCAGGGGTAGATCAACAATGATGAATTGAGTTATGATCTCAATGGGATGGAAATTAACCAACATAATGTTTTGATCATTCTTTATTTATTGAATCTCTTATAAGGAATGATAAAAGTAAAATCCCAATGTTATTATATCTATAAGATATTCTGATAGGTGGTCTTCATATGTTGTAATTCTTCTAGTCATGGTTGTCACTTTTATCATCACAATCTAATAGAAATTATCATAAATCTTTATATATTCTTATGATAGGATGATTATTAAATAGATATATTGTAAATGGTTATGATGATTAAATGACTTTAAAATAAATCTAAATATAACATCTAAATGTGAAAAATAACAAAATTACTGCATGTGATTTCAATAACCACATTTCATAAATAGTCTTTTAATCACTCTTAAATGGAATTTCATTTATAAATGTGTGTGTTGACTGAAATAGTCCCACTAAACTGCATCTAATTACATGGATCAAATGTTTTCTTAATTAAAGTAACTTCTCATATAGCATCATAGAATAAAATGTCTTATAGAACTAATGATTAAATCAATCCATAAATGGTTCTCTATATATTTATATATTTTGGGCATTTCCTAGAGTCATTACTTATTATTTATTATTTATTATAGACACCAACCATAAGGCTCCCATTATGGATGGATATTTTGATATCAATATGCTCAATATCATAGTCATGGAAGGTTGTGATTGTTTGAATATTTCCAATTAATTTAATCATATAAACTAGAGATTATGTTTCATCATTTTCAATTCATTGATATTATTTAAACCCTTCCACCAATATCCTTGTTTTACATATATTAATTTGTCTATCCCTTACTTGTTTTCTATTGAATACTCCTTATCACCCAATGAGGAATATGTAAACTATATGATTTAATAGTACCCAAAATTGATTCCCATGTATATAATATGTATTATAATTAATAAAATAAATCCATTAGATAGCTTATAATCTATATATTTTTTTAGGAAACTAGTCATTTATAGTAAACCAATAATAAGTCACTATCTTCCAGGACTATAAGTAAAATATCATTCTAGTTCATTAACCACAATATATTTCTCTTTTCAAACGTGTACTTTATGAACAACGTATTTCATAGGGATGTTTGGAATATGTTTGTAATAAAAGTCGTGTGTATCTTATGAATCAACTTAATTTAAGTAAATCATTGTTTTCTAGTTTTTCTTGAGGATGTGATTCATCATAGGAAATGGTATTATTCTATTTCAGGAACTACTTATCTGAGGGGTTGTATAGATATAATCCCCTTAAATCCATTATGTTACCTATAATTATACATTTCATACACAAGTTTTTTTCCTAATGTTTTCCATATAAATGGTCTTGAAACCAAACACATGAATATATGAAAAAACTTGTTTCTTTACACACCAATATATGAAGGTAATATAATTGTCCATAATATATGTATGAAATTTTAGTTTTAATGTTTTAGTAAAATGAATATCCCCAGAAAGATAATTGGATATCAGTATGACATGCCATCGACCTCACTAGGTCAAGAAAGGCCTGATTTATCATTTCAATAACACCATTATTTTGTATTGTATATGGAGGAGTCAGTTGAGATAAAACCCGAACATCCCATTGAATATTGATTATATTTCAGTATTGATATTCACCACTTAGATCAGATGGAATAATCTTTAACTTCATTCAATGTTGAATATATAATTCATTCTTGAATTATTTAGGATTCCCATATAACCTAGGGTTATACATCATTAAGTGTAAATATCCATATCTACACATTTCATTGGAGTATATATAATAATATATATAGGGAAAACAATAGTGCATTCAAATTCATTAATCTCTATAGATATTTCACCATACACACAAAATATTAGTCTTGTCATCATCCCTTATAAGAAGGCATGATATATTTTGAGTGGATTCTACTCAAAAGAGTATAAATAATAATATTGATAGATCAATTTCCATTTATTCCTATTTGTGGGACTATTATTGTGATGTGTAAGAACTTACTCATGATAAAATTATTACCAATTGATTAGAAAAATTTACATTTCATTATTAGACAAATAAAAACAAGTTGCTAATTTTCCACATACAAAAATCATTTGTTATAATAGTCTCACCCATTACATAAATTTTTTCCAAAAAATCCTTTCATATCATTGAGACACTAGGAAAGAAATTATAGTTTATTAGAACTAAAATTAAAATCGTAGAAAATGTTGGATGGTAGTCTCTAATGGCTAGAGTTACAAGGAATAATCCATTTGAAACCTATATATCGTTCTCTCTTAATTTAGTGATTAAAAATTTAAATAACTATATAATTTGAATATATATGTGAGAAATAAAATAAACAACTAATACCTAAATTAATTATACAAAAAATTTACACTAAATAATTAATACACCAGAATCTTTCATCTACTTCTTTAACTATGTACAATTCTTCTTCTATTGTGTATTCATACAATATGAAACCAAAAATATGTTTTTTCCATTTCATATCATTTGATCTATTACTTCATTGAATCATAGTTATTAGGATCTATAGACATGGAAATATTGATGGGGCCCCATTATATGTTCTTCCTTTTCTTATTCACCAAAAGGACTTTGGATTTTTCACACCCTATGACTTTATTAAAGTCAATGACTAAAGTAAGATGTTATAAATAAATATTGGGTCTATATATCATGTTATAATTCAAAATAAAACAAGAGAATCTCCTAGTTTGTAAGGATATTATGGGATCTGTTCATATATCCTCAAGTATCATAGAAAAATATATTTATTCACTCTTTATAGAAAATCATTTGGAATACATGTAAACCAAGTAGCTCTAACTCTCTAAAAATTCATGTGAACTGTGAATTGTAGAACTGATGACTCCACATTCTCAGCATCTATTTATAAATATCATAATATTGTGACATCATTCAATACGAATCCATATGTTGATGTTTCCTCATGATCCCACTAGACATTTATCAGATAATTAATCTTTTGTAAACTATGACATCATCCAAGTGTTTGAGGTAGAGAGACACTTCCTACTCAGTAGCCCATGGGGAAACAAACTCTAGAATTGGGGTCTCAATAATGTATAATTTTATTTCATGGAATATTATAACTCACTTTCACCAATACCATTCCAAATTCATTTTACTGAGAAGTTTATATTTATATAGTATGGATCATAGTAGTATATTCATAGCCATATGGATTTCTATTTTATAAATAAATTAGAGAAGAATTATACTAAACTCTCCTAATTATAAAATTAAATAATTTATGTTAAATAATTTATTTACTAATTTTTTTATCACCACCTATAATCCCACTATATATACCTGATTGTTTCCTTGTTAGACTTTGAAATATCTATATGTTTATTTCCTAAGCTATGCATTGATACAAAGTGGGACTCTGAGTCCTAGAGTGACTGGAATTAATATTATAAAAAATATTAAATATATTTAATACTATGGACATAACCGAAACATGATATCCCTTATATAGTAGCTCATATCCCAAATATGAGGGAATTATTGATTCTACAGCATGGAGTTTACCCCAAGCGAGACAAAAATATTATAAACGAGGGTTTTGAGTGGAAAAACTCACCGGGGGAATAATCATCAACAAAATAATTAAAAATTTGTATTTTATCTCGAGTGTCATATCAAATAACATTTAAATGGTGAATCTAATTGAAGATCCCATATAACCGTTGAGTTCATAAGGTAGTGTTCTACCTAAGAGAGGCCCAAGATGATGGAGAGATAGATGTTTGGATCCCTCGATAGTTGGTGGAGCGGTATTGTGAATATGCTTAACCAAGCACTACCATAATAAATAAAATGTTAAGGGTTTTGGAATATGGTCTACTTATAATACACCCTCCACCTATTGAATGTTTTCCTCCTCTATAATGCCCCAAACCCTATTACCCAGAGTCAATGCATTATTTTATAACATTGGCCTGATTACAAGGAATCAAGACCTGAAGGACCAATCAGTTTAAGAGTCTTGAAAAATAAATTACATACATGAACATTACATTACATTATAAAATAAAAAAACAATAACATTATCTCCATTGAACACATTCATATCTTTTAGACTATCATTGTAGGTCAATCATTACATACTTCTTCTCATCCTGGGAAAAATAAAACACAGAAAGGGGTGAGCATAGATTATCAGTAAGCATAACAATATAACAGAAACATTCATAAATAAGAATAAATATTTAAGGTAGTGTATAATACTAAAAAATGACCTTTAAACAAAAACATCATCATAATATGGAAAATATAAATCGAAATGATTCCATTTACCTATAAACATGGATATTATACTAGTCGAATAATCAAACTCCATATCAATACCCAATTTCATTATGATGGAATATATAATTCCAAACTTCATATAAACATATTCAAGTCCTTGTTCCAAGACTACAAATAAGATTTTGTCAAGACCTTGTGCCAAGACACAAGTTTTTCTCATAAGACCTACCTAGGCATAAAGGATCTATAACAGGCTCCACATGTCACTTACTATGTCCAATGCATTCTTCATATGAAAAGGATTGAACATAAAATATACATTCATATTAAAACTGGCATATAGAATATCAATAATTTATACATAAACCGTCAATGGTATAAAAATAACACATCCACAGTCAAACATTTCACAAAATATTCAATAAAAAATATAATATTTGTATCATAATAAATCAAACTCGATCAAGAATAATATCCTTTAACGGATATTGACATAGTTTAAAATGATCTGTAAAAATCATTGAGAGAAATAAAACTTTTCATGAAATCATTTAAAATTAACATAATATATAATGTAATTCATTTAAAATTTCATTTTGAATCAAAGTATACCACACCACTTTGAAACTTTTGAATAGAATTAACATTTAAAACATTCATGTCCATATAAATAAATCCTTAAAACCCTTTTGAAAATATGTAAATTAATGAGAAATTCTTAGAAGAATAAATCTTTAAAACATTTAAAATAATGGTTTAGTAAAATTTCCCATAAAAATAATCCCTTTTAAAACTCTTCTATGAATCATGTACATGGATAATGAATATTCTTGAGTAGATACTTACTTAAAAACACCCTCGGATAATAATAAGATTGTGAAATTAACCCTTACCTTGTACTTTTCCATAGTTGATGGTATGTTAACCTCCAGTATAATATTTAAATCATTATTATTAAATTATTCATGAAATATACACATAAATATGATATCATATATGATCCTATAATATTTCTTTGTTAATAATAATTTAGTAGTATCATCGTTTCGGTTGTTGACTAATTTTTTTTCCTTCAAATGCTTTGTTACATAAGCCATGTCTTTAATGGATAATATGTATTTGATTCATATAAAGAATTATATAATGTTCATAAAAATTATTTTTAATCATAAAATGAGAATTATTTTTAAAGACCCGTAAAATTAAAGGGAAATTTTTTCTTAATTTTCTTTGGAATTTTACAAGAGCGCGGTTTCTGACGGCACCTGATTCCGAGGCCCGGTGTGCCCGGAATCAATTTCCGAAGTTTGGCTCGGGTACGTTCAGTGAACGAACGAGCGGGTTTTCCTAACTTTTGATCCGGTGCTCGGAATTGAAATCTGAGGGCACCGATGTACTCACAGCGCCGATATTCGCTTAAGGAGACCTTTTCCGAGGTTGCGTTTATTTCAGGATGAGAGTTAGTTTTTGGGAGTTTAGAATAAGTTAAATAAAAATTGTGGATTACAAATTTTTATTTAAACTTGTTAGTTAACTTCTCTCAAAGGAAGTTAGGGGTGGGACCCACACCCACTTAACCTCCCTTGAGAGGATTAAGTGTGGTGGGGCCCACACGAACCCTAAACTTTTCATCTTCTCCCAAACTCCCTTAACCCCTCTTTAAATGACATGACAATTGTTATTTAATTTTGGAGTTATCCTTTTTGAATTTCAAAACATTGAAATTCATTTGTTAAGTTTGTGAATAAAATAAGTCTCAATCTTATTTTATTTGGTTAGTTTTTGTTCAGACATCTTGAGAGCTTTTGAGAGCTTTTCCTTCTTCTTCAAGCTTTGACGAAGAACGCTCAAGCTTTGACGAAGAACGCTCAAGCTCCGACGAAGAACGCCGCTCCTCTCTTCTTCGTCTTCCGTGTCAACGAGAGGGAACGCCGCTTCCTCCTCGGACTCCCTTCATCGACATAAGAAGATTCACCAACGACGTACCTCTTCGGACGTACCTCTTCGTCATCGGATTTGACGAATGATTACTGTGACGCCCGACCTCCGCGACGTTGTCTTCCGCGGGACGTTGACAAATCTTCGAACCTATACCCAAGGTAGGGGTTGTTGTTATTGTTTATTTATTTATCCTTGTTCGTGGTTCTAGAATGACTAACGTGAGGATTATAAATTTGTGTTATTGTTTAACGTGAGGGGGCCGGACCGCATGAACATGGCCGAACCCCCTCCATCGTTCTTGTTGATTTATCTTGAGGGTGGAAACAAGGTGGCGTGGTGCTGTCGCACCACGCGGATAATCGTACGATTATATTGCGCGGCGCCGTCGCGCCGCACCGTGGAAGAATCATCAAGAACGCGACGCCGTCGCGCCGCGTCAAGGGGAATCAAAGGCGTCGCGGAGGGGCGCGGTGCCGTCGCACCGCGCCGGACGACGAACACCGCGGCCGGTACCGAGCCGCGGCGAGACGGGAAGACCGGCGGCAGCCGAGCCGCCGCCGCCGGAGATGAAGAAGGGCCGCGGCCCTACGGCCGCGGCGGAGCAGCCAGGGGCGGCCGGCCTCGCCGGCCGCCGGAGTTCAGATGAGCCGTGGCTATGGCCGCGGCGGAGAGGGAGGAAGGCGGCCGACTGTGCCGGCCGCCAGTTCGGTTAGAAGGCGGGACCCGCAGGTCCCGTGTGTTTATTAGAAACAGCCGGCAAAAGCCGGCCGAGATCCGAAAAAGGGGGGGGGTTTCACCCCCCGCGTGCGGCGTATGCGCGGCACCCTGGCCGCGCCGCCGCTGGCCGGGCCGCGCCGCTGCTGGCCGCCACCGGCCGGGCCGGGTCCAGCAGACCGGGTCGACCCGGTACGGGTCACCCCGGTTCGGTCCGACCCAGGGGGGGTCGACCCGGTTCGGGCCGACCCAGTGGGGGTCGGGCCGGGTCGGCCCGGACCCGGACCCCCCGTTTTGGAGACTGTTTCGGTCTTTTGGCCATAACATGAGACACGGACTTCCGATTGACGAACCGTCTGCGGAAACGCGATCCTTGGATTGAGACGGTCGTTTCGGTATATCGCACTCAAGGTTTCGAAACACTTTGAGTTCGGCCGGGTTGGTTCGTTCACGAAACCAACCGGGCCTTCGGAGCGGAAACGCTCATATCTTGAGCTACGGACGTCCGATTGACGTGCCTTCAGCTTTGTTGTGTTCCTCTTAGTGAGACGGTTCTTTTGGAATACTCCGCCTGAGGTTTGGATGCAGGTGGAGTACGGTCGGGTTGGTTTTTCCTTAAAAACCAACCGGGCCCCGGGGACGAAAATGCCAATAACTCTCAGACCGGGCGTCCGATCGACGCGTCGTCTGTTGCATTGAGTTCCTGTTGACGATACGGAACTTTTGGATACATCAACTCTAGACTTTGTGACAGTTGATGTATCAGCCTCTCGGCTCGTGGAGCGGACCCTCCGAATGAGCTTGCTGTGTGCGGGAACCCTAGTGCTGGCTGCGACTGTGACTACTACTGCTACTGCTACTGCTACTATGACTGCGATGACGACAGTACAGAGATCCTGTGTGGATTCGACGACGACGACTATAGCACTCAGCGATCCTACATGGATCAGTGCTACAGGTCCTTTGTGGGCCCGATCCTGTGTGGGTCCGATCCTGTGTGGGTCTTTGCGCTCAGCGGTCCTGTGTCAACCACCGCCAACAGGTCCTGTGTGGGCCCGATCCTGTGTGGGTCTTTTGCGGGGGTTAGTTACCTTTCAATCCTTCGTGGGTCCGACGACTAAGATGGATCAGAGATCATCTTTATCGTCTTTCGAAGAAGTATACCTGTGTGAGATGAATCCTGTTGCTTTCCTGTGTGGATTGAGTTGTGCTATCCTATGTGGATTTCGTTTTGCTTTCCTATGTGGAATACGTTTACTTTCCTGTTTGGACTGAGTTGTACTTGGGCTCGGAGGATGGAGCGTGTTGGAATTGATGACTTAGGTATATGTATGGGCATATACCTAAATCAGTGTCAGTTGTTACTTTGTGTTTGTATCTTCCTTGTGGATTATCCTTTGTGGATTTTGTGAGACCTTCGGGGGTCTCGGGGTCCCTACTGAGTAGCTTATACTCAACCCTGCATGGGCTATGCCCTCACTACGTTGTGTTGGTTGCAGACGACGGACAGCGTTGATCTTGGCTGTGGCTTGCAGAGCAGGACGGTACCTGGAGGTGGACTACTGGGCGGGACGTGTTCGGAGCAGACGATGGGACCCGTGGAGCAGTGGAGCTATCTGTACCCACCATTCAGGTGGGATCTCCAGTGGACAGCTCGGTGTAGCGGCTTTTACTTACAGTTGTTGTTTTCCCTTTCGAGTTGTACTTTACTTTCAGTTTAGGTTTGTATACTGGCCCATTTACTTTTCTGCACTATCAGTTGTACTCTGTTTTTACTTAGTGTTTACTTTCCGCTTGCTTACTCTGTGGTGTTTGTTTACTTTACAAAGGCAATTCCTTCCCTTTTTATCGGGATTTACGCCTTGGTGCTAGTCGCCATCCCCTGGCCTATGGGAGGTGGGCTTGGGGTAGTCACGGCACGGACCCCGAGGGCGGGTCGTGACAAATTGGTATCAGAGGAGTTCGGTTCTACCGCGAACTCTGATCTTTTCTATGTGAAGCAATAATGTTTAGCGTATTGAGTGTGGTTATCATTCCAGGGAGTCCAGTGTTGGTGCGGCGGCCGACGTATCCGTACACCAGGACCCTGACTTCTGATTTCCGACATAATGCACGAAAACATTGATTGCGTGTGTGTTTCAAAGTTTTCTTTGTGATTACTTATATCAGCTCACCAGGTATACTGTTCTGACCGTGGTGCACCTGTTTCCTTTTCAGGATGGCCCCACGACGGCAGCCAGCTAGGGTTCCGAGAGTCGAGCGTGACGACAGCCCACCGAGCGACGAGGCCTCGGTGCAGGGCCCTTTGTCAGCAGTGGCACCGGTGGTAGCTCTACCCTCCGAGCCCCCGATGCTTCCAGCACCAGGCGCTGACGATGCACGTCGTCTCAGCGCACTGCATGAGTTTCAGCGCCAGCGAGCACCCAGGTTTCGTGGGGAGACGGATCCCCAGGCAGCCGAGGACTGGCTGGAGGCAGTGGTACGTGTGTTTAGGCTAGTGAGGACACCAGCAGACCTCATGGTGATCCTCACTGCGATCCTACTATATGTAGCAACAGGACGATGGTGGAGCTTGATGCTCCAGGTGCACGATGAGGCATCTCTACATTGGACGGACTTTGAGAGCCTCTTCCGCTCGGAGTTCGTCCCAGCCACCCTTCGTGCGGTACGTATCCAGGAGCTTCTTCAGCTGCGACAGGGCAGCCTGACGGTCGCTCAGTACTCGGCGAGATTTACTGATCTCTCGCGCTACTCGACCGACATGGTATGGGACCCATTCTTCCAGGCCCGGACCTTCGAGCAGAGTTTGAGACACGAGATCAGGGCATCACTGATCTCCCTAAACATACCGACTCAGACAGGAGTACTGGAGTGGGCCCTTCTGATCGAGAGCTTCCTTGCTGAGTCTACACCAGCGCAGCGACCCACCGTAGGGAGGAACGTGGCAGAGTCATCTACAGCAGGCAGTCGACGGATGACTCAGGGGTCCAGACAGACCAGACCTTCGGGCAGACGACCTCAGGGCACTGGCTCAGCAGTGCAGGGCACACAGTGAGGAGCCAGTATTTCGAGAGGCAGACAGTGCTACTCGTGCGGCGGGCAGGGCCACATGGCTCGTGACTGCCCGACCCGTCGTGCCGAGGAGCAGCAGTCGGTTGAGGGACCACCGAGGCAGAGGCAGAGGGTCGACCGTGGCGGTCCGCAGGGAGGAGGCGGACGAGGCAGAGGAGCTGGACGAGCAGCCGGTGGTGGGCGATGCTTTGAGGCTCTGCCACCACCACCACCAGGAGGTCCACCCCGACCACAGGGAGCTGGCGGGCAGAGACAGGCACAGCTTCAGGCAGCAGAGGCCTACGACCACGGTGCACCCGAGATGATTCGAGGTACTATCTATGTCTATTCCACCCTTGCTGCAGTTCTTATAGACACAGGAGCGAGTCAATATTTCATAGCCGCTGCCCTTGTTCGGAGCTCGGAGATTCCGACAGAGCCATTGGCTCGATCTTTACGGCTAGAGACTCCTACGGGAGCAGACTCGACGATTACACACTGGTGCCGGCAGTGTGAGCTTACTCTAGGAGGCGAGATCTTCGGCTGGGATCTTCTTGTAGAAGCGTCGAGGCCTTACGACGTCATCTTGGGCATGGATTGGCTATCTACGGTCCATGCACAGATTGACTGTTTTAGGCGCAAGGTGCGATGTGTACGCACCGACGGGAGCAGGTTCACCTTCACCGGCGAGAAGGGAGCCTTAGCAGCACAGGATGGACTTCCGCGGAGGAGAGGACAACCCATTACTCATCAGTTGGCTAGCCTCATCCTTGGAACAATTGACGTGCAGAGTTCTGGTTTTCCTGCAGTGGTGGATCAGTTTGCGGACGTTTTTCCTGACGATGTACCAGGGCTACCTCCTCACAGAGAGGTAGACTTTTATATTGATATGTACCCCGGGACAGCCCCGATATCCACTCCAGCATATCGGATGGCCCCCGCCGAGCTTCGAGAGCTACGGGTACAGTTGGAGGACTTGCAGGGCAAAGGTTCATCCGACCCAGTGTTTCACCCTGGGCATCCCCGATATTATTCGCCAAGAAGGCGGATGGGAGCTTGCGACTTTGTGTTGACTATCATCGCATGAACCAGGTGATAGTGAGGAACAAGTATCCGCTACCGAGGATTGATGACATCTTTGATCAGCTCAAGGGAGCACGGTGGTTCTCGAAGATAGACCTCAGGTCAGGCTATCATCAGCTCAGAGTCAGAGACGAGGATGTGCAGAAGACAGCCTTCAGATGTCGGTATGGCCACTATGAGTTCTTGGTTATGCCTTTCGGTGTAACCAATGCTCCAACATTGTTCATGGCTCTCATGAACAGGATCTTTCACCCATACCTTGATCGGTTTGTCGTGGTCTTCATCGACGACATTCTGATTTAGTCTACGACTGAGGAAGAGCACGCCTATCACTTGCGAGTTGTACTAGACACACTCCGAGATCACCGGATTTATGGTAAGCTCTCGTAGTGCCAGTTCTGGATACGTGAGATCCACTTCTTGGGGCACGTTATCTCTGAGGCCGGAGTTGCAGTGGATCCCGCGAAGATTGAGGCTGTGTTAGCTTGGGAGCCACCCAGGAGCGTGACTGAGGTTCAGAGTTTCTTGGGACTAGCTGGATACTATCGGAGATTCGTGCCAAACTTCTATAGAGTTGCGGCATCACTCACAACTTTGACGAAGAAGGGGAAACCCTTAGTGTGGTCAGACAGATGTCAGCAGAGCTTCCAGGAGCTGAGACAGAGATTGACTAGTGCACCTATCTTGAGGTTGCCTGAGGAGGGAGTAGGGTACGTAGTCTACTGCGATGCGTCAGGGACCGGACTCGGATGTGTTCTGATGTAGGAGCAGGCAGTGATCGCCTATGGATCACGTCAGTTGAGGCCGCATGAGCAGAACTACGCTAACCCTGATCTGGAGTTAGCAGCAGTGGTCTTCGCTCTGAAGAAATGGCGACACTACCTGATGGGAGAGTGCTTTATAGTCTTTTCCGATCATCAGAGCCTTAGGTATATCTTCTCGCAGAAGGACATGAACCTGAGACAGCGGTGATGGCTCGAGTTCCTCCAGGACTATGACTTTGAGATAGTCTATACTCCTGGGAAGGGGAACGTAGTAGCCGATGCTCTTAGCAGGAGGATGGGCATTCAACTACTTGAGGAGGCGACAGAGCAGCTAGCCTCTTTGCAGATATCCTTCGTGGATAGAGATGGAGCAGCCTTCCTTCAGTCTCTCACAGTCACTCCTCCACTACTGCAGCGAGTCAGGGAGGCACAGCGTGGGGACGCTGACTGTGAGACACGGCGTGCACAGATATCCTCGGGACAGGCACCTGTTGGTTTCTCCCTTGGAGCAGAGCACGAAATCCTTTTCAGAGGACGTACCATGGTACCAGTCGCTTTGCGAGAGGAAGTGCTGAGAGAGTTTCACACTTCTCCTTTGGAGGTACATCCTGGAGTGGGAAAGATGTACCAGGACCTCAGACGACAGCACTGGTGGCCGTGCATGAAGAAGGCAGTAGCAGAGTTCGTTTCTCGATGCCTCACCTGCCAGCAGGTGAAGGCAGAGCATCAGGTACCAGCAGGCTTGGTACAGCCCTTGGAGGTTCCGGAGTGGAAGTGAGACGGCATATCTATGGACTTCTTGAATGGACTTCCACGCACTTCCAGAGGTCACGACTCCATCTGGGTGATTGTTTACCGACTCACCAAGTCGGAACACTTCTTACCCATTAGAGAGCAGGGCTCAGTGGAGAGTTTGGGACGTCTCTACGTTCAGGAGATTGTGCGGCTCCACGGTGTTCCATCATATATCGTCTCCGATCGAGATGCTCGCTTTACTTCCCGGCTTTGGAAGGGGTTATAGGAGGTGTTCGGGACGCAGCTACGTCTGAGCACAGCCTTTCACCCACAGACGGATGGTCAGACGGAGAGGACCATTCAGACTCTCGAGGACATGCTCCGCGCATGTGTCCTCGACTTTGGTCGTAGCTGGGAGGACCACATACCCTTGGTGGAGTTTGTGTAAAACAACAGCTACCACTCAACCATCGGAATGGCACCGTACGAGGCGTTGTACGACCGACCTTGTAGATCTCCTTTGTGCTGGACAGACCCTGGGGAGTCAGCACTTGTGGGACCGGAGATGGTCCAGGCCACGACAGAGAAGGTCCAGGTCATCCAGGAGCAGATGAGGACAGCTCAGAGCCGGCAGAAGTCATATGCTGACAGGAGGCGGAGGCCACTAGAGTTCGATGATGGCGACCACGTCTTCTTGCGGGTCTCACCTCGACGTGGTATTCGGAGATTTGGCCGAGGCGGCAAGTTATCTCCGCACTTCATCGGACCCTTCCAGGTCCTCAGCAGGGTTGGCGAGGTGGCTTATCGCCTGGCTCTGCCACCTCAGTTGCACCGGGTTCACGACGTCTTCCACGTATCCCAGATGAGGAGATACATGCACGACCCGAAGCACATCATTGACCATGGGGAGCTTGACGTTGACGATGGGGCGACTTTTACAGAGGTCCCGGTGGAGATAGAGGATCGACAGGAGAGGGTCCTGCGTGGGCGATCGATTCCTCTTGTGCGTATCAGATGGCAGCACAGGAATCTCCAGGAGAGCACATGGGAGCGGGAGGCTTAGATGCGTGCTCAGTACCCTCATTTGTTTCCCTAGTTTTTGATGTATCTTTACGGGGACGTAAAGCCTTGAGGTGGGAGTAATGTAAAGACCCGTAAAATTCAACGGAAATTTTTTCTTAATTTTCTTTGGAATTTTACAAGAGCGCGGTTTCTGACGGCACCTGATTCCGAGGCTCGGTGTGCCCAGAATCAATTTCCGAAGTTTGGCTCGGGTACGTTCAGTGAACGAACGAGCGGGTTTTCCTAACTTTTGATCCGGTGCACGGAATTGAAATCCAAGGGCAACGATGAACTCGCAGCGCTGATATTCGCTTAATGAGACCTTTTCCGAGGTTGCGTTTATCTCGGGATGAGAGTTAGTTTTTGGGAGTTTAGAATAAGTTAAATAAAAATTGTGGATTACAAATTTTTATTTAAACTTGTTAGTTAACTTCTCTCAAAGGAAGTTAGGGGTGGGACCCACACCCACTTAACCTCCCTTTAGAGGATTAAGTGTGGTGGGGCCCACACGAACCCTAAACTTTTAATCTTCTCCCAAACTCCCTTAACCCCTCTTTAAATGACATGACAATTGTTATTTAATTTTGGAGTTATCCTTTTTGAATTTCAAACCTTTGAAATTCATTTGTTATGTTTGTGAATAAATTAAGTCTCAATCTTATTTTATTTGGTTAGTTTCTATTTAGACATCTTGAGAGATTTTGAGAGCTTTTCCTTCTTCTTCAAGCTTTGACGAAGAACGCTCAAGCTTTGACGAAGAACGCTCATGCTCCGACGAAGAACGCCGCTCCTCTCTTCTTCGTCTTCCGTGTCAACGAGAGGGAACACCGCTTCCTCCTCGGACTCCCTTCGTCGACATAAGAAGATTCGCCAATGACGTACCTCTTCGGACGTACCTCTTCATCATCGGATTTGACGAACGATTACCGTGACGCCCGACCTCCGCGACGTTGTCTTCCGCGGGACGTTGACAAATCTTCGAACCTATACCCAAGGTAGGGGTTGTTGTTATTGTTTATTTATTTATCCTTGTTTGTGGTTCTATCATGACTAATGTGAGGATTATAAATTTGTGTTATTGTTTAACGTGAGGGGGCCGGACCGCATGAACACGGCCAAACCCCCTCCATCGTTCTTGTTGATTTATCTTGCGGGTGGAAACAAGGTGGCGTGGTGCCGTCGCACCACGCGGATAATCGTACGATTATATTGCGCGGCGCCGTCACGCCGCGCCGTGGAAAAATCATCAAGAACGCGACGCCGTCGCGCCGCGTCAAGGGGAATCAAAGGCGCGGCGGAGGGGCGCGGTGCCGTCGCACCGCGCCGGACGACGAACACCGCGGCCGGTACCGGGCTGCGGCGAGACGGGAAGACCGGCGGCAGCCGAGCCTCTGGCGCCGGAGATCAAGAAGGGTCGCGGCCCTACGGCCGCGGCGGAGCAGCTAGGGGCGGCCGACCTCGCCGGCCGCTGGAGTTCAGATGAGCCGTGGCTATGGCCGCGGCGGAGAGGAGGGAAGGCAGCCGGTTGTGCCGGTCGCCGGTTCGGTTAGAAGGCGGGACTCGCGGGTCCCGTGTGTTTATTAGAAACGTCCGGCAAAAGCCGGCCGAGATCCGAAAGGGGGGGGGGTTTCACCCCCCGCGTGCGGCGCATGCGCGGCACCCTGGCCGCGCCGCCACCGGCCGGGCCGAGCCCAGCGGACCGGGTCGGTCCGACCCAGGGGGGGTCGGGCCGGGTCGGCCCGGACCCGGACCCCCCCGTTTTCAAGACTGTTTCGGTATTTTGGCTATAACTTGAGCCACGGACCTCCGATTGACGAACCGTCTGAGGAAATGAGATCCTTGGATCGAGACGGTCGTTTCGGAATATCGCACTCAAGGTTTCGGAACACTTTGAGTTCGGCAGGGTTGGTTCGTTCACGAAACCAACCGGGCCTTCGGAGCGGAAACACTCGTATCTTGAGCTACGGACGTCCGATTGACGTGCCGTCAGCTTTGTTGTGTTACTCTTAGTGAGACAGTTCTTTTGGCATACTCTGCCCGAGGTTTGGACGCAGGTGGAGTACGGCGGGTTGGTTTTGCCTTAAAAACCAACCGGGCCCCGGGGACGAAAATGCCAATAACTCTCAGACCGGGCGTCCGATGGACGCGCCGTCTATTGCGTTGAGTTCCTGTTGACGATACGGAACTTTTGGATACATCAACTATAGACTTTGTGACAGTTGATGTATCAGCCTCTCGGCTCGTGGAGCGGACCCTCCGAACGAGCTTGTTGTGTGAGGGAACCCTAGTGCTGGCTGCGACTGTGACTACTACTGCTACTGCTACTGCTACTGTGACTGCGATGACGACAGTACAGAGATCCTGTGTGGATTCGACGACGACGACTACAGCACTAAGCGATCCTACGTGGATCAGTGCTACAGGTCATGTGTGGGTCCGATCCTGTGTGGGTCTTTGCGCTCAGCGGTCCTGTGTGAACCAGCGCCTACAGGTCCTGTGTGGGCCCGATCCTGTGTGGGTATTTTGCGGGGGTTAGTTACCTATGGATCCTTCATGGGTCCGACGACTTAGATGGATCAGAGATCATCTTTATCATCTTTCAAAGAAGTATACCTGTGTGAGCTGAATCCTGTTGCTTTCCTGTGTGGATTGAGTTGTGCTATCCTATGTGGATTTTGTTTTGCTTTCCTATGTGGAATACGTTTACTTTCCTGTGTGGACTGAGGTGTACTTGGGCTCGGAGGATGGAGCGTGTTGGAATTGATGACTTAGGTATATGTATGGGCATATACCTAAAGCATTGTCAGTTGTTACTTTGTGTTTGTATCTTTCCTATGGATTATCCTTTGTGGATTTTGTGAGACCTTCAGGGGTCTCGGGGTCCCTACTGAGTAGCTTATACTCACCCCTGCACGGGCTATGCCTGCACTACGTTGTGTTGGTTGCTGACGACGGACAACATTGATCTTGGCTGAGGCTTGCAGAGCAGGACGGTACCTGGAGGTGGACCACTGGGCGGGACGTGTTCGGAGCAGACGACGGGACCCGTGGAGCAGTGGAGCTATCTGTACCCACCCTTCAGGTGGGATCTCCAGTGGACAGCTCGGTGTAGGGGCTTTTACTTACAGTTGCTTTTTTCCCTTTCGAGTTTTACTTTACTTTCAGTTTGGGTTTGTATACTGGCCCATTTACTTTTCCTCACTATCAGTTGTACTCTGTTTTTACTTAGTGTTTACTTTCCGCTTGCTTACTCTGTGGTGTTTGTTTACTTTACAAAGGCAACACCTTCCCTTTTTACCGGGATTTACGCCTTGGTGCTAGTCGCCAGCCCCTGGCCTATGGGAGGCTGGCTTGGGGTAGTCACGGCACGGACCCCGAGGGCGGGTCGTGACATTATTGTTGATTGATTGTGAAGGGGAATGAATCTCATCGCATTCGTGGAGATGGTAATTCATACATACGCATGAGTGAAAATATCATTATATTGATGGTGAACTATTATTTAATTGGATGATATATTATATATAAATAATCATTAAAATGTTATATTTTTTATTTACATCTGTTATACTCATTATTATGCACATGAAAATAATGAAGTGTTTCAATAACAAACTACACCACGATGTGCATACAGTAAGCCATACGTACGCATGTATGGTGACATTGTCATTCTCATGATGGATAGAATAATAAATATGGTTGTAAAATTTTTATAATAACATCGTAGTATATAAAATATATAGGAGTTATAATATTATAATAGAAATAACAAATAATGAGGATGTGGAAGAAGAAAATAACTTGAAAGAGCTGATGAAATATTGACCTCTTCGTCGGGTTCTTCCTTTTGATTTGATCAAAATGGCTCCATAGGTTGGCTTTCTGACCAAATTAAGGCCTATAGAATTAAGGGAGGAAATTTGGTATGATATTTGAGCAGGGGTTTGCAGATACAAAAGGATTTGGAGGTGTGAAATTATGTGAATGGTATGTTCCCTTTTATAAGAGAGGTGAGGGCCACATTAGGAAATTCTTGAAATATTATTTTATAATAAAATAATTTTTAGTTTATAATGGATCCAAAATGAATTATTTCAAGGATAAGGTGGGTATGGGTCGAAAAAATATCAACCAATAGGTTTTATACATGTTTAGTTCATCATATTAAACTTATCATTTAGATTTAAATCATAGTTAAATAGGTTTACATTTACTATGTCTCTTTGTATTTTTATATTATATGGTAAATAAAATTAAAATAACATGCCAATAGAACCCCAAGTGGTTCATTATTAATATATATAACCTCATCTATGTCCTTTTTCTGAACCTTATATTTTTAATAATATTATATCAATTAATAATATAGTATTTTTTTTAAAACTCAATTATGTCAATATTGAATCTATTTTGTATTTGGTTTTTGTGAAAATTTTAACAGCATGATTACTTAGAAAAAATATTATTTAATACACAATAACATTTATTATTAACCTATAAAATTAGTGTAATTTATCAAAAGTCCCAAATTAAATTTATTTGGATATTTATAATATCAATTATTTTAATCTTTCATTAATAAGGTAATTATTGCATAATCATTTTGTCATAAAAAAATTAAATTATTTAATGTCTAAAAATTATAAATAAAATACCATTATATAGAAAATTTAAAATGACACCAATTAATTAAATTCAACTTATATAGGTATTATATATCTAATTTGGGTAAAAGAAAATTTAAATAAAATAAATAATTATTTAAATAAAATAATTGTTTTAAATAATAACACTCTGTTTTTAACTATTTATAAAAAATTGAATGTTTTCACAAAAATTCCAAACATTTACCCTAAAAATTTTATATTAAGAATTCAAAAACAAAGTCTATTTTACCAAATAAAAAACATAGAATTTTAATTTCTTAATTTAAAATTATTTCCCCTTGTCAAAACCAAAAGGCATGTTTTTAAAAAGAAAAAACTATCAAAAGGTTGACTTGTGTTTATGTAAAATTTATATGTGAAATTATTTATAATGACCAAAATTATCTTAAATGATAAAAATATAATTTAATTATTCTTAAAAACCATTCAAATAAAAAATTTAACACTATAAATTATTTTGATTAAACAAGTTGTTTTCAATTAAAACGTAGTATTTTTCACTACTCGTCAAAATATGAAAGTTATCAGAAAAGTACCAAACATTTATCCAAATGAAATTTTTCTTTCCCACATCTAATGCAGAATTTAATTTCATTAAATTTGATATATAAAAATGTCAAAAAAATTGTTTTAAAAATGATTATCCATTAAAAGGTGGTAAAAATTCAATTTTTTTTTGAAAAATAAATATTTTATCTAAAAAAATGAATTTGTTATTATATTATGTCTAAGAAACAAATAATATTAATGTTACGGTTATATTGAGTGTATAAGATTCAAAATGCAGTTATTACTATTCATAACCGCTTTTTGAACGACCAGTTTGCTAAGTTGTGGTGTGTTAGAACTCGGAGTTGCCTGTAGTGCAAGATATTAAATTACTTTAATGAGATCTCGTACAATAAAATCATGGGGTGTTACATTCTCCCCTCATTCAATAAATTGTGTCCCCACAATTATAAATTGTTCTTCAAAAAGAAAAGGTTAAAAATAAAAAAATACTTTTGTGGATAACCCACATCGGAAATTGAGTTAATAAAATATAGTCTTAATAAGAGGGAAAGGGAAATGAAAATTCACCACCAAATTATGATCTCTATTAGGAGATCATTTTTGGAAATTAGATTAATGTAATTGGAGGAAAAATGTAAATATTTATATGAGTGATTGAGTTCATCAATCATAAACAAGTGTAAAATTGAGGGCCTCAATGCCATCAATCTATGATGATTTAAAAGATTATTGGTTCATTAAATAATAGGTATTAGGATAACTCATTTTTGGTTTCAATATCTCTTCCCTAAAGGTTGAGAATTAATTTCTTCATGGAATAAGTAGAAAAAAGAATACTTGACAAGTAGAGTTCTGTCCGTTAACTAATTTCTTCGACAATATCATTATTTACTCAAAAAGATAATAGAACTCAAAAATATTCTATTTATCCAAATGGTATAGGGTTCCTAATGAAAATGAATTTGTCATTCATATTTCA
Organism: Viscum album; assembly: GCA_963277665.1. Taxonomy (NCBI): domain Eukaryota; kingdom Viridiplantae; phylum Streptophyta; class Magnoliopsida; order Santalales; family Viscaceae; genus Viscum; species Viscum album. Next base: position 958,872,025 of record OY728121.1, read on the forward strand.
TCCCATTTAAAAAACTATATTATACAAACAAGGACGTCACTTGGGCCAGTGGTCGGTGATACACCCTTTGTCTCCCTTCATTTATGGGTTCATGTCTCATAGCCTTGCCGCACACGACATGTTGTCACCCGACCTCCAGGTTTTCCTTTTTATAACAATGCAAAAAAAAACATAAGAAATGTTTTAACATTAAAAATTTGTATCCAATGTCCAACGTAATCCATTTCAACCTTTATAAATATCCCAAATACTTTTGTCCAAACTTGTAAAGACCTGGAATCATCATGTAATTATTTTTTAAATATATGGGATTTTTATGAGTCCGCGAAAGTTGACGGAGCGAGATTCCGTGCCTCGGTGTGCCCAGAATCAATAACTGATGTTTTGTTTGGATACATATAGTAAACCTACAAGGGGGTTTTTCTAATTTTGGAATCGGTGATTGGAATTGAAATCTAGGGACAACAATGAACTCGCAACGCCAGTATTCGCTTAAATAGACTTTCATCTCCATGGAAGTTGGTTGAGGATGAAAGTTAGTTTTTGGGGATTTTTCATGGAAATAATAAAATTAAATAAACACATGTTTTATTTTATTTTATCATTATAACCACCCTAGTGGATGTTGGAGTTGGGGACCACCACAGCTTTACCTCCCATGATATATTATAGTGGTGGGGCCCACCTGAACGTAAACTCCCATTAGAGGTTATGGTGTGGGGACCACCCAGGATAAAACCCCCCCAATTAATTGTGGTAAACCTCTCAAATCCCTCATAAATGAGAGAGAGTCTCTTGACATCACATAACTTATTCATGCCACTACCCCCCTCTTTTAATGGTGTCAACCCTCCACCATTAATTAATAGAGAAATCTCATTTAATTAAATGCTACAATTTTAATTGTAAACCCATAAAACTAAATAATTGATAATATATTAGTCGAAGGGGCTATCTATTCATTTGTTGGAAAAAGGTTGGGAAAGGAGGATTAGAGCTTGTGAGAGAAAACTCTCCAATGAAGAATGCTTCCTCGACGAAGAATGCTCCACCGAAGAAGAACATCGACCCTGACTTAGACCTTCTTCCTCGATACTTCCTTCGACATAGGACGTCTTTCACTATGATGAGCTGGCACACAAACTGAAGATCGAGGAAAACGCTGATGTTCGTCTTTTCCAAATGATCCATCTTCTTCCCCGCAACTCTATCGGCGAGCAACGAGCAAGGTAGGGGTATAAATTTATTTAAGTATGATTCCTCCCCATGTTATTCCTTTATTTCAAAATGAATAATGAGGATTTTTTCCATTTGTGGGAGGGTTTTTGTGCTTTGTTTTTGACGAACCGATTGCTACCATCCTAAAAAGGTAGGGTGCATGCCAAACTAACATGGCCCTACCACCCGATGATCACCTTTGTGGTGTTCTTAGAAAAGGTGATGAAGGTGAAGAAGTCAACGACCTCGGCGATAGGCACCGGCCACATGGCGCTCCGACAGCCAAAAGAACCAGCCCCAGTGCACTGGCTGCACTGCCCCCCGACCGCCCCGTCTGTGTCAGCCGTACGGCCCTCGCAGGCCACCCTGCCCTCGCGAGCCACCCTGCCCCCACCGGCCGCACCGCCCTTACTAGCCGTGCCGCCATGCCGGTCGTGCCGGCTTCACCGGTCGCGTGATCCAGCCGGCCATGCTGGCCGCTCCCCTGTGCCCTGGCCACACTGCCCCCGGCCGAACCGGCTAGGCCCTCACGGCACACCGGCCGAACCGTCCCCTCGTGGCGCCCTTCTGGGCTGAGCTGCCCCAGGCCGGGCCGAGCTTACCCATGCCCTTGCGGCTCTCCGCAGTTCCTCTCGGCCTGCTGGGTTGGGCCAAGCGGGTCGGGCTAAACCCAACAGGCCAGCCCGCCCAATGGGAAAGGCCAGACCCAATGGTTCAGGTCGGGGCGACCTGAAATGGGTCGGCCCAGACTGGGTTGGGCTACGTTGGGCCGACCGTGTTGGACCAGACCTGAGCACAAGATGACCCCTTTACTTCCTTTTGGCCATATCATTGGCACCAAACATCCATTTGACAAACCGTCATCATTGCTGGTAATCTTGGTGCGTGGAAGTCCCTTTGATTATATTCCACTAGATTTGGGGTATAGTTGATATACAGTTATTTTGGATTGTGCACAAATCCAACCAGGCCCCCGGGACTAAAAGGCTAATAACTCACAGACCGGGAGTCTGATTTCCACACTGTCAGTTGCGTTGAGACCCCTATAACATGGAGGACCTTTAAGATACTTATTCTTGGACTTCATAGACATTATTTCATAGTCTAGTAGCTTGTGGAAAAAATATTCCAAAGATGAGAGATAATTTGTGCGGGAACCTAGCAGCTGGCTGAGAATTGATGACTACTGGTCGATTGACTCGAAGTGACTCGACATTCCTATTTGGGACAACCTGGTTGTGGCAGCAGACCAATGATGGAGGAGTTCCTGGTTGTTGTGGAAGACCCACGGTACTCAAAAAGAGGATTACCGCTGAAGGCTATGAGGGGGAGCGTCTGGTTGTGGCGGAAATCCCACGGTGGGGAGCGCCTCTGTGTGATGCAGCAGACCCATGGTGCTCAACAGGAGTAGAACATGAGTAGTCCAAGGATAGTGGGAAGCACCTAGTGGTGGTGGAAGGCACACTCTTCTTGATAAAAGAGGATTTCTCTAGCCGTCGATGGATCAAAATGTTACAACCCCTATATTAAAATGCTGGTTGAGCTGAGTCAGTTTTTTTGGGTTTTCCTCATGATTGAGATGGATCACATGAAAACTCACGTATATGAATGGGCATATACCTATGTATGGTTGTCTGTTGATTTCATACATTGTGGTCTAGCCTTGTTATATTTTGCGATACCTTAAAGGTCTCGGGGCCCCTATTGAGTATCGTTATACTAACCCCTGCACGAGCTATGCCCACACCTCGTTGTGTTGGATGTAGATGACGGACAGCGTTGACAGAAGTTGAGAGTACCAGGACTGGCCAGTACCCAGAGGCAGACCATACGGTGTGTCGATACACAAATGAGACTGAAATAGGTTGAGTGATGAGGAGGCGATTTGTACGTACCCTTCAGTTAGGAACCTCAGAGGACGACCCAGTAGCTATTTTTATCCTTTTTCCTCAGTTGTACTTGTTCTTTCAGTTTCTTGTACTTTCCAGTTGGGCTTGTATTTTGGCCCTTATTCACTTACAGTACTCTATTTTTGGTTATAAAATTTACTCGTGTTTGTATCTACTTTGTTTTTTTAAAGGTTATAAAGGTAATTCCTTCCCATTTTTAGGTAATTACGCCTTTGGTGCAAGTCGCTAGCCCCTGCCCTATAGAAGGAAGGATTGGGATAGTCACGACATGGGCCCTTGGGGACAGGTCATAGAAAATTGGTATCAGAGGAGTCGGTTCTAACACAGATCATAAGACTCTGATCTTTTCTGTGAAGTAATAGTTTTAAGGGTACTGAGTTTGGTTTTTAGTTCAGGGAGTCTAGTGTTGGTGTAGCAACCAACGTATCCATACACCTGGACCCTGACTTCTGATTTTCGACTCAGTTCATGAAAACATTGATTTCATGTGTGTTTTAAAAAAATTTCATTATTTCAACTCAACCAGGCCAGCTACCCAGGTATAACTTTTGACCATGTTTCATTTTATTCATTCAGGATGCCTCCATGTAGACGACCTGCTAGAGTCCCAACAGTTGTATGCCCAGATAGCCAACCAAGCGACGAGGCCTCGGTGTAGGTCCCTTTTCCAGCGGAGGCACTTGCGGTACCTTAAGACATTGGGCCACCGATGCCACCAGCCCCAGTAGAAGACAGTTCACGCTGCTTGAGCGCATTGCACGAGTTTCAGCGCCAGAGGCCACCCAGGTTCAGAGGAGAGAGAGACCCACATGCGGCTGAGGATTGAATGGAGGCTATAGTGACAGTTTTTCAGCTGGTAGGCACACCAGTAAACCTCATGGTGATTCTAATTACAAGCCTTCTATAGGCAGCAGTGGGCAGATGGTGGAGGGTGATTCTCCAGGTCCACGACAAGACGACGCTTGTCTGGGCAGAATTCGAGAGCCTGTTTCGGGAAGAGTTTGTCCCAGTGACTCTTAGCACAGTGTGCATACAAGAGCTAATTCATCTATATCAGGGTGGAATTACTGTAGCTCATTACTCAGTAAGGTTCACATACCTATCACGCTACTCCACCAGTATGGTGTGGGACCCATTCTTCAGGGCACATGCCTTCGAGCAGGTGATCAGATGGGAGATCAGAGCTCCGATGATCTCATTGAACATCCCGATGTAGGAGGGGGATCTAGAGAGAGACCTCATTGTGGAGAACATCCTTGTTGAGAAATCTCCAGTAGCGAGATCCCCCACCATTTGACACCTAGCGGAGTCCTCTGTAGTAGGAATCAAACTAATGTTGTAGTTGTCCAAGAGGACCCGACCGATAGGGGGACAACCGCAGGACTCAAGAACAGTTGTGCAGGGCACCCAAAGTGGAGATAGAAATTCCAGGAGTGGGTAGTGTTACTCATGCTGCGGTTAGTGTCACATGGCTTGTGACTATTCGACCCACTGTTCGGAAGAGCAGCAGATGGTCGAAGGACTGCCCAGGCAGAGACAAAAATTCGATCGAGGAGGTCCGTAGTACGTAGGAGGTCTTGGTAGAGGAGTTGGTTGTGCTGAAGGTGGTGGGTGATGTTTCGAGGTGTTACCACCACTACCACCTCCAGAAGGTCCACCCTGACCCCAGGGAGCAGGTGGATAGGGGAGATCTCAGATATAGGTAGTTGAGGCGTATGATCATTGAACTCCGGAGATGATTCGAGGTACGATATTTGTCTACTCCAACATAGTTGCAGTACTTATAGACATAGGTTCCAGTCACTCTATCATTACCGCTTCCCTCATTTGGAGCTCGGATATTGTGACGGATTTGTTGGCTCGATCATTACGGCTAAAGACTCCAATGGCAGCAGATTCTACAATTTCGCATGGGTGCCGATAATGTGACCTTACATTAAGAGGCGAGAACTTATACTGTGATATCCTAGTAGCAGCATCGAGGCCTTAAAACATCATCTTGGTGATGGTCTGGTTATCTAAAGTCCATATTCAGATAGACGGTATTAGGTGAAAAGTGCGGTGTGTCCACATGGATGGGACCAGTTTTACCATCACCAGCGAGAAGGGATCCTTTGCAGCACAGGATGGAATTCCTCGAAGGAGAGTGAAGCCGATCACTCATCTGTTGGCTAGCCATACCCTCAGAGTTGTTGATGTGGAGAGACCGACTTATCCTATGGTTGTGGAAAAGTATGCAGTTGTTTTCCGTAATGATTTCATAGGTCTACCGCTTTGTAGAGAGGTGGACTGTTACATTGACCTGTACCCCGGGACGACATCGATATCTACACCAGTGTATCAGATGGCTCCTATGGAGCTTTATGAGTTTCAGTTACAACTAGAGTACTTGTAGAGGAAGGGATTCATCCGGCCAAGTTTTTCTCCCTGGGCAGCCCCGATTTTGTTCTCCTAGAAGCCGGATGGGAGCTTGAGTCTTTTTTAGGACTGTCGGCTCCTAAACCAAGTGGCTGTGAAGAACATGTACCCACTCACGAGGATTTATGACCACTTTGATAAGCTGAAGGGAGCACCATGGTTCTCAAAGATAGACCTAAGATCTGACTATCAGTAGCTCAGAGTTCGATATGAGGATGTGCAGAAGGAAGCTTTCAGATGTTGGTAAGACCACTACGAGTTCCTGGTTATGCCTTTAGGCATAACCAAAGCTCTAGCAGTGTTCATGTGACTCATGAATAGTATCTTTCAGACGTACCTCGATCTCATTGTTGTAGTATTCATTGATGACATTGTGATCTACTCGAATACTAAGGAGAATCATGCCTACCATTTTCAGGTAGTACTCTACACACTCTGAGAGAACCAACATTATGGTAAGCTCTCTAAGTGATAGTTATGGATCCGGGAGGTTTACTTTCTGGGTCATGTCATATCGGAGGCTGGAGTTGGAGTGGATCTAGCTAAGATTGAGGGAGTACATGCTTGGGAACCACACATGATTGTGACAGAGGTACCAAGTTTCCTATGTTTGGCTGGATACTACCAGAGGTTTGTACCAGACTTCTCCAGAGTTGAATCACCACTATCATCCTTGACGAAGAAAGGGCCACCATTTGTGTGGTCTGAAAGATGCCAACAGATCATTCAAGAGCTGAGGTAGAGGATGACTAGTGCCCCCATCTTGAGGCTTCTAGAGGAGGGTGGGTGGTACATAGTTTACTATGAGGCATCAGGGACCGGACTCAGATGTGTCTAGATGTAGGAGCGAGTGGTTATCATGTATGGTTCTGTACTATTGAGATAGCATGAGAAGAACTACACTACCCATGATCTGGAGTTAGAAGCAGTGTTCTTTGCCTTGAATATGTGGTGACACAATCTGATGGGAGGGCACTTTACTATTTCCTCTGATCACAAGAGTCTTAGGTATATCTTCTCCCAGAAGGACATGAACCTGATACATCGACAATGACTTGAGTTCCTCTAGCACTATGTCTTCGAGATAGTATATACTCATAGGAAGTTGAACGTTGTTGCATATGCACTATGTAAGAGATCTGGTATACAGCTGCTAGGTGAGGTGATGGATCAGATGGCCGCCTTATAGATATCCTTTGTGGATAAAGATGGATCATATTTCCTTCAGTCTCTTTCATTCACACCCCCACTACTTCACCGAGTCAGGGAGGCACAACACGAGGATGCTGACTGCGAGGCACGATGTGCTCAGATATCCATCGGGTAGACACTTGATAGATTTTCTGATGGTGGGGAGCACGTCATCCTCTTTTGAGGATGTACGATGGTACCGGTTTCACTTCAGGAGGAAGTGTTGAGGGATTTCCACACATCCCCTCCAGTGGTACATCTAAGAGTGGAGAAGATGTACCAGGACCTTCGATAATAGCACTGGTGGCCGGGAATGAAGAAGGCAGCAGTAGATTTCATCGCTCGTTGCCTCACTTTTCCACATGTGAATGCAGAGAATTATGTACCAGGAAGGTTATTTCACCCTTTGGAGGTCCCAGAGTGGAAGTGGGATGAGATATCCATGGACTTAGTGACGACTCATCCACATACATCCATGCGACACGACTTGATTTTGGTGATCACCAACCGAATCACCATGTCAACCCACTTCTGACTTATCGGAGAGCATGGTTCAGTAGAGATCATTGGACGCCTTTATGTACTGGAGATTGTGAGGCTATATGGAGTACCGTTGATGATTGTCTCCAATCGTGGTCCATTTTTTGCTTCCCGACTATGGAAGGGGTTGCAAGAGGCTTTCGGGATGGTGCTTTGTTTAAACACCACCTTCCATCATCAGAAGGATGGCCAGAATGAGAGAACCATTCAGACGCTAGAGGACATGTTTCTTGCTTGTATCCTCGTCATTGGTTGTAGATGGGAGGATCATTTTCCATTGGTGGAGTTTGTGTACAACAAACAGCTATCACTCCACCATTGGGATGACACCTTTTGATGAGTTATATGGGAAACTATGCGGATCAACTTTGTGTTGGACTGACCTAGGGGAGTCAGCACTAGTGAGACAAGAGATGGTACGGGCTACCACAGAGAATATGCATATCATCCAGGATCAGATGAAAACTTCACAGAGTTGGCAGATGTCGAATGTCGATAGGAGACGGAGACCTTTGGAGTTCGAGGATGGCGATCACGTCTTTCTATGGGTATCACCTTGATGAGGATTGCAGAGATTTGGCCGAGGTAGAAAGTTATATCTGAGGTTCATCAGACCTTTTTAGGTCCTCAGCAGAGTTGGCTAGGTGGCATACCGCTTATATCTTCTACCTCAGTTACACCGGGTACACTACGTTTTCTACAAATCCCAGCATAGGAGATACAAGCATGACCCCTCCCACATCATCGACCAAGGAGAGCTGAACATCGATGATGGGGCGACTTTTTCAAAGGTTCTAGTAGAGATTGAGGATCAAAAGGATCGAGTCCTTTTTTGACGGTCAATACCTCTAGTTCGGGATTGCTGGCAGCACGAGAACCTCTATGAGAGAACTTTGGACCGAGAGGCTCAGATGCGTTCTTTGTACCCACACATGTTTCCTTAGTTATGAGTTGTGGCATATGGGGATGAAAATCACAGAGGTGTGGAGAATATAACAACCCAGAATTTCAATAAAATTTGTTTAAATATATGGGAATTTTACGAGTCCGTGAAAGATGATGGCGCGTGATTCTAAGGCCTGGTGTGCCCGGAATCAATTTCTGAAGTTTTGTTCAGGTACCTTCAGTAAACATTTGAGTGGGTTTTTCTACATTTTGAACCAGTGCTTAGAATTGAAATCTAAGGACACCATTGAACTCGATGTGCTGGTTTTCTCTTTAGAAGACTTTCACCTCGACGACAGTTGGTCGAGGGTGAATGTTAGTTTTTGGGGTTTTCATAGAAATAATAAAATAAAATAAATGCATGTTTTATTTTATTTTTTCTTTTAAAAAAACCCAAGAGGTAGTCGGATGTGGGGACCACTACACCTTAACCTCCCATGAGAGGTTATGGTGGTGGGGTCCACCCAAACCTAACCTCTCATAAGAGGTTACGGTGTGGGGACCATCAGGGACAAAAATCTACCAATTAATTGAGGAAAATCTCTCAACTCCCTCATAAATGAGGAAGAGTATCTTGAACTCCCTTAACGTAATGGTTCCACCACCCCCCTCTTTTAATGGTTTCAACCCTTCCCCATTAATTAATTGATCCATCACATTTAATTAAATGACTAAATTTTAATTTTAATCCCATAAAACTAAATAATAGATAATCTATTATTTGGAGGGACTAACTATTAATTTGTTGGAAAAAGTTTGGAAAAGGAGGATTAGATATTTTGAGGGAAAACTCTCCAATGAAGAATGATACCACCACAATGAACGCCCCACCGATGAAGAACGTCGACCCCGACATCGACCTTCTTCCTCAAGACTTCCTCCGACGTAGGACGTCTTCGAAAATGACAATACGGTGCACAAACCGACGATTGAGGAAAACGCCGACGTTCATATTTTCCCAATGAACTATCTCCATCCCTGCAACTCTGTTGATGAACAACAAACAATGTAGGGGTTTAATTTTATTTAAGTATGATTCATTCCCATGTTCTTACTTTCTCTAAAAATGATGAATGATGATATATTCCTTTTGTAGGAGGGTTTTTGTGCTTTTTTCTTGATGAAATGATTGCTACCACCCTAAACGCGAAGGGTACAGGACAAACTAACATGGCCAGACCCCCCCTCCGATCTTCTTTTTGGGTTTCTTCGAAACAACAAAGAAGGTGATGAAGGAAACGGGCGTGCCACCCAGTGGCCTCATCGACCTGCGCCACCCCCGCGGCTTTCAAACCCTCGACTGAACTGGTCCCCGCGCCATGGCCAAACCATGCCCCGGCGGCCCCACAACCTAGTCGTACCGCTCGCACTGGCCGTGCTGCCTCGTTGTATGTGCCTCGCTAACTGGTCCCACTATTGCACCTGCCACGCCGCCCTCACTGGACGTGTCGCCCTCATCGACCTCACCGCCCTGTCGGCCGCGCCGCCTCGCCGGCAGCGCCGCTGCGCCCCATCCGCGCTGCCCTAGGATGAACTAGTCGTGCCCTAGTAGCGGTCCAGCTGCACCGGCCCCTCATGACACACATCTAGGCCGAGCCATCATGGGCTGGGTTGAGCTGCCACGCGCCCTTGCAGCTCTCTGTGGTTCCTCGCGGGCAGCTGGGCCGGGCCCAGCGGGTCGGGCCAAATCCAACAGGATGGCCCACCCAATAGGCTAGGGTAGAGCCAATGGATCTAGTCAGGTCGACCTAAAGAGGGTCAGCCCAGACTGGGTCAGGCCAGGTTGGTCCAACCGGGTCAGACCAGACTCGGGTCCACTACGAACCCTTTACATTATTTTTGCCATATCTTTGGAATCAGACGTTCGTTTGACGAACCGTCAGCAGATCTGATAATCATGGAGCGTGGCGGTCCATTTGAGTTATTCCCCTGGAATTTGGGGTATAGTGGAGATACGGTCGGGTTGGATCATGCAGGAATCCAACCAGGCCCCAAGGACTAAAAGGCTAAAAACTTACAGATCGGGTGTCAGATTGATTTGTCGTCAGTTGCATTAAGACCCATATGACGTGGAAGACCTTTGAAAAACATCTTCGTGGGACTTCATGGTAGTTGAGTATCGACCAGTAGCTTGTGGAGAGGATCTTCCGGAGACAAGCGAGCATTTGTACGGGAACCTAGTAGCTAGATGAGACTTGACGACTGCTAACCGATTGACTCAGAGTGGCTCGGCATGCCCAGTAGGGAGCGTCTAGTTATGGTGGTCGACCCACGACAGAGGAGTTACTCGTTGTGGTAGCAGACCAATGGTACTCGTCAAGAAGAGTACCTCTGTAGGCTATAAGGGGGAGTGCCAGGTTGTGGCAGCAGATACACGGTGGGGAGCGCCCCTGTGTGACGCAACTGTCCCACGATTCTCAACAGGAGGAGTACCTGAGCAGTACATGGTAAGTGGGAAGCGCCTTGTTGTGGCGGTTGGCCCACTGTACTCTATAGAAGAGGATTTAGCCAGCAATCGAGGGTTCAAAATGTTACAACCCCTATAATAAAATCCAGGTTGAGCTGAGTTAGTTTTTTTGTGTTTTCCCCATGATTGAGATGGATCATTTGATAACATAGTTATATGAATGGGTATATACCTATGTAAGGTTATATATTGATTTCATACTTTGTGGTTTATCCTTGTGGGATTTTGTGAGACCTTGAGGGTCTCAGGGCCCTTACTCAGTATCGTTATACCGACCCCTGCACAGGCTATGCCCACACCTCGTTGTGTTGGATGCAGACAATGGACATCGTTGATATAAGTTGAGAGTACCAGGACTGGACGGTACACAGAGGTGGACCATACGGCGTTTCGGTACAAGGAGGAGACTGACATATGTGGAGTTATGAGGAGGTGATATGTACCTACTCTTTTGGTAGGATCCTCGGTGGACAACCCATTAGCAGTTTTTTTCCTTTTTCCTAAGTGGTTCTTGTGCTTTCAATTTTTTATACTTTCTAGTTGGGCTTGTATTATAGCCCCTTTTTACTTACTGTAATCACTTGTTGGTTATACATTTTACTCATGTTCATATCTGTTGTGTGTGTCTATAGGTTATAAAGGCAACGCCTTCCCAGTTTTAGGGAATTTCTCCTTTGGTGTTAGTCTCCAGCCCCTGACCTATGGAAGGCGGGCTTGAGGTAGTCAAGGAACGGGCCCTAGGGGATGGTTCGTGAGAAAACTCATAGTACAAAATTTATAAGGAAGGTAAATATATTGAATATCCCTTCTTTCCACAAAATAATAAGTGAATAACATCATTGTGTATTCTCTTAAAACAAGGTAACACCCCGAATTACCATAAAACCTTATTGATTACATTCACCCTCTCTTATTCATTATAGAATACATGATATACTCCTTTTATCCAAGAATTTTGTAATCTCCAACAATGATGGAATATACAAATCATTAATCAGTTTCAAGGAAGTCATGATTATCCAATATAATTTATCCAAACCAATCATATCTTATTCAAAAATAACTACCTCATTATTAGAACCATATTATGGATTATCTCTCTCTCAACAATATATTTTAAAAACTAATGAACCTACTATTGAGTCACATTTCGTAGTTCTACACAATTTCATTTCCTTAATGAAATAATACTATAGTTCATTCCTAAAATACTATATATTTCTTATAACATGTACATCATTAATACAATACTCAAATGACAAAATAATTTAATAACAACATAAGAAAAATAATCATTTCTCTTCATCTTCGGTAGAATCATTACTTGATTTTTATCTAATAACAAGATTTGGGCTATACACTGATGATTTGGACATTGATTCACATAGTGTCCCAACTCATTGAAGATGAAGCATTATACATTTGAAACCTTCTTCTTACCCTTGCATTCATATTCTTGGTGTCTTTATTCTCCACACTTATAACCAAATCACATTCCCTTCAAGCATTTAACAATGTGATTTTTTGCCCAATTATCACACATGGGAAAATCCTTCTTTCCCCTCTTCCCTTTATCCATATTTTTCTCCTCTATTCTTTCCATCTCTTTCTTCCCTTCAAAGCCATAAGTCTCAGAAAATTCTTTACTTCTCTTATTAACACATGATACTATTTCTTCATATGATGAGAGTATATGGGAAACTATTTCCCTTTTAAATGTTGACTTAATAAAATGAAATATATGATCCTTCTTAATCTTTCAATTGGGCGTGTTGCTGGAAATCTCATTTCTTCTACTAGGAACCATTTCAAAAAAACTGCATACACGAGGTTGGCTTATGAATCACAATGCGTAATTCAAAGCATGTAAAATACCTAACGTAAATTGAAAAGATTATTCATATAATCTATAATCATAAAAAAATTTCTTTGATGAAGTATTTACTCCTAAATCCTTTATAATGGCATGTAATGAAAATGTGAATTATTCTAAGCATATCCCCCAGGAGTGTCGTAACCATGAGTGTAGAAAGGCCCGTTTTCATGTATCGGGATATCCCAGGTCAAGCATGAAACTCCTTGTTAGAGTTTTCACTCCTAGGAACATCTGTTCCAGAGCCGCCTCTACTTGATCGTATCCAAATAGAAATTTATTTCATTGAAAATACATAAAATCTATACATTACCAAAATTCGTAGAAGTTATTATATACTATTCCTCAAAGTCTATCTTAGGGTAATGTTATCTAATCAATGCTGTTCTAATTATATGTCCAAGGATCTTGTTAAACTTCCTTTGATAATAACTGTAATGCCCCGACCCCAGTTACCCAGATTTGGTGCATTATTCTAATACAATGACATGATTACGAAGAATCAAGTCCCGAAGGACCGATAAATTTAACAGTCATGGAAAATTGATTACATACAAGAACATTACATTGCATTATAAAATAAAAAACAAAAACAAAATTTTATCCATTGACCACATTAATATCTCTTAGACAATCCCTATTAGTCAGTAATAATATACTTCTTCTCATCCTGGAAAAAATAAAACATAGAAAAGGGTGAGCTCAGATGCTAAATAAGGATAACAATAGAGCAGAAACATTCATAAATAATAATAAACATTTAAGGGAATGCATAAGATTGAAACAAAAACAATTTAAACATAAAAATCATCATAATATAGCAAATATAAATTGAAATAATTCCATTTACATATTTACAGGGATATTCTACTAGTCAAATAGTCACATGAAATATCAATAGCCAATTTCATAATAATGGAATGCATAATGCCAAACTTCATAACCACATAGTGAAGGCCTTATGCCAAGAATACAAATAAGATATTTTCAAGGCCATCTACCGAGATAATAGTTTGTATCATGAGACCTACCGATGCATCAATGAGCTATAGCGGGATCTACCCGTCACTTACTAAGTCCAACACAGTCCTCATATGGAAAGGATTAAACATTACATATACATCCATATTAAAACTATCATACTGAATGTTAATACATTATCCATAAACAATGAATTGTATAAAAATAACACATTGACAATCAAACACATCAGAATTCCTTCATTACATTATGAAACAATCGTATCATAATAAATCAACCTCAATCCAGAATAATATCCATAAAAGGATGTTCACATAGTTGAAGATGATTTGTATAAATCATTGATAGAAATATACCTTTTCTATGAAATCATTCAAAATTCACATAATTTATAAAGGAAATCGTTTAAAAGATAGTTTTGAATAAAAGTTTCCCATACCACCTTGAATATTTTGAAAGTAATTAACATTTAAAATATTGATATTCATATAAATAAATACTTAAAACCATTTGGGAAACATGGACATTAATGAGAACGGTTTTGAAGATTAAATATTTAAAATCATTTAAGATGATGTTTTAGTAAGAACTCCACTAAAAATAACCCCTTTGAAAACACTTTTATGAAACATAAACAATGATAATAAATATGACATAGTAGATACGTAAAAACAACCTTGGATAATAAAGATATTGTGGAATTAACCCATACATTGTACTTTTCCGTTTTCAATTGTATGTTAACCTCTACTATAATTGTTAAATAATTTTTATTAATTTATAAAATAACTATACACAAAAATATGATATAATATATGATCCTGAAATACTTCTCTATTAATAATATTTGAGTAGTATCATCGTTTTGGGTGTTAACTGATTCGTTTTCCTTTATATGCTTGGTTTCATAAGACATGTTTGTTATAGATAGGATTTATTTGATTCATATAAAGAATGATATTATGTTTATAAATATTATTTTTAATAATAAAATGAAAAGTATTCTTGAATGATTACGATGGGGAATGAATCTCATCGCGTTCATGGAGACGGTAATTCATACCTACGCACAAGCGAAAATATCATTATATTGACAGTGAAATGGTATATAATTGGATGATATTTCATATATACATAATCATTAAAATTTTATATTTATTATTTACATCAGTTATACTCATTATTATATCCATCCAAATAATTATGTTTTTGAATAACAAACTACACCACGATGTGGAGACGTTAAGTCATACGTACGCACGTATGGTGACTTTGTCATTCATATGATGGATAGAATATTGAATATGGTTGTACCATTTTTATAATAACATCATATTATCTAGGAGATACTTTAGTTATTATTGAATAATGGAAAAAATAAATAAAGAGGATGCATAAGAATAAATGAACTTGAAAGAGGTGATGAAATATTTGTCTCTTCTTCGGGTTCTTCCTTTTGATTTGATCAAATGGACTACATAGGATTGATTTTTGACCAAAGTAAGGCCTCTCAAATGAAGGGAGCATTGTTGGGAGGATTTTTTGGTAGGTTTTGGCCTATCCAAAAGGCTTTGGAGGTGTGAAATTAATGGATGGGGAAGTTCCCTTTTATAAGAGAGGTGAGGGTCACTTTAGGAAAAACTTGAAATATTATATTATAATAAAATCATTTTCTATTTCTAATGACACAAAAATTAAGTATTTCATGGATAGGGTTGGGATGGGTTTAAAACCTTTCAACCAACGGGTTTTAGATAGGCTTAAGTCATCATATTAACCTTATATTTTAGATTTAACTCTTAATGAAATAGTTTGACATTTACCACGTCTCTTTGAATTTTTATATTATATGGTTAATAAACATACTATAACAAGAAAAAAGAACCCCAAGTGGTTAATTATTAATATATATAACCTTATATATGTCCTTTGGACGACCCTTATATTTTTAGGAATATTATATAAATTAATAACAGGGTATTTGTTTTAAAAACTTAATTATGTCAATTTTGACACTATTAAGTATTTGGTGTTTTTGAAAATAATAACAACATGATTACATATAAAAAATTATTTAATCAACCCTATAATCTAATATTAACATTTAAAATTAGTGTAAGTCCAAAAAAGTCACAAATTAAATTTATTTGGATATTTAAAATATCAACAATTTTAATCATTCATTAATAATGTAATTACTGCATCATCATTGTGTCATAAATAAATTAATTTATTTAATGTCTAAAAATTATAAATAAAATACCATAATGTAGGAAATATTTTTATCTATCTATTTAATATTTATAGTTGAATTTATCTTATGTGTAATCCAATATTAATTTTTTTTTAGTTATATAACATTGTATTTAACACTTTTAACTCTTCTTTAAATAAAATAATTATAAATGTTCTAATATAATACAAGTGAAACAAAGAGGACCATATTTTATTAATAAGGTTTTTTGTTCTAATAAAACTTATCCAATAGAATTAGGACTTGTGTTAGGGTAATTATAATATCATTTTGTCCTTTAATTACCCTATTTACATTTAACTGTGGTAAATAAGTCAAAAGTTACTATTCACCTAAAATTATTTTAATCTTATTGAACCACATTTTACATACTTATTCCAAACATGTCTCTATTATTTTTTAAATTCAACTCATAGAATTTGTAAAATTATGTTTTATTCAAATCTGTAAATGTACATTGAAGGTGGGTAAACGAGGTTAAAAAGTTCAACAAAATTTTATATATCTAATTTTATTATAAAAGGACTCCAGTGAATTAAATTGAACTTATATAGGTATATTATTTCTACTTTGACTTAAAAATTAAATTAAATAAATAATTATTTAAATAAAATGTTAGTTTTAAATAATAACGCAGTATTTTTCACTATTCATAAAAAATTGAATATTTTTAGAAAAATACCAAAGATTTACCGTAAGATAATTTTGATATTTAGAATTAAAAAATGAAGTATATTTTACCATATTGAGAACATACAAGTATCATTTATTAATTTAAAAAAAATTCCCCTTGTCAAAACCAAAAAGTATGTTTTCAAAAAGTAAAAACTATCAAATGATTGACATGTGTTTATGTCAAATTTAAATGTAAAATTACTTATAATGACCTAAATAGTATTAAATGATAATAATATAATCTAATTATACATGAAAAACATTAAAATTCCTAATTTAACACTATACATTATTTCTGTTAAACAAGTTTTTTTTCAATTAAATCATTGTATTTTTCACTATTCGTCAAAAGATGAAATTTATCAAAAAAGTTCCAAAATTTTTTCATGAAATTTTTATAACCCACTTCTAAAGAAGAATTTAATTTCACTAAATTTAATATATATATATATGTATCAAATATTGTTTTTAAAAAGGGTTCTCCATTAAATGGTGGTAAAATTTTATTTTTTTTAAAAATAATTCTTTTATCTGAAAAAATGAATTTGTTCTTATATTATGTCTAAGAAACACATAATATAAATGTTAATATTATATAGAGTATATATGATTCAAAATGTGGGTAATATTATTCATAACTAGTTATTGAATAGATTGTTTCTTAAGTTGTGGTGCGTTCGAACTTGGTTTTTCTTATAGCTTAAGCTATTAAATCACTTTAATGAGATCACACACTTTTTAATCGTGGGGTGTTACATCCTCTCCTTCCTCCTTAGATGAAAAAATGACGTATTTTGCAGGATTATTCCTCAACGACGAACGAACTGAGGTTGGATTCTTGGGATTGTTTTACCCTAGATTTCAATTTGAATGTTAATATTGAAAGTTACATCACAATAACTACTTTGAACATCAAGGAGATTTCCAAAAAAACACTTCCTTCATCAAATATTTGTTTTGAATGCCCTTTTGTTTCCTTCGTCATCCATTATTTATTTTTCATTGTCGTTAATTGTTTGTACATCAAAACATCGATGAAACATTGATCAAATCCTGGATATATGAAGGTATCAACTCGAGTATTCTATAAATGTGGTCATTGTAATTTTTCGGATAATTAAGGAGGTTTGGTGGTCCACATAATGGACTAATGGAGAGCCGGTGGTGGTGGTG
This sequence comes from Viscum album, assembly GCA_963277665.1. Lineage (NCBI taxonomy): Eukaryota > Viridiplantae > Streptophyta > Magnoliopsida > Santalales > Viscaceae > Viscum > Viscum album. The sequence continues at coordinate 958,889,670 of OY728121.1, forward strand.
GTCGGTGGCAACACACAGTGGCACCATGGGGGCAAGGGTTCAGGTAGTGGTTCCTAGGCATGCTAGGGGGTGTGGCTGGAAAGCGACTGGGGGGGGAGGGTTCGGGTGGGCTGGAGAGAAGTATTAGGTAGAGTCAGGATAATGATAGAGTAGTAGTGACATGTCACAGGGTGTAACTGAGGAGCAACAATGGGTCGTGGTTCACACCGTCTACCACATTGACATGACCTTGACGGGCACACAGAGGGCCTGCGGGGCCTACAGGCTGAGAAACTATGGGACAATGGGCCAGACATAGGTGTAGAATGATGTAGTGGAGCATGTCTAGGTCCATTGGGCCATGATGAGGGCCATTGGCCTAGGCCGAGAGGAAGAAGGCCAGAGCAGGCTTGGCCAAAATGAGTTGAGTTGAGCAGGCTGAGCCGGGATGTGAGGGACATGCATGCCTTTGGGATACAAACTAAAATTTCCATAACTCTTGTAGGTAGAGTTTTTTATATGTTCATTACATGAAGATGTGATCCACTTATCGAGACATAACTTTTGAGAAAATTTTGGATATTCTATGACTTTTATTTATTGCTCGGTGGCACGAAATGCCTGGGTTTAATAATAATAAGTATTATATATTTATTATCATTGATAAATATTGTGTTTGATACAAATCCTTCGTACGAAATCCAATTGATGTGCCATTAGGGGATTTGTGACCCTGAACTCAAAGTGTACCCTTGAACAAATATTTGGGTTTTTTAAAAAGAAATCGACATGTAGACCCCATGGAACGAAGTTCAAGCATATTGTAGTGAAATAAAACATTTTCAGAGGGTGAATTTTTTTGACTAATGAAAAGTCGATCTTTGCTATACTTTCATAAAGATCAAAATGGTGTGATACTATAATTTATTTTGGGATTGAGTCATGGGTACCATGAGACACCATTCGATCATAATGTACTAACTTGTGACATTTTCTTCAGAGGTAAGACCAGGGTGAATGAATAATCAATCACGCACATTTTTATGCAAGGATCAAAACGGTGTGATCTATTAGGATGTGAACTACATTTTCCATGAATCCATTTAATGTAGAAACATTAATGTAATATCAATGGAAGATCCTTTTTAAGTGTTTTAAGAAAATACATGACAGTGATCTAGTAGTTATCGAGCATCGTTCCTATAGATTATATAAGGCCTACCCCTAGGTGTTGATCCCCCTAACATACTAGGGTGAAGATTCCAAATTAATATAGTGTTATACACATAACATACTAGTTCATGGGTCCACTATTACTATATTCTATGTAGTACCCTCCAGCGTGTTACACTTTAGGGAGACTGGGTAGTGGGTCCCCGTCGACTCTCGGGTGTTGATCCCCCAAATGTACGAGGGCACATATCAAAGTAGGTTAGAGTGGAATCCCCCTAAATCAATAGGGTACAAGTCCTCTATGGATAGAATTATAGTGTAATATACATAACATACTAGGTCATGGGTCCTATACTTAGATTTTTCACCATTTGACAATGCAGATCAATGGAGAGACATGTTTTGACTTACCTTTGGACTCACGAGAAAGTGGGATGCTATAACCACTATGACATATCCTTGTGTCATGACCTAAAACCATGAGGGTGAGTCACTACCCCCAAAGAGGATAATATCATTGGGTGGTGATTGATCCCCTTTGAATTTTGTGTTCAGGGAAAACATATGTCATGTTGAGAATTAGTGTTTGAAACTTATGAAACCATTAGAGACTTTTCTTCTTGTACATGGTTGTGAGATGGAAATCCCCTTACTCTACCTCATTCGGTATTCTTTATATTGAGAATATATATCCCCTTTTAGTACCAACTAATATGGTTTTTTTTATTGTCCTACAAGGAGAGGAAAAGACGCCTGAGGTTTACCATATTCTTTCTATGTATAGATTCTCATGGTTGGACGTTTCTAATCTCCTACTACAGGTAGAAAAGTCCAGACAAGAAGTTCATTATCTATATGTTTATATTTCATTGTGTTTTTTGGAGCTTAATTCACTCTCTTTTTGTGTTGAGTTACACTCTTTTACGATAAGTTATTCTATCTACTAATTTCCACTTCATTTTATCTCCCACTGCTCCCACTTTACCTTTTCAAGGTGTCCTACTGGATATGATTATAATCACCCCTACATGGTTTTTTTCCTCACATATCATTCCTTATAGAGACGAAAGAGTTGTTTGATCATGACTTTTGAGGATCTCAATAATACTTGTGCATAGACCACATAATGTGGTCGTAGAATGTGATCTAGGAGCGGTGGTATCTCAACTATTTTACATTTTTATATTCATTCAGGTTAAGACAATTTTCTGGTTGGACATTCATATTTTCCCTTTTCCCCTTTTAGATTACTTTAATATACCCAAACTATTTATTGGTCCATGTGTGTTTGGTTTATTTACCAGAATGTACAATATTTTACTCCTTTCACACTTCATTATTTCATTGAGTGGTTGTTTTCATGTGTATAGGTACAAAGGAAAAAATAAATCCATGTGTTTTTTGTACCCTCAATGCTTTTCACCACCCCTTGGACTATGGAGGTGTGCCTGGTGTAGTTGCAACTTGAGTCCCAACATGGGTCAGATCATGATAATTTGCTACCATAGATGGTTTGAACCACGGGAAGTTGTTTGGATGTTTCAATAAAAGGTTTTGTTTGAGATTAGGGAATGTTTTTTGAATAATCTCGAGATTAACTCTTAGGATAGGGAGTCAAGGGATGGTGTGGGTGGTGGATATATCCATTCACTGGGACCCTGATTACCTACATGTCGACGTGGTATGATGTGATACTTGTGGGAGGGAACAATTGTACATGCATCATATTGGATTGAGTCTTTGAACATCCTTATTGAGTAAGATCCCCAATATTGTTATAAATATATAAGTATATATATGTGCTCATCTTATTGAAGTACTCTTTAATAACATTTTGGATGCCTCCGTGATTCCAACCATCCATGATACTAGCTTTGCTTCAGGACAACCATCCAGTGAGAAATAAGGCCACATTTCACGGTCCATCATGTGGTTCCCTTCCTCCAGGTGGATAGGTATGAGCACATCCACCCATTGAGAAGATGATAGTCATAATATCGCATACATTTGGCAATCCCTGGATGAGCACAATCCGTGAGTTCCAATGCCAGATATCGATAAGGTTCCATGGTGAGCCATATACTTAGGCAACGAAAGATTGGATGGATTTGGAGATCACTCTTTTTGGGCTAATTTAGACATAATTAGGTCATATTGTGTATTTGGAAGGTATTATTTTCTATGGGGTAGATGGAAAATGGTGGTGCATGGATAGATAGATGAATGGTTATTCAGCACACTCGTGGTATGTTTTCAACTGGTATAACGTGAGGAGTACTACCTCTCCTATTTACACTCTATTCAGTATCAATAGCATTCACTGATTATGAAGGGAGGGTTGTTAGTGGTAGAGCACTTTGGTAGGTTCATAGACCTGACTAGGTACTCACTGGAAAAGATCCTCGAAGTCAAATTCTGGGCACAAAATTTTGAATAGGGACACCACATAAAGATATAATCTAACCAAGTATAGTTGTGTATCCACATCTATGTTAGGATGTTGTGGTTACTGCTAGTGAAAACGATATTTTTGGATGAGGGGTGTTAGATAGCTAGGACTAGAAGTGGATGAATCAGAGCTAAGATGATTGTAGTAGATATAAGATATCAGTTAATAGGATATCAATGCTAGAGCCTTCTCCATGGCCAAGCTTAGGCACGTGGCCAGGTAGTGCAGAGTATTGGGCCATCCAGAAGATATCTGTTTCTATTCATGGGACATGAGAGGTCATATTTCAAGAGACTACCAACATGATGTTATGAGAATCCCAGGTAGATAGAAGGTGGACCGCCATGGATGAGATAGTTCTGTGATCAGGGATCCCCAAGGTCGGGATAGGGTGGTCTTAGGGGAGGAGGTGCTAGCAGAGGAGCTAGAGGAGCATAATGTGGGGGATGATGTAGTAAGGTTCTCACACCACCACCACTGGGAAACCTACATCATGCTCAGGGAGATGGAAGCCGTGTTTGAGGAAAACATCATTCTTTGGATGTCCGTGATCCCACAGTTTACAAGATGATCCAAGTTATGATATATGTTTATTCTAGTATTTATTTAATATATATAGACAGAGTTTCTTGTCACTCTTTTATCTCGTTAGTCATGGTACATACATTGGATCTTCAAAAATAGGAACTAGAAAAACATTTTTTTCTCAAGGCTACAATGTAGAGTGCTTCTTCTATGTCATTTATCTATGGGCAGTGCAAGCTATCCCATGGAAGAGCAAGGTTCACATGTGACAAACTAATCATCATGATGGAACCATATGATGTCATATTTGGAATGGATTAGATTTCCATGGTTCATTCCCATATCGACTGCCACCATAGTCTAGTCATATTTCTACACACTAATTGGATGAGGTTCTCTTTTATCGGTGAATGGGAACTCATATCTGAGCAGTCAAGTGTTTTTATTAGGAGGCTACAACATTATAAAAACTAGTTAGCCAGTATAACCCTTGGTGTAGTGGACTCTTCAGGAATTTAGGTTTCTTCATTTGAGGATGATTATATGTAAATCATCTCTAAAAATGACTTCTGACATCCTCCTAGGATGGAGTTGGGGTTTTTCTATGACTTTCAACAAGGGACTGCCCAGAGAACCTCTGCATCATGTTTTATGGAACCAACCAAGCACCAGAATATACCATTACAGTTGGAGGACCTTTTACAGAATTGTTTAATTAGGCTCAGTGTGTCCTCCTAGGCCTCTCAGGTTCTATTTATTGAGATAGAAAATGGGAGTTTATAGCATTACATAGAAGTCATCCTATGAAACAGCCCACCATAAAGAACATGTACATTTACTAAGGTTCAATGACCTCTTTGACTAGTTGTGAGGTGTGAGGTGGTTCTCCAAAATTGATCCCAATTCTGGATATCACTATATATCACGAGTCTAATATTACGAATTTGTATTTTTGATGTCTCTATCGGCTATATGAGTTCATAGTGATTCCCTTTGGTGTGACAAACTCCTCCACTAATTTCATTTCATTGATAAACTAGATCATCATGCCTTAGTTGGATTGATTTTTTGTGGTTTTCATTGAAGACATACTCATCTAGTCTATGTTAGAGGTGATGCATGAAAAGAACTTGTGGATGGTTCCTGATTTACATTCAGAGTGCTAGCTATTTGGAATGCTCTTGATGTTCTAGTTCTAGATACATGAGGTTTAATTTTTGGGGAATTTCATTTTCGAACTAGTTTTAGTCATGTATACAACAAACATTGAAGCAGTTATTTCTTTGGGGCTACCCAAGAAAGCGAGATAAGTGAAAATATTTCTCAGGTTTGTGAGGTATTACAAGATATTTATGGAAGACTAATCTAGGATCTCGACCCATTAAACCACTCTGATGTCGATGTGAAAACCATTTACCCTATCTGATCAGTGGCATAAGGCCTTTGAAGAGTTGAGGTAGAGGCTTACAAGCGCTCCATGTTGATACTACTAGAGAAAGGTGTTACGTTTGTAATATATTGTGATGCATCAGGAGCAAGGATCAATTGTGTAGTGATTCAACAAAAGGAAATCATTTCATAAACTTAGATGTATTTGAGACCCCATGAGTTGAACAATGCGACTGATTACCTAGAGCTAGTATTTGTCGTCTTCACCTTGAGGATGTCAAGGCACTAAATTAGGGGAGAGTTTATTTTGGTCTACTCATACCCCCATAGCATTAGGTATATCTTCACCCAGAGTGACATTAATTTGTGGAAGCGATGCTGGTTGGAGTTCTTGTATGACATCAATATTTAGATTGTGTATACCCAAGGAATGGGAGACATTGTATAAGATGTCATGACCCGTCCCCTGAGGCCCATGCCATTACTATCCCAAGCCTGCCTTCCATAGGCCAGGGGCTGGCAACTAGCACCGAAAGGAGTAATCCCCAAAAATGGGAAGGAATTTCCTTCATATCCAGAAAAGACACACAACCAAGAACACAACAAGATACAAACACAAGTATAATTTATAGTAAAAAGAGTGTGTACAGTATGAAAAAGGGGAAAGAATACAAGCCCAATAGAAAAGTACAAGAAAACTGGAATGTACGAGTAAACTGAAATAGCTCCTGTGAACACCTGCCAAGGATCCTACTTCAAGGGTAGGTACAGATCTTGAATGGTCATCCATGAAATACATCTCGTCTAATGTCCACCTCCGAGGTACCTCTAGTACTGGTACTCCCGTCCCTAGTCATCACTGTCCATCGTCTGCACCAAACACAATAAGGTGTGGCCATAGCCCAGTAGGGGTGAGTATAATGATACTTAGTAATGACCTCAAGACCCTCAAAGGAATCAAAAACCCACAAAGGGTAAACCAAAAATCATTAAAACATTTGACAACCCTAGTTAGGTATATGCCCAAACAAATAACTAGGTTATCATGTATACTAATCTAATTCATCTGGAAACACAAGGCCCAACTTATTTTCTCAAAGCTCAACTGTTCCACGAAAGAATGAATACCACGAAGGTAACACCACACAGAAGAATACCACAAAGGTATCACCATGAATAAATTTACCACACAGGTTCACCACATAGAAGAATACCACCAAGGTATCACCATGAAAGAAAGTAACACACATGTACGCCACACAAAAGAATTCCATAAACGTATCATCATGATAGTAAGTACCACATTAGTACACCACACAGAAGAATACCACAAAGTTATCACCATGATAGAATGTACCACATAGGTATGCCCCATAGATGAACACCACAAAGGTATCACCACGAAGGTACGTACCAAACATTTATTCCACATAGAAGACTACCACAAAGGTATCACCACGAAGGAAGGTACCACACAGGTATGCCACAAAGAAGAATACCACAAAGGTATCACCACGAAGGAAAGCACCACACAGGTACACCATAGAGAAGAATACCACAAAGGTATCACCATGAAGGAATATACCACATAGGTACACCACACAGAAGAATACCACAAAGGTATCACCACGAAAGAAAGTACCACACAGGTACGCAACACATAAGAATACCACAAAAGTTTCAACATGAAGGAAAGTACTACAAAGGTATGCCACATATAAGAATACACCATGGTATCACCATGAAGGTATGGACTCATCTCACACCAGGTATAACTAATGTATGGAAGTAAATATTATTTGATATATCTACTTAATCATCTTACTATGTAATGAGGCAGACCCTCGTTGGATCCTAAATCGTCAGACCCGCATAGGATCCCAGTACTTCATCAGACCCACTTAGGATCCTAGTACATCATCAGACCAACACAGGAGCCTAGTAAAACAGACCCACGAATAATTCTTGAGTATTTCTGCATGGATTACTAGAGTGGATTCATGTGGGGATATTAATCATTGACCCATGATGAATCCCAAAGCACAAACCCACGTAGGATACTTTTCTCATATTACAGCCAACTATAGGGTTCCAACACTAAGCTCGCTTGATTGCGGGAGGGTCCGCTCCTCACGCCACATGTTGATACTCCAACTGACATGAAGTCTCAAGAAGAAGTATTCCTATGGAACACTGCGTAATAGGGGTCTCAATGCAACAGACGGTGCATCAATCGGACGCCCAGTCTATTAATTATTTTCCTTTTAGTCCCGACGGTCCGGTTGGATTCGTGTTCGATCCAACCCAACCGCACCCCAAAATTATCCAAAACTCATGTGGGGTATACCAAAAGTACCATCTCGATAGAAGTTTTCTGGTGCCCTAGATGGTTTGTCAAATGGACACCTGAAGCTCAAGATATAGCTGAATCAATGAAAAGAGGCGAAGTTGGTCTGGGTCCGGTCCGACCCGGTCAGACCGACCATGCCTCGGCCAACCCGACCCAGTTCGAGTTGACCTGGCCTACTGGGTCCGGCCATCCTACTGGTGCAGCGGCCCATCGGGGCACTCTGTGTGGTGGATCGTCATGTGGTGGCCCACCGCTGCTAGCCGGATAGCCGGCCCACACCTCCGCGCGGCGCGGTCACGCGCCACCCCTTTTTCGGTGGCCAGTTTGTCCGGCCACCCTCCTTCGCCGTCGAAACCTCATTCCATAGTTTCTACTCCGTCGGGTGGCACGAATGTGGTCCACGACCTCCCCATCATGTGGTCGATGAGCCACAACCCTTCTCTAGCAGCGCATTCACGCCACCGCCTTCATCACAGCCGGTCGTGGTGCTAGATGCCATTCCTGAGCCCCACCCGTATCAGTCACCATCCACCTCCATCACAAAGAACACATCAAGAAGCACTAAGATTTGAGGAGAGTTCAGACCATGTTCTTTTGGCCCGTACCCTCTACTTTACAGCAGTTTCAAGAGGCTAATTTTTTCGTGAATTACAAAGAACGACAAGAATGGGTAAGGGGGTATTCAAAACAACGAACCCTACCTTTTTGTTCGATGGAGGAGGTCGTGATGATAAATACTATATTGTTTGGGATAGTGTCATTAGATTTTGTCACTTCCGCAATGTTCCACTGATCCAGGCTCAAGCGGAGTCCTCGTTCTTAAATTAGGATGTGAATTATTCATTGAAGGATGTGTTCCTCCAATGTTTCCCCCAACTCTCACCCTTTTCCAAATCCTTCCCCAAGAAAATGAGGACCCAACCAAATAAAATATTTTTATCAATTTAATTTTTTGGCATAATTAATTGGCCCAATTAATTTTAATTAGTGGAATTAATGAGCCTCAGGAATCCTACGAAGGGTGGTTACACATTTTGTGTAACCTAACATTTAGTGTCCATCATTAAATTCCTGACCTAACTCGGGTTGTCCCCGCCTCCATAATTCAAAATGGATGGTGGGAGATTTTTAAATAAAAATAATTAATTCTATTTAAATCTCCCACGGAAAATAACAAAACCAAATTCCACTCTTGACTCAACTGTGGTCAAGGTGGAGCCTCCGTTAATCTAATATCGGTGTTGTGAGTTCAATGGTGTCCTCAAATTTCAATTACGATTACTGGTTCAAAATTTACAAAAACCCGCTCGCATGTTTACAGAAAGTACCTAAAAAAAGGTCCAAAATTTATTCCGAGCACACCGAGCCTGAGATTCATGCACTGTCAATTTTTGCAGACTCGTAAAATTCCCATATAATTAAAATAAATTACAAGGAAATTTTTGGGTCTTTACAGAATATTCCCTTAAATGGAATTAAAAGGATTGTATAGTGTGTGAATCTTTAAAGCAGTTAGCTTCTCTACAGATGACCCTACTTTAGTAGTAGGGTATAATATTTCTACTCTTGATGGTGCTAACTCCTTCACTCGTTGCGCATGTGAACGTGTATCAACTAAGAGACATTGACTCCAACGATTTTTGTTACCATATATCCACATACGAAATACCATATTGATATTTTGAAGGATGGAATCATGAGATCATGTTCTTGAGGCGATCATTTCTTCTAACTACGTTGTAGAATGAGGTGATTCGAGAGTGCCCCACATCTCCTTTGGTTATACATCCCAGTGTGGGGAAGGTTTACATGGATCATCAGTAGAAGTTTAGGTAGTCCAACAAGAGATGATGTGTTGTGGAGCTCATCTCATGATGCCTTACATGTTAATATGTGAAGGCTGAGAACCAGGTTCTGAAAGGTTTGTTGTATCCTCTTGAGATTCTAGAGTGGAACTCAGAAAACATATTTATGTACTTCCTCTTAAGACCACCATGAATAGAGACGGGCCATGAAGCTTTTTGGGTGATAGTATACTAACTCACGATGTCAGAACACTTCTTGTAATGCCCCGACCCCAGTTACCCAGAGTCAGTGCTTTATACATAACATTGGCATGATAAAAAAATATCATGTCTCGAAATACCGATTAGTTTAGTAGCTTTGAAAACAATAGATACATTCATAAGTATTACATTACATCATAAAGTGAAAAAATACAACAACATAGTCTCCATAGTGAACACTCATATCCCCTCAGACTATCTCTGTATGTCAATCATAAAATACCTCATCACATCATGGGAAAAATAAAACATAGAAAGGGGTGATCTCAGATGCTCAGTAAGGATAACAATATAGTAGAAACATTCATAAATAAGCACAAACATTTAAGGCAATGTATAACTAAAACAAAAGCCTTTTAAACATGAACTTAATCATAATATGTAAAAAATAAAATGATGTAATTCCATTTACTTATTCACATGGATACTCTACTAGTAGAATAATCACATGAAATATCAATAATCACTTTTATAAAGATGTAATACATAATGTCGGACTATCATAACCACATAGTCAAGGCCTTGTGCCAAAACTACAAATAAGATTTTTTCAAGGACTTGTGCCAAGACACTATTTTGTCTCATTAGACCTACCATTGAATCAAGGAGCTATAGCGGGCTCAACCCGTCACTTACTATGTCCAATACATTCCTCATATTAACAGGATTAAACATAACATAAAAATTTGAATTAAAAAAATCATACGAAATGTCAATACATTCTCCATAAACCAGGAATGGTATAAAAATAACACATCTATAGTCAAAAATATCACAAAACATTCAATACAATATGAATGTATTGTATCATAATAAATCAACTTCAAATAAGCATAAAATCCTTCAGAGGATGTTCACATAGATGAAATAAAAACTATTTGAGAGAAATATCTATTTTTTTTAAATAATTTCAAAGTCACATAACTATAAAAGAAAACATTTACATAGAAAATTATATTATATGATTGTAAGGGATGATTTGATGATTTTATAATGGAATAAAATAGATGCACCTACCGTATAAGTTATAAAATATATTCTTACCTTAATTCTGTCAAAAAGGTTAAAAAGGTCCTTGTTTTGAAAACGACGGAAACATTACTTTATAAACATTTTATAAAAATTCAAACAAGGGTATAAATAACTCTAACCCACAGTCTTTAGAATAGTAATAATTTTTTGAAATACATTATTAAGAATCGTTGACGTGGATGATAAAGAGGTCCCAATACATACTTACGTAAAAACAACCTCAGATAATAAAGACATTGTGAAATTAACCCTTACCTTGTACGTTTTCTTTGGTTAGGGTAGGATAAATTCCTTTATAATGGTGAAATAATTGTTATTAAAATATACAATAATAAAATACATTAATATGATATCATATATGATCTTTTAACATTTCATTGTTAATAATATCTTAGTATTATCCTCGCTTCGGGTGTTAACGGATTTGTTTTCCTTTATATTCACTGTTATGTGAGTCATATTTGTTATGGATGGGATGTATATTATTTATATCCATATTTATATCAAGTCTTTAAAAATTATTTTTAATCATCTAAAGAAAATTATTCTTGAATGGATATGATGGGGAATTAATCTTTTCGCGTTTATGGAGACGACAATCCATATGTACGCATGAGGGGAAATATCATTATTTTTATATTAAAATAATATATAATTGGATGTTATATCATATATACAGAATCATTATCATGTTATATTTATTATTAACATGAATTTCACATCATTATTATACAAATCCAAAAAATAATGTATTCAATAACAATTACACCACGACGTGGAGACGGTAAGCCGTACGTACGCACGTATGGTGACATGTCATTCAATGGATGGTTAGAATAATGAATTTGGTTGTACCATATTTATAATAACATCAAAGTATATAGAAGATACCAGAGTTATTATTTTATAATGGAAACAACAATGAAAAAGGACGTAAAAGAAGAAAGGTACTTGAAAGAGGGTGGTAAAATTATTACCTGTTCTTCGGGTTCTTCCGTTTGATTTGATCAAAAGGGCTACATAAGTAGGCTTTCTGACTAAAGGAATGCCACTTGAATAAAGTTAGTGATGTTTAGAAGATAATTGGGGAAGCATTGGCTGATCCAAAAGACTTTGAATGTGTGAATTAGAGAGAAGGGTGAGTGCCCTTTTATAAGAGGGGTGAGGGGCACTATAGGAAAAGCTAGAAATATTATTTTATAATAAAATAATTTTCATATTATAATTGCTCAAAAATAAATTATTTAAAGGATAAGGTGCGGATAGGTCTCTAACCAATCAACCAAATGGTTTTATATAGGTTTGGGTCAATATATTATCCTTAAATTTTAGATTTTACTCTTAGTTAAATAGATTGACATTTACCACGTCTCTTTGTATTTTTATATTATATGATTAAAAAACATACTATATACCTCCAGGAGAACCCCAAGTGGTTAATTCATGATAAAAATATCATTATATAAGTCTTTTGGATGAACTTTAGACTTTTAGGAATGTTAAATAAATTAATAATTTTATATTTGTTTTAAAAATTCAATTATGATAATTTTGAAACTATTTAATAATTGAATTTTTAAAGTTCTAAAAACATTATTAATCCAAAATAAATTTATTTAATCAATCATAACATGTCATATTAACCGATAAAATTCGTGGATGTCATAAAAACATTCAAAATATATTTCTTTAAAAATTTATAATACCATTTACTTGATTGATTCATTAATAAGGAAAATATTGCATCATCATTGTGTCATAATTAAATTTAATTATTAACTATATAAAAATTATATATAAAATACCATTATGTAGGAAATCTTTATAGATTTCTAATTTACATGTATGGTCAAAAATATAACATATATAATGCTATTCAAATTTTTTTTCTAAAAGATATATGCTTATGTCATTTTTGTATTTACATTAACTTAATTAATATAAAGTGTCATTATCACTTACAAGTGGCTCAATTGGGACCCAAAATATAACCAAATATGCCCATGGTCAGACATGTTTCAGTCAATAGGGTTATGACACGTGTTCGGATAATATAATATTATTATAATATTATTTTTTACCGTTATTTACCGAATTTACCCTTTAACCATGGTAAATAAAATATTTAACGAAGTAATTATTCAAAATGTCTGAAAATAAAAGATACCTATATACATAATTTGAACCTCCTGATTCTAAATATGGAATCCATTTTTCAAAATTTAAGACACAGAAGTGGTAGAAATTAATTTAAAATTAATTCCAATTTTCAAAACAAAGAGCGTGTTTTTTACGAAATAATAACTATCAAAAGATTGACATTTCTTTATGTCTAGTTTAAATGTGAAATTACGTCCAATTAACAATATTGGATTAAATGGTAAAAATATATTCTAATTATACTTTAAAACCACTCAATAGTATAATTTATCACTATAAATTATTTGGATTAAAAAAGTTGTTTTTAATTAATGTTTAGTATTTTCAATATTCATGAAAAATAGAATGTTTTCTAAAAAATACGAAAAATTTACCATTGGATAATTTTGATATTCAGAATTCAAAAATGAACTCCATTTGGAATGATAAAATTTATAAAATTTAAAAATGTTTTTATTAATATTCATAACAGCTAGTTTTATTGGTTGTGGTGTGTGTTAGAACCCAAAGTTGCGTACAACACACGATACTGTATTATTCAAAGGGAAGCATACTGTGGAAGCTTTGGGTGTTAAATTATCCACTCCTCCAAATAATTTCATCTTTGAAATTTCATGAATATTATTGCATAAAAAGTCTCAAGTAGTTCTTCATCATAAGTTCCTCAGGTTCGGACGTTGCCTCTTCCATATTATGGATTCCCCATAGAACTTTTACCTGAAGAGTCATATGGTTTCTACACACTTGTCCTCTAGTATCAATAATCCTGATGGGCTCTTCGCAATATGAAAGATCGGGTTCCAGTTCTACTTCCTCATAGGTGAGTACATGCATTGGGTTAGGCAAGTATTTTCTCCACAGTGATACGTTGAACACAACATAAACATGGGAGAGATTTGGCGGCATTGAAAAATGATAAGTTACATCCCCAATTGGTTCTAGAATTTCAAAAGTTCTTATGTACATGGGACTCAATTTACCTTTCTTACCTAAATGTATAACTCCCTTCCATGGAGATACCGTCTGGAAAACATGATCTCCTACCTGAAATTCCAAATCCTTCTTTCGGTTTTTAGTATAGATCTTCTGCCTACATTGAGCTGCTTTGATGTGGGACTGGATTACCTTCTACTTTTCTATCATTTCCTCCACAAGTTCTGGGCCTACAAGTTTTCTTTCACCAACATCATCCCAACAGGTTGGTGTGTGACATCTCTTTCCATATAACACTTCATATAGTGCCATCTCAATACTTGAATGGAAGATATTATTATAAGAAAATTCTACCAGAGGTAAATATTGATCCTACATACATTAAAAGTCAATTGAGCAGGATCTTAAAATTTCTTCTAAGGTTTGAATAGTTAATTCTGATTGTCCATCTGTTTGAGGGTGGTAGGCAGTCCTCAAACGAATCTCAGTATCTAGAGATTTCTGAATACTTTTCCATAATCGTGATGTAAAACGTGGATCACGATCAGAAAAAATCAATAGAGGTACTCCATGAAGTCTCACAACATACTTAATATATAGTCTTTCTAGACGTTCAAGTTGTAAATACTCCCTTATAGAAAGAAAATGTGTTGACTTGGTAAGACGATCAACAATGACCCATATTGCATTGCTCCTTCTAGGAGTCTTTGGTAGTCCCATGACATGTCCAACATAATATTATCCCATTTCCACTCAGGTATGGGAAGAGGTTTCATGAATCCTCCCAGCTGTTGTCTTATAACATTCACTTGTTGAAAAACCATAAATCATGACACAAAATCAGCAATCTCCCTCTTCATGTTGTCCCACCATAAATGTTCCTTCTAATCTCTATACCTTTTTGTGCTCCCATGGTGTATTTAGAAATTGGAACTATGTTCAAAATATAACAATTATCTTTTTAGATCAGGTATATTTGGAACACAAAGTCTCTTCCCAAATTTCAAAATTCCATCTTCATATAACAAGTCACTCAATCTCCCATCATTCACAGCTTTAATGTTATTTTAAAACTCCTCATCATCAGCCTGAGAACTTTTTATCCTTTCTAGTAAATATGGTTTTGAAACCTTTTGAAAAAAACATTGATGTTTCACCTGCCATGGTTATTCCCATATCCATATTTACTAGATCCATGAAAATAGTATCCCTTTCAACTCTTATCTTGTTCAAAATTCCATGATCCTTTCTGATCAAAGCATCTTCCATCTTATTTTCCTTTTCCAGGTGGTATTGTATTGTGAAATAATAGTCCTTGATTAGTTCAAGACATCACCTTGGACTCATGTTGAGTTCATTCTATGAGAAAATATACTTCAAACTCTTCTGATCAGTATATATCTCACATTTTTAACCACAGTGATATTGTCTACATATCTTCAAAGAAAACATTACAGCAGCTAACTCAAGATCATGAGTAGGATAGTTTTGGTCATTAATTTTTAGCTGTCATGATGCATTGGAAATAATCCTATCATTATGCATAAGGACACAACCAGTCCTTTTTTAAAGAATCACTATAAATATCAAACCCCTAATTCCCTGATGGTAGAGTCAATATAGGATTATTGACTAATCTTCTCTTCCGTTCTTCGAAATATTCTTCACAATATTTTGTCCAAACAAATTTTACCCCTTTACATGTGAGATTTGTTAATGGGTTAGCCAATCGGGAAATATTTTGGAAGAAACGTCGATAATAACCTTCCAAACTAATAAAACATCATACCTTAGTTATACTCGTTGGTGCTGGCCATTCTAGGATTGCTCTTGTCTTAGAAGGATCAACAGATATTCTATCATTAGATACAATATAGCCCATTATAGAAATCTCCTGAAGCCAGAATTCAAACATGCTAAACATCCCATATAATTCATAGTCTTCTCAGAGTATTCAGGACAATGTGCAAGTGATTTTCATGATCTTCATAGCTTTTGGAGTATACCAAGATATCATCAATAAATACCACTACAAATTAATCAAGATATTCCTTGAAAACTCTATTCATTAGATCCATGAAAATAGAGGGTTCATTAGTCATCCCAAAAGGAAATACTATAAACTAGTAATTCCTATACCTGGTTCAAAATGCTGTTTTCCGAATGTATTCCTTCTTCACACAAAAATGATGGTATCCAGATTGAAGGTCAATCTTTGAAAAGTATTGAGCTCCATGCAGTTGGTCAAATAAATCATCAATGTGAGGTAGGGGATACTTGTTTTTTATTGTTAATGAATTAATTTCCCTGTAGTCCATGCAAAACCTCATAGATCCATCTTTCTTATTAACAAAAAGAACTGGGGATCCCCATGGAGAAACACTAGGGAGAATAAATTCCTTATTACTCAATTCCTCTAGTTTTTTCTTTAGTTCCACTAAATCCATAGTGGCCATTCTATAAGGGGTCTTCGATATGGGCCTTGAACCAGGAATTAAATGAATGGAAAAACTCAATTTCACATTCTGGAGGATGTCCAGGTAAATCTTCTGGAAATGCATCAATATATTCTTTCACAATAGTTACATCCTATATTTAAACATTCTATTCCTCACCCACAGTTATTTCATTCTCTTCCTCCATAATAATTGAAATTAGTTGGGCTGTTGGGGGTGGATCTAGATAAATATTAGGTGGTGATGATTATACTCTAAAGATAAGGTGTTCTTTATAATCATCATCAAAAATAGTAACCCCTTTCTTCTAAGAATAATTTTCTACATAATGGTTCTAAAGCCAATTCATTATAAGGATTATATCAAATTCAATCATGGGGATGATGATGAGATCTTCAGATATAGAACATTTATATGCCCTAATGGGAACTGATTCATAGAACTTTGTAGCAATGATACACCCTCTAGGAGTTTTGACTCACAACTCCCTTGTAAAATCAAATTGGTAATATCTAATTTTCTTAACAAATTGGGAAGATATGGAACAATTTGATGATCCAAAATCATATAATGCATTGATTAACCATGAGGAAATAATTAAATTACCTGAAACCACGTCTTTTAGAGATTCAAACTCTGTTGTGGTGATAACATAATCTTTTCCTTGATCCCTTGGCCTTTTCAGAGGTAATTTCAATCTGACGCTTAGGACATACATTTTCATAATGTCTCATCTACCTGCAATTGTAGCATTGAACATCGGTAGCTTCATTCTTCCCCATGAAATCACTAGCTTGGTGTCCTTTTTCACCACACTTGTAACAGACTCACATTCCCTTCAAGAAAGTATCAGGGTATTTTTTCCCATATTTACTTCAAGATGGATATTCAACTTTTCCCTTCTTCCCCTTATTTCCATTTCCAGAGTGATCAGCAGATCGCTTCTTCTCTTGCTTTACTTTTAAGTCATAATACATAGAGTATTATTTTACTGTCTTGATAGCACATTAGACAATATCTTCATACGATGAGAAGGATAGTGAGACTAATACTCGATGGATAAATGGTTCTAACCCATCAAAGAAATGATCAATCCTAATTCATGGGTTACTTATATAATCTGCAACATTCATTGCTAACCTTTTATCTTTAGAATCATACTTTACAACATTCTCATCCTCCTTTTTCCTAGGACTCAGAAATTGTCTTTCTATATCTGCTTGATGGTCATGAGGAAAGTATTTTTCTGATAAAATCTCTTTGAACTCCCTCCATTCCATATTTAATATTTCATCATCTTCTTTCACGTTTTTAATCAATGACCACCATTGATCAATATCTCGAGTGAGGCGGTAAACTGCCATGTCAGATTTTTCCATTTTTCTACTCCCCAAGGCATGGAATATTTTTTCTAAGGAATTTATCCATTTTTCAACTACTATTTTATTTTTACCCCCATTTAATGTTGGTGGTTTTAGCCTCATGAAGCGATTTAACAATGATCCTCCACACAGCGGATCAGGGTGCTCCATATGGGTAAGGTTATTGTACATAACTTGAGTGAGTTTTCCCAATATGGTGATTAGCTGATGAGCACCAGTTGCATCCCCAGATCCACTATAATTATCTTTAGTAGGAGGGAAATCCCTACATGGAGTGTGTGCATTGATACAGTTTACATTCCTTCCACTATGAGCCATTTATAAACAATGTCATACGCTAGATTAGTTTATGAATCACAACATATAAATCCAAACATGTAAAACACTTATCATAAATTAAACAGTTTATGGATATAATCCATAATAATAAAAATGTTTTCTATGAGGAACTATATACTCATAATCCCTTCATAATGGTTTTTAAAAAAAATAGAATTATCCTAAGTGTATCCCTTAGCTGTGTCGTAACCAAGAGTGAAGCAAGGCCCATTGTCGTGCACCAGTTCTCTTTAAAATCTAGATAAAAGAGGTGTTTTCGGGTTTTACCCCTAGGTACATATGTGCCAGAGCCACCCTTACCTTCTTGTATCCAAATAGGTATGTATTTCCCAGAAAACACACAAAATATCTACAATAGAAATATTCTAGGAGGTTCTTCTATACTAATCCTCAAAGTACATCTTAGGTCTATGTGCTCTAATCCGAGTTTATCTAAATCTTACATCCATTATTTGTACTAAACATCCTATGATACCAACTGTAATGCCCCGCCCCCATTTACCCAGAGTCGGTTCATTATTACATAACATTGGCACGATCACAAAAGATCAAGTCTCGAAAGACCGATTAATTTAGTAGCCTTGGAATCACTAGATACATTCATAAGTCTTACATTACATCATAAAGTGAAATACTACCACAACATAGTCTCCATAGTCCACACTTAAATCCCCTCAGACTATCCTTGTAGGTCAATCATAAAATACTTCTTCACATACTGGGAAAAATAAAACATAGAAAGTGGTGATCTTAGATGCTCAGTAAGGATAACAATATAGCAAAAAAATTCATAAATAATCATAAACATTTAAGTCAAGGTATAACTAAAACAAAATCCTTTTAAACTTGAACATTAGCATAATATGACAAAAATAAAATGAATTAATTCCATTTACTTATTCACATGGATATTTTACTAGTCGAATAATCACGTGTAATATCAATAACCACTTTCATAATGATGGAATGAATAATTCTAGACTATCATAACCACATAGTCAAGGCCTTGTGCCAAGAATACAAATAAGATTTTCTCCAGGCATTGTTCCATGACACTTGTTTGTCTCATTAGACCTACCAATGCATCTAGGAGCTATACCGGGATCCACCCGTCACTTACTATGTCCAATTCATTCCTCATATGAACATGTTCAAACATAACATAATCATTCGTATTAAAACTGACATACGAAATTTCAATACTTTCACTATAAACCATGAATGGTATAAAAATAACACATCCATAGTCAAACATATCACAAAACTATCAATACAGTATGGATGTTTTATATCATAATAAATCCACTTCATATAAGCTTAAAATATATCAAAGGATGTTGACATAGATGAAATCAAATCTATTTGAGAGAAACATCTCTTTGTTGAAATCATTTAAAAGTCACATAATTATAAAAGAAAACATTTACATGGAAAATATTCTTGTAATATTATACGAGAATATTAGAAGATTTTATAACAGTGGAAAATAGCCACAACCACCGTATATGTTAAAAAAGACATTCTTACCTTAATTCTGTCGAAAAGGTTAAAAAATGACCTTGTTTGGAAAATGACGGAAAGATTCCTTTATAAGATTCTTATAAAAATTCAAATAAGGGTATAAATGACTTTAAACCATATTTTGTAAATAAGTTATAATGGTTTGAAATAAATTTTTAAGAACATGGACGTGAATGATAAAGAGGTCCCAATATATACATACGTAAAAACAACTTCCGATAATAAAAAGATTGTGAAATTAACCCTTACCTTGTAATTTACCTTGGTAGAGGATAGGTTAAAATCCTCTATAATGGTAAAATAGTTTTTATTAAAATATACACAAATCATATACATTAATATGATATCATATATGATCTTTTAAAATTTCATTGTTAATTATATCTTAGTTTTATCGTCGTTTCGGGTGTTAACAGATTCATTTTCCTTTATATTCATTGTTATGGGAGTCATATTTGTTACAAATGGGATTTATCTTATTTATATAAAGAATGATATCAAGTCTTTAAAAATTATTTTTAATCATCTAATGTAAATTAGTCTTGAATGGATAATATGGGGAATGAATCTCATCGCGTTCATGGACACTGTAATCCATACAAACGCACGAGAGAAAATATCATTCTTTTGATAATAAAATAATATTTAATTGGATGGTATATCATATATAAAGAATCATAATCATGTTATATTTATTATTTACATTAATTACACATCATTATTATACCAATCCAAATAATAATAAATTGAATAACAATTACACCATGATGTGGTGACGGTAAGCCGTATATACACATGTATAGTGACATGTCATTAAAAGGATGGATAGAATAATGAATTGTGTTGTACCATATTCATAATAACATCAAAGTATATATAAGATACTGGATTTATTATTTTATAATGGAAACAACAAAAAATGAATGTGGAATAAGAAAAGAACTTGAAAGAGGGTGGTGAAATTATTACCTCTTCTTCGTGTTCTTCCTTTTGATTCGATCCAAACGGCTCATTAAGTTGTATTTAAACTAAATTAATGCCTCTAGGATGAATTAAGGGATTTTTATAGGATAATTGGGTAGGATTTGGTAGAGAAAAAAAGACTTTGAAGGTGTGAATTAGAGAGATTGCTGGGCACCCTTTTATAAGAGGGGTGAGGGGCACCATAGGAAAAGCTAGAAATATTATTTTATAATAAACTCATTTTCGGTTTATAATGGCTAGTAAATGAATTATTTAAAAACTAATGTGGGGATGGGTCGCAAACCACTCAACCAATAGGTTTTAGACATGTTTGGGTCACTATATTAACCTTAACTTTTAGATTTAACTCTTAGTTAAATACTTTGACATTTACCGTGTCTCCTTATATTTTTATATTTTATGGTTAATAAACATACTATATATCACTAGAAGAGACCCAAGTGGTTAATTAATTATACACCTATCATTATATAAGTCTTTTGGATGAACAATATATTTTTAGAAATATTATATAAATTAATAATGTTATATTTTTTAAAAAAATTCCTTTATGTCAATTTTGACACTATTTAATAATTGATTTTTTTAATGTCCTAAAAACTTTATTAATTGAAAATAAATTAATTTAATCAATCCTAACATGTTATATTAACCAATAAATTTTTTTTATGTCATCAAAACTTTCAAATTATACTTATTTTAACATTTATAATACCATTTACTTAATTATTTCATTAATAATGAAAATACTGCATCATCATTGAGTCATAATGAAATTTGATTATTCAGTTTCTAAAAATTATAAATAAAATACCAATATGTAGGAAATGGTTTTAATATTTCTAATTAATTTTTATAGTTAAAATGATAACATATATATGGCTATTTAAAAATTTTTCTCTAAAAGATATATGCTTATGTCATTTTTGTATTTACTTTAACTTAAATAATATAAAGTGTCATTATCACTTACAAGTGGATCCATGGGATCCCATAATCTACCCAAATATGAAAATGGTCGGAAATGTATCAGTAAATAGGGTTAGGATACATGTTAGGGTAATTTAATATTACTACAATATTACTTGTACCCTTTTTACTGGATTTACCTTTTAACCATGGTAAATAAAATATTTACCGAAGTAATTATTCAAAATGTATAAAAATGAATGTTACCTATTTACCTAATTTGGACCACCTGATTCTAAATATCGAATCCATTTTTAATAAATTCAAAACACAGAAGTGGAAGAAATTAATTTAAAATTCATTCTCATTGTCAAAACAAAGAGAGTGTTTTTTAAGAAATAATAACTATCAAAAGATTGACACTTGTTTATGTCTAGTTTAAATGTGAAATTATTTCCAATTACCAATATTGGATTAAATTATAAAAATATATTCTAATTATACATTAAAACCACTCAATTGTATTATTTTTCATAATAAATTATTTGGATTTAAAAAGTTGTTTTTAATTAATGTTTAGTATTTTTCACTATTCATCAAAAATTGAATGTTTTCTAAAAAATACAAAAGATACACCCTAGACTAATTTAGATATTATGAATCCAAAAATTAAGTCCATTTTGAATGATAAAATTTATAAAATTTCAAAAAGTGGGTATTACTATTCATAACGACTAGTTTGATTGGTTGTGGTATGTGTTAGAACTCGAAGTTGCGTACAACACACGCTACTGAATTATTCAAAGGGAAGCGTACTATGGATAATTGGGGTGTTGCACATCCTATCTATCAAGGAGAACAGTTCGATGGAGATTTTGTGGAATTCGTACGTATGTGAGATTTTCCACCTTCACTGGGTACGCTCGACAATTTCACATGATCATGACACATAATTTACATTATTATTGCGTAGAGGACAGAAGGATTCATTTGGGACCCAACTATGGTTGGGTACTTCGATTCACCCCTGGACAGATGGGTTGACTGAGTGCACTATCCTGGTGCTAGAGGATATGGTGAGGGATTTCCTATTGGATTTTGGCCAAACCTAGGAGGATCACCTTCCATAGTTAGAGTTTATGCACAGTAATAGCTAACAATATACCACTTACATGTCGCCAATTCAGGCCTTATATGGGAGACCTGTAGGTCACTGTTGTGCTGGATAGATGTTGGGTAGTCAACCCTCATGGAACCATAGTTCGTGTAGGTGACAACAAAGAAATTTTATGACATCCACGAATAGATGAGTACGACCCCAAGAAGACAGAAATCCTACATAGATTTTCATTATGGGCCATTGTAGTTCGAGCAGTGATACCAATTCTTCTTGAGATTCTCCCCACTAAAAGGAATGTGTGGGTTAAGTTGGCGAGGCAAGCTATCCCTATGGGACATCTGGTCGATTCGAATCATGCAGAGGGCTAGTGAGGATGACTACCGCCTTACCCTACCCCCACATCTAGAGTGGGGGAACAATGTCTTTAGTGTGTCGTAGAGGATGAGATTAGTGTGTGATCATATTCTATTAATTGACTAGGGAATGATTGGTAATGAAGATAGAGACACCTTTACAATGCACTGGGTGTTGATTGAGGATTGACTGGAGCAGACCTTATGCAGATGGACCATCCCATTGGTTTGCATGATGTCATAGTACATAAATTTGTAGGAGAGTTCATTGGAATGGTAGATCCTGATGGGGATCCATATCCAAAGTTTTTTTCTTTGTTTTTCTTTTCTAGTATAAAAATATTGAAGTGTAGAATGATTTATAGACCCTTTTATCACCTTTTAATGCTTTGAAATATCTCTATGTATATTTCTAGAGCTAGGCGCTGAGACGACATGTGATTTTGAGGCCCGATGTTCCTAGTCGTAATTTTGTTTTTAAATATAAATTATATTTATACTATTCATGTAAAGGAAATGATATATCACTCATATGATAGTTCAGATAAAAAGTCTAAGGCCACAATTGAGTTTGGAGCCTGGTGTTTACCCTATGCGGGACATATATTTTGTCGGCATAGATTTTTTTTTTAGGAAAAAGACACTAGGGGGAATAATCATCAAGAAAATAATTAAATGAAATTATTTTATCCCAGAAGTCATATAGAATTGATTTTGAAGGGGGACTTGAATTGTTAATATGAGACCACCATTGAGTTCGTAATGTAGAATTTTACCTAAGTGAGACCTACAATTAGAGGGAGAGGGATGTTCAGATCTCGTGACCATTGGTATAGTAGTTAATATGACACCCTTAACCTAACACCACCATTATAAATATTGTGTTAATGGTTTTGGATAAGGGTTTACTCCTAAAGCACCCTCCTCCAATGGAATGTTCTCCCCCTATCATTCCTCCTTCGAAAAATCAACGATGGCTTTGGAGGGTGTATTCTTTAATGATGAAGAAATCATGTTAGGATTATTGTCGATGTTCACACATCCAATTTTCAGTCATATGTTATTAATGAATTATTTTTCAAATTAACAACTTTGAACATCATGGAGATGAAACAGAAATCATGTCCATTATCTGATCTCCATTTTATTCCCCTTCTGTCGCATTTTTAAAATGTTATTCCTCATTGTTCATCATTAATTTTATTACATTGAAACATTGGTGAAACATCAATATAACAATGAATCACTTAATGTAATAACTAGATGTCCACAAAAATGTGCTCATGGAAATTATTGGGCATACATAGGAGGTTCAGTGGTCCATGGAAGGGTCTATTAGAGAGGCATTGACTATAGTGGTCGGCGACATTGCATGGCGGCACCGTGGTGGCCGCCGATTTAGGCAGTAGTGGGCGGGCATGCGTGGGGGTGAGTCTAGAGAGCATTCAACATGGAATGTGGTCAGGATAGTGAGAGACTGAAAGAGTATCCAGGAGCATGGAAGAGGAGTGATGGCATGTCATAGGGCATGATGACAGAGAGGCTAAGGGCTAGTGGGGCCAATAGGTGGAGCGGTCGAGGGATAGTGTTCCAGGTTGAGGTGTGGTAGGCTGGAGAAGGATAGTCTAGGGCAAGCTAAGATGAATGGACCTGACCAGGCTGACTAGGCAATGGAGGCCTACAGACAACAGAGAACAAAAATTCAATAACTCTTAATAGGTGTGTCCATTCATTTTGATGTATATGGAGACAATATCCTATTATCAAGAAAAAAAATTGGGGCCAGTTCAGGAATATTATTATTTGGTATCATGGATCGGTTGCACCAAATTTCTAATTTTAATAATAACAATATAATTGTTATTATTGAGAAATCTTGTGTCGATAGTAACTTCAACATACGACGTCCAATTGATTTTCTATCAGTGGTGTCTCTTCCCAGAAATTTAGGTTGAATAATCAAGAGAAGTTTTGTGTCTATAAACATAAATTGAGTTGTAGGCCCCACAATGCCCGATTCAGGCATAATGCAGTTCAATACAACTTTTTTACCGTGTGTCCAATATGGAAGAATGAATAGTTCATATGATATATTTTATGTTGGAATCTCAATGGTGTGATCCATATAATTAAATTCAGGATTGAGGTGTGCGCCCCATGATACACCATTTGAGTGTAATTCTGCAACATACACCTTTTTCATTGAATGTCAAACCGGGGTTAGTGAATAGTTGAACTTATGCATTTTTCCATATGGATCATAGCTGTGTGATCATCATGGATATGAGGTGACATATTATTTATATAATATAATGAGGATACATGAATGTAATATCAATGTAATATCCCTTTATGGGTTTGAAGAGAATCCATTATAGTCATCAAGTAATTATTGGGCATCGTTCTTGACGATTATCCGAGGATCCTTCTCAGGTATTAAACCCACTGACATATTAGGGTTTGAAAATCTGAAGACTAGAGATGAATAACTATGATTCACTAGGGCATGATTCCTCTGTATCTACTTGATGGGAAGTACCCTCTTGTGTACTACCCTTCAGCGGAGCTGGGTAGTGGGTCCCTGTCAACTCCTAGGTGTTGATCTCCCTGATGCACTTGTGAAAAGATCCCTGAAGACTAGAGTTCAATCTCCTAAAAAACTATGGGTGTGTCCACTATGGCTACTATTAAGGTGGAATTCCCAATATGTAATTGGGATTGGGTCCTCTTTTTGGAGTTTTCACAATCTAATTATGTGGATCAGTTGTGAGATGAGGTTCGATGTAACATTGGAATAATGATAAAGACAGGATATTTCCCCAAAAAGTTGATTCCATATATTGAAACATAAAACCTTGAGGGAGAGTGAGATTTTCTCAAATAAAATAGAAATATGGTTTGTTGATTGAGCCATTATGACTTGCGTGTTCAGGGCAGACATATGGGATACTATGAATCATTGATGGAAACTTCACTAACTATTGGAAACTCTTCTTCTTAGCCTAACCTACGAGATGGATATCCCCATACCTTTCCTCATTTTGGAATATTTTGACTGAATATATATATATATATATATATCCCATTTCAGTATGCACTCCTTGGGTTTCAGTCAGTCTCCTTCCCAAAGAGGTGAAGATCGGTGGAGTATGTCACGCGCTTTCGATTTTCAGCTTCTCCTCGTTGGATGACTGTACACTCCAACTATAGTTAGAAAAATCTCAATTATAAGTCCATATTATCACCATTTCTATATACTAGTTTTATGATGAGCTTTATTCACTCTCTTTTTAGGTTGAGCGGAACTCTTTTACTGAACATTATTATATCTACTACTTTCCTCTCCAGTTTATCTCTTACTCCTCCCCTTCACCATTTTAGGTGTCCAACTGGTTATGTTTATAATCACCCCTTCAAGGTATTTTCCTACACATATCATGCCTTTTACAAATTACAAACATGTTTTATCGTGACTTTAGAGGACCTCAAGGATACGAGTTCTTAGTCCGTATATGGTAGTCATAACCTGTGATCAATGAGAGGGGCTCTCTCAGATATTTTACATATTTTTTTTCATGTTAGGACCCTTCTAGCTGGTCTGGTATTATTCCCCCTTTCCCCTTTAGTTTACATTATAGTACTCATACTATTTAGTGGTCCATGAATGATTGGATTATTTACAATAGTTTTAAATATTTTACTCTATTCTTTCTATAGTATTTCATTGAGTGGTTGTGTGCCTATGTACAGGTACATAGGGAAATTCCTCCCCAAGTTTGTTGATCCTTTAATGCTTGTCACCACCCTAAAGCCTACGGTGGTGGGCTTGAGTTGGTTAAAGCTCGAGCTCCAGCATGGGTCGAGTTGTGACATCCCATACCATTATTTTCAAAATACCGCATCCCTAGATATTCTAGTTTCAAGGATATATGTTCCCATTACCACAACCCAAAAAAGTTATTTATAAGTTAGTTAATTGTTTTTAGGTCGGCGTAACATTCCAAAAAAAATTAACTGAAAACTTATTGATTTACTGCGTGGATACCCAAATCATGAAATCTCAGATAAATATTTTCTCAATGCATTTCCCATTAGTTACACCATGTCCTACTTGTATAGTGAACTACTATAATGAACTATGGAATGTCAAGAAACAAAAATCTAAAATTACCTAACAGTTTAATGAACCCAGGTATGGGTTGGTCAAAAACATTGAACTATGGTTCATTATTCAATAAATTAATGGATGTACATAATGATATATAATATTTATTGGAAGTATTTTGTCTTAATGAAAGGATTTTCTAATTTAATGGATTATTAATAATATGTGTATGCACATAAGTGATCAACCATGTCTGGATAAGGATTACACATCATCCAATTTATATTACTTCTATCTTGCATTATTTCTAATTCATTAATTCATGTGATCACATAAAGCATCTATAATGAAATAATCCCTCGAATATGATAAAAATAAAATTTTAAAAAATGGGTGATCTTGAGGTTCTCTCTTGGATATTATTTAAGGAGGATGATAAAATCTACCTTGACCCTTGGAAAAAACAAAATGAATCATAACATGGTTCATTCTACAACATTAAAAATAAACTTATATGTATAACATATATTGTTTTACCTCGGCTCTGAAAATATATAAATTCCACTTTATTTGGAGCTCTATCCTACACATAAGATTTAATCACACATGGTATAGGGGAACACAATGATTGGTTTAGGGGGTTTACATAAAATAAATCATGGGAATGTAGACAATTACAAAATTAGAGGGGGGATGACATGTATTTCATCAATTTAATATGAAAATTATAATGAATTTAAAGTAATCCAATCATATACGTAGGTCTAGTCATATCTTATTATAACCGACATAGATGCTATGAATACACATTTTTAATCATGAATGAAATTACTCTTGTTAATTCTTTAATAAAGATAAAAAACTTTAATTAATTGATAAAATTATCTAATTATCAAATTAACTATGTATATCCTAATTACATCTCATAAATCCTGAAATTTCTATCTTATTTAATTTAAAAAAAATTATTAGCAATTAATAATTTATTCTTGTTTACTATTATGAAAGATTATGTACCCATCCAAACTACTCTCCATGGTCCATGTACTATATATTCACATAGACTACATCATATATTTCATTGGCCATAATTACAATTACTAAATATTTCAATAAATGGTTCATCATAATATTTAAATTATGCTCTATGTTATGGTATCAATAGAATAATTGTTTGTTACTAAAAAATATTATAAAGAAATTTTAGATAATAATTTAACACATAAATTAATTTTATATATGAATAATAATACTATTCCATAGAGAGTACCATAAAATAATTACCACCAAAACATATATAAATATTTTTAATTATATCAATATTTTTCCACAATTTGTTAAATTAATTAATTGAGGTGGAAATGGTTATACAACATATACTTAGGATAAAAGTCAGGTAATATCTTCTAACCACATCTAAAATTAGTTCCTAATGAATTGGTGTTATTTTTCATTATGTACATGTAAGAGGGACATAAATTTAAATCAATCTATACATTGTGTTACTTCTAAGTTATAGGAATCCTCGACACACCTTTGAGGTCTTCTGGCAAGCTCCGCTTCTAGGATGGATCAATGTGAATGTCAACGGCGCCTCTAGAAGAAACCCAGGTCTGGAAGGTTGTGGTGCCATTTTTAGAGACTTTCGTGGTAGATTGATTCTTCGGTGGATGTGGTATGGCCTCGGCTTTGGAAGCAGAAATGTTGGGAGTGATTCTTGTGGAGGACTTTTCCAAACAAAAGGGTTGGAGCAAGTTGTGGATTGAATGTGATTCAACCACTGTTGTTCAAGCTATCTGGAAAGGGGTGGTGCACCTTTCATGGCCGCTTACCTCTCAATGGATGAAATTCCTTTATTCTCTCATGGATCTCAACTACATTGCCACTCATGTGTTCCGTGAAGCGAACACGGTTGCTGATAGTCTTGCCAACAAAGGGGTCAACCAGGATATTACCTGGATGGAATATTTTCCTGATGTTTTGCTCTCCATTTATGATAAGGATTGAAATAATATTCCATCTTTCATACTTTTGTAACTCTTCTTTTTTGAGTAATAAATAGTGCCTTGTTCTTTGACATAGGCACCACCTTTAAAAAAATACAGTTTTTCAATCTACATGGAATGTAATAAATACATGATCCAACATAAGCCACATTTCCCACCCATGAAAACCCATGTAATTAAGTTTATATAACTGAGTTACACATCATGTTTTATTAAAAAATACAAGACATGTTGGGATAGTCTAGAAATAATTTTCTTCAAATAAATTCTAGTTGTTGTTGTAGAAAAATTTCTCCTTTTAACTAGAGTCATCCCGCAACATTGAAGATGGGTACATGAAAATTCCCTTGGGGATTCATCTCTTGTACTACAGTGTTATCGAGATAGAACCCTTGAAATACTCAGATGGATTCTATAGATCTTATATTTGTTAATTTAACATTTTTATCTAATATAAATGATAATGAATATTGGATGAGAGTATTTCAACATTTGGATTTAAATAAATAAAAATTAAGTACTAAAAAGTATAAACTATTTCATATTAGGAAAAAATAATTAGTTACAAACTATAAATTAATTATGTGGTATCTTTAATAACACATGAAGGTTCTGTCTATAATGGAATATCCTATTGAGAATGGAAAAAAGTACATTTTTTATCTAATAATAAACATTCATGTACAAGATGATGAACAAAAGAATAAATCCAATGGTTAATTGACTAATAATATACAGAACAAATATTCAAGATCATCACATATAAATTATTAATTAATTATAGATATATTTAGAATGAAATTTATCTTTTTATTCCTTCATCATTATTGAATTAGTAGACCACTCGTGTAGTATCGACTTGTCATTCCACGATCTAATGGTAAAATCAATAATACGGAAAGCTAAAAATACTAAAAATTCTTAAAACGTCATCCTAGAATTACCAGATGCTAGAGCGGTCAATTATAATCATATGAGTTATTTTACATTGACCATAGTTAGCAACTTTTAACGGACAAAAAAATTTATGTTTCTTGTAGGCCTTAGAGGGTAGACTAGGATCAATGCTCATGATGTAGAGAATATTCTAGAGAGGTGTTTCTCTGTTGGGGTAGAGAAAATAATCTATAATATTGATGTGTACTGGATGAATTTAAACATAGAAGTTATGTAAAATGGTTTTTATAGAGCTGTTGATAGGTTATTTATGACGACCCATACTGTACATACATTGTTATTACTTCATAATTGAATCACACTTATTACAACATATAACAAAACCAATAAAGGACCGTATAGGTATAGTGTCTTTTGAAACTGGGAAACATAAAAAACTGGTTCATAAAGCATCTAATTTGCCTCCCATTTATTTCATCATATCAAGAGTCCCTTTTTGGAATATTCTATTTAATAACCTTCTTCCTAACCTGGGGAAATAAAACATACAAAATGGTGAGCCCAAATGCTCATTAAGGGTAAACAAAAGTAATATCAATCACACCATATACATAAGAACATGACTTTTGGAAATCTTAACCTACAAAAGAGATCATAATTTCATAACATGGGATAAATCATGGCAGTGAAATGTAATCAAAATAATAATAACTTAAAACATGAAACCTTGTGTCATACACACATAATCATAGAGAATCATTTCTTGTTAGTCAAGACTCATTTCCAAGACTATCTTAGTGGACAAAGTCCCTTTCTGAACCGAGTCACCCTCGTTTCAGTCCTG
This sequence comes from Viscum album, assembly GCA_963277665.1. NCBI lineage: Eukaryota > Viridiplantae > Streptophyta > Magnoliopsida > Santalales > Viscaceae > Viscum > Viscum album. The sequence continues at coordinate 958,920,642 of OY728121.1, forward strand.
TTTCACTGAACCGGTATAACCTACCATTCCAGCCATGTCTATCTCATGAGATATAAAATCTTTACCCAATGCATTGGAGGGAGATATAGGTCCCACCCATCTCATAATGATATCATTCTTATGTGTGCCACAAAATCATAAATCTTACATCATTGCATAACCCATGTAATAAAAATGGGATTCTTAAATATCGTGACATCATAAAAAAATTCATATAAGATAAAGGAATTCATAAAAATAATTCCATCACAACCTTATCAAATCAATGTAATAATAGGGATAAATATAGAACCCTTTATTATCTTAGATGGAAAATAATTTTGATAAAACACTTGAACTCCATTCTTGAGGAAAATTTCCTTTCTACATCAAAAACATTTTTCCTTTCTTAACATGTCATACAATTTTAAACTAAAAGAAGTTGATTAAAAATAAACTTGAAAACTTGTAAAGGATTCTCCTTGGTAAAAATGTTTTAAAAATCCATTCTTGTCGTATACGTTAAAAAAACATTCTTCTCATACTTTTGTCGAAAAAGTCAAAAAATACCTCGTACAAAAAACGACAAAAGATTCCTTTCATATCTTTTACAAAAAACTAACCAAAGGGTAAAATTGTATTTAAACAGTTGTAGGTGAATGGAAATAATATTACATATTTAGGAAACATGGATGTGGATGATTAAATACACCCAAGTAAATACTAAAGTATAAACAATCTCGGATAAAAATGAGATTGTGATATTTCCCTTACCATAGGTCTGTTTTGCTTCGTAAGTGTCTGAACCTCCTGTATAATGATTTAAATAATGTTATTGACTTATTCCAGAATCATTCTTATTTTTATGAAATCATATATGGTCATATTCTTAGCTTCTTAGTAGTAATATTTCATTGCTACTTGTTATTTGGGTGTTTATAATTTTTTTTGTTATTATGCGTGTCTTGTCAAATAAATTCGTATTCTTATCTTTAGGTTATAGATACCTCATTTCCAGAATGGTATTAGTGTAATATATATCATATTCATTCATTAAATTCTTTTATATAATCATTATGAAATGAATATCATGTAGAACGAGTCGTATCACGTCGTGGAGACGGTATTCCGTACGTACACACGAGTGATGATATCGTTCCTATGATCGTGGAATTTTATTGGAGTGTATGTATACTATTTCAGAATCCGTATTACATTATAATAGTCATATATAGTCATTATTTACACCATTATACCCATCCAAGTAAGGTGGTGGTGGAAAATAGATTACACCACGGCGTGGAGACGATATTCCGTACGTACGCACGCGCGGTGATTTCTTTTTCCGTAGGACGGATAGATGGTGAAATAGGGTTGTTTCATACTTATAATAACATATCAGTATATGAGTGATACTGATTTTATTGCTTCATAATGAAACAAATAAAGAATAATAAGTGGAAGAAGAAATAAAGATGAAAGAATCGGTAACGGACATTACCTCTTCTTTGAAGTGCTTCTTTGAGACCTCCTTTTAGGGAATTAAATAGGTCTTTGAAGAAGACAAGAACCTCTAGGATGTCTCTAGGGAAGTGGATAGGAGTAATTGGAAGGGGTTGGGAGAGCTTGAAGGCTCAAAGTGGTGTGAGGAAGCGGGGGAGGAGGTGCCCTTTTATAAGGGAGGAGAGGGGCACCTTTGGGAAAACTAAAAATATTATTTTATTATAAAGTCAAGTTCGGTTTTAAATAGCTCAAAATTGATATATTTCGAATCTAAGGTGGGTATGGGTCGAAATCCTCTCATCCAATATAATTTATACAAGTTTATGTTCCTATTTTAACCTTATAATTTAGATTTAACATTAAGTTAATTAATTTTACTTTTACCGTGTCTTCTTGTGTTCTTATACTACAAGGTTAATAAACTTACTATAAGCAGCCAAACGAACCAAAAGTTGTTTATTAGTAATATATATAGCCTTATATAAGTCATTTTTCCGAACCTTAGATTTTTAGGAATCAAATAACAATTACTAATATAATATTTGTTTTAAAAACTATTTTATGTCAATTTTGACACTATTTAGTAATTGATTTTTGTGAAAATTATAACAGAATGATTAGTTAGAAAAAAGTCAATTAAATAAATACTAAAATGTCATATTAACCTAGAAAGTTAGTGGAATTCGTAAAAAGTGTAAAATTACATTTATTTTGATGTTTATTACATCAATTATGTCAATATTTCATTAATAAGATAATTACTGCATCATCTTTGTGTCATAAATAAATTCAATTATTTAATGTCTATAAATTACAAATAAATTATCATTATGTAGGAAATATTTTTATATTTATAATAAATATTTATAGTCGAATTTATCTTATGTATAACCCCATATTAAAAATGATTTAGTTATTAAACTTTGATTTTAACTATTTTAACCCTTCTTTAAATAAATTAATAATAAATGTCCTAATCTAATCCAAGTGGGCCTAAATGGTCATATTTTATTCCTAAGTTTGTTTTTGGTCGAATTAAACTTGTCCAATAGAATTAGGACATGTGTTAGGGTAATAATAATATCATCTTTACCCTTAATTACCCGTTTTACTTTTAACCGTGGTAAAAAATAGTAAAAAGTTATTATTCACCAAAAAATTATTTTCATCTCATTGAACCACATTTTACATACTAACATCAACCGTGTCTCTAGGATTTTTGAAATTCCAGTCACAGATGTGGTAAAATTAAGTTTTATGAAAAATTCAGTTTTTTAACTACCACTTTGTGGTTTCACTATTCATAAAAAATTGAAAGTTTTCAGAAAAATACCAAAATTTCACCCTAGGCTAATTTCGATATTCCGAATCCAAAAATGAAGTCCATTTTGAAAAATTAAATTTATAAAATTTCAAAAAGTTGTTATTACTATTCATAACGGCTAGTTTTAATAATATTTTAATAGCATATCGTTGTTTAGTGAAACTCGGTATTGCGTACGACGCAAGCTATTGAGGAAGGTCGTGATTTAGTGTAAAGCTATCCAAGCAAGTGTTGTGTAGAAAAATATTCCTTTGATGATTTATATAACATAAAAGTCTCGGGTGTTACATTATTAATTGCACATATTCTTATAGAAAATTTCTTGTTCCTTAGAAAACCCTATGTCAAATATTTAAATAAATAATATTATTACTCAGTTTCAATGCATGGAAACTGAAAATTGAAAAATATAATTTTTCAAATAGATACATTAATATTTATTTAAATGATATTTAATATATTATTTCAAGCAAGACCATTAAACATAGTATATTTATCATCCTCTGAATTTTTTGATTAATTAATAATGTCTATTTTTTAGAAAATAAATATTACAAGATTATTAACTGATATATATTATATATATTTTATTGAATAAATATTTCAAATTAATATTAAATTTTATATAACTAATATATATAATCAAATGATAAACTCATGGTTAAATCATCGTGATCAACCAACAATATATTCTTTTAAAACCACAACGAAAGAATATTATTTATTTCAAGTAGACAAATTCCAATATAATTATCATGATATAATTAATGTATTTAACACCCCATGAATTCATAATACATTATCTCTTTAATATAATTTAATATCTTATTTTTCACACAGCACTGACATGGCATGCGTTATACACAATATTGGGTTTATGTGAAACAACACATTAGTATTATAATTATTTAAATGATATATTTATTTATCAACTAAATATTGTAATATTAATAGTAAAAAATAAACAAAAAAGTTAATCTATAACGTTTTCACATAATGGAAAATTATTTATAATGAAATTAATATGTTTTGTTAAAATAGATATATACATAGAAAAAAAATTTAATAAAAGAACTACTTTTTATGTTATTTTGTGAAAAATAATAAAATTAATTTTAAACACTCCTAAAATAGATATAATTTTTTATTTTGAAATATCAAAATTATCTTAATGTGAATTTTTGGTACTTTTATGATAACTTGCACATGAGCCTTATCCCGGTTGGTAAGGACTCCGTAAGTGAATTTGGAAGACCCATGATCAAATCCAGGCAGAGACATTATTTCTGGGGGTACTATAGTAGTACTGTAGTGGGAAATGTGCAGTACTATAGCTGGTACTGTAGCGGGAACTGTAGCAGGTACTGTTTGGAACTGTAGCAGCTGGGAATATGCCCCTGTTAGGGCCTTCGAGCCACCGATTTGGTCCCCGAGTCCTTTAAGGCCTTCGGGCCGCCCAAGCCTTCGGGTTAGTATGGCCTTTAGGCCACCTCAAGGACTTCAGGCCACCTTAAGTGAAGATGAAAACCTGATGACCTATGAGGAATAATATCTACAAGGAGGATGAGTTAAGAGTTTTCACCACATTAGACGCTAAAAGATTGCATGAATGAGAGGGTATGGAACCAGCCATCGGGACAAGCCTGTTCCTGTACAAGAATGCCTATTCGAACATCCATACGATGGTGAAGAGCTGATTCGATGATGAAGATGGTGGGGAGGAGCAGTTCCAAGTAGTTAAGTCTGGGTTGTATGTAATTTTTGATGTGTACAGGCAAATGAATTTCTCTAAGGCCTACGGGCCATGTAATTCATATGCCTACGGGCCTTGTAAGTGTTGCACCTCACCCCTTGAAAGGTGCATTATCAAAAATCTATAAAAAATGAAGGCTTTTGGTGTAATGTCCCGGATTTTTTCATGTATTATTTTAATATTATATGGTAATTATTTAGAGACTAGGATCTGAGAGGACGTGCAGTTCTGAGGCCCAGTGAGCCCGGAACAACTGTTTGAATTTAATTAAATAATTAAATTTCACGCTCATGTGGTTTTCCTGAAAAAATTGGAATAACTCAAAAATGGGTGCTAGGATCCGAAATCCGAAGGCACCGTTGCATTCAGATAAGTGATTTTACCTTAGGCGAGGCATAATATCGGCCGGCGCAGGTTAGAGGTGAAATCCAGTTTTAGGGACGTAAGAGTAATTAAATATTTAAATAAAAATATTTTATTCTACAGTGAAATCTTTTAAATATTCCTCAACAGATATCTCTTATTCTTTTTTTAAATAAAGGCATGTGCAGGGGTCCAGGGTTACAAACCTCATAACCCTGAAACCCTTGGTGGCTCTGGAGGCTCTAGAGAAGACCTCCTGACGTGGCGACAACGTTCTTGACGATTTTTACCAGCGACGGCGACGCCACGATCATATCTTCACCAAAGAACGTCGTGGATCCAGGTATGATGTTTTTTTTATTTCCTTCCCAGTTTTTGAAATCCACAACGAACGCGGACTAATACATGAAGATATTATCCCACAGATCGATCGTTCTTGCGGGATGGGTTTTTGTGTGGATTTTGAGGTTGTTTTGGTTTTGATCTAACGACGATGAACCCGGATCGTCACGAATAATGATCGAGGCTCGTCCCTCTTGTTTGATTCTTGTATTTTTGTCCCTCAAATTCTTCGTTGTGTTATAAGCTTTCATGGAAGAAATCGATCATTGCGCATTCATTTGTTGGCACAACGATCCAAGATTGTAGATCCAACCCCGAAGAGATGTCACGGAGGTGTGACGATGGTTTTGGCAGGTGATTCAGAGCGAATCGGGAGATACGAGTTTTCAGGCGTTTTTCTTTGGATGGATCGTTTGAGGATTATGATCCGATTTAAGAGCCAATAATACCCGTTGCAGTTTTCGTATGATGAAACGAACCAATCTCTGGAGTATCGGGATTAATGGATGAGAAACCGAGGATCTGGAGGTTCAGCTGCAGCGCGAGAAGGAAGACGACGCTTCTGAAAAAATCCCAACTACACGTCACGTAGTATGGGATACACGGTGTGTGTTCGTCGGCGGAACACATGGTGTGTACTCTGGGAGTACATGGACATGGGTTGGGTACAAGGCGAAGGACACGACATGTATACCCTTCCCCGACCAGACCTGGACAGATACACGGCATACCCCGTGTAATGGTACACGGGAAGGCGACACAGACACATATATAGACTGTGGGCGGGCACATGGCCAGCGTACACGGAGCGATCCCTTGGTGCTCACACACAACGTGTGACTCTCCTAAACGTAGTGTAGTTACTTTCTATCCGACAAGCCAAATGACACAGGCCGTTTACACGGGCAGTACCCAGAGTCAAGGAACACTGTGTGTGATTCTTCTACACGCCGTGTAGTTTAGTTTGACACAACTTGGACGAATGGCATGGGCTGTTTACATGGGTAGTGCCTGGGGTCATGTAACACGACGTGTAACCATAACACACACCGTGTAACAAATTCTTCATGGCTTGAGCCACTTGTTTTCTGTGACTTGGACTAGTTTTCTTAGAGTTCATACCCTTGGTCATTTCTCTGAAGGTTTGGGTATCATTTCCTATATACAGGAGTATGATCCCTTCAGCAAGACTTCCTGAATAGAGTTGTTGGAATGCCCTCTGTGAGACTAGATCCTGATCATCTATTCATACCTAGAACCCTAGGTAGAGTTCTTGGTATCGACGTGACCAACTTTACCCGTGGGCTGATCCTCTGTTTAGTGGATTAGCTCAGACTGAGTTGTCGGAATCACCCCATGGCATAAGGATATGATCCTCATCTGAGAATCATGTTCCCAAGTTCATATGGAGTGTGTTATCTCGGAACCAGTACTTCTTATCTCTCTCCCCACACCCAGTGTGTTCCCCTTGTTACGTGCTTAGTGGAATTTTCATGCTGGATCATAGTGGTGGTTTCACGATAGTCAATTGTGCATGAGTATATCTGGATATTCTTGTTATATGTTCAGTAGAAATATACTATGTAGAGCTAACTGTATCTTACCTTTGTGGTATTTTCCCTTGTTTTATTTCCTTTTTTGTTTCAGGTTGTCCTACTGGGTATTTTTATACTCACCTATTCATGGGCTTTGCCCGCACGTGTCGTTTCTTGTGAAGACGTGCGAGCCTTTGACAGGATTCTAGGTGGACTAAGACCGGACGGTTCTTAGTGAGATCAGGCGGGCCGAGGTGTGTTCTTATGACTATAAATTACTGTACCAGTACCTTTCTTTACAGGTTGGAATTTTTTACAGACTTTTTTTGGTGGGCTTTTAATTTTGGCCCGGGGTTTTACACTCTTTCCTGTCGTACTCTATTGGTTGGTATTTCTAGTGTATGCATGAATTTCAATTTTTTGAAGTTTTTACTTTTCAGCTTTGTGGTCCTGGAGATGTGTGTGCATGTGTAAAGGTTTATAGGCAATGCCTCCTTTGTTAGTAGCATGCCTACTTGGTGCTAGTCACTAGCCCCTGGCCTATTGGAGGCGAGCTTGGGGTGTTGTGGATCGGGCCCCACTGGGAAGGGTTTTAACAGAGTGGTATCAGAGGTGTTCGGTTCTACCGTATGACCGAGAGTCTGTGAGTTGGTTTGGGGCAACAATGTTAAGTGTTTCGAGTTCGGCTTTCAGGCCAGGGACCGTAGTGTTGGTGTGGGCGACCGACATATCCACACACCAGGACTCTGATAACTTCTTTTTCGACTTGGAACATGAGAACACTAGTTTCAAGGGAAAATAATGGTACATGAATCATATAGGAATGGGTTGTGGTTTCCATGTCCATATTGAGTCATCTCCCCAGATATATTCACAGACTGAGATACATTTTGTTTTTTAGAGGATGCATCCGCGATGCGCACCCACTACGATCCAGTAGCTCAATCACGAGGATGACCCCCTTAGTGATGATGCTTCTATACAGGGGCCGGATCCCTCATTTTTACCATCAGGTTGTGTGCCTGTTATCCGGCCACCTATGGAGCACGGTTTAGTTCCTACTGTACCAGTGGAGGAGGAGCGGAGGCTGAGCGCAATCCACGATTTTCAGATATAGATACCCCTCATGTTTCGAGGTGAGCCTGACCCTCAGGCAGCAGAGGAGTGGCTTGAGGCAGTGACCAGAGTCTTCCATTTGGTCAGGACACCAGTAGGCCAGATGGTGATTCTAGCAACGAGCCTTCTGCAGGGTTCGGTAGGACGATGGTGGAGTTTGGTTATCCAGACCCACGGCAAGGTGACTCTTGTGTGGTTAGAGATTGATCATCTCTTCAGAGTGGAGTTTTCAATGGTTACCCTAAGAGGAGTACGTACACAAGAGCTTCATCAGCTCTAGCAGCAAACGATGTTGGTGGATGACTATTCATCAAGGTTTTCCAACCTCTCACGGTACTCGATTGATATGGTCTAAGATCTGTACTTCAGAGCTCATACTTTTGAGTGGGGCTTGTGCAGAGATATCTGAGCTAGGATCATCCCTATGAGCATTCCTACTTATGCTTGGGTGCTTGAGCGGGCTGTGTTGGTTGAGGAATTCTTTGAAGAGCAGACACAGCCAGTAGTTGTCGGTAGTGAGCGAGATGGAGCAGAGACCTCGGCAGTAGGGAGCCGATGTCAGGGACCCAAGCGTGGGAGACATTTTCAGAGGAGATCTCAGGATAGGGGATCTGCCGCGGATGGTTCACAGGGTGCATCCAGCCGGCCTCGAGAGAGAAGATTCTACTATTGTGATTGCAGGGGACATCTCCCTCGAGATTGTCTAACCCGCCATACTACTGACACGAGAGCAGTGGATGGACCACCGAGGCAGATGCAACGTGTGGAGCTGACAGATCCGTGGGGAAGAAGATGTGGTAGATGAGCTGGGAGAGAAGCAGGAGGTAGTCGGCGTTTTGACCCCTTACCACCACCACCCCCAAGAGGTCCGCCCTAGACTCGGGGAGCTGGTGGACAGAGGCATGGACATATGCAGGCGGCAGAGACTTATGACCTAGGTACTCCTGGAATGATTAGAGGTACAATCTGTTTCTTTTATACTTAGGCTACCATACTGATAGAAAAATGTGCTAGTCATTCCTTTCTGGTTTATTATCTTGTTCGAGACCTTGAGATTCCAGTTGAGCCATTGACTCAACCCTTACGCTTAGAAACAGCGACTGGAGAAATTCAGAGATTACAAACCTTTGTAGATAGTGTGACGTGATCCTTGGAGGTGAGAGTTTTGGTTGGAACCTCTTGGTGGTAGCGTCGAGGCCTTACGATGTCATTCAAGGTATGGATTGGCTATCTACATTTCATTCCCAGATCGACTGGTTTTGGAAAAGGGTGCGGTATGTCCACATTGATGGAATGAGCTTCTCTTTTTTCGGTGAAAGAGAGACCCAAGAAGCACGGGATGAACTCGTGCATAGGAAGGAACAACATATATCCTATCAGTTGGATAGCCTAGCCCTTGGCCCAGTAGATGTTACTAGTTTCCAATTTCCAATAGTAGTGGCTGAGTATGAGGAAATCTTTTCGGAGGATGTCCCCGGGCTACCTCCCCGTCGGGAGATAGATTTTTGGATTGAGTTGCAACCCGGGATGACGCTGATATCAGAATCAGCATATCCTATGTCTCATGCATAGCTTCGTGAGCTGAGACTACAGCTGGACGACTTGCAGAAGTAGGGCCTCGTGAGACCCAGCGTTTCACCCTAGGCAGCCACAGTGTTGTTTGCCATGAAGGCAGACAGGAGCTTGAGGCTATGTGTGGATTACCGGCGCTTGAACCGGGTGACCGTGAAGAACCGGTATCCACTACCGAGGATCGATGACCTCTTCAACCAGTTGAGAGGTGCATGATGGTTCTCTAAGGTTTATCTACGATCAAGATATCACTAGCTGTGAGTACAAGATGAGGATATACCGAAGACGACTATCAGATGCTGCTATGGTCACTATGAGTACTTGGTGATGCCCTTCGGTGTGAAGAAATCCCTAGCAGTGTTCATGGGACTCATGAACTATATCTTTCAGCCCTATCTAGATCGGTTATTAGGGGTCTTCATTGATGATATCCTTGTGAACTCTACATCTAAGTAGGAGCACGCGAGACACCAAAGGATGGTTCTGGACACACTCCGAGAGCACCTGCTATATGGGAAACTCTCGAAGTTTCAGTTTTTTGGTTACAGGAGGTCCACTTTCTGGGACACGTTATCTCCGAAGATGGTGTAGTAATGGACCCAGCAAAGGTGGAGGCAGTGCTAGCATGGTAGCCACCCCGGAGCTTGAAGGAGGTGCGGAGTTTCCTTGGGTTGGTAGGCTACTATCAAAGATTCATCCTTTATTTCTCCAGGATTGTATCACCCATGACTACTTTGACCCGAAAGGGGCTTCCTTTCGGGTGGACCAAGAGATGCCAGTAGGCATTCCAGCAGTTGAGACAGATTTTGACGAGCGCCCTGATCTTGAGATTACCGGAGGAGGGTGTCAAGTATGTAGTTTTTTCAAAGCATTAAGAACCAGGCTTGGTTGTGTCCTGATGTAGAGGCAAACAGTGATTGCATATGGCCCACGCCAGTTGAGATCCCACGAGCAGATCTACATGACCCATGATCTTGTGTTGTGAGTGGTAGTCTTCGGGTTGAAGATGTGGTGGAACTATATGATGGCGAGTGGTTTATATTCTACTCTGATCACAAGAGTCTCAGATATATCTTTTCTCAGAAATATCTAAATTTGAGGTAGAGGTGGTGGCTTCAGTTCCTCAAGGATTATGACTTTGAGATCGTTTATACTCCTGGGAAGGGTAACGTAGTGGCAGATGCTCTCAGGAGGAAATCCATTTCGCAGTTGCAGGATGAGGTGAAGAGGATGTTGGCATCTTTACATTTATCCTTCATGGATGGAGATGAGGGATCTTACTATTAGTGGATGGTTGTTACCCCTCCACTCTTACAGTGATCCAGGGAATCACAGTGTGAGGATGCAAGCTGTGAGACTCTACGTGCTCAGATATCCACAGGTGTTGTGGCTGATGGATATTCAGAAGGTGGGGAGCACATTGTTCTTTTATGTGGGCATACAATAGTACCAGTGATGTTGTGGGAGGAGGTTCTAAGGGAGTTCTATACATCCCCCGGGGTGGTGTTTCCAGACGTGGAAAAGATGTATCAGGACCTCTGATGTCAGTTCTGGGGGCCAGTAATTAAGAAGTGTGTGGCAGAGTTTGTTTCTCGTTGCCTTACTTATCAGTATGTAAAGGCTGAGCACCAGGTGCCAGCAGGATTGACTCACCCCCTTGAGGTACCAAAGTGGAAGTGGGATGGGATATACATGGACTTCATGATGGTTTTACCACGTACATCCAGGGGACACGATGCCATCTGGGTGATCGTTGATCGACTCACCATGTTGGATCACTTCCTAGCCATATGGGATCAGAGTTCAGTAGAGATATTGGGACAACTCTATGTGCAGTAGATAGATCGACTTCATGGAGTACCATCCCCGATCATCTCAGATCGCGATGATCATTTCACATCCCAGTTGTGGAAGTGATTCCAGGAAGCTTTTGGGACTCAGTTACACATGAGCATAGTGTTCCATCCTCAGACCGATGGTCAGACGGAGTGGACCATCCAGGTCCTGGAGGATATGCTTCGAGCTTACATACTTGACTTCGGTCATATCTGGGAGGATCAAATTCCACTAGTGGAATTTGCTTATAACAATAATTATCATTCCACTATTGGTATTACACTATTTGAGGCTCTTTATGGGCTACCTTGCAGGTCACCGCTTTGCTGGAATGACCTAGGAGAGTCAGCACTCATGGTCCTAGAGATGGTGAGAGCTACTACAAATAAGGTTTAGGACATCTTGGAACGGATGAAGACTACACAAATTCATCAAAAGTCTTATGCCGATATGAGGTGGAGGCCCTTGGAGTTCGAGGAGGGAGACCATGTGTTCCTTCGGGTCTCACCACGACGGGGATTGTGGAGATTTGGCCAATGTGGCAAGCTATCTCCGAGGTTCGTTGGCCCTTTTCAGATACTGAGTAGAGTTGGAGAGGTGGTGTATCACTTGGATATACCTCCTCAGATGGACTAGGTACACAACGTCTTCCTTGTGTCGTAGCTATGGATGTACGTGCATGATCCATCACATGTCATCAACTCGGGTGAGATGGACATCGATGATGGAGTGACCTTTGTGGAGTACCCAACGGAGATCGAGGATCAGCAGGAGAAGATCCTTTGTGGACCAAATATTCCCTTTGTGCATGTCCGGTGGTAGAACAGGAATCTCCAGGAGAGAAAGTGGGAGCGGGAGGCTCAGATTCGCGTGTTGTACCCACATCTTTTTGAGTAACCCTTGTTTTGGATTTTCGGGGACGTAAAAGCCCTATGGTGGGTGTGATGTAATGTCTCGGATTTTGCCATGTATTATTTTTATATTATATGGGAATTATTTCGAGACCAGGCTCTATGACAACATGTAGATATGAGGCCCGGTGAGCCCAGAACAAATGATTGAATTTAATTAAATAATTACATTTCATGCGCATGTGGTTTTCCTGAAAAAAGGTGGAATAACTCTTAAATGGGTTCTCGAATCAGAAATCCAAAGGAACCATTATGTTCAGAGCAGTGATTTTACTTTAGGCGAGGCCTAACATCAGCCGGCGTAGGTCGGTGGTGAAATCCAGTTTTTGGGATGTAAGAGTAATAAAATATTTAAATAAAAATACATTATTCTTCAGATAAATCTTTTAAATCTTCTGAAATAGATATCTCTTATTATATTTTTAAATAATGTACTACACAGGCATACAGGGTTATAAACCTCATAACCTTGAAACCCTTGGTGGCTCCGGAGGCTTTGTAGAAGACCTCCCGAAGCGGCGACGATGTTCATGATGATTTTTGCTGGTGACAACGACGCGACGACCGGATCTTTGCCAACGAATTCCACGGATCCAGGTAGGATGTTTTTTTGATTTACTTCCCCTTTTTTATTTCCACGATGAATGGGAACTAATCCATGAGCAGATTAGCCCGCGAATCGATTGTTTTTGAAGGATGGGTTTTTGCGGGGGATTTTGAGGTTGTTTTGGTTTTGATCTAATGGCGACGAACCTGGATCGTCATGAACAACGATCACAGTTTGTCCCTCTTGTTTGACTCTTGTATTTTTCTCCCTCGCATTCTTCGTTGCGTTCTACGTGTTCTTAGAGGAAATTGATCATTGCACATTCGTTTGTTTGCGCAATGATCCGAGATTGTAGATCCAACTCTAGGGCAAAGTCACGAAGGTGAGACGACGGTTTCGGCATGTGATTCAGAGCGGATCAGGAGATACGAGTTTTCGGGATTTTTTCTTCAGATGGATCGTTCGAGGTTTATGATCTTATTTAAGAGCCAAAAACACCCATTGCAGTGTTCGTATGATGAAACAAACCAATCCATGGAGTATAGGGACGAACAGATGAGAAACCGAGGATCCGGAGGTTCAGTCACGGCGTGAGGAGGAAGACGACGCTTCTGGAAAAATCCCGAATACATGCCATGTAGTATGGGCTACACGGCATGTGTTCGTTGGCGGACCACCTGGAGTGTACTATAGGAGTACACGGACATGGGTTGGGTACACGGCCAAGGACACGGCGTGTATACCCTTCCCCAGCCAGACCCAGCCAGATACACTGGATACCCTGTGTACTGGTACACAGGCAGGCGACACGAACACAGACAGAGACCGTGTGTGGGCACATGGGCAGTGTACACGGAGCGAGCCCCTGGTGGTCAGACATGGTGTGTGACTCTTCTACACACCATGTAGTTTCTTTCTATCCAATAAGACAAATGACACAGGCCGTTTACACGGGCAGTACCCGGAGTCAAGGAACACAGTGTGTGATTCTTCTACACGCCGTGAAGTTTAGTTTGACACAGCTTGGACGAATGACATAGGCCGTTTACATGGGAAGTACCTAGGGTCAAGGAACATAGCGTGTAACCATACTACACGCCATGTAACCAATTATTCATGGCCTGAGCCACTTGTCTTTTGTGAGATGGAATATTTTTCTTAGGGTTCGTACCCTTGGTATTTTCCCTGAACGTTCGGGAATCATTTCCTTTATACCGGAGTATGATCCCATTAGCAAGAATTCCTGAATATAGTTGTTGGAATCCCCTCTATGAGACTCGAGCCAGATCCTCTATTCATTCCTAGAACCCTAGGTAGAGTTATTGTTATCGACGTGACCAACTTTACCGGGGCGCCGATCCCTTGTTTAGTGGATTATCTCAGACTGAGTTTTCGGAATCACACCATGTCTTATGGTTGAGATCCTCTTTTGAGCATCATGTTCCCAAGTACTTGTGGAGTGTGTTCTCCCGGAACGAGTACTTTGTATCACTATCCTCGTAGCCAAGAGTGTGTTCTCCTTGTTACGTGCTTAGTGGAATCTTTGTGCTGGATCTTAGTGGTGGTCTCACGAAAGTCAAACGTGCATGAGTATATCTGGATATTCTTGTTATATGTTTAGTAGACATATACTGTGTTGAGCTGACTGTATCTCCCTTTGTGGTATTTTCCCTTGATGTATTTCCTTTGTGCTTTTGGGGTGTCCTACTGGGTATTGTTATACTCACCCCTTCACGTACTTTGCCCGCACATGTCGTGTCTTGTGTAGACGAGCGATCCTTTGACATGATTCTAGGTGGACCTGGACCGGACGGTGCTCAGTGAGATCAGGCAGGCTAAGGTGTGTTCCTAGAGCTATAGATTACAGTCCCAATACCTTTCCTTATAGGTAGGACATTGTTACAGACTTTCTTTTAGGGGGATTGTACTTTTAGCCCAGGGTTTTACAATTACTGTACCTTACTTTCCTGTCGTAATCTGTTTGTTGGGATTTTTAGTGTATGCATGAATTTCCATTTTTAGATGTTTTTACTTTTCATCTTTGTGGGCTTGGAGATGAGTGTGCATGTGTACAGGTTTATAGGTAATGCCCCCATGTTAGTACCATACCTACCTGGTGCTAGTCACCAGCCCCTAGAATATTGGAGGAGGGCATGGGGAGTTGCGGCTCGGGCCCCACTAGGATGGGTCATGACATTTTGGCCATTGGATGGATGTTACATTTCTGATAACTTCCATATTATGATGGATAGTAAAAATACTAAATTTTAATTTTAAAAAAAATATTATCAAAAAAAATAATTTATAGTTATAAATTATACATTTTAGTGGTTTAAAAGTATAATTATATTATATTTTTAACATTTAACATAATTCAGGTCATTGTATGTAATATCCCATTTAAATGGTATATAAACACATGTCAATCTATTGATTGTTTTTAATTCTTAAAAACCAACTTTTTTGTTTCAGAATAGAAATTAAATTTAAATTAATTTATGCATATTCTGTGTTTTAAATTTGGTAAACAGGATTCCATATTTGGTATAAGGATGTCAAAATTTTGTAAATTGGTAACTTTTATTTTTAGTTAATATGAATATTAACTTCCGTAAATATTTTATTTACCATGGTTAAAGCGTAAATCTATCAAATATGGGTAAATAATAATATTATAATAATATTAAATTACCCTAACATGTTTTCTAATCATATTTGAAGATACATGTTTGAACATGGACATCCTTGGGTCGATTTTCGTCCCCATGGATCCACTTGTAAGTGAACGATACACATTATAAAAATTAATTTAATGTTATGGAAAATTTATCAGAAACATATATCTTTTATTAAAAAAAATTATATGTGCTTATATAAGTGATATTTTCGACTATAAATATTCATTATAAATATAAATAGATTTCTTAAATTTTGATATTTTATTTATAATTTCAAGACATAAAATAAATATATTATATATATGACACAATGATGATATAGTATTTTCCCTATTAAGGAAATAATCAAATAAATTATATTATAAATATTAAAATAAATATAATTTAATTTTTTGAGTTCATCTGCGAATTTTCAAGGTGAATATGACATGTTAGGTTTCATTCAATGTTTTTTTATTTAATCAATTTGTTATTAATTTCATAAAAACCAAATACTAAATAGTGTCAAAATTGATATAAATAAGATTTTACAACAAATACTATATTATCAAAGGATATAATATTCCTAAAAATATATGATTCGGCTAAAGGACTTATATAAGTTTATATATGCCATTAATGAACTACATGAGGGTCTATTTACAATTTACAGTAAGTTTATAAACCATTTAATATAAAAATAAAAGAAGACTAGGTAAATGATAAAATATTTAACTAAAAGATAAATATAAAAGATAAGGTTAATAAGTTGAAATAAACTTGTCTAAAACCTATTTATTAAGAGTAATTCAACCCATCCCAACTTTATCCTCGAAATAAATCCATTTGGGGCTATTAGAAACCAAAAAATATTTTAGAATAAATTAATATTTCATGATTTTCCTAAAGTTCCTCTCACCTCTCTTATAAAAGGGTACTACCCTGCCTCTTAAATTCACACCTGCAATGCCTTTTGGCTCGACCAAACCCTGCTCAAATCACCTCCCAACTACCAAAACTTAAACCTATTGGCATTACTTTGATCACAAATCCATCCAATGGAGCCCTTTTGTTCAAACAAAAATTGAGAACCCGAAGAAGAGGTAATTATTTCATCATCTCATTCATTGTTCTTTTCTTCTTCCACTTATTCTTTCATTGTTGTTCCCATAAAAAAATAATATCATTAGTAATTTATACATACAACGATGTTATTAAAAATTTGGTACATCCATATTCATTATTCTATCCATTCTATAAATGACAATGTCACCATGCATGCGTACGTACGACTTACCGTCTGCACGTTGTGGTGATGTTTGTTATCCAACACTTATTTTTTTGGAAGGGTATAATAATGGATATAATTGATGTAAATAATAAATATAACATGTAAATGATTCTGTATATATAATATTGAATCCAATTAGATACTATTTCACTAATAATAGAATGATATTTTCACTCGTGCGTACATACGTCTTATCATCTCCAGGACGCGATAATATTTTTTCCCCATCATAAACATTAAATAATAATTTTTAATTTCGGATTAAAAGTAATATTTAATAACTTAATTTCATTGTGAATATGAATAAAATACATCCTATCCATAAAAACACAACTTACGCAACCAAATATATAAAAGAAAATGAATCATTTAACACCCAAAACAATGATACTACATAAATATAATTAACACAATAATATTAGAGGATCATATATGATATCATATTTATGTTTGTCGGTATTTTATAATTTAATAGAAAATATTTGACTATTATACCATAGGTTAACATACCCTCGACTAAGGAAAATTACAATGTAAGGGTTAATTCTTAAATCCAATTATTATATGAGATTTTTTAAGTGTAAGTATTTACTGGGACATATTTATCAACCATATCGATGATTCATAAAATTGTTTTCAAATGGAATATTTTAATTTTTTGAGGAAGGGACCCTATATTAATATTACCATTTTAAATTTTTTAATGATTTATTTTTCTAAATATTATAATTTAATGTCAATGTTTTCATAATGACATTATCGATTTATTTATATGAACATGATTATTTTAAAATTATAATTCATTTAAAATGTTTGAATGTTTTATGGGGAACTTTGAAAAAAAATCTATTTTAAATGAATTCTTTTATAAATGTGTGATTTTTAAATGAATTCATAAAATTGGATATTTCACTCATATAGTTTTACTGATCATTTTCATCAATGTTAATATCCTTTATTGGATATTATTCTTGATTGAAATTGAATTATTATAATAAATTATTCCATATTGTATTTAAAGTGTTATGAAATGTTTGACTATGGATGTGCTATTTTTATCGCATTCAAGGTTTATGGTGAAACTATTTAAATTTTGTATGTTATTTTTAATATGAATGATTATGTTATGTTTCGAAATTTCTATATGAAGAATGAATTGGACCTAGTAAGTGATGTTATGGGCCCACTATATCCCATTGATGAATTTTTATGTCTCAGGACACAAATTGGTGTATAGGAACAAGGCCTTGAATTTTTTTTGTTTGTAGTCTTGGCACAAAGCCTTGACAATGTAGTTATGATGTTTGGAATTATGATTTACACCATTATAAAATTAGTTATAGATATTACATGTGATTATTAGACTAGTTGGAAATCTATGTGAATAAGTAAATTGAATTATATGATTTATCTATTCCATATTTTGCTGAAACTGATTTTTAAAAGTCTTGTTCTTAGTCTAATTCATTGCCATAAATATTTATGTTTTCATTAGATAGTTTTTTCTATTTTGATATCCTTTTTGAGCATATGAGCTCACACATTTATTGTGTTTTATTTTTATAAGGATGTGAAGAATAATATTATGACTGAACTATAGTGATATGGTAAGGGATATGAGTGTGTTTTACAGAGACAAAATGTTCCCTTTTAATTTCTTAATGTAATAAATAACTTATACATGTATCTATTACTTCCAAGGCTAATAAATGGATCGGTATTTCTGGACATGATTCCTTGTATCATTCCAATTTTCTGTAATGATGGACGGAATCTGGGTAACTAGGGTCGGGGTATTACAATTGGTATTAGAGGATGTTTGGTAAAAACCTTGGAAACTAGATTTACAAAAACTATGATTAGATAACATTACCCTAAGATATAATTTAACAATTAGTATACAAGAACAACCAAAATGTTTTAAGTGTTGGTATTATGTGGATTTTCAATGAAATATATCCTTATTTGGATACTACAAGTGGACATTGTTATGGATGAACTATACCTTGGAGGGAAATCTCGAACAAGGAGTTTCAGGATTGACCTGCAGTATCGTAGTACATGACAACAAGAATTTATTTTCACCAGGTTTGACAACCTTGGGGGATATGCTTAGGATGATTCACATTTTCTTTAGAAAAATTTATGAAGGATTTATGAGTAAATTAGTCAGTAAAAACAAATTTTATTATTATGATACTGGATGTGTGAACATCATCAATTAATGTGGATAATTTTTCTTTTTTTTGATTATACACTATGATATGATCTAACCTAGTTTATTTCATAATTATGAAATGACACCCATTAGATGGAATGAGAACTCTAGACATACACGTGATCCATATAGTAAGATGGATAATATATTTCATGGTCATAAGACAATATTTAAAAGGGAAATAGTCTCCCATGTATTCCGATCATAGGGAGAAATAAAATCATGTGTTAATAAGATAAGTAAATAATTGTCTGAGCCATATGCCTTCAAAGAGAAGCCAAATAAGAAGTGTATGTAAGAGATAATGATGGATAAAGGTAATAATGGAATGAAGGATTTTCCCATATGTGATTACTGTTGGAAGAATCACTCTAGCATGTTTTGAAAGGAATGAAAGTTTTTCAGAACTGTGGAGAAAGAGGCCACAAAGTTCATGATTGAAAATTTATGAAAAAGTTTTCAAATATATAATTCTTCATATTCAATGATTTGGGACACTACACGAATCAATATCACAATTATCAGTGTATTCCCCAAATGATGCTATTGGATAATTATCAAGTTATGATACTACCACAGATGAAGAAGAATGATTAGTGTTCATAAGATGTTATAAATGAATTATGTCATTTGAGTATTTTTTAATGATGTAAAAGTTATAATAATTACAATGTATATACTGATTGTACTATAGTAGGTTTCCATTAAGTATTTCAGATTTTTTGGTACCATGTAATGTGACAAAAGTTCAAGTTAAAAATTCTGGAAAATATATCGTTTGGGGAAATATAACTCTTAATATGTTTCTGAAACTGAGATAATGATTTCATAATATGATAAGATTTATTTGGATAAATTATATTGGGTATTATTTAATACCTTTAAACTATGTAATTTTTTTTATTCCATCATTGTTGTAGTTAATAATATTTTTGGATATAAAGAGTATATCCAGTATTCTATAAGGAATAAGGGTGCATAAATTTAATAAAAAATGTTTTATGGTAATTAAGGGTGTTACCATGTTTTAATAAGATACATGATGAATGTATTCACATGTTTTTATATTGAAAAAGAGATCGTTAATAAATTAACATTCCTTATAAATTTTGGACTATGAGTTTAGACAGATTTATTTTGGTTAAGTCTAATGGTTGGAATGCATTAAGTTTGGAATTGGATACTATTGTTTAATGTTAAAAAATTATTAAAAATATTTTTGGATTTTTTATAAAAGGACAACCCGGAGGTCGGGCGACAACCTGTCACGTCCGGCAGGGCCGCGAGACTTAAACATGCAACTGAAGGATAAAAAGGGTGCATTACCTTCCACTGGCCTATGTGATGTCCTGGTTTGTATAATATAGTTTTTTTTAAAATGGTCCAATAAATAAATAATAAATGCATTTTTTAAACCCTATATGATTTGGATAAATAGAATGTTTTCCTTGTTCTATTATCTTTTGAAGTAAAAAACTAGTTTGTGGTAGAAATTAGTTAAAGGAGAGAACTATACTTGTCATGTATTATTGTTTTATTATATGAAGAAATTAATTATAAAACATTATGAAAAGGATCCTAGAACCAAAAATTATTTGTCTTAATACCTTATGTTTTTTTGAACCGATGATATTTTAAATCATCATAGATTTATGGCTTTGAGGACCTCAATTTTCCAATTATTGTTCACATGTTTGAAATTGATGACCTCAATCACTCCCTATAAATATTTATGCTTTCCCTCCAATTATGTGTCTCTAATATCCACCATTTTTCTTCTATTAGAAATAATAATTTGGTGGTGACTTATTCATTTCCTTTTACATCGTACAATGAGTAAATTTTGTTAACCCTATTTACACGGTGGGTATTCCACCAAATTATTTTCTATTTTTAACCTTTTATTTTAAAAGAACAATTTCAAAATATGAGAACAAAATTTATTGAAGGAGGGGTGAATTTAACACACCATGATTTCATAGTAAATTATCTCTTTCAATTAATTTAATATCTTATATTGGATGTAACACAGACTTGGCTTGTGTTATACGCAAGATTGAGTTTCTGTGAAACAACACATTAGTATTATAATTATTTAAATAATAATTTTTTTTATCAATTTAACATTTTAATATGAATATTAAAAAATTATAAATTTTATTTATTATATTTTTAAATAATGAAATAATATTTAAAATAAAGTTTATAAGTTTTGTTAAAATAGGTATATATTTAGAAAAACTATTTTCTTAATTGAACTAGTTTTTATGTCCTTTTGTGAAAAATAATAAAATTAATTTTAGACACTCCTAAAAACTGAATTTGTAGAAATTTACTTCATTTTTCTCATTGGAATATCATAATTATCTTTGGGTAAATTTTTTGAACTTTTCTAACAACATCCATATTTTAATCAAAAGCGGAAATAATAAATTTTAATTAAAAACAACTTTTTTAATCGAAATAATTTATAGTCTCAAATAATACATTTGAGTGGTTTTAATGTATAAATATATTATATTTTTATCATTCAATATAAGTCAGGTAATTGGATGTAATTTCACAATTAAATTGTACATAAACACATGTAAATCTTCTGATAGTTTATACTTCTTTAAAAACCCGCCTTTTGGTTTTGACCACGGGAATTAATTTTAAATTAAATTCTTAAACTTTTCGGTTTTGAATTTGAAAAAATGGATTCCATATATTTAATAAAGAGTTTCAAAATATGTAAATAGATAACTTTTATTTTTATACATTATGAATATTAACATTAGTAAATATTTTATTTACCATTATTAAAGGGTAAATCATGAAAAAAGGGTAAAAAAATAATATTATAATAATATTGAATTACCCTAAAACATGTCCTAACCCTATATGATGATACAATTAATATCATGGGTTTCCTTGTGTCAATTTGGGGACCCCATGGAGCAACTTGTAAGTAAAAGTGACACTTCATAAACATTAATTTAAAGTTGGGGAAAATGTAACATAAACACATATATTTTCGCAAATAAAATTTTTATAATGGGTTATATAAGTGATATTTTCAACTATAAGTATCCATAACAAAGATAAAATGATTTACTAAATAATTATATAATTTTTATAATTTTTATACAGAAACTATATATATTTAATTATGACACAATATTGATGTAGTATTTTCATTATTAATGAAAGAATATAATAATTGTTATTATAAATATTAAATTAAATATAATTTTAAAGATTTGATGAAATAAAAGAGTTTTCTAGGTGAATATGATATGTTAGGTTTTAGTAAATGTATTTTTTACAAATTAATAATGTTTTTATAAATTTCAGAAAAATCAAAAATTAAATAGTGTCAAAATCGACATAAATAAATTTTTAAAAAAAATACTATATTATTAAATGATATAATATTTTTAAAAATATAATATTAGTACCAAAGACATAGATAAGGTTATATATGTCATTAATGAACCACTTGAGGTTATCTTGGAATTTTATAGTACGTCTAGTAACTAATTAATATAAAAATACAAGAAGACATGGTAAATGATAAACTATTTAACTAAGAGTTGAATATAAAATATATGCTTAATATGGAAACCTAAACATGTCTAAAACCTATTTTATGAGAGTATTAAGACCACTACCCACAATATCCTCTCATTAAATCCATTTGGAGATATTAGAAATGGAATTTTATTTTTAAAATAAATTAATATTTCATGATTTTCCTAAAGTTCCCCTCATCTCTCTTACAAAAGGGTGCATCCCATTATCTAATATTCACACCTATTAGGAATTTTTACAAGGCCAAAAACATATCTAATCTTCTAACAAATACCCTCACTTCAACCTATATACCTTACTTTGATAATAAAGACAACCTATGGAGCCATTTTGTTCAAATAAAAATGAAGAATTCGAAGAAGAGGTAATTATTTCATCCCCTATTTCAATGTTCATTTCTTCTTCAACATCATGTTTCATTTTTGTTTCCATACAAAAATAATAACTCCAGTACCTTATATATATTTTGATTTTATTATAAATATGGCACAACAATATTCATTATTCTATCCATCCTATTAATGAAAATGTCACCATATGTGCGTACGTACATCTTACTATCTCCACATAATGTTGTAGTTTGTTATTCAACACCTTATTATTTGGATGGGTATAATAATGGGTATAATTAATGTAAATAAAAAATTTAAAATTTTAATGATTATATATATAATATATCATCCAATTAAATACTCTTTCACCATCAATAGAATGATATTTTCTTCTGTGTGTACATACTACTTACAGTCTCCACGACGTGATGAGATTTTATTAAATATCATACACATTAAAGAATAAATTTCCTTTGATGACTAAAAATAATGATTACGAAATTAATATCATTATGATTATTAATAAAATACATCCTATCCATAGAAAACATAACTTACTTAACAAAACATATAAAGTAAAATGAATCATTTAACTCCCGAAACAATGAAACTACTGAAATATTTTTTAGAAATCAATTTTATAGTATAATATATGATATCATATTTATGCATGTGGTTCTAGTATAATTTAATAACAATTTTTTAAACTATTATACTCGAGGTTAATGTACCCTCGACTAAGGAAAATTACAAGGTAAGGGTTAAATTCTTCAATTTCATTATTATCCGAGATTTTATATGTGTAAGTATTTACTGGGACATATTTATCATCCATGTCTATGTTTCCTAAAAATGTTTTCAAAAGGAATATTTTACGGTTTTTTGGAAGGGAATATTTATCAGGATCATCATTTTAAATATTTAAAAGATTTATTTTTCTAAATATTTTTAATTAATGTCTATGTTTTTAAAATTATTTTAAGGATTTATTTATAAGGAATTGATTGTTTTAAAATGTTAATTCCATTAAAATGTCTCAATTTTTTATAAGAAACATGGATTAAAAAATTTATTTAAAATGACATCCTTTATAAATGAGTTCCTTTTAGATGATTTCAGAAAAATGGAAATTTCTTTAAAAGGGTTTTACTAATCATTTTCATCTATGTTAGCATCCTTTACTGGATATTATTCTTGATTGAGATTTATTTATTATTATACAATCATCCATATTGTATAGTATGAGTTATGATATTTTTGACTATAGATGTCCTATTTTTATATCTTTAATGTTTTATGGTTAAAGTATTTACATTTTTTATTCTAGATTTAATATGAATATTTATGTTATATATCAAAACATTCATATAATGAATTCATTGGACATAGTAAGTGACAGGAGGGACACACTATAGCCCCTCGATGCATCAGTATATCTAATGAAAAAAATTAGTGTCTTGGAACAAAGCCATTAATTTTTTATTTGTAGTCATGGAACGAGGCCTTGAATATCTGGTTATAATGTTTGGGATTATGCATTCCATTATTATGTAATTATCTATTGATATTACATATGAGTATTCAACTTGTAGAATATACATTTGAATAAGTAAATTTCATTATTTTATTTATATTTTTCATATAATGTTGATGTTTATGTTTAAAATTCTTGTGTTTTATTCCTATACATTACCTTCAATTTTTATGTTTTATTAGGATAGTTTCTGTAATATTGTTATCCAGATTGCGCATCTAAACTCACCAATTTCAAATTTTTTATTTTTCACATGATGTGAAGAAGTATATTATGACTTACCTACATGGATAAGCTAATGCATATGAGTGGGTTCTATGGAGACACAATGTTGTTTTTTCCATTAATAATATAATGAAAAACTTATGTATGTATATAGTACTGCTAAGCTACTAAACTGATCGGCCTTTCAGGACATGATTCCTTGTATCAAGCCAATGTTATGAAATAATGCACCGACACTAGGTAACTTGGGTTGGGGTGTTACAATGTATGACTCTATAGGCCTTATCATAGTGGAATTAGGTTGAAACTCATAAATCCATGTGTCATAATATATATATAATCCATGACACCGATAGGAAATGATGTAAATGTTGAAACAACATGAAACCTCATTTTAATACCAACGTGTAATATATTCCCTTTATCTAGAAATCTATGATCATGAATGTCAAATAATTGAATCATCAACTTATGTTCAACATGCATATTTCATTAATATTATAGAAACCAATAACACTACCATATAAATTGAAATAATCAAATAGTTTTATTTACATTAATGTTTATGAGATATCAACGTACATTGGGGAATAGAAGGGACTAATTGTTTATTTTATTTTTAATTAATAAAATGTCACTTTTGACACACCCAATGTGTCATACATCTTAGTGAGCATATATCATCCCAATTTTAATTAGAAAGTCAATGTAAATGATTGATTATATGCCCTAATATTAATAATAATGTCTACGTAATGATTCAGTGATCCAAATAAAGGATCATTTGATGACATTAATGTTTATGGATTTTCTATCAATGGATTAATTTCTTATATTATCCTACACTGATTAATACGAAGGGAATACACCATGATAATGTATATTATATACGTATGAATCTATACCCCTAAAAACCAATAACATTTTCCCCATAAAATCTTATCTTATGTATATGAAACTTGTATTTATTTATTTTTGAATACCTTCATGAAACTTCTTGGTTCTCCTTATTTTGTGGAACTCTTATAACCTTTCAGTGAAAAAACGCACTGTATTTTATCAGATACTATATCACATCGAATTGTAATATTGGTGTGATGAGAGATTTATGAATAGTCAAAATAATTAATATAGATAAAAAACAATATTTCAGTTGTTTTTTAAAGTGCCAACTCTAATATAAAAGACCAAATTTTTCCAATAAGTATGTAATGTGGGGATTTTGGGGCCTCAAGTCACACTATTTGAACATGAAGGGGTGATTTACTACTTTTTAAATTAGTCATGAAAATGTTTTTGGGAAGCATCTAATTAATAATTTTGAATCTAGTGTATTGAATCATGTTAATATATATATATATATTACATATTTTTCATCAATAATTTATTTAAATATAAATTTTAATGTTTTTATTTATTTTTTATGGATTATGTAATTCAATAGTCTACTATGTTAACATAATATTTTTACTATAATTGGCTTTCATAGGTTATTTTTTTTCTGTGATTACATTTTTAGACAATTCATGTAAATTATTATAAATTATTTTTTTGGGAAATATTATCAAACCTCGACCTAGGGTTATAAATATTATATCCTAATCTGGGGTTCAACTTGGCCTCAAGTGAGTCACTGGATAGCTATATCCTATAAAAATGTAATTATAGATAAATTAAATCACTTGAAATTTTTTTTCCTTAAAATAAAATCATAAACATGTAATCTCATAAGATAATTTATTTTAAATTAAACATTTTAGAATGAATATAAATATTGTAAATCAGTTGTTTTATAAAAAAACTATTATGTAAAATATATTAAATTATATATGTTGAAACAAAAGAAATATATACCCTACATTCATGCTACCATATCTTCTTCCATTACTCTAATGTAGAACTATGATCCCCTATCGATGAAAAAAATATATTTTATTTGATTGTATCATTTCTTGTAAGATTTATATTTTTTAAAAAATATACAATTAATGGATGAGTATAAAACATGGTTGGATTTTAATTTGAAATTATTGGATGTCTATGCCATGAAATTTAAAAATGTAATCCCAATATTCAGGATTGATCAAAAATTATTTTAAAGGTAAAACAATTAAATTATCTCAATTACCAAGACCAATAATTTTTTTTTGAAAAAATTCAATAATTTGAAATAATTCCCTCAGTATAATGTTATATAAATTTTTATAAATCTATGTTTTCTACAAAAAGAAAATATTTCTAAAAATTTCTATCATTCCCAAAATCAAATAAAACTTTATATTTTTAATATCTTGTAGAAAATTTTCATTATTAGAATGTTCTAATGAAAATCCAATTTTTTGAAACAATTTATAAACTCAATTTTTCTAAAATTTACAGTGGAAACTATCAATTTCATCACAGTCCAATTGATTCCCCAAATCTCCTCAATGTCTGTTAGAAATTTACCATTTCCTAACTCAAAAATAACATTAAAAACCCATCATTTCCCCTATTTCAATTCATGTACAATGGGTTTTTTGATTATAACTAAATGTAAAAAACTAATTTCCCATGTCCTATTTCTCTATCTAATCTGTGGTGTAAAAGAGTAATTAAATACTACAATTCAAAATTAAATTATGCATTATGAATATTCATAAACATTAATGTGGAAAATTTATTAATGAAAAATATGTGGCTTCAAAATGATTTATACATTATGTATTCCCAACCATTTTCTCACTTTAATTCATGATCCCAATGTCCCCCACATTACAATGGTATATATATGTTTCTTTACAAAAACAATTCATGAAAACATTTTAAACTCATGCACTAACACAAATAGATAAATCCGAAAATAAAATTTCAAAACCCTGTGAAAAAAATCCATTTAAAAATCCATTTTAGGATATAAAATTAATTACATGTGTTTATGAATTTAATAAAAATAATATAACTTTAAAATTCATGATGTAACATAGATGTTTTTCTATAATTATGAGATAATCCAAAAATATTCAGTGAAATTGACACTATATTAAAATTAATTTATATTGTGTTCACATAACAAAATTGAATCTAATAAAGCATATATATGAATATTATTTTAGAAAAAAATATTAGTTTCTTCCTAAATTCAAGTCATTATATCAAAAAAATATCATAATGGAAAATCCATTTCCAAAAACCCAAATAAAATTTATCTTTACTTTTGGGAAATGTTAATTTCAGTTCCCTAGTTTCAATTAAAAATCCATGGTTATGAAAATCCCAATTTTTCCATACAAAACAATTTCATCAAAAATCATCTTTTTTATATAAAAATATTTTTAGAATGAAATATATCATGGATTATACAATATATTAAAATAAATCAAAAAAAACCAGTGGAATTTTTTATTTTATTGAATATTTGACAGCCACATATCACATCCTGTAATTTTTAGGGTTCTAAAATTCATAACTCCTAAAATCACATCTATTTATTAGAATCCTTATTCCCTAAATATGATTAATTAAAAACCTCAATTCCATATCCATACAATTCAAATATTAAACATTAATATATGAAAATTCAATATTAAATGATATATGGTGAGGGTTTATGACAATAATACTTATCGGGGGGGACCCTACAATGAGGAATTCCTTTCATCTTAAGAAGCGTTTTGGAAAAGATCTACACACAGATGTATTAGAAGGTAGAAATTATATTATTGAAATAAAAGGATGATTAGGATTCGGTGAACACTAATCTTGAAATTAAATTCATAATGTTCATTATTTTTGGATGAATAATTAGAAATTAAATTCACAATGTTCTTAATTTTTTATATACATTAATTTATATTTTTTTCTAATTCCTTTATGGATTTTCAACTTCTTATTCCTTTTCTTATTTTTATTTTTTCATTTTCTATGGGAAGTATCATCTTGGTTTTGATTGAATCTGATATTTTTTGAATTTGGTTTGAGAAAATCATCTTCATTTTCATTCCACTAATTGTTTTATGCTAGAATTTTTGGGAACATGTTAAAAAGAAATCATACACTTTATGCAGGACTTGTGGTTTTTATATGTTTTCCTTTATTTATGATTCTTATTTTAATTAATGGGTATATTATTTGTGGAACTATTTTTTGTACATTGTATGGGATGACTGCAATGATTTTAAGGATTCTATTATATTTCATTTATAGTGGGTATCCTATATGATCACACATTTCTCTTTTGATTTGGTTATAATGCTTCGATGATATTATTTAACACTATTTTTTTCTTTTTGAATCATTTGAATGATTCATCCTTGAAAATAATTCACCTCTTTTTTCATCAATGTTTATGTCAAAAGTTTATTTATATGGTAAAATATATTTTGAGATTCTAATTCATGGAACTGTTAAGATTAAATGGATCATAATGTTCTATAAGATATAATATTTTAGAGTGCTTGGTTATGTAGGAATTATGTAGTTCTTATAAATATCATCATGGGGTTGTGAAGAATATGATATTAGAGGTTATAGAATTTAAAATCTAAATTTTCTATTCAACTGGGATTTGGAATCTCTATTGCTTAGTAATGATTAGGTTTATGGATATTCAATGGTAATACATGAGAAATTGGTCATTTAATTATTGTTGTGACTCTTACTGATATTTTACTATATAATGGGGCTTCACAGCACAACTCAAAATGAAAATATTACCATTGAAGATTGAAGTCCTCAACAATTTTTTGCCGGTTGTTTTCCCTATTTTTATGCTTGTTTATTTTTGTGATTGTTTTCAGAAGAACATTAGGATGATTTAGGATGGTTTTTAAATTGATTTAGAAGGAATATTTTTCTATCATGAACTTAAATTTAATAATTTTATTTGAAAAAATTGAATATAATAAGTACTATGATCAGGATTTTGGTGTGCACATTTCGTATTATACGCCATTCCGGCATGGATGTGTTTTCTTTCTATAGTTTTATGATGGCAGGACCTCATTAAACATTATATATAAACTATATCTCTATTACCTTAAACATATTTGAGAGGGTATGGGTTGGGTGACCAACCCATATCTCATCTACTTCACAAAAAGTGACATGGAGAGGCTCATTTGAGAATTTAGAAGAATATTATACCTAAATATTTTTTTCCCTTATGATCCACCAAATCCTTGATTGATTTCAAGTATTGAAATAATTATAAGAATTCAAAACAATCTGGATATCTCTATGTCCACTTATGTTATAATATTATTGTCAATAATTTCATAGGGAGTTAATCTGGGTATTAAAAATTAGCGTTTTGTGACATTACATGACTTACACAATTAGATGGTAATGTTAGGAAAACTGTGTGATAAATAATTATCCCAATAGTTCCTCACTAATACTTAATAATCAATAATATTACTCATTATTCCTTGTTATTATATACCTTAGTTTTATATATTCATAATTTATAATATTCTGCGTGCTTAAATTATATGTTGTTCTCTATGCAACTAAAAATTCTACTAATTGTTTTTTCTTCTAAATGAACTAAAATTTCCCCGAAAGGCTTCCAAAGTCACCCAATACCTCCTAATGTCCTAAAAAAATATACAATTAATAAAAAAACTCAGACTCAAAATATTTCAAAAATAATGAAATACTGGTTGTTACAAATCTCCCCACTAACTAACTATTCGTCCATAAGGAGTTAATAGGCTATATTTTCCATAATATCACAAACCATTGTTATAAAATATAAAATTATGTCATCATATATCTTCATAAATTATACTATAATTCTATAGCTACAAAACCTAAATAATTTACCTTCCCTAAAGGATATTTTCTATATATTTTTTTAATATTACTGACATTCTTCATATACAAATCACCATATTCCCAATAATATTTACCACATTATCAAATATTTGATGAGCCCGATTGATACATATTCAATTGGGACACATGGTAAATTTTGGTACCTAATTAATTATTAATTATATAATCCTTAATACATAACTCTTCCCCAATTCACATAATAATCTAAAGGGGACTGTTATATAATTGAATTAATTTAATGTATGTATCATTATGTTTTCATTCAAATCATAGAGAAACATTCTATAAGAAATTTCTAAAGACATCAAATATCAAGGGGTCATAATTGATTATGTTCATAATATTCTTATAGAATACAAGAGCAGATAAAATTTTTTATGATCAAGATGGCTCATTCAATTATTAATAAACCAAGTCAGGCCCTTTAAGAGTCCTTTTGACAAGATCAACCTAAATCAATTGTGACCAACTAGATAGACCAAAAAATGGATCAAAATTTTTCATAAAAAAGTATAGTTGATAAAAAGTAACAAAACCAATGAAATATGTTTCTATAAATATATCCTAAAATATAGAGTAGAAATGTGGAGTATATCCTCTAAAACCAAGAAATTTCACTCTAATTACCTATATATCAAAGGAATTTCTTATTGTTCCCACTTTTTTAGATCCCTATATTAATTTTGATTCCATTCCATAATATTATTGAAAAAGGGTCTGTAAACATGATTCTAAAAATTGGAACCCCATTAAAATGAATTATTTCGTTCACATAAATCATCCCATGCTCAAATTCTTTTTCTTGTATAAACAAATACACTGACATTATTAACGATTCACTTCCACTCAAAAACCATCATGATTCCATAGTGATCTTGGAATTATAATCATGATTTATGTTTTAATTTTTCCAAATTCACATTATGTAATCTATAAATATTTCTACAAACTCACCAATCATTGATTCTTCATCTTTAACATATAGATTAAGATATAATGAGAAACAAAATTATAAACATCTTTTTTTATCCCAGTGAACCAAAACTAATGTTTATTTACAATATACATATTTTTCTTCCATGTTTTTACCTCCAAATAGGATTAGTGGAACGACCTAAATGATTCCTTGAACTTCACAAAAAATACCATTAATCCTAATAAATAATTAATCAAATCCACATGAATTTTCCTTCTCATGATAGTAACCATGTAATTTTTATTTTACATTTTCATCCCAAGGTCCTCATGGTATTTTTTTGCTTCTTTAACCATACATAAATAAAGAAAATTATGTTATGGTTTTCCACTCATGATGTCTCAATTATCACTATGTGAATGTTTTCTAATAAAATATCCTACTATAAGAGTTATGGTTATTTTCTTGCTCATAGAGTTCACCAAACAATTTCTTTCAATAAAACAATATACCACCAAATTTTGGTACTAATCGAATAAATAGAATTTTAACACTCCAATGAATTAAAATATTTTCCTTCTAGAATCAATATATACATTTTATTATTCCCAACAAATAAATTTTATCTTACAGTAGAATGACACTGAATTGGTTTGCGTTACATATAAAATTGAGTTTTTCCTCCTTTTAATGGTGAAATTATTTTAAAATTAAATTTAGAACCTTTTTAGATATTAATTAAAAAAACACACAATTTTACAATTAATAATTTCTGAATTATATTTTAGTGAATTTTTGGGAATCTTCTCAAAAATAGAATTTTTTGATAAATCGTAAAAATTACTACAATTTAGTTAAAAACTACATTTTCATATAAATAATGAATACGGTCAGATTATATTTCAAATTGGTATTAAAAGTTTAAATAGATCAATTACTCATATATTAATCCAATTTAATTCAATTTAATCATTTTTATATTTAAATTACAAAAAAAAGTTATTGAATTTTTAAACGTCTTTACATTAAAAACATTATTTCTCGCCACTTCTATAGGATTATAATTAATCATAATTTTCCCACATTAATGATTAAAATTACAAAAATGGAAATAAATGTTTCTAATAAATATAATATTTATGGTCTATTATGTTAAAAATAATTTTTGAATAAAAATATTAGTGAAACATATTAAATTTAATTACGGTGATTTAGGTAAAATTAAGCTTAATAAAGGACTAAACCTTAATCTTAAAAATAATAATGTTATGTATACTAGGATAGATACCCTGAGGGGGGGTGGGGTGAACTAGGGTATGACATATTAAAACAACTCCCCCTTTTGATCTTGTTTTGATTTTAGACAAAACCCTCTTCTCTCTCCTTCCAAATGTAGAGTATGAATAAAACATAAAGAATGAACATCACACAACTATTTTTACTTGGTTCACCATCACTAGGCTACATCTTAGAAGCATAAACCTTCAGTGTTCCAATGTTCCAATTCAACTATATGTGAACTGCTATTTATAACTTCAGAGGAGACTCACTATCCCTCCTGGTTTACAGCCACTAACAAATTTAAATCTCATTGCTCTCTCAACTGAAGTGTGCTCACTGCTTCTTCAGAAGTCCCACTAATAGTTTTTAGACATGTAGGTCACTTCATTATCTCTAATTAAATTTTCATCCTTAACAGTTGAAAGATGCTCTGTTGATATCCAACATTCACCCACAGATGAATCTCACTTTGCACTGGGTGTACCCGGAAATCCCAATTTTTACACGCAACCCTTACCACACCTTGCACGTAATTTTCTGCTTTTTTGAGAAAATCACTTTTTGAGCAACATCCATTTTATGCGCAACACACCTTTTCCACGCAACAAATGATTTTACACGCAACAGCTTTTACACGCAGCCTCTACACTACCTTCCGAAAAATTCACTACCTTTGAGCGAAATTCACTTTTCGCACAACAATATTATTTTCACAAAACTCACTTTTACACTCCAATTTTGTGAACCAGATCTCATATAATCTCTAAGACTTTAGATTCACCATATAGAGGAGGTTCAATTCTTATTTATTGGAAAAATCGACACCATGTGAAAAAACCCTCCTTGAACGCGTAATTCTCTTCTAGCGCAAAAAAAATCTTCCGCATAACACCATTTTTTGTGCACTGCTCCAATATTTCATGCACCTCATGCCTTTTCCAATTTTCTAGCTTCTAACCTCAAAACACCTCTTGCACAAAAAACTTCATCCCTCTATTTCGCGCATCCCACAAATATTTCGCGCACCGCTTTCATATTTCGCGCATCGTGCAATTATGTCGCGAATCCCGCAGATTTTTCGCACCACACTTAATTTTTTGCACACCTCCTTCCATTTTAATTCCACACCCTTTTACAAAAACATATCTCTGAATTTTCCAATTTCAATCCCAAAAATTTGGCAAACACTAGAAAACAGCACAACCTTGTATCTGCTCTTTTTGTGCCACCTCCAGATCGTTCATTCCTTTGTCGAGGTTCTTCAATCAATCATGGATCGTTGAAAGAATACCTTGAACCAAAAAAATCACCATGTAAACTCGCTTTTTTCAACACACCCATACATCATGGTATTCATTTTCAACAAACACAACATGGAGTCCTTCTTTGTCAACAAACACAATCACCTCAATAATTCTTCAATTATGCCTTGATGGATTTTTTCCCAACACAACATGACCTAGAAACTTGTCCAAAATCCTTTGGAATACAATAATTCTAAAAGACAAACTATTTTTATAATTTTACAGGTTCTTTTTATATTTTTAAAGGGATGTTCCAAATATAAAAGATAATGTATGTGAAAAGACAAAACGAGAACTTTCTTTACCTTTAATATTTATAAAATGTTGAGATATGTACAAAACATTATATTTTCGGTTATAAATACCCTTTTGAAATATAAATGAGTTATATTTATCATAATAATTTATTATTTATTTTTATAGATGATTTATTTTCTTAAAATTCATAAGAAACAACAATGTAGTGATTATTTAGTTAATAGTTAAATAAGATAAATAATATTATAATTATTAAAAGTGAAGTATATTGGTTGAATTATTTTATTTAACTATTTTTTAGTATTATATATTATTTTATAAATCTTTAAAATGAATATATTTTAATTAAAATATTTTTATGATATTGTAAAATTAAATTAATTATTTCATAATTGACATTATTTTTATTTTACATCAAAATATATTTTATTAAATGATTCAAATTAGATAAAAGTAATATATTATGAAAAATTATTTTTAGGTTTTAATAAAAATAATATATAGAATAATAATAGACAAATTGGGATCTTATAATTAACATATTATCCTGTATATTATTAAAACTTTGTTAACACTACTCATGTATAAAGAGTGTTGTAGTGTGTCACATGCATTTGTTTTAAAATTAATTTCTCAAAAACTAGGTACTTATATTTTATAAATTAGCTATCATATTAATAATTTAGAGGCTCTATATTTTCTAATAATACTAACTTTATTTTAGTCTTAATGATTAAATTACTTAGGTTGGAAAACCGTTGCTTAAAAGAAAACCTAAATCATAAAATTGGGGAATCATAGAAATTGAGGAACCAAATTATTAAAATTGATATACATTTGTGTTTTAGTGGTTTTAATCAACCATTATTACCTTTTAATAATTTTTTTAGGTACTTTAGGTATGTGATACCTCCCATTAAAGAATACCATTTGGTATTTACAAGAGTGACACTCCCCCTCCTCTATATATAGGCAACCACTCTACCCCAACCTCACACCTCTCATTCTTATTTGGGTTGTCCAAAATATTCCATAATAGTCTCCCAACATCCCTCAAATCAATATATAAGTATCAATTCGGTTTTTAAACCCCCTAAGGAAGCACTTTGGAACAAACAAACCAGATTTACCCGATTAAGAGGTAACATCATCTCTCAATCTCTTCTAATATATTTGTTTCTCCACCCCTTAATTTATTATTACTACATGAATATATAAAAAATAGTATAATAAATATATAATATATTTTTATGTTCATATTTATACCTATTATTATAGACGCATCTATCTAATGTGTGAAGAACATACTATTTACCTGTATGGCGAACTACCACCTTATGAAACAATGATTGTACATTTTTTCATCTATCACCAATCATGGTTGTAATTATAATAAAAAGTATATTTATATATGTTAGATATTATATTTAATTTGTATTTACTATTATTTAATAATCTTATAATAAAAACCCTAATATTTTTCATTTTGTGTAAATATGATAATGTCATTTGTGAAGTGTGGACTACCACACCCTCAAAGTTATGTGACTCGTTCAAGCTATAAATGGAACATGTAAATAATGATTTCAACAGACCTATGTATCATATATAACCAAGATGGGATAATTTTATTATAATATACATATTTATCATTTTGGTTTCATTCATCTTATAAAACAAAAAGAAAATGAAGGTAGCGTTTATGCGTACATACGACCTACTGCGTGTTATGGTACATGTTTTTGGATTATATTATCCAATGTATTTTTGGTTTTATGTTTGTTATAATGATTTTCAATACTACTAAACCAATTATTATTTTAGGATTTTATTCCTCATAATAATGCCAATGTAATGAGATAATGCATCAGCTTCAAGCTTCTAGGGTTGGGGAATTGGAGTTGGTATCACTGGAATTTAAATAGAAACAATAGAAAATAAATTTATAAAACATAGATAAAGGAACATAATACTAAGATATAGTTTGTGGACTTGTAAAAAAGAACATACTATAATTTTTATGGTATAAATTATTTCGGTATTCCAAGAAATACATCCCTGTATAGATACTACAAGTGGATGCGGTTCTAGAACAGATGTACCTAAGAGTCACAACTCCAACAAGGTGGGCTATCCTAACTCAGTGTAACCTAGTACATGATAATGGGACTTACTATTCACCAGTTTTTACACTCTAGGTGGATACACATCATATAGTTTCCCTTTAATTTACATAAGATAATGAATGATTTAAATGTAAATATTTACCCAAAATAAGAAATATTTTTTATTCTAGGATTTACGATGCATTGATTTTTGTGATATTCTATACCATATTTAGAGTTAATAAATGTTAATAGTTTTAGGATCTAATCTAGTATATTCCATTGTTTAGAAATGGAGCATATAAAAATAATTTTATCAATACTCGTGGACAATGTTGAGCTGACCCTGTTGAAAAATCCAATGTATCTAGTATCTGTACTTGGAATGTTATGGATATATTGGGACAACATTATTAGGTTTTAGAAAAAAACCTTACCCAAATGGAGAAAAAAATTACATGTACGGAATCTCCATTATTGGTTCACATTATGTGATAGAGGCACCTTTCATTTAGTGGGACTACTGATACAATGGTTGATTAGAAATGGATTAAGTCTATACAGAAGATATTTAGGGCCATAAAATGCAGCAAAAAGGAAATTTTTACACTTTTGGTATGTCGTCTC
Source organism: Viscum album (assembly GCA_963277665.1). Taxonomy (NCBI): domain Eukaryota; kingdom Viridiplantae; phylum Streptophyta; class Magnoliopsida; order Santalales; family Viscaceae; genus Viscum; species Viscum album. The sequence goes on from OY728121.1 coordinate 958,957,561, forward strand.
TAAAGTGATGCTGACTAGTGGTGGTCTCAAATCTAGTTTTCAAGGGATGATGAATAAATTTATCTCATTGAATGGATAAATATTGAGGGTATATTCTATGATAAATAAATACCTTGTGATCAAAAAATTTAGATGAAGATAATGTTCCATAGTTTAAATCATATAGAGATATAAATTATTATAGATTAGGAAGTTGCATTTACAAGGATAATAAGGTATTATATGGGTTACAGAAGAAACAAAGAGTTAATGAATAGCCAATTATTTTATAGTCTTATGAAAAATATATAAATGGTGCTAGTTTCTCATAGTTTCTCATCATATAATGATATATTTTTATGTGTTATAATGATAAAGAATAATTTTCATGTCTTATGGATTCAAAGGGAAGCTAGAGAAAAAGAGGAAGGAATAGGAAATAATGGGTAATTGGATGAAGGGAAAGAATAATTTTATAAAATGTGACAACAATGGAATGAATAACCTATATAAATGATTGAATGTATTTGGAGTTTGTTATAAGTGTGGAGAATAGTTTCACCAGTAAAATGTATATAATGGGAATAAAAAAGGCACTGATATTTTGTGTTATAATAATAAGGATATGTGGCACTATGAAAATGAATCCCCTAAGTATCATGGGAATATACCCATATAGATGCTTTGGGATAAAGGGTAGGCATATGTTATTGACACCACAAAATGGGATGGTTTAATTTCCTTATATATTTGTTTCTAGGAAATAAGATATAATAGTATTTTATTAATGTTGATGTAGTCAAATGATTTTTGTAAATAAATAATTATTTTACTTCAATACATTTTTATTATGGAATTGAGATCACAAGCTGAATAGTACCATGAAATCATCTTCAATAAAAAGATAATTTTTTTAGAGAATATTAGATTGAGGGAAATAAAACCATGAATATGGTTCTTATGTTATGATAATGTGGAAATGAAATTATTTATTTTGAATCATTTTTACAGTGTTCGAACTAATTAATGGATTTTGGATAAGTGGTCTATGCTACGACTGGTGTAGTTTACAACCATTTTGTATTTTAAGAATATATCCAATAACATTTTTCAAACATAATGAATAAGGAATAATTAATGGTAATTCAAGTTATTAACATATTTAAAGAGAATATATGATGAATGTGTTCAAATATTAAGTTTGTTATTATTATAGTGATACTTCATTGAAGGATAATGATAATTTCATTTTTTAAATTCATTGATCTTACTTATAATGTACTAAATCATAATATTTTGGAAAATTTAACCATTTATGATATTTTTTATGTTGACCTTTAATCATGGTTTTAGATATTGATGCATTACTTCAAAATATAATACATCATGTGTTAGAGATGAAGTATAAATAGTTCAAGGAATAATCACAGGAAAATATTATGTTTATAGAAATATATGTTAACTTATATTCATAGAGAGTGAATAAATTAAAAAACTCTAGAAAAAAGGTTTTGAAATATTTTTTTTTCTTATTATCATCATTTTTTATGATATCAATGATATTTAGTCACACCTATGGTTTATTTTTTTGTTGCCTATATCTTTTTGTTGAACATGTTCTCTATCCCTATCCATTAGAACATGATGGATAGATTTCCCTTCCATATTCAGGGTTTCACTAATGTTATACTATTCTAAAGCCTAGTTTTCTATGAACTTTAGATTTCATTTTCCATAATATTTATTTTCTGTGTTACTGATACTATTTAATATGTGGGCTTTCCAAAAAGAATATTTCCAAATATTAATCCCTTTATTAAAAGTTCATGCTTAAATTTTTAGGATGTAATTTAATTAATGGGGAAAGTATGTAACGCCCCAATACATTACAATATTTTACATTTATAATAAATATAATTTTTTATACCATTCCTTATAAATAATATTTTTCTATGCTACACACATTCTTGAATTGGTTTACATTACACGCAAGACTGGGTTTTATTTTTTTATTGGAGAAAATATATAAAAATAAAATATGAAACTATTTGGAAATTAATTTTTAAAAATAAAAATAATTTTTGTGTTCAAAAATTTCGAAATTATCATTGGTTGATTTTTTTTGAAATTTTCTGAGAAACAACTTTTTTTATGGATAGTAAAAAAATGAGAAATTTAGTTAAAAACACCCTTTTCATATAAATAATTATTAGTGTCAAATAATATTTTAAATTTCCATATAATGTCACAATAAATCAATTATTCATGTGTTAATCCAATGTAGGCCATTGGAATTATTTTTATATTGAAATTAAAAAAAAACATATTAATATTTTGATGGTTTTTTTAATTTAAAAACCCACATTCTCTCCCCAACTACGAGATTAACATTAATCTTAATATTCAATCATTAGTGAATAAATTTTTGAAAAACATAAAAATATGGTTGTAATAAGGTAGTATTTTTATTCTAAGAGGTTTAACTAATTTTTTTCCCAAAATAATATTTAAAGTAATTAAAATTAATTATGGCGATTATAGAAAAATTATGCATAATAAGGGACTATAACTTACTGTTATGGGAAAAAATGAATTGTAAACTTGTCCAAAATCCATTTTTAAATAATAATTAGACCTCAAAAATTCATGATTATAATTTTATGGGGGTATTGTTATATTATTAAATTGAAGTGACCTATATAAAAGGTTATGTTAGGAAAAACAATGGGAACTTTCCTTAACATTAACATTTTTAAAACATTGAGATACGTAAAAAATCATATTTATAGTAATTATATAATTTTTACAAATAAATTGGTTAGGTTTATCATAATAATTTTAAATTTATTTTTTTGATTTGATTTAGTTGCTCAAAATTCTTAAGAAACACTATTGTAGATATTATTTAGTTAATAAATAACTACAATAAATGACACTATAAATATTAAAAGTGAAGTATATTTATTATATTATTATCTATAATTTTTTTAGATGAATATTTAATTTTACAAAATTTTAAAATTAATATATTATAATTAAAATGTTGTTTTGATATTTTAAACCTGAAAATAATTAAATAATGTCCAAATTGTCATTATTGTTATTTTATAATAAATGATATTTTATTAAATGATTTAAAATGTTAAAGAATTATATATTCACAAAAGTGATTTCTATTTTTAATATATAATAAATATTTTATATTAATGGATCAATTTTTCATTTATAATTAACATATTGACCCATATATTGTAAAACATTGTTAACATGGTCCGAGTTGAGGTATTGTTTTACCACATCACAAACACTTATTTTAATATTATTTTCCAAAAAACATGGTATTTTTATTTTTTATATTTCATATAATATTAATAATTCATTATATATATAATTTACAATAAATCTCACTTTTTTTAGTTTCAATGGTTGAATTACTTTGGTTGAAAAAATAGATTCTTTAATAGATCCAAAATGATAAAATTTGTGAATCATAGAAGTTATGGACACAATTATTAAAATGAAAATTATGCGGTGGAGGTATTAATAAACCAATATTATCCATTAGTCTATTAATTCTATATTTTTTTAGGCACATTAGGAAACACATACCTCCCATGAATGAGTTCCTTTTGGTATTTACAAGAGTGCCACTCCCCCTCCACTACAAATATCCATGCAATCTACCCCTTCCCCACACCTCTCATGAAACATTGGATCATAAAAAATCCTCATAAATAGTCTCCCAACATCCTAATAATCATCCAATACCAATAACCTTTGTAATAAATATACCTAAGGATTCCCTTTGGTGAAAACCAAAATGAGTTACCCGATTAAGAGGTAACATCTTTCATCAAGGTTAGATAATATATTTTTGTCTTCAGCCATTCATTTATTTTTATTACATGTTTATATAACAATGATTGTATCCTAAATATATCAAGATGTTGTTATATTAATAGTTATACCTACACATACAAACCCTTCCATTTAATGTGTAACCAAAATACTGTTTATGTGTTTGGAGATCTTCCTCCTCAGAAAATAATGATTGATCATTTTTATATTAACACCTCTCATGGTAGGCATTATGATGGACACTATATTTATATATATATTTTTATTATATATATTTTATAATTATTATTAAATAATTATATTATAATACATACTCAAATACATTACATTTTGTGTAAATATTCTAACATCGTTTGTGAAAGGGCGGACTACCACTCGCTGAAAGCGATGTTATTCGGTCACAATATACATGAATCATATAATGTATTGTTTTAATAAAAATATAATTCATATTTAACATATATTTTCTAATTGAATTATAATATACATATGTATCATCTATTATTAATTATTTTTGTACAAAAAATTATTGAAGGTGGCGTTCATTTGTACGCACGACCTACCGCCACAATGAACGGTGCACTTCATTTCAAGTATCCAAATATTATGGAGAACAACACATACATATAAACTGAATATATATAACAATTAAATAATAGATTATAATCTGGATATTATTAAATAAATATCAAATTTATGTTAACAACAAATCACAAGTCACAACATACATGAGAGAAAAAAGAAATTAACAACCAAAATAGTTAAAATAATGAAAGGAATTAACAATTGAGTAATAAAATATTGTAAGAAGTTAATATATGATATTATTTACATGATTATTGTAATTTTATAAGTTAGTAATATATTTTTTAAAAATATGAATGGGGATAAATACCACACTACAAAAATATATTTAAGGAATGGGATTTCTTCTCAATTTATATTCCATTGAGACTTATTTGTTGTAATGAACCAACTCACTTTTATATGGTGTATATATTGATCATTGACACATAATATCATGAATATAATTCTTATAATTATATTTTAAAATAATTTTTAACTTAATTACTTCATGGGTTTATGATTTACATGTTTCAAAGTGGTATTGGACACTTTTAAATGAATAATTAATATTCTCCTCCAAAATGTTCTTAATTATTATCCTTACAACCCCACTTCCTTTTGTGATTATTAAAATTATCTTGAAACAAAAATTATATTGTAATAATTTCTCATTATAAATTTCTTTGACTATCCTTATTTTCTTATGATGGATATTATTAATTTCTAAACCAGATATCATTTTACATACTTTGTTTACTTTGAAAGTTATTTGATTAATCGGAAAATTATTGATAAATCCATATATGTTAATCAATAAATATTTTTATAAGGTATATTTCTTATTTATAAATTACATTATTTGATATGAGTAATGATTTTAATATTCAATGAATGATACATCCCAAACAGTACATAGCTACTCGATGCATTGACATGTTATCAAGAGACAAATAGTTGGCCAAATTAAACAAGTTTCTATCCATATTTTTAAACCATCTTGTCAAAGATATTTATAGTATGTGCTTTCATGTTCCATAAACATGATGCACATTAATAATGAATTTCCATCATTTATTTTCATTTATTATTTATTCATGATATTTTGCATCGACAAATGTATGGATGCATTTTATTTTCAGTTTATGGAAGAAATGGTATGTATTTGTGTTTTTTAACTTTCAATATTTTTTGTACTATCTTGTTATTTAAATAGAATTTTTTTATTTACCTTTCCATGTTTATTTATTCCAAATTATTTATTATTTCTTCTTATTTATTTACCCTTACTAAGCATTTGATCTCACTCTTATTTTTTTTATTCCCGAGGTTATGAAGAAGAAATATTTGAATAATCATTCTTGGATGTAGTTTTTTTGTTTATTATGTATCATGTTTGTAGAGCCTATTTACTATCTATTTTGGTATTCATGTTTTTAATATAGATTTCCACACTTGATAAATTAATCATTCCTACGGGATTTTATTTTTTGCAATCATGACAATGTAAGAAGATAATGTATCTGCTCCTAGTTTTTAGAGTTAGGGTGTTACAATAATTTTTTAAATGATATATTGAACACTAATTACACTATAGAGTACTTAGAAATAGCTAATACTTTCTATTAGTTCTTCACCAAACTGTCCAATACAAGGTCTATATATACCCAATAATTATAATGTCTGATTCTAAGATAAATAATTGAGTTTTTAAGTTAGGTTCCATCACTGAATGACCATCACATCAATATAATTATTTTTATGATACAAATATATCATAAATCAGATTCATGCTTTGATTTTTCTTTAAATACATCCTTTATTCGGAAATATGCGACACTGACTACCCTCAAACAATAAAATTTAATGAAAAATCAATTATATATAATGGAACCAGATAAATGCACCATAGTGTTTCTAATAAAACATAAAATATAACCTAATTCATATATTAGTTGATATCATTATAGAATTAACCCTTCAGACTCATGAAAGAACCACCCTGTGAAAGATAGGATACTACCATTATTGGATTATACACACCATTATTTAAATAAAATGAAATTTTTTATCATCGAAATTCTAAATTTTCACATAATCATAATCATAAATTGAACTCCATAACAATTAGATCACCTAAATTACCCTCAGATATCTCAAAAAAAATTAGAGTTCTACGCATCTAACATATAGTCTACCACATTGGCATGGTCCTTAACCTTTCTTATCCATATACATAAACATATTTATATTTCATATATGATAGATAAACCTCCAAATAATTCCCAATATTCAATGTCAACTATGGAATATACTATCATGGAATAAATGAAGAAGAATAATTGGGCATTGAAATCCAACTATAACTCTTAAGGGGTTATAATAATGTGAAAAATATTGATATAATATTTTTCAACTACGACATGCACACCAATAAAAAATATCTATTTTACTTTCCATAATTTTAATATTTGTACACTACTATTGAATGACCAATGTTCACCATCCATAATTTTTATATTCATAAAATCCACCGCACATCTCTTATATAGATCTATAGACATTATTGTATTTCATTGAATCTCTACCAAACACTATCAGAGTACTATCAATCAAACCCCTATATTTCATTGAAAAAACCTCAAATCTATATAATTTAATTACAATTACATGACTCATATCCTCTATTCCTGAGTATATATTACCTAATCCAATGAGTTTCACAGGAATCTGAAAATGAACCCATCAGTAACTAAAAAACTAATTAGTTATGATAACCTATTTTAAAAAACTCAATATGATTATCCATATTTATTAAATAATGTTGAAATAATAGAATAAATACTATCTTAATTCTACTATAATTGTTTCATATAAATACTACAATGAATTTTTTTATTATCCTAATAAAAATTGACAATGTGGTCCATTTTTATACGACACTAAAATCCATCTATGATATATGGAATTAATAAATATATTCTACTCACATTTGTACACCATATATTTAGTAACCCCCTAAAAACCACCTTACATTAAACTATAATACAATTCCACTAATCCATTGAATAAAAAGTGTTTTTACATTGAAATCCACTCGTTTCTGTTTGGGGTGAGTGAAAACATCGAAAAAATATCTCTTAAGGATCATTTTACTTGATCGATTTCAAAAATAATTAAATAATATATTTTACTAAACACTCCCCACTGTCTAATATAATATTCTAATTGATCCCTCTATGAGTCATATTCGGTTTAGACAAGGGATGGGTGCCTAAAAGATAGGCTATTTATCTCTCATTTTCTATCATAATGCCTATAAAGAACCAACCAATATTTCATTCTTAATAAACTAATGGATTTAACATTATCAAGTAATCAAATTATCTCATGCCACTATCTAATAAATAATAAAATAACGAATTTACCCAATCCCAACTCATCCTATAAATTTCAATTTTCATTACATGAAAATTGTATACCACCAATTCACATACATTCATGAAATGTGAGAACATGTTTCCCTAAACACTAAAAACCAAAAAACATTCAAAAATGTAGATTACATTCACATATAATTATGAAATATAATCATGAAAATCATCTACTATAAAATAAACTTATTATAACCCACACTAATTAATTAATTATGTTACACAACAATTCCCATTGTTTGAGGACTCACTGGAGAACAACCCAGTACATGTTGCCCTCATCCATGACCAACCACAACTCTCCCATATGATTTATTTTTTAACTTATAATGGATTCCAAATAAATCCTAGAATCTAAAAATATTTATCATTATAAAAAATATCATATTTCACAATATAAAAATATTCTCAATAATTGGTCAAACGTAATCATCACATTTTACAAAAAATTCAATCCAATGAATATCAAAAAGTCAATTCAAAAAACACTATTAAATGATCCAAATGACAAATTTATTGAAATACATGATCATAAATGATATATATTAAAACCATTATTTTTTATGTAGTAGGTAGAATTCATTAATTTAGGCACGAACTCTTTTCAGATCATAAATAAAAAGGGATATGAAGAAATGAGTATTATCCAATGGATACGTCATTGAAACATCAGTAAAAAAATTCATGTCATAGACTCAATACCCTTTATGAAATGGTTTGATATTTTTTATAAGTAATTTATAAATCCAATTTATTAAAATCTATATAGCTACAATTCATAATACTTAACTCAAAACCTTCTTATGTGATACCATCTTATGGAACCCCAACTCAAGGGTCTAAATCGAGAGTCATGAGATGGGGAACCATAATGCCTAAAAAATATCCTAAGACGTAAAAAGGGTACTAATATGTATTTAGGGATAAAATAAAATACCTAGAGAATGAATTTACCATAGAAAAAATAATAATCATGAATTATAATGAGAAAAATTATTATTAATAAAACCTTTTAAATTACAAGAGTAATATTGAATAAATTTGTTTAAAAAATGTAATCATGTATATAAAAAATAATAAATGACACAATATAACACTAAATAAAAATTATCTCATTCCATAGACTATAATCACATATTCCAATATCCAAATGTGGAACTATATTCAATATTTATGAAAAATGATGTCCTCCCCTCTCCTGTATCTTATTTTATAATGTTAATTTGTTCACCAAAATTTCTATATTGGGGTTGAGTATAAAAATAAGTATGATTTCAAAAAGAGTCAAATTTTCAACTATGAAATCATATTCCAAAATTTAACATGAATATATTTAGTAAATAAAAAACCATTTTAACAATAATAATTTTTTATCTAAATTTCCAAAACCACATCCTTCTTTATAAGGAATTAAGTAATTTATCTACTGTCCATCAATAAAATATTAAATATATATTTTTAAATAATTATTTATATGGAATAAAACATAATCTATGAAAAAAATCATTTTTTAGAATATAAAGGAAAAGTTATATAATAAAAAAATTGAAGGAGAATTTCAATATTCAATAAAATCCAAGAAAACTTATTTTTAATAAAAATATATTAAAACTTTTTGTTTTAAAAATTTTCAAAGGAAAATATAATTTTCCTTATTTTGCTATAGAATCTATATTTTTCTTTATATTACTTTAAAAAATCCATGATTTTCCTAGAAACAAAAAATCTATTGGTAAATTCCCCAATCCACAAAAGTTTATTCCCATCAAAGGTATTTCTTCTCCCCCACAAAATATATAACTTTTTTATACATATTCCATTCCTATGTTACATAAATGGTGAATAAAATAGATTATTACACATAAATACATAAAAAAATATGACTACTTAATTTTAGAACCAATCATCCCACCCAATTACTCAACCTAATATAGGTTTTATAATTTAAATAGTATTCAATATTAAAAGCTTAAAAGCATTCCAAACATGTCTTCAAAAAAATTTCATCCCACACACACACACAAACCACATGTGATAAATACAAAAAATATGATTTCATTATAATGAATCGAAATTTCAGACATACATATTTATTTTTTTACAAATTCATCTAATATTATAATTAAAAAATATATATAAATTTAATTTACTTTATAAATTAATGATATTCACTTGAAAACATTATTTAAATCTCTTAATTAAAACATTTAAATCATTTCAAGAGAAACATACTTTGATATCAAAGAATGTCGGTTCACATGTCATAATTAATTTAATTCAAGTAATTTTTTCCAAACTAAATTACTACAAAATTAAGAAATCACGAAGGAAAATATTTTACGGAAAAAATTTATTATTTTTGAAAATTCTAGTTTAAAAAACACAAATAAAATTAATTATCAGTTTTGGGAAGCCCTGATTTTGAGTAGTCATTTTAATTTAAATATAAATGGTTTTAAAATCGTGTATATTGTTTAAAAACATATTTTCATGAAAATCCTTTTTTGGGAAAATCAATATTGAAAAAATAATTTAGTTTATATGTCCTTAATATATCACAATGAATAAAAAACACATAATAAATTTGAAAATTCAATGAATTGATCAATTATAGATACCTATTTACATCATTTTCATGAATTAATAATTACACTATTCTATAATTAACACTAACGCTCTTTGATCATCAATAAATTTACATTGTAATTCCTTATATTGGATCTTATGAATGAAACCATTGAAAGAGAATATATATTACAACATGCACGCATCAATGTATTTGAGATTCTTTCAATTATAATAGAGGATCTATAATAGTTATTGGGATACTATGATCTTTTAATTAAATTTCAAGGGACATTAATGAGGGTACCAAAAATTTAGGATAACATGTATGTTTTACAGATATCAAAAAACACATTTAGACATAAAAGGAAGAAATTAATGTTTGGATGATCAGGAATATAAGGTATTAAAATAATCTATATGAAGCGAAAACCAAAAATATAGTAGTTATAAAAAATAATGGATTCATAAAAATATATTGTGGAACATTAGATGGTACATTATGAATAAAACTAAAAAAAACATACACATTCCCAAACACATATAATATAACCAAAAGAGTCTATGACCTGAACGACCTAGAACCAAAATACTTTTTTAAATCCATGTAGTTCTTGTTCCATATAATAAAACATAAATATCTACCCATGTACATTGAAAATAATTCCATATTCACTAGTTGGTTGGTCATGTGAAATAGTAGGAATACTTAATTAATTAACAAGAAATAGATCTCTTGTGATCAAGTGAATGCACATGAAATACATATAAGGTGTAAACATTGTTTTCAGTAGACATCCCCACTTGAAATTATAAAATATATTTCACTTATAAGAATATAAGTTAGTACATCATTTTCTAACTAGGACAACATGACACCGGTCTCAACCTTCTTTAACTCCTTCCAAAAGGATGAGTCACCTCACAACAAAATAAAAAGTTATGCCCACTAAATATATATGTGAAAGGATAAGGAGCCTTATATATCCTTGATCATATGAGATACTATAAAATAAGTACCCTTGCCATACCATACTGATAATAGATTTCATAACATAATTACACTACCTAGATCCCTCTCTATGGAATGTCCCATTAAAAGGTATTGTCTTCCATTTCCTTCATTTTTTATCTCATTTTGTAGTTCCCTATACCATTACACTTTAAGAAGGCTACATTGAATAATATCCTCTTCAATTCCCCTTATGTAAGGATTCACTTAATTGGACAATGACCCATTCTCCCATATGTAGGAAACATTGAATTGTACCAAGTCAATTCCTTAGTAGGAAATGGATAATTGCGTGGCCCAATGCAACCCCTCCTATAGGGTAATCTATCCAACAACATCCAACATCACAAAAACAACATTCAAATGCAGTAAAATATAGGACTTGGAGCCCATACCCCAAGATGACAATGTTATTACCAGAGAAATAATCATTTGAGACCTCACCATATATCTTTAAAACATATTGAATTTTATCTAACCTCATTATCTAATATAAAAAATACCCCCATCCATCTGATCATTAAAGTATCATGAATGGATCTTTATAAAACAAATTTATTCGAGAGTACAAGCCCTCCCCACATCATGGAATATGACATGAATCATTCAAACATAATCCAATTTATTCATCTTAACACTCCAAGGGGTATTGTAATGACCAAATTTTTTTAATTATATTTGTTTTCTTAAATTTGGGTGTTATTTTATTTCATACACAACAAAACTAAATCATTTAATTAATGAAGTGGGTATAATTAAAATATGACCACTGGGTTTCTGGTATTATATGACTGTTGCTCAATATGACCATTGGAAACCATAATCTTAACGTTGTGTTTTTATAAATACAGTTATCTTGGTTAATTAATACAGAAAAAATATTGAATGGCCTCATAATGTAGACTCGGGCCATATGAATCCCATATGTCAGAGCTTCAGAAGGAGGTATCATCAATGGTCATTTCTCTCGACCAAGCCCAAGCTGAACTTCAACATGTGAAGCTTGAACGGAATCTCCTAAGGGAGAAGTTCAAGATGATAAAAATCTCCACTCGGGCAATGTTCTCTGAGCCACCACAAGATTCTATCAATATAGAACAACTTACACTTAGGTCATATTCTGGTGTTATAAGGGACTATGTAACAAGACGTTAGCTTTTTTTTGAAATCTTTTTATATAAATATATATGTTATTTCTTATTATGGTGAATTTTGTAAATCTCAATTTTCCAGATAAATATAGGATGTATATTTTTTGAAGAATAGTATATTATGAATAGTAATTTTCAGCTTATTAATAGAAATATGACCAAATGGATTAGTAACCTAACTTAAGAAAGTATTAATATAGTTTGGGAACCTTGATTAGTTAATGTGATTCAAAAAAATAAGTAAATAACTATTTCAAAAACTATTAGTTATGTTTAAGTTTTTTTCAGGTTAATAGTGTTTTTATTTAAAAATTAAATAAAAAATACTATAAAAATTATTTTCCTAAAATAGAGTTCATTTTTGAATTCATATAATGGATATTATGATAAGGCTAATTTTGGGGATTTTTCTGAAACAGTTGTATGTTAGGTGAATAGTGAAAATACAGTTTTGAGTTGCTGGTGTTTAATGACATCATTAAGGATGTAATAATTATGTAATCATGCTGGTCGAATTATGAATTGTATCATATTCTATGAGGTGTCCCATGTTTCTTATACCATGGGAAATCCCATGATTTTTCCAATACCACAGATGAGCTGTTCCTTGGAAATTAATAATTTATTCACTCACTTTTCCTTTAAATACCAAGCCATTTCCCTCATTAATTTCATTCCAAAATAATGCTCAATGATGTTATGTTTTCATTACCTCCCAAGGAGTCCTCCCAAGGTTCCCTCAAGCCTCCCAAGTTCCCATCCTTCAAGCTTTAAGGTTACTCTCCAAGGTAAGGGAATCTTTCACCCTCCTCTTTTAAGCCATGACTTCCATTTTATTGTGTCTTCTTGTTTCCATCTCTTTATGTAGAGGTTATGTTATTATATGTTCTCATTACTATAAATTTTAGTTCCAATTGTTGAGGGACCCTTTTCACTCTCATAAATTGTTTTCTGAATTTTTATTTGACGTCGTTATGCTGCCAAATGTCTCTTAATAAAAATGGCATATTCTCTTTTCTTTCATGTTTCTTTTTCATGTGGTATTTCATTAAAATATCAATACCATTATCTTATTATGTAACCATACTGTATTATGAATTATTTATGAGTGTTTGACCCTTCTCTCCTTTCTTTTCAATGTTTTCTAAAACCATGTTATATAGCCGATATGCTCCATATATTTTGCCTCAAAATTTCTATCTCTCTCTCTCTAGAAATTATCTTATTTTATTTATGTGAATACACAGACCAATTTAGATTATATGGGTGTTTATAAATATATAAAGGTGATATATTTGATTCTATAATTGACAAAAAAATTAACCCTCACTCCCTTTCAATGGGTTATAAATGTCATAATGATCTTATTTTTAAGAACATTTAAAACGTCACGATCATGAAATGAAACCCACTTCTTCTAATCTCCATGGGTTATTTATGAAATGTTTGATTATGATATATGTGGATCACATGAAAGTAAATACATATTAAGGATTATCCATGATTTCTCTCCAATGAATTGGGCAAGGAATTAATCTTTAGAGATGACAATTTTCACCATAACTTGGTAAAAACCCTTGGTAACTTTTATGACACCTCGAAGATAGATCTTAGTGATATATTCATGAATGTCTCAATAAAATGTTGTATCCAAATATTAAAGTTATGATTCATGTTCTTCTTATTATGATATTCTTATTATTACATTTCTCATGCCTTTATGAATTTTATCATGTTTCTATTAATATTGCTCAAGATCACATGTCAACTGTTTCACTTTTATTCCTTAATAAGCCTTCTGATCACCCTTTTCTTTGATGTATGTCTCCAAGATATGAGATGCATTAATTTTACATTGGATGAACATATTATGAAGCCTTAAGAGTGGTTATGAATAATGTTTTATGTTTTTTTCATGTATTACGTTCCTGATTTCTAAGACTCTAGACTTTAAAGATCCTCTGTTTGTAAATGTAATGAAAAGTTAAGTAATAAAATAGTGGGATTCCATAGTTGGTGTCAAATTATAGTTTAGTTATTTGTGGAAATTAGGATATGACATAATTAGGAATAATTCTATAGAAAAGTTTATATATAGGAAAACTTCCTTGTATTTTGGTGGGTATTAAGTAAGTGGTTTACTAGGAAAATACATCCCACTCTGGATACGAGCATATAGAGACGGCACTAGCACAGAGGTACCTAGAAGTGAAAACTATGATACGGTGTTTTGGGCTTGACCTGGGGAATCCTGGTACATGACAATGGGACTTACCGCACCATTGGTTATGACACTCTTGGGGGATATGTTTGGTTAACATTAATATTTTTATGAATCATTATGATGAAATTATAGGGAAATGTAATTGTCTAAGCAAGATGTTTGAAGACATAAAATCCTTAATAGTTAAAAGATTCGTAAATGAAATAAGATTCTCACTAAGGTTTTATTATTTTAGAAAATGGTGGGAAATAGGAGGAACGGTGAAAATGGTTATTTCAATGGACCATGCGCTGATGGACCTCCGATGGAAGCTGAAATGGAAACATTAATGAGAATGATGAACCATCTAACTCATGTTATGGGAAATTACTATAATCATAATGAGAGACTGATCTCACCGCAAAAGGAAAAAAATTCTGTTGAGTCCTTTATGCATTAATGGCCACCAACCTTATGTGGATCGATTGACCCATTGATTGCTGAATAGTGGATCAGCTCCATCGAGAAGATATTTTCAATCCTCTGCTATTCAGAGCAAGAGAAGATCACCCTGGCTGTCTATCGCATATAAGGAGAAGCTGATCAGTTGTAGGAACTGATTAAAAACACAAGGAAAAGAGTGAATGTTGAAGCTATGGAGTGGGAAGAGTTGAGAGGGATATTTTTCAGTAAGTATTTCCCTCGTTCTATGAGATCAAGAATAGAGAAGGAGTTTCTCGAGCTGAACCAGAAGGAGAATGAATCCATGATAAACTATAAGATGAACTTCACCCGACATTCATGATATACCTCTAGATTTGTCATGGATCCAAATGGTATGGTTGATAGATTCTTGGGTGGACTGAGACCAAATATATATAAGAATATAGCTAACTGAGACTATGATATCTATGAGGATATTATGCAAAGTGCGATGAAAGTCAAACTAAAGTTTAGAGACAAGTAGTGGTCTCATAAATCCATTGACAAGAAGAGATTGATGGATCCCATCTTAGGGAAGAATATTGATAATGGAAAAAGAGGAAAGAAAGTGCAACATTCCACATGTTATAAATGTGGGAAGAAGCATTCTGAGAACTTCCTACTCAGGAGCGAGAAATGCTACAAGTGTGGAAGAGATGGCCATATTGTGAGGAATTATCATAGTCAGGTGAAACCTCAACTTCCAAACACAAACGAAAATGGGGAGATAGTGCATTACCTATTAGATGTCATGTGATTTAAGTGTTGAAAACATGTAACCATGCCAATCACTATCCAAATCTGAGGGTAGTGGAGGGGAACCACCATCAGCCTTAGTAAAGGCCAAGGTAACATGGTCATAATTTTTCAATCACTATAGATGAAGTTGAAGTGTGAAATGATTTGGTGGAAGGTACCCTTGTTGTTCTCTCAAAGCTATCATGTACATTGGTTGATTCTAGTTCAACACATTCTTTTATTTCCTCAATGTTTACAAAGAATTTAGAATCAACCCCCTATTTTCTAAAATTAGATTTATCATTCCAGAATCCTAGTAGGATTATCCATGCATCATTAGTGTTTATATACTCTAGTATTTACATTGGTGAGCACAATCTTATCTCAAATCTAGTAGTCATTCCCATGCTATAATTTGACATTATACTAGGGACGGAGTGGCTCTCAATGTATTATCCTAAGATCAAATAATGAAGAAAGGAAATATTAGTATTCTCGAATGGAAAACCTATAGTTATCTTCCAAGGAGATATATCTCAACCTAATCTTTGTCAAGAAGAACCCCCAATATACTTTTTTATGGAGTTGATCAGTGATGAAGAAGAAGAATATGAGTGTTTAAGGATAGAAAGTGTCCCCATCGTCCAGGAATATGTTGATGTATTTCCTAAGGAGTTTCCTAGAACTCCCCCAGAAAGAGAGGTAGAGTTATCCATTAAACTCATTCATTGATCTCATCCGATATCAAAGACCCCGTATAGGATGGAAAATGTGGAACTAAATGAATTAATGAAACAACTCCAACATCTTTTGGAGAAGGGGTTTATCCGAAAATGTGTGTCTCCTTGGGGTACACTTGTTCTCGTTGTGAAGAAGAAGGATGAATCGATGTGGCTATGCATTTATTATAGAGAACTGAATGGGATCACAGTAAAGAAAAAATACCCTCTTCCAAGAATTGATGACTTATTTGACCAACTTAGTGGGGAAAAATTCTTCTGTAAGATTGATCTTTGATCTCGTTATCATAAATTGAGTGTGAAGAAAGAAGATATTCCAAAAAACTGCATTCTGATCAAGATATGGGAATCATGAGTTTGTTGTTATGCCTTTTGGACTGACTATTGCACCTGTTATTTTTATGCATTTGATTAATAGAGTCTTTAAGGAATACCTTGAGAACATTTTGATAGTTTTTTTATGATATGATGTTATATTCCAAAACTCATGAGGAGCATGAGGATCATCTAAGGGTTATTTTGAAAACTCTACAGAAGGAGAGACATTTTGGAACGTTTTGTAAATGTGACTTCTGGTTACAACAAGTTACATTCATAGGGCACATTATTACCAATGAAGAAATCACAGTTAACCCTGTAAAGACAAAATATATTGAGAATTTGCCTTATCCTACAACAATAACTATGATTTGTAGTTTCTGTGGATTAGTAAGATATTATAGGAGGTTTTTGAAAAAAATTTCTAGACTTTCAAATACATTAACCATGTTAACACGAAAAGGGGTCAAGTTAATCTGGACAAAGGAGTGTGAGGAAAGTTTCATAGAGCTAAGGAAGAGTTTGGTTACTACACCTGAGTTAACTCTACCCTCAAATGGGGAAGGATTCATTATTTTTAGCGATGCATCTTTGAAAGGGATTGGGTGCGTCCTCATGCAAAATGAAAAGGTCATTGATTATACATCTAGATTGTTGAAGACTCATGAGGAGAACTATCTTACACATGATCTGGAGCTGCATTCGGTCGTTTTTTCTATGAAGATATGGAGGCACTATCATTATGGGGAGAAATGTGATATATACCCAAACCATCAATGTTTGACATATATTTTCACACAAAATTAATTGAACATGATACAAAAGAGATGGTTGGAACTACTTAAAGACTACGATTGTTCAATTCATTAACATCTCATAAGTGAAAACAATTTCACTTATGCATTAAGCGGGAAATACCCAATTTTTTCTGTCTATTATGAGGATTCAAATAGATCCTTTGATCAATGACCTAGTAAAACTAGACATCAGGATTATAAAAGAAGGGATATCATCAACCCTAACACAAATGATTTCTTAAATGTCACTAATAGATAAGATCAAGAAAGCTCAAAAATAAGATCATTTTTTACAGAAGAAGTTTGAGGTTATTATGGATGGGATGTTTCCTGAGTTAAATACTGACCAAGAAGGTAATTATATTTCGTACAAGACTATGTGGTCCATCTCTTCCAGAAATAAAGAAGGAGTAGATAGATGAAGCTCATATCTCTACATTTTCAATACATCCTGGTGGCACGAAAATATATAGGGACCATTGTGATCATTATTGGTGGGATAATATGAAATGGGAGATTGCAGACTACACGTCAAGGTGCCTAGTTTTTCAGAAAGTGAAGGCGGAGTGACAACTTCATAAAGGGGTATTTCCACCACCACCCATAACAGCATGGAAGTGGGATAATATCACAATGTACTTTGTCACTGGTCTCCAGAGAACATCCATAGGAAATAATTCTGTATGGGTTATTGTGGACCGTCTCACCAAGACTGCCCATTTTATATCCATTTTGAAATATTTCTCTCTTGATCAACTTACTTACATGAATGAAGTGGTAAGGATTTTTGGAGTTCCACTTTCTATCATATCTAATCTTGATCCGAGGTTCACATCATAATTATGGAGAAGTCTTCAACAATATTTGAGCATTGAATTGAATTTTAGTATAGCCCATCACACCCAAACTGATATCCAATCTGAAAGGACTATTCAATCACTCAAGTAAATGATGAGAACATGATCAATGGAATTTAAAGGTGGATGGGATCAACCTCTCCCTTTAGTTAAGTTATCTTACAACAATAGCTTCCACTAGATAATTAAATTGGAACCCTATTAAGCACTATACGGGAAGCGATGTAAAACTCCTACTTGTTGGGATGAAGCTAGTTAGAGAAAGCTTCTTGGGCCTGATCATGAGGAAGATATGACAGAAAAGGTCCATGCCATCCAGAAACACATTAAGACTTCCCAGATTTGGCAAAAGAGAAATGCCGACAACTGTCGATCGGAATTGGAGTTTTATTTTGGTGATAAAGTCTTTATTCATAGTTCACCATGGAAGAGAGTCCTGATGTTTGAGAAGAAATAAAATCTCATCCCTATGTAAATTGGCCCTTATGAAATTCTTGATTTTGTGGGAGAAGTGGCCTATCCGCTTTCCCTGCCTCCAAATCTAGCACAAGTTCATGATGTCTTCCACATATCCCTCTTGAGGAAGTACATATCTGAACCTTCACATATACTAAATAAAGAGGTGGTACTAATGGAACATGACCTCTCATATGAGGAGAAGTCGATGGAGATCTTGGATCTTAGAGACAAGGTTCTACACAACAAGACTACCCACCTTGTTAAGGTGTTGTGGAGGGGCCACAAATGTGATTATGCCACGTGGGAACTAGGGGATTCTATGGGACTAAAGTACCCACACATTTTACCATCATTAGGTATGAGATAAAATTTTAGGGAAGAATTTTATTAAGTGGGGAAGAATGTAATGACCCAAAATTTTTAATTAGGTTTGTTTCCTAAATTTGTGTTTTATATTATTTCATACTCAACCAAAATGTATCCTTTAATTAATGAAGTGGGTATAATTAAAATATGACCATTGGGATTTGACTGTTATAATACCGTTGGTCAATATGATTGATGGAAACTACAATCTTAACATTGTGTTTTTATAAATACAGTTATCTAGGATAATTAATACAGAAAGAAGATTGAATGGCCTCATCCAGTAGACTCGGGCCACATGAATCCCATATCTCATAGATTCGGAAGGAGGTATCATCACTGGGCTTTCTCTGGACCAAGCCCAAGCCAAACTTCAACATATGAAGGTCGAACGAAATCTCCTAAGGGAGAAGTTTAAGCTGATAAAAATCACACTCGGGCAATGTTGTCCGAGCCACTACAAGATTCTATCACCATATCACACCTTACACATTGGTCCTATGCGGTTGTTATAAGGGGATATTTATTGAGACCTTATCTAATTTGTGTAATGCTTTTATATAAATAAAAATTTTATTTCTTTTTATGGTGAAGTTTGTAAATCTCAAATGTCTGGATAAATATAGGATGTATATTTTTAATGAATATTAAATCATGAATAGTAATTTTACGCTTATGAATTGTAATATTACAAAATGGATTAGTAACTTATCTTAAGAAAGTTTTAATATAGTTTAGTAACCTTGATTAGTTAATGTGATTCCATAAAATAAGTAAATAACTGTTTCAGAAATTATTAGTTAAGTATTAGTTTTTTTCGAGAGAATGGAGTTATTATTTAAAAATTGTATTAATAATATTTAGAAAATTATTTTCATAAAATGGACTTCATTTTTGATTTCAGATCATTGATATTAGGTTAAGGTGAATTGTGGAATTTTTTCTGAAATAGTTGAATTTCATTGAATAGTGAAAATACAGTTTTTAGTTTCAGGTATTTAATGACATCATTAAGGATGTAATAACATTGTAATAATTATAGTCGACTTATTAATAGAATGATATTCTATTAGGTGTCCCATGTGGAAAATAACATGGTAAAATACCATTGGAAAGCCCATGGTTTTTCCAATACCACTGATGAGGTGTCCCTTAGAAATTAATAACTTATTCACTCACATTTCCTATAAATACCAATCCATTTCCCTCATTCATTTCCTTCCAAAATCATCCTCAACTAATTTATTGTATCCTTAACTCCCAAGGAGTCCACCCAATGTTCCCTTATTCCTCCAAAGGTCCCAACCATCAAGATTCAATGTTACTCTTCAAGGTAAGGGAATCTTTCAGCCTCCTCTTTTATGCCATGACTTTCTTTATGTTATGTATTCTTATTTCCATATATTTATGTTGAGGGTATGTTATTATATGTTCTAATTACTATCCATTTTATTTATTATTTTAAATAGACCATTTTCTCTCTAATCATTTTTTTTTCAAAATTTCTAAGTGATGTCGTTAGGCTTCCGGATTTCTCATAAAAGAAATCACATCTTATCTTTTCTTTCATGATTCAATTTCTTGTGGTATGTCATTAAATATCCATAACATGACTTTATTATGTACCCAAACTGTATTATAAAATATTTATGAGTGTGTGGCCCTTTTATCCTCTCCTTTCAATGTTTTATAAAACCATGTTATATAGCCGATATGCTGTAGAAATTTCACCTCAAAATCTTTATCTCTTTCTCTCTAGAAATTCTCTTGTTTTATTTATGTGAATACCCAGAAATATTTATTTTCTATGGGAGTTACTAAATATATAAAGGTAATATATTTTATTCTTTAATTGACAATAAAATAAACTTCACACCCGTTACATGGGTTATAAATGACATTATGATCTTATTTTTAAGAACTTTTAAAAAGTCACGATCTTTAAATGAATCCCATTTCTTTTATTCTCATTGGGTTATTCAGAAAATGTTTGATTATTATCTATGTGGATAACATGAAATTAAAGACATATTAATGGTACTCCCTTATAGCGCTCCAATGCATTGGGTAAAGAATTACTCTCTAGAGATGAAAAGTTTCATGATACCTTGGTGAATAAACATGGCAATTTTTATGACACCTCAAGGATAAACCTTGCTGATATGTTCATGAATATATAAAAGAAATAGTGTAGACACATATTCTTGTTATGATTCAGGTTCCTATTATTATGATATTTTTATTATTCCATTTATCAATCCTTTTTTATCTTTATCATGTTCATATTAATATTTCTCAAGATCACATGTCAACTATTTCACTTGTTTTCCTTACCGAGCCTTCCGCTTATCCTTTCCTTTCATATATGTCTCTAGGATACGAGATGCAGTAATTTTACAGAGGATAAACCTATTATGAAGCCTTACGAGTGGTATAGAAGAATTTTTTAGGTTGTTTTCATGTATTATGTTCCTAATTTCCAAGACACTAGACTATAAAGATTTTCTATTTGTAAATGTAATGAAAATTTATGTAACAAAAAGGTAGGATTAAATAGGTATACTATATCCATTTAGACTAAAAAAATACATTGATACTAAAATTAATTTCTACCATCCAACACACATAAGAATGAATTTTAATTCAACGAAAAGACACCAATATATCATAAATATAATGCACATACAAGAAATTATAAATTTTTAAATTTGGGTGTCTAAACTAAAGAAAAAAAGAAAATAATCCCCTCCAACATTACGATATAAATAGAATCAAATCCCCTTCATAAAACCTTTTGAAAATGATAATAGTGTATTATTACTCACTCAAGGCCATTAGTAGAAAATATCATCCAACATTATTTTGGAAACCACACAATTCCATAAATACCACTTTAATACATATTCTTTAAAAGATCATTTTTAATTTAATATTTCTATTAAAAAAATTACAATTTGATTGAAATTTTTTTATATTGAATATTCAACTCACTCTACTATGTATAAAAAAATAGGGCCATTGATTATTATTTTACCATGTATTCAACATATAGAAATTTTACAAGCAATGTGGTCATTGATAAATATTTGGCAGTTATGATCCCATATGAATTTCATATTGAGATTATATGCAGAATGTTACAAAAAGATATTAATAATAATGATGGTAGATGAAAAATAATTATAAATTGTAAAATATAATCAATAATGTAAATTTAAATACTCTAACTGATGATTCATAATTTGATCACCTGCTCATGCTAAACTCTTCCTAGTTCATGATCTCTTATTCCATAAATTAATACAGTTGTATAAATAAACAAAGAAGTTAGGTCCTATATACCATGAAATAATAATCATTTAAATACTCACCCAAAATCATAATAGATATAAAGATATATAAAATTTGTTTCAGTCAACAAGTAAAACACATTTTAATATAAGACACAAAAAATGTCTCAATTATCTCCCTAGAAAAAATACTAATATATACAAGAACCACTAAAAATAAAAATTAAAACAAACATAAATTATACTACTAGCTAAAAAGTGAATGATGACTTGGATACCTCCTCTTTTGATCTCAAACATAATCCATAGAAAAAATAAACATCCAAAGGGTTGATTTGAAGAAGATCTGGTGAAATTATCTCTAGGAAACCTAAACAATGATCTTAATCAATATGAATATAAAGGGATATTATAAAAAAGATATGGTAAGAGATTTTACATTGATTCGATGAGACAACCCTCTTTGAAATCATATATATTAAATGAGATATCATAAAGGTAGAATAGATATCCAAAAAAGTCACTCATCATTAATCCATATAGCTGGAAGTTGATAAACCTGACTGAAGTGTGTAGTACAAAAATAATACCCCTCTCAAATTACAAAAATAACACTAAAAAAATAGAAAATAGTTAGATTTATATATGGAAGACCATCACCGAGAGAGGTAATGGTGCGACCCCTATAGGCCACGTTGTCACCACCTTTTGAATGAGGAGAAAAACCCACCCCATTACATTATGTAATGAACCTATTTGGTCGATTTATAACTACCTCTAATAAGTTTCCCCATCCCATAGCTAAAAACCATCACAACATGGCCCAATCAGGCCATGGAACTACCTTGTACACACTATCATATATCATCCATCTATTCCTAATAACTTTAATTGATAGATTATGTATTGAACTAAAAATCTTAACACATCCCATAAATCATTTAAATTATGACCATATTTACCAATCTGAGATAAAAATAAATAAATTTAATTCCATTTGATTTTCACCAACCTATAATGGCATCACTTGTTGAAAATTTCCCACAAATTCCCTTAATCCAAAATAATCAATGATATAATTCCCCCATAAGAACATACATTACTCATTCATAAATTCACTTTATAAAACAAAAATCTGATCTCAAAATTACAAATGAACATTCTCGACAAAAAAAACTAAATCACACTATTTATTGAAAACTGGTCCACCCACTGGTAGAGTCTCATACCACTAAGTCAAAAACCCATGTAACATCATGTGTGTCACTTCACTAAGATCTAAATTTAAATTCTCTATGTGTTTTTTTGATCTCATTGTATATATATCCATCTAGAACAATAATTTAATCATCATTCTACTCATTATATTATAAATTAATAGGTTATGTCACCAATTAATCACCATATTTATTGAATCTTGATGCCTTAACTCCAATAGGAATTATATGAACAATCAAATATCATACTAAATTATAATCTTAAATCCCATAGAAATTCGATATTAGGATACTCATCTACCTAATCTTCGACCTCACCCTTCCCATGATTAATAACACGTCTCTAGTCTGAATCACTCTTGGATTGCATTCTACCCACAACCATAATCAAAATAAGGGTCATATGGTCATGACCGATTTGATAATCCCCACCATATGCGTACTCTGATAATCATCTCACTGAACTAGAAAATAAAATTTCCACATCCTTTTTCTCAGACATTTTAAAACGGAACGTCACAACCACTCTATTCATACCCATGAAACAACATAGAACACAAATCAAAAAATAAAAATATGGTTCTCACAACACTAATTTATCCAAATAATCCAATGTGTTACTAATTGTAATCTCTCTATATTTATGGTTCTCTCCACAAATATTATCAATTACAAAGGACTAATTCAAACTTATTGTTCCCCTCGATATATGAATATCCTTTTGAAACCCAAATCACTTAGTCTAAATGTGACACCCTGATCCCAGTTCCCTAGAGTTTGTGAATTATTTTAATACATTGGTATGATCACTAGAAAATCAAATCCTAAAGGATTTATCAATTTAGTATCCTAGAAAAAACTAGATACAAATATAAAATTTACATTACATATTGTATTGAATAAAAAAACGTAGTGTATCCTCTGTAAACACCTATCTTCCTTAGACAATCCCAATAGATCAATCACAATATACATATTCACATCCGGGGGAAAAACGAAACATAAGAATGGGGTGAGCTTATATAATAAGTAAGGATATAAAATATAGGTAATGAAATCATACATAAGCATAAACGTTTATAGAGATGAATAAAACTGAACCACAATCTTTTCAGAAATAATATTAAGAATAATATGGAAATAATAAATCAAATAATCGCATTTAAACATTCACATGGATACTATATTAGTTTAATAGTCACATGAAATATCAATAACTGATCTCATAATGGGGAAATGAAAAATACATTACATCATAACCATACCATCAAGGCCTCGAGCCAAGACCATTAACAAACTGTGAAGGCTTTGTTCCAATACACTAGTTTGTGTCATGAGGCCTACCGACGTATCGAGGGACTATAGTGGGCCCCACCAGTCACCTACTTAGTCTAATGAATTCCTCTTATAAAATGGGTGAAACCTAACATCATCATTCATATTTATACTAGCATAAAAAATGATAATAATTTAACCATAAACCATCAATGGTATAAAAATAACACTTCAATAGGCCAACATACCATAAAACATTTAATATAATTTGGAATATTTTATCATAGTAAATAAACATCACTTAAGAATAAAATCCATTAAAGAATGTTGACATAGAAGAAAATAATCTAATAAATTCACTAGAACTCTTTGAGAGAAATATCCATTTTAAATTGAAATTATTTGAATTACAAACAATTATAACATTTTTCCTTTGAAAATAACTACGTATGCTTGTATAGGATGAGTAAAATTTTAATGTGTCATAACTATGGAGAATATCTACTCATGCCTTATATGTAAAAAAAATTATTTCCATTATTTGTCGAAAATATCATAATGTACATCATTTTGAAAGAGACGGAAATATTTCCTTCAAAGTATATTATAAAAAGTAAAAAAATGGATTAAAATGTCATTAGAAAATGTTTATAATATTTTGGAAAACATTTTATGAAATATGGACATGGATGATATGGTTTTCCCAGTAGATACTTATATATTAACAATCTCAGATAATAATAATATTGGGAACTGAACCCTTACCTTATACAATCATTTAGTCGATGTTGATTTGTCCTCTTGTATAATGTTTAAAACATGTTATTAAATTATAATATGACCATATAAAGTTTTATGATATATTATATTATCCTGTTATATCACATTAGTAATAATATTTCAGTATTACAGTTGTTCCAAGTGTTAACTGCCTCATTTTCTCTTTCCTATTTTGTCTTGTATGTCATGTTTTTTAGGCATTAGATATATTTTATTCATATAAAGAATGAAATTAAGTTCTTAATTATTATTTTTTACTAATAATATAAATTTTATAATCATTCTTGAATGGTTAACATATAGAATGAATCACACTGCTTCGTGGAGAGGGTAGGCCATACGAGCACACGAGTGATAGTATCCTTCCCTTGATGGTTAAATGGAATAAAATTGGATTTTATATTAATTATAAAAAATAATTATAATGTTATATTAATTTTTTATATACATTTTAATCATTATAATACCCATTGAAACAATGTAGTGTTTAATAACAAGTTACACGATGGCTTGGAGACATTAAGTCGTACATACAAACACATGGTGGTATAGTTCATCATAAGATGAATAAAATTAGGAATATGGTCTTAAAATGATTTTAATAACATCTCAGTATAAGTATTTTAATGAAGATATTATTTTTATATGAAAATAAGATACATAGAGTTAGTAGAAGAAGAAATGAACATTAAAAGGTTTGATAAAACGATTACCTCTTCTTATAGTGTTTCATTTTGATTTGATTAAAAGGGATCCATAAGAAGGATTTATTCCCAATGTTATAACTATAGGATGATGTGTTGGTGATTGTGAGGATAAATGGGTTGGGTTAGGCTGACAAGAAATGCTTCAGAGTTGCGAGTTAATGATACATGTAGGTTCCCTATTATAAGATATGTGAGTGGCACTTTAAGAAAAATCATGAAATATTTATATTTATAAAAGGATTATTGGTTTCTAATTGATCAAAATTGATTTATTTAGAGGCTAAGATGAGGATGAGTAACAAATCACTCAACCAATATGTTTTAGTAATTCTTAGGTCATAAAATTAACCATATCATTCAGATTTATCCCTCAGTTAAATAGTTGAACTCTTACGAAGTCTTCTTGAATTTTTATACTACATGTTTAATATAGTTACTATAAATATTCAAATGAACCTAAAGCAGGTAATTTGTTACATTTATATCTCTATAAAATTTAGTTGGATGAACCATCTATTTTTTTGACTTTTATATCATTTACTAAAATAGTATTTATTTTAAAATATCATTTATGTAAATTTTATTACTATTCAATATTTTCATTTAAAAAAACAACATTATAACTTCGAAAATATACTTCCTTTGTTTCGACAACATTTATATGTTATCTATAAAATTAATTTATGTCATTAATTAATTTAAATAATATTTATTTTTGTATTATTCATATTATTTATTTTATTATTCCTTTAATAAATCAATTACATCATCATAGTGGTGTCATAGTTAAATTTAATTCCTTAATATCAAAAAAATATATAATTATGTAGAAAAAATTATTAGATTTCGAAAGAATATTTATAGTCTATTTTATCCTATATATAACCCAATATTTAAAATGGTTTAGTTATTAATATTTGAATATGACATTTTAACACTTTTTTAAATAAAATGTAATAAATGTCTTAATCTGACACAAGTGGCTTAAAAGGATAAAACATTAGACCTAATGATGATGTTGGATGAAAAATACTTATCTAATACAATTAGAACACGTGTTACGGTAATTTTATGTTATTATAATTTTATTTTTACCTCTAATTACCATATTCAAATTTAACCATGGTAAATACAATTCAAAAGTAAGTATTCAGAAAAAATTATTATGAGCCTATTAGACCACGTTTTTCACCGTAATAACTACCATGTATGTATTATTTTTTAAATTCAATTCATAAAAGCAGTCAAATAAATTTAGCTATTTTTTGTAATGTTCATAGAAGGTGGGAAAAAGAGACGTTTTGAAGTTCAATAAAAGTTTATATATATATAATTCTATTATAAATTGAGTCCAATGACTTACATTAGACTAATATATATATTTTGTATCTATCTTTAGATAAAGATAAATTAAAATTAAAATAATTATTTAAATAAAATATGATGGATTTTTAAGTCAATGCAGTGTTTTTCATTATTCATCATAAATTGAAACTTTTAAAAAAAATAGAAAAATTTCACCCTAAAATAAATTTGATATTCATAATTCAAAAATGAATTCAATTTTACCAAATAACATTTATACACTTTTGAAATGTGGTTAATACTGTTCATAATAATTTTTTAAATGGCTAGTTTGAAAGGTCATGGTGTGCTTCAACTTGATGTTGCTTGTACTACATGCAATAGAATTATATAAAAGGAAGTTTACCATGGATACTTGGGATTCTACACTAAACTACGAACCCATGAACTTCACAAATAGTTATTTGATCCCAAAATGAATCATATATCCCCGGATCCTAAATCACAGAAATATCACTTAAATACCAAGAAACACACACCAATTGCACAATATAATACCTGGATTTCATTCAGTCAATCTCTAAAAACTAAGAAATCCATGTCTATACTTACATAACATATGCTACCTAACCTAAAACAAATCTTGGTCCAGTTGTACTAAAATCACATTATGTTTATGAATAAAATTCAAAAAAACATCCAAACACAAAATTCATTCATCTATGATATTTTTATGAAAAATAAAATAAATACTTAAAACAATGTTTAAAAAGAAACAAATAATTTATTTCAAAATAAAATTCAAATATACATAATAAACCCAATAGTAACTAGAGTTATTTAAAATTCCCCTTGTAAAACAAAATATTTCACCAAAAATAGAAGTCACAAAAATCAATGGTCTTACTCTTATCATTCTAGAAAACTGATCCCTTTTTGAAAAAAGAATTGAATTCAATTTCAGAAGCCACTGAAAATATAATTTCAAAAAAATTATAAATATTTTCTAAAAAATTTAAAAAACTCATCCATTTCAAAATCATCATATCAATGGTTTCAATCAACTAAAACAAAAATACATAAAATTTTTACACAAACCCTATTGGAAATCATCTTTTTCTATTCAAATCCATGTTATTTTAAAGAAACTATCCAAGATATCATTCATATAGTTGGCAGATAATCACAACAACACTTATTCAAAAAATCCCATTTAATTTAAATTAATTTAATCAAAATTATTTATTTAATTAATATACTATTGAGAATATTATAATTTTCTTAAATTAATAATGGATCATGATAGTGAATTATATCAAGCAACATAACCCATAAGTGCAAGAACCAATCCATAATAATTATATCATCATGATTGTTGATATAAATAATCTATCAAGGACAATCTTTTTGACTCTTCATAATTCTAATCCATTTGAAATTTTGATTATCAATCAAATTCAGCACATCATTCAATATAGAGTTTATAATCCTAACCATTGATGTCCCCTAGATATTTGTCTTTCAACCCATAAAAATCCTACCAGGAATGGATTCGATCTACATCATGAGTTTCGAAAATCTATCTCTATTACTAAATAATGTCATCCCATCCAAAGTGACATTGTGGGAAATGTTCTACATCCCTAGGGACTATCACTTGAATATAACCCACGTTGGGGGAGCTGTAATACATTTATATGGATTCTTCATACCACGGAGGCTATTTACTAGTGGCGATGATTAAAAAAATCATTGGGTGACTCTTCCCCAAAAAAATCCCATTAGAAATGCATGAATTTATATAAAATTTTTCATTACTCGTCCCCAAAAAAGTTATCCGAAAAGATATGAATAGATAAAGGAAGCTAATAGTTCCTTCACATTCCAAAATAAATAATCATAAAACAATATACATGATGTGATGAGGAATGAAATTTTTTTTATATATAATAATGGAATCAAAATAATAAATATCTACAAATTATATGGTTTATAATGAATAATAATTAAAAACAAGACACGCTAATCTTTATCTCAAACCACATAATCGAACCTAATGAGTTCATAGAATACATGTCCAATGAATATAACCACTTCAGAAATTCATGCATTAAATATTACCAAGAAGAAAATATGAAACTATAAAAAGTAAATAAAAGAATATATCTGGTACACAGGTATGGTGTGAGTCCAATAACCTAATAGGAATATCCAAAGCCTAAATATTTATATATTATACATTTATATGGTTTATGTGTATAAAATATTTATAAGTTGTATAAGTCATTCATGTAAACCTAAAAAAACTATAATCATAACTTCAAATGCACATAGTGTTATACATGTAAAGAGATTAGGTTCTAACT
Organism: Viscum album; assembly: GCA_963277665.1. Taxonomy (NCBI): domain Eukaryota; kingdom Viridiplantae; phylum Streptophyta; class Magnoliopsida; order Santalales; family Viscaceae; genus Viscum; species Viscum album. The sequence goes on from OY728121.1 coordinate 958,988,025, forward strand.
AGGACACCATGATACCTAATCCCATGTAATTTGGCTAGTCAACAAGAGGAGAGTCACCAAAAACCATAACCATGACCCATAATCAATGATTTTAGGTAGGGAATCATAAAGATTCATGGTCACCCATGATCATAGTAAATGATGTAAAATATGTACACATTATCAATCCATTTTCATAATAACATACTTTAGAATATGTACCCTTGATAAATCATTTATCAGGGAGGTAATAATAAATAGTACCATTGACCATTCCCATTATGGAAGGACACACAAATTATAATCTTATCTTCTTTCCCTAAAGAAATTTTTAATTTAATAGTACCCAATCCTTTTCCACTCAAGGACGGTTAAAATCAATATTACCATGGAATATTCCCTTTAGACAAGGTCAAAATAAACCATAACAAATCCATTCCTCTTAAAAAATTTGAATTTAATGGAAATGTTTAAACAATCATAAGTAGTTTAATTAATGCATCAACATATGAAATGAAACAAATAATACATGCAAGAAATAATAAACAAGTACGAAAAAGATTCTAATATGATAAAAATCTCATCAAGAGGGTACTAGCCACTAAGAACCTTTCCCTACATCTTGAACACATACCATCATCCTTCTACCCTCAGTGACTAATATATTTGGTACCCACAACATCAAATAATAAATAATTATTACTTAATGATTTACCCTATACTATATTTAACCACAATTATAGCCTCTTAAAGTCATTGTTTAATAAGTAGTTCCTTTAGGCAAAATATGATTTTCCCATATCGAACCTCTAAGTTATCTTCCACATCAATATGAACCAATTGAAAAATATTTTATCGACACCACACATATGCATTCAATACACATATACATTCAATCACATTATAATAAAAGTCACACAAATATGTTAACCATGAATTTCATATATGTCGTCTTGTATTGGAAAAATAATGCCCCAACAACAAATGGTCAAACAGATTAAATCTACTCAATAAGTCCCTTCCGTAATTCTGTTTTATATAAAATCAAATCCCATTTTAAAACAATTTAAAATTATAATATGACACAATATTTCTCATACTAGTCCCTTGGATGAAATTATCTTCCAAAATTAATTATATAAACCCACATTTATTTTGAAATACCATTTGATTACTGATTCAAACAATAATTATTTATTCATTATAAGTTTAAATTCAAATAAAATTTTTTTTAAATAAAATTTTATATTTTAATCCACATTTTATTTTGGAAATCCCACTAACACGACTATATTGATCATAAAGAGAGACATTGAACCTTGTTCGATTATGGTGATGCCCTCAAATAGTTAACTAGTCTATGTGGGCTATGTTGATTATTAGGATGAAAATAAATTCTACCACTTTATAAGAGTGGTTATACAAGGTCTATAATATTATAATTGTAATAATAATAGTGTAAAAAAATAAAATAAAAAATTATTGAGATAATGAGTAATTTCATGGCTAGCTACCTCAACAAATGAATTGTAAATTAATTTCATACTTTTTTAACATCCTATGATTTAGTGATAATCTATATCATCAATTAACATGATTAAATTAATAAATTTATCATTTATAAGAAAAATAATATAATATAATAATCATCACCAACTCATATTGAAGTATTATATAACTTAAAATATGAAAAATGTGGCATAATCCACTCTAACCACACATCCATACCGAAAAAACTAATAGCATTTAACCTAAATAGAACCACATGTCCATAGATTTTATGTCTAAGGGTAAAAGATGGATTAAATACCTCATCCTATAGTATCCGAAAAAGGATTTACATAATAGAACCATAAATCAGTAATATTTCACCATTCCCTGGTGAAATCACCCCTTACAACCCTATATGAGAAAAATAAAATGACTGCATAAACAAAGGGATAATGAAGATATAATATGGGGAGAAATAATTCCATGTTTTTTGTGACAAATATCATCATTATAATCCTTATCAACAGGGAGACAATAGTGGCTGAGAATAATTCTAAATAATTCTATCCCTCTTCTTCATATCATCTAGAGTCAGTGAAACCCCGTGTATTCCAACCATAGAAGAACTCATAATATACCAAAATAAAATCAAGTAAATTACACTAAAATTATGTTACAAGAAACCATTAGTATGATACCATCGTGCGTAGTTTCTCGACCAAGACATGGTGAAACCTGTATGGGTCACAATGTAACCACCATCATTTAGAGGGGAAAACCCCCCATCTAATGTTTTCATGAAGATACCAACATCGATCATGAAATGAATACCATTATACCAAAGGCCAACTCACTCTACCAAGAACCATTGGAGAATAACCCACATGGTTCCTGACATGTCCTTCAAAACACTATTCAATTTCGTCAAAAAATTCTGAATAACCAACTATAGGTAGTCCAATAATAGACCAACTCTCGGAAAAAATAAAAAACATATTTATGAACATATGAAATCTTTTTCTCCTCAATTTGAATTCAAAATATGATAATCTTTATAATTTTATACAACTATTAATGACTAAAATCATTACAGAAAAGATGTATAAACTTCCACATTTCTAGGAAAATGGAGTTATAAAACATATCCCTAATATCATTGAGTACAATATATTGTATGACCTAAAAAAGGAAATTTATATATCAAGAAGTCCATTGAATTCTAGCATTCATGTTAATGATTATCAAATAAATTCTCAAATGAATTTTTTTGTTTAATGGTGGATAATCCTCAATACCTCCATGAAAGAACTTTGAATATTAAAGGTCATGTGGAGGTTTAATGGTGTCCTGAGGAGTTAATTTTGGATTTCAAAATTAGGTGTTAAATACTTTATGTGATGTTCTTAGTTCTGATAAATTATTAGTCTAGTCATGTGCCTATAGTATTTTACAATTTATCAATTCATAAATCCTCTAAATTTTAATAAAAAACATTTATTTTAACCAAATGTATTATTAAGAATCTAGTTCACACCCAAAGAAATATAAAACCAAGATTATCTATTAATATCTTTTAAACTTAGGAGGGAATATATATGAAAAATAAAGGGTGATACAAAATTTTCAAATTTTAATTTTCCCTTTTAATAATAACCTAGAAAAATTATAGTATATTCAAGTGTCTATTTGATATAAAGTTAGATATTCATGATAGGATACAAATTATGACCCCTTCAATAATATTTTACATAAAATCAAATAGAGTATGATGATTATAGATTCCATGATTTTATTTAATGAGAATATAATGAGTCTTAAAATGGACTATATGTTCTCTTAGATATGTAAAATATTAATTACTATTGAGAATATTATTTTATAATGAATTATATAATATGGAATTGTGACCATGTTAATTAGGATGTTAATCTTAAATCATGGAGTCAAATATTTTGTTCTTCATTATAAGAATATAGTATGTTAAATTTTTAATTTAATTAAAATAATTATTCATTATGAATATACATTTATTTTAATATGTTAATTTATTTTTGAACAATGAGATAGATCATTTCATTATAATGTGTTATTAAAATAAGATAATTTATATGGATTTTACATGGAGATAGTTGGTTTAATGGAGTTATTTCTAGATTATTGTTTATAAATTTTTTAATAATTTTAAATAAAAATAATTTATAAATATATAATATAATATTATTGAAAAATTAATTATACCAAACCATGAGTATGATTGATAAATAATTTATATGTTTCCCTCAGTTAATTCATGTTTCTAAAAAATGATGAGGATTTTCTAAACATAAAGGGGAGAATCCCCCTTAAATTTTCACTTAAAACCTCTCATGTTGAGGCCCTACTAATAATATTAAAAAACTTTTCTATCAATTTGTCCAATCTAAAATATCTAAACAAACAAAAAACATTTTATTAATTCAATACATGTAAAATAAATAGGTTTTAGCCATGTTTTTTGAATGTAATTAAAGAAACCAATATGATTCCCAATTTAAAAAATATTTATAATACCAATCCTTGTGTGTTAAAAAAATAAAACACACATGAGTAACCTAAATGACCAAAACATATGAAAGGATGTAATCCACTATCACTATGACACCTCATAACATCATTTGTGTTGTAATAATAGTTTTAATTATTACACTAGTATTTTTTTCTTTTTATCTAAACGATGCATGAAAAATAAACAGAAGGATTTTTATTCATTTAAACCACTGAAAACAAATACATGGCAATAAGGCCTAAGAACTATGACTAGCCAAAATTTCTACAAGTACGCCAATCATGACCACCAGAAGACCGTAAACGGCATGAACATTCCAAAAAACAATCGATTTCAATGGGATCTGCCATGACTAAGAAAAATATAAACAGAACCACAAAAATTGTACTGAGCATTAGAGGGATGAAGAACACCGTCTTCTGTGTCTTGGTGTTTGAAGATGGAATACTCTAATTGCATTTTTATAAGGAAAAACCGACAGTTTCCTTGGGTGACCATTGAATTCCAATGCGAATAATTATAGTCATTGGCCTCGTGGTGAATTAACTAAAAACATTTAAGTACATCTTATTTTTCAAAAATTTATGAATTTGAAATTATAAGATAACTTCTGATTATGGTAAAACATTTTGAATTACACTTAAGGGATTTTGAAATGGATTAATGAATTAAAAACACATTACAAATATTTCAAATACATTGTAAATATTTCAATTTCATAAATATTTATTTAAACTATGTTTAATTTCTTTAAAATAAACTATGTTTTTGATTAAAATATGTTATTACTTCCATAATACTAGTATAAGAATTTCATTTTTAATTTTACCACTTTTTATGTTAAAGGATTATTGTTTATAAATAATTTTAGAAATACTTTTAACTAAGACTAAGTTTAATTTGTATTCATTAACCTTATAATGTTTAAAATAGTTCATGTTTAAGAAGTTAATTTCTATATAGTGATTATTTTTCGTTGAGACATTATAACTTTGAAAGATGGTATTTTAAAAAAATAGATCCACTAGGGCCAACCCTTGATAGCTGGGTTGAGGGAGGCTTCTCACGATAGGTGGCTAGGCCTAGTCGTCAACCCAAGCCAAGGCTGGCTCGAGCATGGGAATTGGTTTCCCTAAGGGAACACGGGAGCAGGAGCGCATGGGAGTGCCACTATGGGTGCAATGTCATAGTTATGTAAAGGTGGGGCGAGGCCTGCGGGGGTGGGAGCCCATGTATAAGGCTCCCTAGGTGTGGCCTTTGAGTTTTTATTTCCAAGACTTCCTTCAGAGTCTCAGGATTATAAATAGCCATAAAACCCCTCACCGTTTCGATGTGGGACGACTAAAAATCACTTGAGATCAGATCTTGGCCATTGGATCTTATAACACGTGATCTGGGTGGTCTATCCTGATCCCTCGTTCAACCCCTAGAAACCACAGAACACCACCGCATTTTTATGGACCGTTCAATCAACATTATATCTCATATTGACCATCTGAGAGTTTTAAAACCCCATGTCAACCATAGACTATTCTATCAAGGCTCGATTGATCTGTACCATTCATTTCATATTTTTATTTCTTCTTCATATCATATTCCTCTACCTCGCACCAACAAGTGGGTCACCCACTGTTTCTCCTCCTCCTACTTCTCTTCCTTCTTCTTCTTCTTCTTCTTTTCTTCTTCCTCAAGATCCCCCACTATTATCCTTAGAATGACCTTGAATTCTACCCGTATCCTTTCTATTTTTATTTTATTTTTACAAACATGATTTATTCCATTCAAGGTTTACATAAAAATTATATATATATATATATGTATTTTAATCACCATTTGTTTTTGTGTTCCCGCTTTATGTAAAAAAGTTTGGTTGTTTTGTCTTGGTAAAATGATAAGTCTTTATTTATATTATTATTTGTGAAACATTATATATATATAATATGTGTATACTACCTATATAGACCCTGTATTTCATACTTGTAAATACCTATTTTCTTCCCCTATACATTCAAATATCCATTTCCTTCCATTTCTTCACTCCTGATGTCATGTAAGGGATATATTTTTTCTAGGTTTACTTTTTGTAAAACTCCTATATTCTTGCGTATATATGAAGCTATATATATATATATATGAACAAATTCAGTTTATTCTAAACCTTAATTCATGTGGATTATAAAAATATATTTTAAGTATATTACACATGAAAGGAATTTATTCATCAAACATGAAAAATCCTTCTTTTCCATTTTAATGTTTCACAGATCATATAAGTTTGTCCTAACCTATTTCTAAATTTATAAATCCTATATGGTTTTTTCATAACAACTATATTGGGTTTATGAACATTGATGGGTGATCTTTCGTTTTAAAGAATTCTTTTCTTTTCGATACATGAAACAACGTGCAAGGGCTCAAATCTATCACATTTTTTTTGTGTAACCATAAATATAATTCATCTATGTGTAGTTTGGAAACATCTGAGATTCCATAAAAGAAATCATTATTTGTTTCAAACCTGATTATGAAGAATATAATGGTCCCAATAATCTATTTATTATTTTATGGGTTTTGCAAGATTACATGCATACAATTTTTGTACATATATAAGTATATATATAAGATTCTTCTGTGAGTTTCAAATCCACATATATACATACATTTTTTTTCAAAAATTATTTCTCAAGAAAATGGTATGATAGATTTGATTTTCATGTATAAATATACATTCATGAATGAGCACAGAAGTTTAATTATTTATTTTATGCATTAACATTTCTCTAAGAAATAATCCACACTTTGTATTCTCAAAATTTTCACAAGAAATGAATTGCCTTATTTATAGTTAATGAGTTAACTTTTCCCTTTTCATGGATTAAATGAGTATCCCAATGTTAATTAAGGTAAACATGTTTTTAGAAAAAGGTCTCATTTTTAAGAGTTTAATGCAATTGTTGTTAATTCATATGATAACCTATCATTTTATTTAAACTAATTCTTACTACATGTGTATGGGTATGATGTTTTAGTTCCTACACATCATTGAAAAATAAGTATCTAACAAATCTAGTTCATTTGAACTTAATGCATAATTCAGTTAAAGTAAGTGAATATATAAAAATGATTATGGATTAAGAATGGATGTTTTATATGTAGTATGAACACTATAAAGATGAGACCATGATAAGATGTATAAGGAATGTATTGGACTTAAAATGATGTGATGGGTGAAATATAATTTATATAGTGCTCTAATGCATTGGGGAAATTGATGAAGTCTCATGAGTTATGTGAAATTATGTGTGATCATGAAGCAAGGTTTTTTCACAACTATGTGTGGTAGTTAACCATGATTATGATGGGTTTCTACACGTACGGTCTTGGAACAAGGTCATAAAAAGTACTACATTATACATTTCCTTGTTATATAATGGTAAATGATCAACCCATGGATTGTTGATCCTTAGCTAAGAATTTTCTATGATAGTTGAAGTGAAAGAATAAGGCATAACATAGCATTCAAATGGAATGTTATACAAGGAAGAAGAAACTAAGGTAAAATCTATATGAGTTTCATTTTATGTTCTAATGAATCATGTTATGAATGATTATAATCAAAACTATGCTTTTGGAGTTGGATTAACCATGTGATTAATTATGTACATCTCATTTCATACATATTCCTTATCTGATTCCTGTTTTATTAGATGTTTTTAGGTATGTGAAATTATCTTGCATGAGAATGATCATTTACCTCTGATAATATTTATGATGTGCCTCAAAAAGTTATGTCTTCCACTTAAAAAATGTTTTATGATTATTTCCAAGGTGGTTGTTTTAAATGGGAATTTCTCTAAATGTTTTAAAACCCCTTATTGGGAATTTTTATGTTCACCCAATGTTTTAATTTTTGTTTTATAGGATTTTAGTAGTTTTGTCCAAGATTTGAGTACTCTTTGTGATGACATCAATTTGATGCTTAACCATGTCATGTTTTTCGAAGAAGTTATTCTGCTGCATCGTATATTCCAAGAATCTAAACCGAAATGATCATCTATATTGGTACAAGATGTGAAATTTTTGTATCCCTATTTTTATGAACAAAATTGCACACAATGTTTCAGGAACCATTTCTAGACTTCTAGGGTTAGGGTTGGGACTATTGGTATCAGAGAATCAGTGTAGGAAAACTCTAAAAAATTAGAGCAACCATAAATTTCTTATTTTCATCATACTAAGAAAAAAATTATTCTCAATATTTCAGATGGATGAATAATCACACCTTTTTTCTGTTCCAATGTATGTATTAGAGACTTTAGTGGGAAAATCAGGTATAGAAAGCTTTGATAATTTTTATAATATCTATTTATCATGAAAAACCCTCTACCGTGTAGCCAATTCTCCACGTGTACTGCAACTTCACCGAGGAGCGGGCCTCAACTATAATTATATGATGCATTCCCAATTTCTATTCTATGCACAATAAAGAAAATATTTTGAGGGTTTGTTTATGTGTTTTACCATAGATAGTAATTATACGTCTCGAGAGGACATCTAAGAGGCTGCATAAGGGGGTTACCTCAGAGCGGCGTACATTTTTCAAATGTTGACCTACAAACTTTGTGGTCATGTTATGGACTATGAAGCTTTTAATGATGATACTACTCATTGGCATTATTGACATCTAGTTCATGCCGATGTTTCCCAACATTATACAAGTCATGTTTTTCTCACCCTGTACTATAGATTTCTATATGTTGTTGATCCAAGTTGCCCGTGTTGTATCTAGACCCAAGAGATCGAAGCGTTTGGAACCACCTTGGGGATCTGTTTGATTAGGAACCCTTGAAACCACTAACATCGGCTGTAATTATGAAAAGACATTATGATGGTTATGTAACACCATGAGTTTATGAACCTGTTTAAATGAATAATGTTAGGTTTTTCATGTTGGTATCTTATTATAATTTTACAAATTAATGTCCCTATTGTAATTTGGTTACGCTTTACTAAGTAAAACATGTACCTTTTTTTCCTATCAGATGGAAGACGTGAGTTCATCGATCAACCTTTTATCACTTCCTACCGAATTTCTAGAATCCATAATCACCAAGACATGTTCAGAATAATACTACCTTCTTGTCAACCTTCTATTGTCATACAAATGTCTTTATAAAATGTCTCTTAGTCCAAACTTCCTTCATGCCTACTAGGAAAACCATCAATTTTATCATCGTATTCAAACTACCCAACTAGAAAACTATAAGGAGGGAGGGATGTACAGTTATGGTCTCTTCCTTTTCTTCACCTTGTCCGAGAACTACCTTTCCTTGAGGTTGTTTCATGTATCTTCCTTTTAAGGAAACACTCGAGCAACCTATATGTTCCAGGTCCTGAGTTTCAATATGTATAGGATTCTTTATGACTTTTAAGTGTTCAAGAACGAGTTAGTTCAAGATATTTATAGGGAGGTAGCCCACTCTCAAGTCTCCAACCTCTGTACCTCTCATTCCACTCTTTGGAAGACCTAATGTTTTATGAATTGGTTTGACCCCAACTGCTCATGGTGTATATAGGACAAGGACATCAACGAGCTGGGAACTAATCGGGGGATCCTCTTAGAAGCATCAGTGGATCATTCTAAATGGTGTTCCTTGAGTAGGGGACCTCGAATATAATGTTTTTTTTATTTTGTTGGTAGTTTCATACAGGTGAAATATAATTCTGAGGGTGAAATTCTATGAGTAATGGGATAATGAGATACCCCGAACATAATTTTTTAAGTAATAATAGTTTTAATTTTTACAATAGGGTTATTTTTTTATCAGAATGATGCCCTCAAAATAAACACAAGTCTATTTATTCATTTAAAACACTTGAAACATATACATGGAAACATGGACTAAGAACTATGACTAATCAATAATTCATACATGTTGTCCAATAATGGCCACCAGAAGACCCCAAAGAACCATGAACATTCCAAGAAAAAATTGATTTCCTTAGGATCTTCCATGACTAAGATCAATATAACCATAACCACAACAATCGTACTAAGCATTAGATGGATGAAGAGAACCATCTTCTTTGTCTCATTGTTTGATGTTTGAATACTCTAATCACATTTTTATATGGAAAAAACACGACTGGTACCTTGGGTGACCGTTGAATTCCAATGACGATAATTATAGTCATTGGCCTTGTGGATAATTAATTAAAAACATTTAATTACAACTTAGTTTTCCAAAATTTATGAATTTGAAATTATAAGATAATTTATGATTATGGTGAAACATTTTTAGTTACACGTTAGTGATATTGAAATGTATTAAGGATTTTAAAACAATTTAAAAATATTTCAAATACATTGTAATGATTATAATTTCTTAAACAGTGTTTTAAACTATGATTAATTTTATTTAATTAATCTATGTTTATGATTAAACTATGTTTTGACTTCTATAATACTAATATAAGAATTTTCAGTTTCCAATTTACATCTTTTTATGTTAATGGTTTGGTGTTTATAAATAATTCTAGAAATACTTTTAACTAAGAAAAAGTCTAATGTTTATTCATGAACATTCTAATGTTTCAAATAAGTCATTTTTTACGAGATAATTTCTAAATTGTAATTATTTTTCATTGAGACTTTATAACTTTGAAAGATGGTCTTTTATAAAAAATAGACACACTAGGGCCAGACCATTATAGTTGGGTCGAGGGAGGAAGATCAAGCTTGGTGGCTTAGCCTAACCCTCGTACCAAGAAAAGGTCTGCCCGACTATGGTAATAGGTTCCATGAAGGGCACATGAGAGGAGGGCATGGGCTCGCCACCATGGGTGCAAGGACATGGAGAGGCAGAGGTAGGCCGAGGCCTTCTGGGGTGGGATCCCGTGTATATGGATCCCTAGGTATGTGCATTGTGTTTTTTTTAGCCTTCGTTTGGAGCCTCAGGCTTATAAAGAGACAAAATCCCACACTGTTTTGATGTGGGATGGCTAAAAATCACCTAGGATATAATCGGGGCCATTGGATCGCGTCGCGAACGATCTGGGCAGTCGATCCCGATCCTGTGTTCAACCCTCAGCAACTGCTAAACACCACCATATTTTTATGGGTCATTCGATCAACAATAGATCTCATCTTGACTATCTTAGAGTTTTAAAATGATGAATCAACCCTAGACCATCCAATTAAAGCTCAATTGATATGGGCCATTCATTTCATCTTTGTATATCTTCTTTGTGTTGTCTTCTTCTACCTCACGAAAACTAGTGGATCGCCCACTATTTCTCCCCCTCCTCCTCCTCCTCCTTCTTCTCTTTAATTTCCTTTTCCTTGAGATCCCCCACCTTTCTCGTTAAAAGAACCTTGAATTTTACCCGTATCCATTCTATTTTTATTTTAATTTTACAAACCTGATTTATTCCATTCATGTTTTCCACAAACATTATATATATATATTTATATTTTAATCACCAATTGTTCTTGAGCTCACAAATTAAGCAAAACGTTGGGTTTCTTTCTCTCAGTCAAATGTTAAGTCTTTGTTTATATTTTTATTTGTGAAACATTATATATATAATATGTGTATATTTCCTATACAAACCCTTTATTTTGTACTTGTAAATACCTATTTTCTTCTCCTCAACATGCAAACATCCACTGCCTTGCCTTGTTTCACTCCTAAAGTGAAGTAAGGGATAAATTTTTCCTATGTTATTTTTTGTAAAACTCATATATTCTTACGTATATATGCAGCTATATATATATATATATAAACATATTCAGTTTATTCTAAACCTTAATTCACATGGATTATCAAAATATATTTTGACTATATTACACATGAATAGAGTTTATGCTTCAAACATGAAAAATATTATTTGTCCATTTAAATGTTTTCCGGATTATATAAGTTTATCCTAACCAATTTTGAAATTTCAAAATCATATATGGTTTCTTCACACCATCTATTTCAGTTTTATGAACATTGATGAGTGATCTTTTGTTTTCCAGATTTTTTTGTCTTTTCAATAAATGAAATAACAGGCAATGGTTATAATCTATCACATTTTCTTATGTACCCTTAAATATAAATCAAGTATGTGTTGTTCGGTAACA